>CM059499.1:11391640-12016640 GCA_030378355.1 Eleusine indica
GCGAGAAGGGTGAGAGTGTACCCTACGTAGGGACCAGTGCCGGGGGCACCGACAGCTCCATTCGCACCAGACATGATACGTTGCTCGAAGTAGTCGATCGCAGTCGATGTAGAAAGAACGTTAATGTCATGCAGCCCCTTGAACAACTTCTAGGGTGCATCGGGAACAGGAAGACGTGAGCAGTCCTGCCGTCACACGCTCCCCAAAAACCTGATTATCCGCACCATCCGAGCAGGTGTCACCGTGCGAGAGAGGTTCCGGAGGCCTGGTCTCCCGAGGGTGGCAATTCGAGAGGAAGAGAGGGAAGTGTTTCACAAAAAAAAAGGCAATCTGGGCGAGGCTAGGGAAGGCTTATATACTGGTCACTGGTTAATAGAATTAAACGCTCTGCAATCAATCACCGTAACGGAAGGAGTAATGGTCATTTATTATATTGCTTAACAGAGACATTGATCACGGCCGTTTCCAAAATTAAAACCCAAGCCACGCCTTGTCACGCACGCACGCACGCCCCGGCACGGCACGGCTCGGCTCGGTGGCGGCGGCGGCGGCGCGCACGCGTGTGGTTCGCCCTTTGCCTTTCTCAACTTCTGTAGGGGATATACTGGTATCCCACCTATTAAGTTAAGCCAGTTAATGATAAGAATCTTATATGGGACTAAATTAATATAGCATTAAATATGAGCCTAGACTATTAGAATTAATAGGATTAATATGGGCTTAATAGCCCATAATATCCAGCAATCCCCACCAAGTCTAGTGCTCATAGAAAATGCTCTCAGAAAACTTCCTCTCGTTTGATATATCAGTGTTTCGATGGAGACTGTTAAGTTGAACTTCGACCTAGAACAAAGGTTACACTTTTTCATAACTGAACAATGGACTATGTCTTGAATTGATAATTTTGTGCGAAAAAAAAGTTTCATCAAACCTCTTTACTAATACAAGGTTGCCACAAGAATCGCCGGATGAGAAAGCATCATCAATATCTCCTCCATCTCGAGCTTCCACGCGTTCCCCAGGGTCACGCTCTACAGCGTCTCCAAAGGTAGGGTGTCTAGCGTATGCGCATCGTACCAATTGTCGCCTAGACTTTTTACTAGTCTTCATTTCTTTTCTATTTTGTGGACAAAATAATTCTGCCAAAAAATGGAAATCTTTTATGTTCATGGATACAGGAGGAATGAACCAACTAACAAGGAGTCTGGCGGTCGAGTAGGCAGACGAAAAGATTCGTGTAAACTGCGTCGCGCCGGGCATGATCGCGACCGACATGATGAAAGATGTACGTTTATATGTTTGTGAGATAATCCTTACAAGCTCCGTTGTTTCTATCATGTTTTTCCAGTAAAGCATCTTGTTTCTATCGTAGTACTTTAATTAACAGGAATCTAGTGAACTGATCTGATCATATACATACATACAGGTAACTCCGGAGGCCATGGAGCACGAGCTAAAGCGGATCCCCATGCGGCGCATCGGCGACTCGAAGGAGGCCGCGTCCATGGTTTCATTCCTCTGCACGCCGACGGCGTCCTACATTACCGGCCAGGTCATCTGCATCGACGGTGGCCGGACCATAAGCGCTTGATGACCAGCTAAATTTATCACCGGCGAGGAAGTATAACTTCACCGTTGAATTTTGTTTTTATGGTGTCCATTCTTCACATGGTCGAATTGCTCGTCACCTGTTGAGGGCCAATCTGTGGAGATGTAGATCGGTTTGCTGGGCCGTCAGCTCAAAACTGAGACACAAATGATGGGTTTGGCCCATGTTGCCCATGTCTTTGCGCATGGTATGTCCTCATTGCTGTCTTTAGGTCCACAAGGATATTGATCACAAGGGAGTATAACTTTTTTTTAGAAAAAAAGAATATGTATTAATGTTTTAGTGTCTATATTAATACTGATACCTACAAGATACATGTAACTGTCTATTATTCAAACCAAATAGTTGCAAATATGAAACAATCATCCATTAGATTAGAAGCATAAATGTCTATCATTGTTGATTAAAGGACATGACACACCGATTGTATACCTGCTTTTTCCTCCTCCTTCTGTAAAAGAGCCCAAAAGTGAATCTAACATTATTCAACAAAGAGATATACGAGTCAGATGATACAGAAGCCGCATGTTATTAAATTTAATATGCATGGAGGATATCTTAACCAGAGCTTACACAGGTCACCAAGAGTTCCCCCAAACACTTTATATTGCACTTAGAAACTCATAAAGAAAGAAGAGTACTTTGGGTAGTGCCATGTCAAGTGCTTGAATGAAGGGAACTCATTGTAAGACTGAAATTGTTCCTTTTTTTTTATGACATGCTATATTTGTGTGTGACTATTATGTTAAATACTTAGTGACATACCAAGAGTTCCCCCAAACACTTCACAAAATCCCTCAAACGAGTGTCTTGTGAAGTGCTTGTAGGGAACTCACGGTGCTACCAAGCTTGGCACATCAATCACCTCACCCTTATTGTTCTCGCACTAAATAGAATGTTTGATGACACCTAGAGTTCCCCCAAACACTTCACAAAAACTTGAGGTATAGTGTATTGTGAAGTGCTTGAAGGAAACTCCTGGGGACACCAAGCCAAAATCTTCATCGTCATCTAAAATCATATGCTGACATGTAACAGGAAATCACTGGTTGGCCCCCGGAGTTCCCCCAAACACTTCAGTATGCTATGGGGGGCGCGCCCACATAGATAGATTTGCAACTAACAACAGCGCCCCGGCATGAATCAGCTGTAGCAACTGAAGTGGTTTGAGAAGAACTCCAGGTGACAACCAACCAATTAGGACACTTGTTTTTCCTGTGGTCCACTTTGATCACTTGTTTAATCCGCCATGGTGATTAGCACAGAGGCGGCGGCTATTTATAAGTCTACATATACTAGAGAGAGAGCTAACTGTTGCTTCTTGCAGATTGTACGTGGTGCTTGGCCTATGTAATGGTGGTGAAGATGCACCTAGACGTGATGCGAACCAGGTTAACTAGAAGCTAGCAGAGCGAAAGGAATCTCTCAGAGCTCTTTGGTCGGAGTTTTGTCTCCGATTGAGCCCCGAATCGCGGAAAGCGCATGGAGCAAAAGCGCCCAGCATAAAAAGTACTATCTCCTGTGGCCCAGAAGTGTTGTGTCGCGCGTCGCATGATTTCCGGTCACGTGCATTTCTTCAACGTGTACCTGGACCTGGGTATGTCCTCCAGAACAAATGTATTTTTTGAACGCTATAGCAATCATACATGTAAACAATGAAAAATAAATCGATCACCTAATCTAGAAATTCTTGCATTAAATTGTCCAAATCCAGTGTGCTAGTTGTGTTATGTCACTATGCGCGGCTATATGGGCAGGCAGCATAAAGGGGGAACAAAAAAGCAGGGGCGTCAAAGAATCTGTGACTCATACTCCCAAATGCTCAAATGGGAAAGCTAAAGAGAGCGTCCAGGTTCAGTGTATGTGTGTTCCCTGTCATTGCACGATACCTTTTTCAACCATTACTTGACAAGTTTCAAAGTGAGTCCAACTTACAAGCATCTCATGTATGGACTTCGGAGGGATGGCGAGGGGGCTATAAGTACCTTGGGCATTTGGAGAGAAGCATCATTTGTAAAGTCAAGATGCATCAGGAGCTATTCTTCGTCAAGCCGTAGCCTGCCGGAGAAAGACTCTTATGGAGTTCCCCCATTCACTTCTTGGCGCCTGTTCTTTTCTCCTTCAGGTAGAGAGGACTTGTTTGTCTGTACTTTATTCTCATAAAAGTCATGAGAAGATGGAGTTGCCTCTAATCATCCTCATCATGTATGTTGTATCTTGATCATAACAATACAAATAAATCGATGACTAAAGATCCAAGCTGTGTCTCTGTTACCTTTTTGCGTTTCTCTGCTTGCGATTGCCTGCAGGAAATGCATATTGGCGCCTTCTAGATCACGGCAGTTTTTTTTCCTTAATATACTGACATTGAAAAGTGAAGCTTCGATCCTTCCATCATTGCTTCTAATTCTGACATGGAAAGATGAAGTATCCGTCCTTTTGTCTTGCTTGAATGGTAAAGAGCAGGTACTTGCAGCTGCCTGAACTTCCCAATCTTGTATCTGTGTAATCATAAAACTATACAGATGCAAGGTTGGGTAGAAAAACGAGCAAATAGATAGCCCCGCAAACAATATATGTGGGATGTTCAGATTTAAAAGTTTCACGAGAATCATAGTATCTGCTCACTGGGCACTGAGCTTTGGAATATCGGCCACGCACATCGTACTACTAGAAAATGCACCTGTATGACGGCACCTGTATAAAGCACGCTTCGCTACCTAGAGAGTTTTGGCGTTACTAACTTACGAATGAGGTGTGTTTGTACTCCAACACCTCAGGATCAAAATTTACACATAGGACAAAGTGAGCCAATGATCCTGTAGGGCCTCCGCGTCCGAAGGGAGCATCATGTCGATAAAATTTAGAGTGCCAAACAGTAAAACAGCGAAGCGTGCTTTATATAAGCACGTATAAGCATTTTGCAAATTTGTACTAACATAAGTATTTTGGAGAAAGCTGCAAAAAGATAACTTTTGTGCTTAATAAGAAGAATGAGCCGTGTAAGTGGTTTTCATATAAGCATAATTAAGCAATAAATGCACCGTATATATATAGAACTCAAAAATCAAAATCGATAGATCACATCCTCAAGTCAACTAATGCACTAGTTAATCCAGTCAACAAATATCACATCCTCAATTGGCCAGCTCACCCGTTGATTTTTTTTTTTGCTAATTAATTCAGACACAATAGTTGATCACCTGATTGCCATATAAAGTTAAGTGTCATTAGAACCAACAATACGCCGAGGCATTCTTTTATGAAGTTCATTCACATCCTCTCCACAAAGGCACGAACAAAGACGAAGACAAGAGACATGACATCCTGCGAAGAAGCAGCAGAGCAAGGCCTCCCGGGCCACATCAGCAAGGTCGATCTCCACGGGATGGAGCCCGCCGTTCGGGTGGGAGAGGATATGGTCCTGCGCATGGGATGTCCACCGGAAATCTGGACGGCAGCGGACGCTCCAGGCGGGATAATCGGACGGCCTAGCTGCAGTCTGCGGGAGCTGTACTGGTGGGACCTACAAAAGGTACTCTAAACACCGAACAAAGTAAATGCTGATGCATGGTGGGAGGCGGGGTCCATGGGAACAACTAAATGTTGCTGCTTTGTGTTACATGGTGTGTTAGATGTATGGCAAATGTGGAGCTGGATTATTTTTTATATGCAACTAAAACAAAACTGTAACAGATTTAGAAACAATAACATATCTCTACTACTAAAAAATTTCAAATGCATTCTATCTCTCACCTACGATTTTCGTACAACCTGCGATCTTCCACCCTACCTGGAGGAGAAGGGGGACCTCTTCCCGCCTCTGACTCTACTTGGGAACCTCTTCCCGCCTCTGCCTCCGCATGTGAGACAACGTCGCCCGACTCTGTCTTCGCCTATCTGCCGCTGCAGCCTCCTGCGAGCCGGCGCCATCCAGATTCGCACGTGGCTGAGGCGTTCGTCAGCCCTGGCCGCCTCTGTTGGGTGCGCTTGCGAACAAAACCGGAGTTCCCCTCCGTACGTCTCCTGCTCCCAGCCGCTGTCACCCGCCTCTCCCTTTGCCCCCATGTCTACAGCCGCTTACGCAGAAGAAAGGCAGGACGACCGCGACTTGCCATGGGAGAGGAGCTGCTAGCCACGTGCGCCTGCGAGTCGACGCCGTCCAGATCCAAACACGATGGTCACCTCCACCTCCGCTTAGCTGAGCGTGCCTGCGAACCGAACCGCTGCTCGCTGCCTGCTCCCAGCCTTCGTCATCTGCTCCCACACAATCGCCATATGCAAGATCTGCACTCCTGTGACCGATCTATGGTCATCTGTTGGACCTTAAATGGTACTGTCAATACCTCGTCATTCACCAGACCGTGAAGCACTTGGTCATTGTGCTCCATTCTCTCATTCCCTGATTCTCCCATTCGCAGTTCCTTCTTCCATTAGGCCGAGGTCACCTCGTCAAGGAACCCACCACCACCGACTCAGTGGCTCCAGTGTTTGATCTAATGAACAGGTTAAGGAGTCCCTAAAAAGAAAGGTAATAATAATCCCCTTCTCTAGCTTTTGTTTAAATGAAAAAAAAATACAATAGTACATATGTAAATGGATGTATCGATGGAATCTTGCTGTTATTATATGGATGATGGATCTACTGGTTGCATTTTTTAAGAAACAGAACGGCAAATGTAAGTGTTGTATTCCTTGTTTTCTGATATTGTTGTTTTGATTAATCAGCACTGTGTGCATGTACACATAATTTTTTTTTTCTAATATGATATTGCTGCTATTTTGGTGAATTCGAAGTTCTTATATATCCATGTTTGATTGAAAATATAAGAATTTTAACCTGTGTTTGTGCTTCAGGTTCTTTTTTTATTTACCAAATTAACCATATTTATGTACACAAAAGTTTTAATTGCTTTCGGTTCTTTTGATTGCATCGAGTATTCTAAGGTGATTCTTTGTTCCATTGAGTCAGATTCTTGTACAATTGTCCTATACTATCCAGAACATATCAACAATTTTGTCAGCTACAAAATTACTGATTAATGCTAAAAACCATATGAATTACTCATACATAAATATGAGGTTTCAAAGAAGAACAGATAAAAAAAGAAAACTTTAATTTATCCAGCAAGGTGTGTGTGCGCGCGTGTGCTCAAAACCATGTATGAAACAGCCCAGCGGTATTAGGACCTAATACTTATCATTCAGATTTAATTGTAAAATCAGCTTGTCAGTGCATTGCACAATTCTATAGTTGTTAGCCATATTTCTAACTCAGAATTAGTGATTGTTGGCACAATGATGGGATGAGTTTGACGACACTAGAGCTGTTGACGTGTATTATTGCAGGTTGTGAATGGAGTGATAGGAATAGGAAAGAAGCTGTGATTCACTTCATTGAAGACTAAGAAGCTGGGATTTCAATGAGTTGTGATGCGCAAAGCATTGGTCTGCTCAAGGCCAAGTGTGGCTTCTATTTTGTTGTTGTGATGGGCAATTAGAAGTTTCTGTATAGGTTTGTCATCCCGTTTGTTCACTCTAGCAATGTTTGTATGTTTTGCTAGATGTGTGCCTGTGTATTGCTACGGAAATAAAGTAGTTCAGTTACCAATCTTTCATCCCTCCTACGATCTAGATTATAGCTTCACTTCTTTGCATGATTGCTTGGATTCTATGCTAAAACAAGTTGGCATAGCTATATATATATAAAAAGACATTTGCACATTCAGCCCATATTCAGGTCACCAAGTCGGTAACTGAACTCAAAGAAAAATCATGTAAATATTCCTTAGCCTATTAGCTTAAGTTTCTGGATCATCTATCATGTTCTAAATATGCTGATATTTGACACAATGATCGGTACCCACTGTAGTTGCCAAGTTATTTGATTATGTCACAAGTCACAACTACTCACTGTATTCTGATTGTCCTGTATTGGACCTTCTGTAGCGTCTTTTACCCATTCTTGCATATGTGTGACCATGAACATGTCATAAAACTAGTGTAATTGGATCAGCAACCATATTATTTGTAGGGAAGGCATTAGAGTCCAACCAACCAGTATAAAAAATACAAAGCAACTGGTTCTTTCAGTATTCTATCCTATGACTATATGGTAAGTTTTATGCTTTGTTTCTGAATATTGCTGTGCAGGTACGAGAAGGATACAAAATGAAAGCTTTTAAAAAGGACGGAGATCACAAGTTCACAACAGCCACTGAGAATCGAGTAGTGAATCAATGACAATTAATACTACATAGAAGTCAGTTTATGATATACTATAAGCACCAAACATAAGTCTGTTTCTATGTTTTAGTCTCCAAACAAGCTGTGCTTTTGTGGCTAGGTGCATATTTTTTGTAGATATTTAATTGTTGCTTTTGTCAGACTTCAAGGTTTGATAGAAAAAATAATTTGCCAGTGCTTCATCTTGGTTTTAGCGGCCCCATTGTCCGAAAATTCAGGTTATGTTTTCATTCAGCAGCCAGTGAAATTATACTCATCAAGAGTGCTACCCTCTAACTTGCATGATAATTTTTAATATTTTGTAGTATATAATGGCCTCGCTTTGAAAAATATTCAGGTCATGAAGGATGGGGTAGCTTTATAGCTGGTGGCACTGATACGAAAAATAGAGCATTAAGCTCTGCATTTGGCTTCTTGGCATTTGATGTAAAAGCTTCAGAATCTTTCTTGAGTAACCTTGTCAGAGTAGGCTAAAAGCTGCTGCTATATGGTCATTGTCATCTGGTTTAAAGAATTTTTGGTAGGAGTGTGATGTGTACTCTTTGTTTTATTTTTAATATGTTGTCACAATGATAGTAGAAACTTTTAGTTTGTGACGCAAATATGAGAGTTCAGTTCTTTTCTTCTGAACATGTGAATTGACTCTTCATTTTGCTATACCTACATACACAGGTGACAATCTGTTTGACTACCCATAAAGAGTATCAAGGTGAGATGATTGAGTAGAGAGATTAGGGCAGTGAGGGAGATGGATAGATGGAGCTATTAATACTACTGCAAGAAGTCATGCAGTTTGTACATAGTTTTCTTTGGTTTGTAGATTGCTGAAATTAGTTTCAGGATAAGCCAACCAAAATGATAGGAGACATAGAAGGAGATAGTTCTTTTAAAAATAGCAATATGGATTTTGTGCTGAGTAGATGGTATAGCTTATCTGGGTGCTCATGAAGTGTAATGATACAGTTCCTACATATCAGTAAATACTCTTGCCTTGCCTTGATTTTAAAGTCTTTCACTTCTAATGTGCATTGACTTGCAGTTATTTTTTTCTTATACCACTCTGTCTTTGATTGCATTACATGATTGTTTGTGTTGTAATAAATGTGATAAGCTACTTGGTTCCATATGTTATTACGTAGCCATTGACACAAAAAGCAATTCCTATAATTGAAGAGTATTATAGGGCTTCTAAACTTTGAAGTATGAGAAACATGACGGAAGTTTAGTACCTTCTTATTTATCGTGGATGTGCTCCGCCAAAGAATTTCTAAAATTGTAAGATGAATACATAGGACATTTTGGGTTAACCTCGGTTCTACTTCTATCCTTTCAGTTTGTGTGATTCAAACTTCGAGGCATTTGGAAAGAGAGTGGTGTTATTCGTCCTACTATCCTTGTGTTTGGTTTATTAACAGTATATGATATGATTGCATTAAATTTTTTATTCATTAATATATTGTATGAATTTATCCACATGGATGGAAAAGAATATAAGTTTTGTTTCTCAGTCAATTTCTTTTTACAAAAATTGTTATCTTGTCTTTTTCCACATGCAACATTAGAATATTGCATTAACAGGCCAGTAATGCATAAGTGTTGTACCCTATAAATGAGAGATGATATGTTGGTTTTAGTCGTGATAACTGATTGTCATTGTCTGCCTCATCAAACAATATTGGGTGATTAATATACCTAACTACTGTGTTACAAGATCTTTTAGCACTTAATGTATGGAAATGTAATTATTGTGATATAAAATGTTTAATTCTTGTTGCACTGCTCATACTTGTTAGTGTTTTGTATTATAAAATTTCAGTTCCTGTTGCATCGCACGGTTCATGTAACTAGTAGAATTAAATATTTGGATGATATAATAATGTGTACTACTTGAGTTGCAACAAATATTTTATGCACTACAATTTGTAACTTGAGTCTTAATATTTTTTGTAAGATAAAATAAAAAATAAATCAAATGAAGGGTGAATCCTATCAAGATTTTCTAATGATAATACAACCATACAATAAGTAATTTGAGTTGCAATAATCAAGCACATAAGTTGTTATATCTCAAAATTCTAATAATATAAGAATATTGTGAGGTGCATTATGTATTATTATTTTTAAAATGTTATACGCAACTTCGGGTGTATGCAACATGCAAAACATATTTTCATGTCCACTAGTACGGTAGCCTACAGCTCAAATTTTGCATGACAAAATCCTAAAATTCATAGCACTTGAAAGAAAGTAATAAAATGTAAAATATTTGTAATCTGTCTTTGCATTATGCAAGCAAGATGTTAATCCTATCACGATTCATGTTACTTAATGTACTAAATAGACCTAAGTTTTATTTTAGTAGAAAAACATGGATATTTATCTAACTACCAGATATACCTATATTTGGACTCCTATTTTGTATCTTTTTTAACAAAAAGCAATATTATTTCTAGGTCTATTTAATTTTTTTATTTGTATTAAGATAGTACAAAACGTGTATGATAATCCAACAATTGTAGCATGTTTTCTGCTTAAAAAGAAACAATGTACGTCCGTTATTTTTTACTGTGAGGTGCCGGTTTGTATGGACTTTCACATGACATGAGCCACAGAAAATCTTATGTGTCGTGGGGTCCGGTCATTAATATAGCCGGAGGATATCCCGTGCGGAGGAGCAATGAGTTTTCCCCGTTCGGGTTGGCCCGAGGCCTGTGCCGCGTTGGCCGTGTCCATGGAGAAGCTCGGTGCCGTCCTCGTGGTGCACGGCGCCCTCGGCCCCAACCTATGCCGGGCCTTGTTCGGTCACGCCATGCTGGAGTTCTTCGCGCTGCCGATGGACGTCAAGCAGGGGCTCTTTTCTAGCACTAGACCTGTCCAAAAAGGCCGGGTATAGTGGGCCGGCATGAAGCCCTGAAAAAAAAGCCCAACATGGCCCGGTGCTGCAGGTCGTGTCTGGGTCGAGGAGCCAGCGTGAAGGCCAGCCCAGCACCGCACGTTTAAGAAAATATTAAATAGATTTATATTCTTACTATAAACAAATAGCTGTTGTGGGTTGGTGGTAAGATTGTTGATCAATTCTTTGAGGTCTCTGGTTCGAATCTCGTGCTGGGTTGGGTTACCCTTTTGGACAGGTCTATCTGGCACAGTGAATGGGTACATTGGGCCAGCCCAGACCCCATATGCGATGTCCTCTCAGGCCTCCCAGCAACCTTGCATTTTTGGAACTTTGCATCAACTTGTCGTTGCTCCATGCCCAAAAAAAAACTTGGCGTAGCTCCAGGCTGCTAGCTCCACCCTTGTTAATCACCTCAGATGTTGTGGTTGTTATCATGTGGTGTTCAGTGACATGGTTGCGAAATTTGCCGAAAACATGATAGAGCTGCAGCGAAAGCTGCGGACGATGATCCTGGAGGGTCTGGGCATGAGCATCCGGAAGGACCGCATCGACTCACACCTCCGGTCCCTCAACTACAGCGACGTGTCGACGTCGACGGCCTCGAGGTGCAGGCCAGGACATTTCTTGCACTAGAATTTGTAGGGTATGGCTCTTGTACTCCTTCACAGACTTTGTTTTCCAATTATGTAATATAGGAAACCTGCATTTTTGGAACTTTGCATCAACTTGTCGTTGCTCCATGCCCTAAAAAAAACTTGGCGTAGCTCTAGGCTGCTAGCTCCACCCTTGTTAATCACCTCAGATGTTGTGGTTATTATCATGTGGTGTTCAGTGACACGGTTGCGAAATTTGCCGAAAACATGGTAGAGCTGCAGCGGAAGCTGCGGACGATGATCCTGGAGGGTCTGGGCATGAGCATCCGGAAGGACCGCATCGACTCACACCTCCGGTCCCTCAACTACAGCGACGTGTCGACGTCGACGGCCTCGAGGTGCAGGCCAGGACATTTCTTGCACTAGAATTTGTAGGGTATGGCTCTTGTACTCCTTCACAGACTTTGTTTTCCAATTATGTAATATAGGAAACCTGCATTTTTGGAACTTTGCATCAACTTGTCGTTGCTCCATGCCCTAAAAAAAACTTGGCGTAGCTCTAGGCTGCTAGCTCCACCCTTGTTAATCACCTCAGATGTTGTGGTTATTATCATGTGGTGTTCAGTGACACGGTTGCGAAATTTGCCGAAAACATGGTAGAGCTGCAGCGGAAGCTGCGGACGATGATCCTGGAGGGTCTGGGCATGAGCATCCGGAAGGACCGCATCGACTCACACCTCCGGTCCCTCAACTACAGCGACGTGTCGACGTCGACGGCCTCGAGGTGCAGGCCAGGACATTTCTTGCACTAGAATTTGTAAGGTATGGCTCTTGTACTCCTTCATAGACTTTGTTTTCCAATTATGTAATATAGGAAATGATCCTTGTGCACCTTTGTATGTTACTGAAATTTCTAAAATTGCCACTAACGTTGGTAACCTTACAAATTCAAAGACTCTGCATTGATAATCGAACAAATTATAGAACAAAAAATAAGTGTATAATGAGCTGTTTGGAACATATAATGATCATTATAGCTTAGTTCCAGCTAACATACGAACAACCATTTCCAGTATCAACTAGGCTAAGTTTTTTTTTTCAGCACAATCAACTAGGCTAAGTACTGCTACGAAACGAAAGATCTCAAAATGGACACGTAGTGGGGCTTTTCAAAATTTAAAGCCCGGTCCATCTTTATCAATTTGAGAGCGGTTGTTGGGTTGTGGCCCATAATTCCAAACAGTTGCTGAAATCATCGAGTATGCAACTTTTGGGAACGCTATCTCTTTTTTCTTTTGGAGATTGTGAATTGTGTGTGAATTCAAACTTTTTTCTATGTTTCTATATTATGGCAGCTTTGTTCTTTTAATTTTCTCTTTGAGAGAAAAAATCATGTGTTGCATATAATAGTGTTCATTGTTGAACCATTCATCAAAAACTGTAAATGTTCCGGGTTACGTTTTTAATTATGCATTTATGTTTTGGGCGGAAATGTTTATGTTCTTGGAAGAAATGGTCACGTGCATGAACAATAGGAGACAACATGACCAATGGTTACAAATTTCGCAATATATTAACGTAAAAAACCAATTATTCGACTTTATAGGTACGCTGTGGATACTCTATGCGTTACACAGAAAATCAAGGTTCAATGAGCTGGGACGCAGAAGTAGCTGTATAGAAGAAACAAAAAGGGAAGCTTAGAGAGGAACATGCTCACATAAACAAAAAAGGGAAACGACGAGCCAAGCTGCTGCACACCTACCATGACGATTTATTTATAGAGCTAAGTTAGTTGGCATCTGCATCACTCACTCAACACGATACAAAGATCAAGTTCCAAAAAAAAAATCGAAAGTCACCGGATCCACATCCACCGAGGACGCGGAGGAGCAATCCATGGAGATGGCCAAGGTGGACCTGCGCGGCCTGGAGCCCGGCGGTCCCGGGTGGGAGGCCGCTCGCGCCGCGGTGACCGCGTCCATGGTGGCGCACGGCTACGTCGTCATCACGAGCGAAGCGCTCGGCTCGGAGATGCGGCAGGCGCTGTTCGACCGCGCCCTGCCGGAGCTCTTCGCCCTCCCGCTCGAGAACAAGCAGCGGAACATCTCCAGCTTGGGGAAATACAGGGGCTACTTGGGGCAGATCCCCGGTATGGCGTTGGAGAGCGTCCGCGTCGCGCAGCCCACCGACGACGCCACCGTCCACGAGTTCGCTGACCTCCTCTGGCCCGATGGCAACCCGGAGTTCTGGTAAGGCAGACAATTCCCAGTTCCTCGCTTCCGTATCTTGCTGCCATCTTGCCATGTTCTGAAATTTTGGTGTAATTAATTTCCCTCTTTATTTGTGATATGTATATCGTCCAGTGAGACGATCGTGTCGTTCGGCAAGAACATGCTGAAGCTGGAGGAGATGGTGGAGACGTTGACGCTGGAAGGCCTCGGCGTCCGTGCAGAGAACATCGGCGCCCACCTCAGCCAGCTCACCCACGGGTTCCGCCTCTCGCACTACGACCCGCCGCTGGACAAGGAGACCAGCATCTCCATGACGCCGCACCGCGACGACAGCATGGTAACCGCGATCGTGCAGCACGAGGTGGAAGGCCTCGAGGTGCTCGTGGAGAACGGGCGCTGGGTCGCTGTCCCTCCCGAGCCGGGAACCATCACTTTCGTTGCCGGCGAGCAGTTCACGGTACGAATTGATCGATCGCAATTCCTCCTCCTTGGCCTTCACCATTCCCCCAATTGATTCATCTCACGCCGCGCACACTCTGGTGCCATACATGAGCCGTGCAGGTCGTGACGAACGGGCGTGTGAAGGCGTGCAAGCACCGCGTCAGGACGCCGAGCAACCGGGAGCGGTACGCGGTGCTGTTCGGCCGCCGGCGCCACGACGGCGTCGCGGTGACCGTGATGGAGGACCTCGTCGACGCCGACCACCCGCTGATGTACAACCCGTTGAAGCACGAGGAGTACTCCACGTTCTGTTACTCGGAGGAAGGTCGCAAATTGGATGATCCACTCAGGGCTTTCTGCGGAGTGGAGAAGGATGATGGAGTCATGGTGTGAATAATGTGTGATCGCACCTCCTCCTGTCAGCTTATCGACCCACTCTAAAGACCCCCTTGTGAGGTTTGGGTTTCAATGGGCGTTGTGATGTGATTCCAGCGAGAACCTTCACCTCGATCAGAACGTGTATTTACTCTATCAATTAATGTATGAAAATATCACTCATTCGAGTGTGGTTTGAGAGCAGTGTTGATCTATATAGCCTATTAGCCAACAAGCACCTGATGAGATTTGTTCTTTTTCTTTGAAGTGCAAGCGCCTGATGAGATTGTCACTTGGAAACTGCGCCTCTTTTGGGGACATCTGTGAGTCCTAATGTGCGAGATGGAACTGGAGGCCGATTAGAAAAGCTAGTGTTCACAAAATGGCCTCCGCCACAAACATGTGTGCGTTGGCGTTGATGTTGACCATCACATCCAGCATGGCAGGATGTTCCTCATTCTGAGAGAAAACCTTGTATGATGTAGGTAGTATACTGTATACAATGGCGTTCCGTGTTCATTGTCCAACTATTCAACAAAAACTTTTGCTACCTCCGTATAAAAATATAAGTTTGAGGGTAATAGTGTCCGAAATACTAGCCAATAGTTTTGACAAACTATTGACTAGTAGTTTGAGGGTAGTTTTCTAATTGTAGAAACCTAACTCTACCGAATCATCAAAAATGTCAATTGATTTTTAGAAAAGAAAAAACATCAATTATTAATCATATTACTAATTTTATTTTATTTATAATAATACAAAATCATTATTATAAATATTGTAAGAACCGAATGCGTACTGAGAGGGGGAGGGGGAGGGGTGAATCGGTAAGCCGATCACGAATCCGAAGACTTCAATTCACATCAGTAGAACCTAACAATCGTTACAACCTACACAGTTCTAATAGGCCAAGACCCTACACATGCTAGTGTTCATGATGAGTACGAAATACAGAAGCTAAACACACTAGCCTATGCAAGCCACAAGTCACCCTACTAACTAGAGCACATAAATACGGAATAGTAAAGAGGGGTCAAGAGATGCTCATGATTTTTTTCCGAGGTCTTGAAAAGATGGCGCCTTCCCCTAATCCTCGTTCGACCAATCCCGTCGGAGTTCTGGTCCCTCCCACCACCAATGTGGAGTTCCCGGCCACAAGCCCACAATCACTTCCGGAGTGAAGACACAGTGCGCGTCACCACTGCCACCAAGGCATAAGCTCGCCTTCCTTGAGAACTTGCCGGACTCCCCGAGCCAACACGGGCACTCATTATTGATGCCCCTTTCACCGGCGGGCTCAAACCGTGTACAAACCTGTGACGGCCTTCATAATCGATCACGATAGGCTCGATCACCGACACCAAACCGGTCTAGGTCTCACCATAGATCAAGAGTAACAACCTAGATCACACCCTCAAGAACACCCTAGCCTTAGATGTGCATCAATGCTCAAGTTACTCTCACTAGCACTCTCAAGATATGCAATATCTCCTCCTAGTGCTCTCTTCTATTCCTCTTGGCTCTCACCAAATGCTCCAAGCAATTGCACTAGCCAAGAGAGGTCTCCAAGACCCCAGCAACGAAGTTATGTAGGCTTCAAACCTCCAACTAGCCGTTGCTCCACGAGATCACCTTTCTGGACGCACTGACCGGACTGTTCGGTCTCTGCCTGACCGGACCATCCGGTTACTTCTATAACGACTCCCAGAGCTGTTGGCACTTCTGTCCTAGCTGGTCTCCTATACTGACCGGACCGTTCGGTCTGCTGACCAGACCGTCCGATCACTCTGTGTCATGTGCATTCCAAAGAGCTCCAGTTTGCTTCCTCTCTGTCCCGAGCCTTAGCCCTACTGACCGGACCGTCCAGCCACAAGACCGTACCGTCCGATCTCTAGGGTTTCTAGACTTGACAGATTTCTCGCAGACTGCTCTCTGATCTCCTAGTGATCGTACAGTCTGGTCCCCACTGACCCCTCTATCCGGTCACTATGTCCAGAAGCTGAAACTCCTCGTCCTCACTTGACTTCGTTTTCCGACTTCTCCGAACAGCTCCTTGACTTCTCCACTGTCACCTAATGCATGTGATTTCACTGAGCATCCATGCACATCACCAACTACTAAGAGACATGACCTAGACCCCCTTGATAGTCTGGTTTTTCCTATGGACTCAAAGCCCTAACAACTAGACAAGTGTTCCCAACACTTGCTCCATAGATTGTCCTTAGCTTTGATCCATCTCCATCAACCCCTGGACTTCATCAAGCTCATAAGCCTACATGCTTGTGATCATTATCATCCATTGCCAAGGCCGCCATCATCCATATGATTTGTAGTAGAGTTTACAGATGATTCCTGTACAGACAACACTCATGTAGATATTAACCCATAATTTCATAGTTGTCATTTATCACCAAAGCATTAATACCTTGGAGATCCAATCATCAATGGTCAAGAAGCTTACAATCTCCTCTTTATCATAAAACAATAGGGCTAAAAGAGCTACACAATGATCGAGAGGAACCTCAAAAGCATAAGCAATGAATAAACAAAATCCTCCTCAATCAAGCATCATCAAGAGCTAAGAGAAATAAGAAAGAAGAGCACACTCTAGATGATATGCATGCATGTCATGCGAAGATACTAATTGAAGCATAAAGACATGCAATGAATGATGATATGCAATAGGATAGCATGACAATGCATAGGCATTAAAAGCAAGCAATCATCATAATAGCGTCATACACAGGTAAACAGGATAAATAAAGGAAAACAAGGCACTGCTTATGAAAATAAACCAAGTGAGATCAAGATGAGTCAAACACACGTGAATGAAAACCATGACTCATCAAAATCCATGAACACTCAATAAATCCATCAAAATAAGATCCAAATGTATCTATCTCCCAAAACCAATGTACACGTATGCTCCCCCTATATACAAGCTAGTGACTCTCGATCGCACGAGATGACACTCCCACTCTCCCTAGACCTATGACTACTTCTCCCTCTTTGGCAACAAACACCAAAAAGAGGAAAAGGGAACCAACTAAGCGCTCGTGGTCAAAGGAGGTGGTGCAGCAACATCCTCTGAAGGCTCTGCTCTGGGCTGCTCCTGTGCTAGGTCCTACTACTCTGCCTGAGCCTGCATCACCTGAGCGTCCAGCTGCTCAAAGTACTCAAGGTCTACTGGAGACTCAAACCCTCTGTCCTGCTCTGCTAGTGGGACTTTCAGCAGCTGTTGCCTGAAGAAGAGCAAGGTCATCCACATCCTCCTGAGTGAATCATCGGCAGACAAGATCCTCTGCTACCTCAGGTGTGACCAGTGATGTGTCTGTGGTAGAAGAAGGTGAAGTTGTAGCTGTCTCTAGGAGAGTCTCTGTCTGTGGAGCTGCCTATGTGGTGTGTACGATCTCTAAGAAGGTCAAACTCCTGACTGGCAGCTGCTGGTGAATGGAGAATCCTGCCATCTGCGAAGTACAAGAGTGAGTCGGTGAAGAGAACAATGCAGAAACTAAAAAGGCTGACATGGGGAAGAACTGAGTCACTAGTGAGAAGGTCTGTCCTAATCCCCCTGTTGGTAAGACCCCTGAGTGTGACTGCCCGCTGGACTGAGTTGTCATCATAGCAGTGGAGGGGCCTGACTGTGTCTGCAGTGGCTGAAACTATGGAAGAGTAGAAGGTCCTAGCTGCTGACTGGCCTACCTCTGAGTAATCTCTGCCATCTGTGTCATGAGAGTAGTCATCAGTGCCATATGCTGTCTCTGAAGCATTGCCTATCCTCTGATGACCTCCATCATTTGACGTCTATCCTCAGTTGTGCTCGGAATGAACTTACTCATGCGTCTTGCAAGTGCTGCTATAGTGATAGCGCCCTCTGATTGTGTCCCTGCAGGTTGAGGAGGTACTCCTATGCTAGCTGACTCAGGAACCACTATCTCTGGATGAGTTGCCTGCTCGTGAGTGACTGGTGGTGACTCCTTCTCCTCCTCTCACGTCTGCTGACTCGAGGCGGACTGGGATCCTCTGGGGACTCGAGGTGAGTAGGTGGTGGTCACCTCAGGGAATGTCTCGTACTGCTCCTTAGTAGTCTCATCTTCCTCAGAAGATAGCAAATGTATGGAACATAGACTAAGTCACGTCATCCGACCCTCTCAGAGATAACCTCTCCATCTCACCAATCAAAAGATCTGCAAGGTCAAACTGTTGTCTCCTCAGAATAGCAGTCACTGCCCACTGATGTAGAAGTGTGAACTCCTCTCTATACCCAGATCTAGGAATTATAGTCCTGGTGACTATCGCTTTGACCACCTTAGCCTCTGCGGTGAATCTCGCAGGGCCTCTGTCAAAACCTGGGGTGTGCGGTGGTGGAAAGGCAATCGACACCATGTCGTCCGGATGTATTGTCCCTCACTGTGGTCTACGAGGTGGAACAAGGGTCCCATAGGCAATCCTGTATAGCTGGAAATCTCAAGCAAGAAGTCCAAAGTTAGCTATGAGATCCTCCCTGCTCACACGTTGTGGTTGTCCTCTGAATAGAAACTAGATCTCTGAGCAGTCTCTGGCTACCCACAGTGTAGCATAGAACTCTAGGACGATGTCCTCCCTGTACCTGTATGGAGTAGTAATTAGCTCTGCTAGTCTCGGCAAGTACGTGAAGTACTGCACCATATAAGTCCATGTGGCCCTCCTCATGGCTGGGTACAGCGTGTACTGCTGTGGCACAAACAGTCCAGCCTTGCCCTTCCTAGCAAGGTAGCGTCTCAGTCCCTCATCGATCCTCCTCTGAAGACCGATCTAGTACCTCTCTCCTACAACAGGGTCCCTGGGGACTGGAACCCACTGCTCGAAGGGTACAAGATGAAGCGACTTAAGATCCTTTGCAGGAACCTTAAAAATGTCAGTCTCTCCGGCTGCCTCTACGAGTCTCTACAGCCTTCTCATGCACACTGCACAAGTGCACCTCAGGTCTCCTGCCCGGTGAACAGTCCTCTCCTGTTGTGGCTATGTTGGCTGCTCCGCTGCCTCTGAGGTCTCTATCTCAGACTCTGAGTCTCTAGACTCTGAGTCTCTAGACTCTGTGCTCTCCACCTCGGACTCCTCCTTCTGCCTAGAGGATCCCTACTGTACAGGTCTTGACGACCTCTCCTCACGAGAAGTTGGAGTACCCTGCGACCACGGTGGTAGCCTCACTCTTGTATACAACTCTGGGTCTGCTGTCCTCTGCCTGGTGCTCCTCTTGCGACCATGGTCGTCTCTCTGTGTACTCGTGATCAACAGTGATCCGGGTGTCCTGTGTGAAGTCTCCATGGCATCCAGGTATTGTGCCAACCGTCTGGCTCTCTCTGACTCTGGATCCAGCCTAGTCCTCTTCTTGCCTCTGGGCTTCTCTATCACCTTGCCCTTTCCCTCGTCCTGACCTAATCCTGCCACCTCTGCTACTGAAACTATCACTGCATGCACGTAGGTATAGACAAGATGAGCATAGAACCTATGTAAATCTACAAGCATAGCATCGCTAGGAAAGAATGCGCAATAGAAATCCTAGCACTGAGATGAAGAACATGATCACAAGACAAATGAACAAAGTAACAACAGTGATTATCAACTCTATGTGGCTGGTGCGAGTCATCTAGTGTGCAGTCAAATAATAGACAATAAATTTAACTGCAGACTAAATAAGAGACAAACCCCAGACATGCAATTAACAGATAGGCATGGAATTAATTGCAACTAGGTTGAGCTAATTACCTAATTAATGCAACTAAACAAGGGCAATTAATCCAATTGCATCAATTAAGGCAACTACTCTAAATCAGGGCATAAAAAATAATGGAGAGAAAAGCTCAATACCCTGGGAGTACTCGAAGCTGAAGACAAGGAAAACACATGAGTGATCACCTAAAACATGGAGCTTTTGGGGTCGCTGACCATGAAGGTGGAGGAAAAAGGGAGAACTTGCCCTAATCCTTGTGGTGGAGGTCGACTCTAGTGATCTGGGCGTGTGCGCGCGTGAGAGGAAGCAGGGCGGCTGCTCGGTGGTGGTGGCCGCAGGCGCACTACAGCGATTATAGTGAAGGCGGTGGCGGCAATGGCTTCTGGCGGCGGCGTGTGAGTGAGTGGCGACACGGCTAGGAGGGGGAGCTCACAGGTGTGGCGGCGGCTCAGTCGGAGGAGTGGTGACGGCGAGGACGGCGGCGAGTCGGCGACGGCGGCGAAGGAGGCGGCGAGTTCGTGTTCTTGGCGTTAGGGAAAAGAACGGGGAAGAGAACAAACTCCTTCCCGATTTTGACTTAGGTCAAGGGATGAATGGACGGCCGAGATCTTGCCAAGGATAGATCAACTGTCATGAAGAAAGCAAGCTTCGCGCGATCAATCATAGTGACCGGACGGTACGGTCTCTGGACTGGACGGTCCGGTCTGTTCTGGGTCTGCTGGCACTCCATAGAGACCGGACGGTCCGGTCACTATGACCATTCTATCCGGTCTTGATGACCAAACTCTCCAGAACATTGTGCCTGTGGGCACTGACCAGACTATACGGTCTGAAGATCGGACCGTACGGTCTCTACCAGAAATTTCACAGACTGAAGGAATTTCTCCAATTTCCATGTGCCCTCACTCAACACCCAAATAAAACATTGCACTTGGAACATAAAGGGAACTCTCACACACTCCTTTTCAAATAGTGGCTCTTTATGGCCTTATAATTTTCACAAATGCCAAATGAAGAAACGAGCAAATAAGAGCCAAATGGGTATGTATGAGCTTTAGTCCATGAACCGCGCGAGTGGGTTTAACCTCGGAGTTCATAAGAGCTTGCTCAATGGGCATGAAGCACAATCCTTTCCTTTGGTTACACTTGTGGAGATATAATCTCATAGAACATGAGGCACAAATATCTCCAAGTGTGACAAGTCTCATTTGTGTTTCGTATATGATACATGCAACAAGCATTTTCACATATGCAATGAAAGTAAACATGCCATGTGAATGCAAGCAATATTAAGTAAGACAGAAAGGAAACCTAACAATGTCAAGTTTGAACCCCTCTCAACCTTACTCACTATAAGCCATACCCTTGCCTTGAGAGAAGCCAAACCACCATATCAAGCACTCCCCCTTGCTTATAGCTATCTTGAGTGGGTTATTTTTATGTGTTTTTCTTTTAGTTATTTACACATGCATGGATGCAAAGCATACTAGTCACAAAGGAGTCCTAATTACCATGCAATGCAAGAGAAGGAAAAACACACTACAACTACCAAGAACTAACATGGTTACCTCCCTCATGAGTAGATATTGATGTTGAGATCCATATCACTTGTGGTGGACTTCACTTGATCTTCAAGAAAGCGCTCGGTCCACCACCACCACCACCATCTAGGTATTGTTCTTGGGCACCCACTTGTACGTCATTGACCTCTCGAGATCAACAATGCACTTAGGCACCCATTTGCTCTTGACCTTTCTCTTCTTGTTTGGTGGTCCCAAAGCCTTTGCATTCACCTTGTCATCCTGGTTTCTAAAAAGCTTGAAATGTGTGTTCTCATGGAACAAGTTAGCTTTAGGCAAAACAATGGAACTTCTCACCATAGGACAATCCTCGATGGTGTGGCCATCCTTGCAACACCTCTCACAATAGTAGTCGTCGGCGAGTAGGGGCTTGATCCATGCAGGGATGGAGTCACTCGTCCCGATGATGTCGATGGCGGTGGGACATGAGCCAAGTCCCCGATGGGAGACATTGTTCACAAGGTTTCTCCCAAGAATCTCCTTGTGGATGGCTCTTCCTCGTGTTAGCCTCTCGAAGCCGTCCATCACCATCTTCCTCTCTTCCTTGAGCTTGTGATATTCCTCTAAAACAAATGGCTCAAGAGAAGAAACCTCGACCGAGGTGGTTAGTTCATCACACATAGTAGAAGCATCACTCTTTGATGAACTAGAGGAGGGAGAGGCAAGGTTATAAACATTAATGGCCTCAAAAGTAAGTTCAAGGGCCTCGTACTTCTCACATAGCTCTACATGATCACCCTTGAGTTTGTCGTAACTCTTGTTTAGGGCCTCATGAGATGTGACGAGGTCCTTGAGCTCACTCTCAAGCTCACCAACATGGTCCTTAGCCAACTTACACTCTTTTCTTACCACATCTAATATTTTGTATTTCTTGACGACTATGTCGTGGTCTTGCTCAAGCATACTCCAAAGCTCGATGCAGGAGAGCTCCTCATCATCACTGTCGTCACTGCTCTCATCCTCACTGTCCCCAAGTTGGCTCGTGGCCATGAGGCACGTGGGAGGTGGAGGAAGAGCTCGTGGAAGTGTGGTCCTTATCATGGCTAGGCCGTCCACTTCTTCATCATCGCTTGAGCAAGAGGATGTGTCACTTGAGTTGTCACTTGTCCACTCTCCAACAAGGGCCTTACGTGAGAACTTCTTCTTGTGGTCTTGAGCTTTGCCTTTGACTTTGCTCTTATCCTTGTTGAAGTACCTCTTCTTCTTTTGCTTGGCTTTGGGGTCTTTATTTTCTTCTTCTTCTTCATCACTTGAGTCTTGGGACTTGAAAGCTTCTTTCTTTGGCTTGGGGCAATATCGAACAAAGTGGTTCTTGGACCCACAGTTGAAGCACTTTCCCTTGGACTTGGAAGCAAACTTATTCTTGAAGGTTATCATCTTCTTCATGAGAAGGGCCAAGTCCTCACTCAAGTCATCTTCTTCTTCATCATCATCATCTTCAATGATTGCCTTCTTCTTGCTCTTCTTGCTCTTGCTAGATTCTTGCTTCCTAGCTTGAAGAGCAAGGTTGGATGGTTATGGATCATCCAGACCCAGTTGGTAGCTCCCGAAGGCAGTAATCTTGCCAAGTACATCTTTCATAGTCTTGGTCTGGAGGTCACCTTGCAAGGTGAAGGTGATGATGGACTCATACTTGGGGTCCTTGAATAGCCTCAAGAATCTTCTTATCACTTCAACAGGCTTGAGCTTGAAATCATCCCCAAGAGCATTGATCTCCTCCACTAGTACATGAAAACGAGAATAAATAGTGTTAGCTCTCTCATGTGGCAATCTAGTGAAGTTATCATACTTATTATTTAGCACATAGTATCTTTCCTCTTTGACATCACAAGTACCCTCATGGAGATCCTGAATCTCAGTCCAGATACCATGTGCTATAGAACTTGCATCCAACCTAGCAAAGACATCCTTAGATATGCATGCAAACAGAACATTCTTGACCTTAGCGTTGCACTTAATGAAATTAGGTTCAAGTAGGTTCACATCCCCATCAGACTCATGGGTCACCATCCATATCTCTGGATCAAGGGACTCCAAGTAGGCTTGCATACGAGCCTTCCAATACCCGTAGTCCTCCCCATCAAATATAGGAACACTCCCCACCTGTCACGACATCCTTACTCAAGCCGGTGAATCCTCAAAGATGAGCACTTGGCTCTAATACCACTTGTAAGGACCGAAGGCGTACCGAAGGGGGGGGGGGGGTGAATCGGTAAGCCGACCACGAATCCAAAAACTTCAATTCACACCACTAGAACCTAACAATCATTGCAACCTACACAGTTCTAGTAGGTGAAGACCCTACACATGCTAGTGTTTCTGATGAGTACGAAATGCGAAAGCTAAACACACTAGCCTATGCAAACCACAAGTCACCCTACTAACTAGAGCACACAAATGCAGAATAGTAAAGAGGGGTCAAGAGATGCTCATGATTTTTTTCCCGAGGTCTCGAAAGAATGGCACCTTCCCCTAATCCTCGTTGGACGACTCCCGACGGAGTTCCGGTCCCTCTCGCCACCAATGTGGAGTTCTCGCCAACGAGCCCGCAATCACTCCCAGACTGAAGACATGGTGCGCGTCACCGCTGCCACCAAGGCACAAGCTTGCCTCCCTCGAGAACTTGCCGGACTCCCTAACCCGACACGGGCGCTCACTATTGATGCCCCTTTCACCGGCAGGCTCAAATCGTGTACAAACATGTGATGGCCTTCACAATCGATCATGGTAGCCTCGATCACCGACACCTAACCGGTCTAGGTCTCACCATAGACCAAGAGTAACAACCTAGATCACACCCTCAAGGACACCCTAGCCTTAGATGTGCATCAATGCTCAAGTTACTCTCACTAGCACTCTCAAGATATGCAATATCTCCTCCTAGTGCTTTCTTCTTTTCCTCTTGGCTCTCACCAAATGCTCCAAAAAATTCCATTGGCCAGGGGAGGTCTCCAAGACCCCAAAAATGAAGTTATATAGGCTTCCAACCTTCAACTAGTCGTTGCTCCACGAGATCACCTTTCTAGACGCACTGACCGGACTGTTCAGTCTCTGCCTGACCGGACCATATGGTCACTTCTGTAATGGTCCCAGAGCCGTTGGCACTTCAGTCCTAGCTGATCTTCTGTACTGACCGGACCGTCCGGTCAGCTGACCAGACCGTCCGGTCACTCTGTGCCCTATGCATTCCAGAGAGATCCAGTTTGCTTCTTCTCTGTCCCGAGCCTCAGCCCTACTGACCGGACCATCCAGTCACAAGACTGTACCGTTCGGTGTCTAGGGTTTCCAGACTTGACAAATTCCTCGTAGACTCCTCTCTGATCTCCTAGTAACCATATAGTCCGGTCTCCACTAAGCCCTCTGTCCGGTCACTATGTCCAGAAGCTGAAACTCCTCGTCCTCACTCGACTTCGTTTCTCGGCTTCTCTGAACAGCTACTTGGCTTCTCCACTGTCACCTAGTGCTTGTGATTTCACTAAGCATCCATGCACATCACCAACTAGTGTGACCTAAGAGACATGACCTAGACCCTCTTGATAGTCCGATTTTTCCTATAGCCTCAAAGCCGTAACAACTAGACAAGCATTCCCAACACTTGCTCCATAGCTTGTCCTTAGCTTTGATCCATCTCCATCAACCCATGGACTTCATCAAGCTCACAAGTCTCTATGCTTGTGGTCATTGTCATCCATTGCCAAGGCCGCCATCATCCATATGATTTGTAGTAGGGTTTAGGGATGATTCCTGCACGGACAACACTCATGTAGATATTAGCCCACAGTTTGATAGTAGTCATCTATCACCAAAACATTCATACCTTGGGGATCCAATCATTAATGGTCATGAAGCTTACATATCTAACACATTTATTTTTTTTCCAATATTACTCTAAAATCGATAAACTACTGGTCATTAGTTGTGATTTTAGATTATCAAATCTAAACCATTGGATCAAACTAATGGCCAGTAGTTTCTCAAAACAACTAGCCAATATTTTGAACGATAAAACTCCTCAAATATAAACATTTCTGGTTACGTAGACAACAAGCTTATTTTTCAGGTGTGTATAGCGACAGATGATTGTATATAAGCTGGGACAGAAGAAGTGAATTCTGATGCTGCTTTCAAACATGAGGTGAACTATGGTGCAGCCCGTGTAGTAGTACGAGATGCAATTGCAAATTTCATAAGCGTAGGGTGATGAAACCCTAGCCGCCAAGGCAACTCGCGGTGACTCGAAGGCGATCGCCACATTGTCCCTAACCAAGTCTCCTAATCAAGGTTTCCATGATGTGTACTATCTCCTGCAGATTGACGTATTGACTCCGACTCGCGTTGAGGTCGATGATTTGTCGTAGCTTAAGCTGGCGGGTTCGTTTTCTGATTCCTTCTCTGGTTATTGCCGTGGTTGTTCCCGGATTCTTGTTCTAGTTGTGGTGGGGGTGATCAAGGGGATACTACTGGAGGTTCTGCCCACCCAAAGCCGTCAACTAGGGTTTTGAATCTTCTAAAACATGCCGGCGATGATAGGGCCGATGAACGTGGATCTGAGCAAAGGCGATCTGAAGGGGAAGGTGCCGAAGGTTGACATGGAGCAGACAGCTGGTACATCGAAGGTTATTGGAGAAAAGCTGATGGCCGCGTCCATGAGGGAGGCGGTGGTGGTTGCAGTTGGTGATGCCCTAGATGGTGTAGGGCATGGGATGAAGGACCCGGAAGGCAAACTGATGGTTGCGTCTAGGAGGGTGGCGGAAGGTGACTGTGAAGGCCTGGGAGGTCTAGGGCATCAAGAGAAGATCGACATCTTGGGTGATCATGGCGCTATGGTTCTCTATGGAGGCAACCAGAAGGGGTTCGATACTGAAGATGATGATGCTGATGAGGTGATTGACATTGATATTGAAACTGCAACAGAAGAGTTGAAGGGTCGATGGCTGATGGTGGCCCTGTTCTACTCCAACCAAAGAGCTAACCCCAAGAATATTTTCTTCGATATGAGTGTTGCCTGGGGCTTAAAGTCACCAGTTATTGTCCGTGACATAGACAAAAACAAGTTCTTGGTGGAATTTGATTCAAAGAAGACCTTTGATATGTCGTTAAGGGCGGGCCATGACGTTATAAGGGTGATGTGCTGATTGTTGTTCTGTTTGATGGGGTTTCGGAAGCTACTGAACTGGCCATCAATTTAGTAGCCTTGTGGGTATGTATCTTTGACTTACCTGAGTTCATGATGAACGGGGTTCAGGCTAGGAAGCTGGGGGGAAGACTAGGAAAGGTGATTGAGTATGGTGGAGCAATTCAGAATTTCCTAAGAGTTAGGGTGGATTTCCCCCTGGAACAACACCTCAAGGCTTGTTGCAAGATCAGAATTGATGGGAAGATTTCTTCTGTGCCTATAAAGTATGAGAATGTCCCAAACTTTTGCTTCATATGTGGTGTTATTGGCCATGTTGCTAACTCCTGTGAGGAGGAGGAGCTTGTATCCTGGGGTGTTCTTTTTGGCACAGACCTACGTGCTTCACCTTTGAAGAGAGCCTTTGGGACACGTTTTGCGACCCCTGTTGTACAACCTTTTGTTGCTCGTTCATTGATCTTTCAAGGTGGCTCGAAGGAGAAGACACGATCAGTGACTAGTTCTACTAGAATGACTAATAAGGGACAAGGCTTGGCAACGGCTGATGGCTCGTCCCATACTGAGGTTGGGGTTGCGGGTGAGCACGACGATATCAAAGAGGAGGAGCATGTGGTGGTTCCCCCGGAAGTCACCAATGCCCTAGAATCTGGGGTGCAGGCAATGGCGGTAGATACTAAGGAGGAGAGCCCTGGAGATCAATCTGTTAAATCTAGCCAGAACACCCGCCTGGACCGTGTTTCCTTCAGTGGTGACTACCATCTCTCAGGCTCCTCTAATTCGGTGGGTGGTAATTTGCCTTGTGATGGTTTGCTAAGGGCTCAGGCCGGAATTGCTTTACCTTTGGGGATGACTGTGCAGTCTAGGATGGATGTTGACATGACACAGGAGATAGCAAAGCGGAAGAAGTCTTTAGCTAAGATGGAGGATGTTTCAGCAGCTAAGTGGAGCAAGACGAATGCGTCAGGCCCTGCTGTGCCACCCTGGTGGGAGCTCGTGGAGAGCCCCACCAGGTGCAATGAGTACCCTATGCTGGAACTGTCGGGGGGTGGGGAACGCCCGGATAGTTCATGATCTGTGTGCCCTGATAAAGGCAGATAACCCCAAGCTCGTCTTCCTGTCGGAGACATGGCAGAGTGAGTATAGAATGAAGGGTCTTAGATGGAGATTATGCTTTAGGAATTGTTTTACTATCCAATCAAGTAATAAAGGTGGTGGGCTTGTGCTTTATTATGATGAGTCTATCTCGGCTACTCTGCAATCTTATTCGGAGCATCATATTGATGTTATAGTTAAGGAGTCATCGGCTACGCCTGTTTGGCGAGCTACGTTTGTCTATGGGGAACCTCGGGTAGAAAATAGACACCACATGTGGGCTAAGCTTAGGCAAATTAAAAGTGGAGTGAATGAACCCTGGGTTGTGCTAGGTGATTTCAATGAAACCTTATGGCAGCATGAACACTTTTCGGCCACTAAAAGGGGAGAGAGACAAATGCAGCTTTTTAGAGATGTGCTAGAGGATTGCAGCCTCTCGGACTTGGGGTTTAGTGGTCTTCTGTGGACTTTTGATAACAGGAAAAGGGGGGATAAAAATGTTAAAGTTTGTTTGGACAGAGTAGTCAATATAAGGGACTGGTCTCATCTTTTCCCGACAGCTAAGGTCCTACATCTTGTGTCACCCAGATCTGACCACTGCCCGATTTTGTTGCAGGTCGCCCCTCCAATAGTGAGAGAAAAGAGTAGGTACATGAGGTATGAAATAATGTGGGAGAGAGAAACGTCGCTTGAGCAGGTAGTGGGTGAGGTTTGGAAGGAAACGGTCGACAAGCGGCACCTACGAGAGGTGGCATCATCGCTTAAACTTGTAATGCGGCGCCTTGAGGCTTGGAGCATGGACAAATTTGGCTCGGTGTGAAAGGAGCTTGACGGTTTGCGCGCGCAGCTAAAAGAGTTGCAGGAAGCCATGAGTGATCATAACTAGGACGCCATTATGGACACCATGCGAAGAATGGATGAAGTCCTGTATAGGGAAGAAATGTTGTGGCTCCAATGATCCCGTGTGATGTGGCTAAAAGAGGGGGATAGAAACACTAAATATTTCCATCGTAAGGTTGTGTGGAGGGCGCGTAAAAATAGGATCAACAAACTACGAAGAGAGGATGGGCAGGTCACAGAGGACAAGGAGGAGATGGCGCAACTTATTAATGATTATTTCCATACCCTTTTCACTAAAGATGATTGTGTTGATCCTGGGCAGGTAATGCACTTAGTAGGGGAGGTGGTCACAGAGGACATGAACGCTGATCTATGCAAGCCATTCACGGATCAGGAAATTGGGGATGCGTTGTTCCAAATTGGACCAATTAAGGCGCCTGGACCAGACGGATTTACTGCTTGCTTCTTCCAAAGAAATTGGGTGATCCTGAAGGAGGAAATTGTTCCCACAGCAAAGCGATACTTTGAAGAAGGAGTGATGCCAGAAGGGATCAATGATACTTCTATTGTTTTAATACCCAAAGTTGACCACCATCTGGAGAAGCTTAAAGCCTTCTGTCCGATTAGCCTATGTAATGTTCTATATAAGGTAGTTTCAAAATGAATGGTTAACCGGTTGCGACCTATTTTGCAGGATATTATATCCCCTAACCAAAGCGCCTTTGCTCCAGGAAGGATGATTACGGACAACACACTGATAGCATTTGAATGCATACACACAATTCAGTAGAAGAGTAGAAGCGGTAACAATTTCTATGCATACAAGTTGGATCTCGCCAAGGCATATGACCGAGTTGATTGGTGCTATCTCAATGATGTTATGTTGAAGCTGGGCTTTCATCATAATTGGGTGCGGTGGGTGATGGGTTGTGTCATCATTGTACGCTACTCAGTCAACTACGGTGGGTGATAGGTTGTGTCACCATTGTACGTTACTCAGTCAACTTCAATGGAGTCCCCCTGGATTACTTCCGACCAACTCGTGGGCTGCGCCAAAGTGACCCTCTATATTCCTATTTGTTTCTGATTGCTTATCGCTCTTGCTGAAGAAAGAAGCCGAAATGGGATCAATTGTCCCGCTAAAGGTAACACGCCGAGCTCCGGAGGTGTCGCATCTGTTGATTGCGGATGATAGTCTACTATTCTTCCAAGGTCGAACACTCACTGGCAAGTCGTGTTCGGGATGTCCTACAGACCTTTTGCCTAGCCACTGGACAATTGGTGAACCCAAACAAATGTTCGCTGCTAGTAGGGGATCAGTGCCCGGATGATATCTTAACTGAGATCCGAAATACATTGCAAGTCCAGAGTGCTACCTTTGATGCCAAGTACTTGGGCCTACCCACACCAGATGGGAGAATGAAAAAGGAAAGGTTCCAGCTAATAAGAGAACAACTAGGCAAAAGGATGTTGATTTGGTCGGAGAAGGACTTGTCGCAGGGAGCGAGGGAGGTGCTGATTAAGTCAGTAGTGCAAGCTATCCCGATACCATGAGTGTCTTCAAGCTGCATGATGGGTTATTCACGAGATGGAAAAGATGATCTGTAGCTACTGGTGGGGGGCCAAGCATGGGAAGAGAAAGGCACACTGGCTTGCATGGGAGAGACCATTAAAGGCAAAGGATGAAGGGGGCCCAGGATTCAGAGATCTCAAGTTGTTCAACCAAGCGCTTTTGGCCAGACAAGCATGACGGCTAGTGGAATTCCCAGATAGCTTGTGTGTTGGAGTCATGAAAGCCAAGTACTATGCGAATGGCGATATACTGGACACGGCATTCCCCCAATGCACCTCTCCGACATGGAAGGCAGTGGAACATGGGGGGCTGCTCTTAAAGATGGGTATTATTTGGAGGGTGGGCAATGGACTTTAAAATTTGGCGAGACAACTAGGTGCCACGTGAAATTGGGCTGAAAGTAACAGGAAAAAGACGTCCCTGCCGACTGAAAACCGTTGATCAGCTGATGAACGAAGGAGGGAAGAACTGGAATCAGACTCTACTTAGGCGCTTTTTCTGGGACCATGATGCAGAGGCCATATCGCAGGTGAGAATTGCAGGAGAGGAGCATAACGATTTGCTCGCGTGTAAACATGAGCGAACAGGAATCTTCTCTGTTCGTAGTGCTTACAGATTGGCAGTTAAGCTCGAGGCGGCGGAACAAGGATTAGAAGCTTCAAGCCCTAGGCCGCTAGGGGCCCGCCCCGTTTGGAGGAGTATTTGGAAGCTTCAGATTCCGCACAAGATAAGAGTGTTTGCGTGGAAGGTGGCCACGAGGAGCCTGCCTACAAAGCTAAACATATGGAAGCGCAAGTTAGAACCTACCGGACAGTGTGTGTTGTGTGGCCTGGAGGTGGAATCTGAATATCATGCACTGATTACTTGCCCTCATGCGAAATACCTACGTTGGGAGATGGCGAAGCATTGGGATATGCCCAACGATAGGCTATTATGAGACGATGGACCAGAATGGCTTCTAAGGGTCCTGGGAAGTATGTCATGCGAAGATGGAGGCAGGTTTGTGCTGCTAATTTGAAGGATATGGCATGTGCGCAATAGTTGTATTCACGAAGGCAAGTGGCATGAGACTGAAGCTTCAATCCACTTCCTTCGGAGCTACGAGGAAACATTGTGGACCTCCTGACAACGGGAACAGCTGAGCAAACCCAACGGGAAGCGCCTAATTGGACGAGTGGTAACAAAGCGCAAAGTACCAGTAGTGACAAATGGGATCCTCTCCCTCTAGGGTGGATTAAAATAAATGTAGACGATGCCTGGGATGAAAATGGAAGAGGAGGCCTGGGCGTAATAATCCGAGATGAGCGAGGTCACACCCTCCTAACCTCATGGCGGGTTGTCTTCGATGGTCGTTCAGCGGAAGAAGTTGAAGCCAAAGCTTGTAGAGAAGGCCTCATGTTGGCGAGAGAATGGGAAAATAAGAATGTTGTCATAGAGTCAGATTGTGTGACGCTGATCACAGCGCTGAAGGTGCAGGGTAGGCCTAGGTTGAAACTATGGTACCTCCTCAAGGATATTAAGTAAATAGGTGCTGCGGTGCTAGAGTGTTCTTTCCGGTTTGTTAAGAGAGAAAGGAATAGTGTGGCTCATGAGCTTGCACAACTGGCCAAGCGGGTTTGTCACATGGCCGTGTGGCGACTGCAGGCGCCAGTTTGTGTCCAGCAATTAATTGCTGGAGATTGTAATAGTCCTGTTGAATAATCAATAAAGTTCTCTCTTTTCGCAAAAAAAAAAGTTCCAACAGTTGAGTCTTGTCTCATAGCGGAGGCTGAGGCGTGTCAGATGCAAACCCAGAGCGGGTCACATGCTTACATGATGAACAAGGCCGCACCACCGACTCTGTTGACTTTACAGAGTGATGAGGTAGTACTTGGCACCTTCATCACTCAACAAGATACAAGATCAAAATTCCAAAGGAATCGAAAGCCACCTGATCCGGCGAGGACGCGGAGGAGCAGCCCATGAAGATCCCCAAGGTGGACCTAAGCGGGGTGGAGCCCGACGGACCCGAGTGGGAGGCCGCCCGCGCGGCGGTGACCGCGTCGATGGTGGCGCACGGCTGCGTCGTCGTGGCGCACGACGCGCTCGGCCCGGAGACGCGGCGGGCGCTGTTCGACCGCGCGCTGCCGGAGCTCTTCGCGCTCCCGCTGGAGACCAAGCAGCGGAATGTCTCCGCCGCGGGGAGTCAAAGGGGCTATATGGGCCAGATCCCCGGCATGGCGTGGGAGAGCGTCCGCGTCGCGCAGCCCAGCGACGCCGCCAGCGTCCGCGAGTTCGCCGACCTGCTCTGGCCGCACCACGGCAACCCGGAGTTCTGGTAAGGCGCTGGCCACTCTGGATTCTGCTGCTGCTTGGTCGACGCCGTCGCCGTGTACTGTTGCCATGTTCGTTATGGATTGTAAAAATTTCCTTCCTCGTGATGTCCGCCCGCCCAGTGAGATGATCATGTCGTTCGGCAAGAACATGTTGAAGCTGGAGGAGATGGTGGAGACGTTGATCCTGGAGGGCCTCGGCGTTGGGGGAGAGAGCACCGGCGCCCATCTCGGCCAGCTCACCCATGGCTTCCGCTTCTCGCACTACGACCCGCCGCTGAACAAGGAGACCGGCATCTCCATGACGCCGCACCGCGACGACACCATGACCACCGCCATCCTGCAGCACGAGGTGGAAGGCCTCGAGGTGCGAGTCGAGGACGGGCGCTGGGTCGCCGTCCCTCCCGAGCCGGGAACCATCACGTTCGTCGCCGGCGAGCAGTTCACGGTACGAAAACATCGATCACGCTTCCCCCTCTTCTCCTTTCCGGCCATAGCCGTGATGTGCGCGTTCATGTGTCTTCTTGAGTCCTGCAGGTCGTGACCAACGGGCGCGTGAAGGCGTGCGACCACCGCGTCCGGACGCCGACCAACCGCGACCGGTACGCAGTGTTGTTTGGCCGCAAGCGCCAGGACGGCGTCGCGGTGACCGTGTTGGACGACCTTGTCGACGCGGACCACCCGCTGATGTACCACCCGTTGAGGCATGAAGAGTACAGCATGTTCCGTTACACGCCGGAAGCGAGCAAATTTGATGATCCACTCAAAGCGTACTGCGGAGTGCAGACGGATGGAGATGGAGCCATGGTGCGATAGCAGCTTGTCCCGTCAGCTAGCTTATCGATCCACTCTGACGACCCTGCGAGGAAATATGATGATCCCCTCAAATCTATATTGTGTTTGATTTTTTTTTTCCTGGTTATTTGGATGTCGGTCAAACAAATGGTAATGCAAGTGATGAATTTCATTAATTTTGATTGATGACATGGTCACCATGAAGGCACTATATACCCATATCAGTATTAATTAGGTATTTTTGATTTAGTAATGTAAGTTTTGCAAATTGAGACATGCATATTAACAGTAATGAGATGATTCGGACCGCGAGTGAATTGGATGTGTTTGGCAGGGACTTCCTATGTTGGCTTATCTATCAAAAATGATTATTTAATTTATTATAGTATAAACAGTCAATCCATTTATCAAAACAATTTATTCTATTTTTCTGAAATAACTTATGCATTTGAAATGACTACAATACTCTGAGACTTGATTATATAAATAAGGTAGAGCTCTATTTTAAAGTAAATTTGTATACCGTATTAAAAAAAGGAATTGAATGATTAATTAGTGCAACCATAATAATTCTTCATTGTCCACAATGCAACCATACATAAAAGTTTTTTAGAACTTCTTCATTGTCTCTAATCCAACTTGCAAATGTGTCTATATTGTACATGATTCTCATGATTGTAGTTATGAACACACATAATAGAGGCAACAATCATCATTTGTTTTTCTACTAGATAAATCGGCATCTTATATAGTATTCTCCATGTGGAAATGGTGTCTTTTTTTAAATAATCATTTTTAATCTATTATTTTAAAAAAGTCTACCTGAAACTAAAATTATAGAATCTAGATGTTTTTAACGTGCCAATCACTTAGGCGTGTTTCGTGTATAAAACACGCCATACTGATTGGCGTGATTGGATCCACGTCAGCGTCGACCGTCACGTCGGATCCGAGCGGGGACTGAGATTGACCGCAAACACCTTAATCTGTTTGGCATGTCTTATGCATGAAACACGTCATACTGATTGGTGTGTTTGGGACTTAATACTCTTCGAACGGTCCAGAAGTAGATTATGGTTAATTAAGTCACACCAATTCATTTGACGTGATTAATAAGTTTGGTGTGTCCCAATAAAACCAAAAGATGGACATGTCCCTTTCATGATGATATAAACGGATAAAATGGTACAACTTTTTTAAAAATATTATAAATCCTTCATATAGTATCCGTTTTTTATTCCGTTGTCACCGTTGTGTTCTACGTGATGATACGAATAATCCCGCCGTGGGCCGAGCTCTCCCCCGACACGCCTGTACGACGCCGGCGACTTCGTGCGCTTCCATGCCGTGTGCAGGAAGTGGCACGACGCCTCGGTGCCATTCCTTGGCCTGCACAGCTTCCTCCCCTGGCTCATCAGCAGCGCCGCCGCCGGCGTGCTCTCGAACCTGTGCCTCCGCTCGCCCTTCTCCAACAACAACAAGAACAAGGACGTGCACCTGACCCGCGTCCTGACGACCCTCCATGGCAGGAGGAGGTTGCACGGCTCCGACGCCGCCACGTGCGGGCTCCTCACCGTCGACGCCGCCGAGGCCAGACTCGTGAACCCACTCACGGGCCACGTCACCCGCCCGCCCACGCTTCCGCGCAGCATCGCGCGCCCCAGCACCTCGTCGAGGGGCATCGTGTGTAGAGACAACACCGTCGTGTTCGACACGCTCTCCGGCAGCGTCACAGCCGCCGTCCTACGGCGGCGGCCAGGTCCGGGAGAGGATAATTATTGGGATGACCTGGGCAAGGACTACTGCCTCCTGGGCGTCGCCAAAGCTGACGTCATGTCCCTCGATGAGCACAACCGCCGCGCCGCCGCTCTGTTCGCTTCGTCATTGTCATCGTCATCAACCAGCGGCGCGAGGGCTCCGGTGAGGCTGCCGCGGCAACGCGTGAGGGACAGGTACGTGGTCCAATCATCAGAAGGCGAGCTGCTATGCGTGGACTTGATGGACATCGAGCCGTGCCTGCGCCGGACACCCGACGCGCCGGCCATGGTGTCGGTGCACGCGCTGCAGCTCGACGGCGACGGGTGACCGGCGTGGCTGCAAAGAGAGCAGCGCGCCATCGCCGGCGCCGGCGGACACGTGTGCTTGTTCCTCGGGCACGAGAGCAGCTTCGCCGTGGACGAACAGGAGTTTGATGGGTGCGAGGAGGTGCGAGGTGGGTGTGCCTACTTCATCGGCAGGCACCTCAAGTGGACGCCGATGAGGGAGGTCTTCGCCGTGTACAGGTACAGGTTCGAGGATGGCACGGCGGAGTTGGTGGATCAGCTGCCGGCAGCTGGCTTGCTTTGACGGGAATGCCAGGTGGTTCACGCCCAGGCCCATGGTTTCTCCGCTGCGTTCACGACGTACGCGGTGACCGCAACATGGGATCATATGTTAGATATCAAGCAAGTTTCCATGTTAGCGTGTGGCATTATTATTGTGGAGACTTAAATCTCGGCAATACACTTATAGGGCTATGTCGGGACTAAGAACTATGATGGTAACACAAGACGCCGAATTAGACAGGTTCGGGCCCTCCGATGAGAGTAAAAATCCTACGCCTGGGTTCTGTGGTTTGTATTACAATGTGAATTGGTGCCCTCGATGGGAGGTCCCTGCCGTCTTATATATCCGGTCGGCAGGGGTGTACATGAAGAGTCCTACTTGTAGTCTACAAAGATTTACATAGAAAGTATATCTCCAATTGCCTTGTGCTCCAAACCGATTCGGTCGGTTTCCTTATGGTGGGCCGCCCGATTGTCTACCGACTTTAGCCTAGCTATGGATATCCGGAAGGCATATATTTTACAGAAGCCCCCGAGTGCTTTCTGATTTTGAGCTGTGACTCGCCAAGTGATCTTCAATGTCTATGTGAACAGGTCACAAATTAGGAAAACCTCTGAATTGAAGTTCCTAATAGATCTGGTGCGCTGACTAGGTGCACCTGATCAGGTGTAGCCCCCGACTCTTATATAATTTGGAGACTAACAAATAATGCAAACGTCTAATAATATTAGCTCTTAATATTTTGTTATGTATAGTTTGCTCAAACCATCAAGTTTGAGTTTTCCTAACCTCTAATCATCAAACTAGAGGATCGGTCTGCACATCATCAAACATGTCGACCGATGGAGTGTAAGATCGAGTGATATACACTCTAATCTGAGTGAATCAATAGACTTAGTATCATGACATCAATCATAATATAGTACTAAGCTAAAATAACATCAATCATAAAATAGCTTTTATTTGATAAACCATCACCTCGGATAAATCAAACTTTTTAGCCAATCAACAATTGAATTCAACCAGTAACTTAGCCACTTAAGTTTGATCCTATATGACCATCAAGTCCTCTGTCATGTGATCATCAGATCACACAAATATGGGTGATATATAATTTTAGAATAAAGCTTCTCATCAAAGAAACTTCAGGGCTTTAAACCCAGTTCTATTTCATCAGCAAGAGATCTATTGAAAGATCATTACTTTATTTTAACCAAAAGAACGGCCCAGCACTATACGTCCCATGTGGCCCGCTAAGCCTCGCGGAAGACTAGGTCAAAAGTGAAGGTCTAAAAAGGAACAAAAACGGCTGATAAACATCACGCCGTCATTTCGCCCAAACTCTTCGTCTTCCTCCCGCTTCCCCTATTCTCGTGCCTCCTTAGCTCCTCGTTGCCAGGGTTAGCAATTTCTCGCCTCTGTCGTAGATCCTCCACCATCCCCCAGTCCCCGAGCTCGTGCTAGGGTTAGGGTGCCATTTCTAGATCCACCGCGATGCACCATCTCGCCAAGATGACGCGCAAAGCCGCCAAGGGGCAGAAAGCTATTGCCGCCGCTACTAAGTCATCATCTTCGGAATTGGAGATCCTAGAACAGCTGCGGGAATTCCTAAAGAGCAGCATCACCACCAAAGGTTTGAACACCATGGTGGTCAACGGCGTCCTTCTAGAACAGGCGCGCGTCGATTGGAAGGTACCTGCATCTGAAGCCCATCCTCTTCCAATCCATAAGCAGATTGTAGTCTTCCGCTTGTTTTTTGAGCATGGTCTCGGAGTTCCCTGCTGCAGCTTCTTGCGCGGACTTCTTTTCTTCTATGGGATTGAGCTTATTAATCTCAATCCCAATTCTATTCTACACATTATGATTTTTGTGCACTTGTGTGAAGCTTTTCTGGGTGTGTTGCCCCACTTTTCTATTTTTCGGCATCTCTTCCTCCTCCGACCGCTGCCAACGAACGAGAACCAAGTCGCCATTGGTGGAGTTGGCCTCCAGTTGCGCAAGAAGGAGGTCTACATTAATGTGCCCCTGCACATCGGGAACAAGAACTGGAGGGAGGAGTGGTTCTATTGTGATAATCCTTCCCCTGTTCTTGCGGATTTACTGGTGCAAAGGCCAACCCCCAACCGTGTTGATCAGAGAAGCCGGATCCTAATGATGCCCAGGTGATCGAGCTATCGAAGAAGATTGTTGACTTGAAAAAAGAGGGAGTCGACGGCATCACAATAGCTAAAGACTGGTGTGATATCTTGATGTTTGTTTTCAGGTTCTGGACACTTACGTGTCACACCCTCCACTCCCTCCGACCGATACCGAAATTTTGGATTATGTGGAGAAACCACCGCTGACTGGTACTGGGGGGTCAAGCTCATCAGCAGGCATGCGTCCGACCGAATCGGTCATCACTAGCAACTTTATTGTCCCCACCACCAATCTTCCCCTCACCAGTCAATGGGTAAAAAAGCTCGCTTACCGCCAAAGGCAATATCTGGGAGATGACGATGATGATGAGGAAGACCAACCTTAGAATGTTAGTCAGCCCTCCCCTCCTCCCTCCGATCGGCCAGCAAGTCGGCCGGAGCCCCAAGTCAAGTGGCGCACAATGTAGGAGCAACAAAGAAGGTTGACGAAGCCGCCAAGAGGAAGCGATCAGATTCGCAGACTACTTCTTTAAAAAAGAAAGTCAGTCGGATTAAGATCAAGCACGCCTTCGAGTAAGTTACTTCACGGCTTCGAATCTTTATGAAGTGTAACCAAAATATGTTCAGTTTCTAACATTTTGTCATGCAATGAACATATTACTCGATCAACCAAAACTCAGAGCACCCCTGTGTCTAAAGACACTCGGTCGACTCCTATGCTTCGTCCGACCGACCCATCTCAGTCTGAAGCCACGCCATCAAGCGTGCAGACTCAAGCGAAGAAGATCCCAACAGTTCCAAGGTCGCCCCCGTAGACCGCCTCTCCTCCCCCGACTGGTAGTGCACCTTCTCCCATCAAGGACAAGGTCATGCCAGTCGAGAAAACTTCGAGTCGGCCTGAAGCCGAAGACTTGAAAATTCTCCATCAACACCGAGAATAAACCAAGGTACATCAATACCAAGGTCTTTTTCTTCCTCACATCATTGTTGCTTCTAACCATAATGGTATCCCCTTATCCAGCAAATATATGCTCTGGTGGAGAAAAAACAAGCAATGATAGAGTACCTTGAGGCTGAAAACTTTGGTATGTATTGAAATCCTTCTTTATGTATAAATATATTGTTGTACCTCTGACTTGTTATTGTTGGTAGTCACCGGTCAACAGCTGGCAAAAGCTCAACAACAACAAGAGAAGCTACAGACCGGATACAAGGAAGCTTCCGCTTCTTTACAGCAGAGCCGTCTTGACCTTGCAAGTAAAAGATCTTCAAATCTTCCGATCGTCCATACTTTTTCTATATGTTTGTAAATCTTATGAAGAAATCATTGCAGATCTAGAGAAGGTCACTTCCAATCAACAGAAGTATTTGGATGTTCTGAAGACCGACAAGGACGACCTATCCAAGAGTCTTGGCGAGCGAGATGCTGAACTTGCTCAACTAAAGAAGAAGTTGTCAGAGACCGAGGAGTCTCTGAAGAATGCTAAGGCCAGTGCTCTACAGCATAAATGTAATTTGACCAGTAAGCTCTTCTTATTTTCCTCTTGTTAGTCTTCATTATAAACTTCATCTTCTAATCTTGATGCCAGTCTGTAGTATTGTCATACGGCGCTCCGAAGGCTCTAGACTATATCCACGCAAAGCAAGTGGAGCAGATCTGGAATTCCATTGAATACTTGCTAGAGCACGCACTAGAGGCGATCGCCAATCATACCAGGAGGGTAGCAACTGTGGCCGGAAGTCAAAGTTTGGCTATTTGCCAATCCTGGTCCCCGGAACTTTAATTGGACAAGATCAAGGAGGGCTTCAACTCATCGTTGACGGTCAACCAATGTCAGTTGCTATTAGACTCTATGATAGAAACCTCCCAAGCCCTGGTTGAGAACATTGATGTCGATCCAGCTACACTGACTCCTCCTGCCTCTCCAGAAATAGAAGATAACGCATCTTCTCCTTCGGCAGAGCTGTAAATTATGTAATCAGATACATTAGTAGTGTTTGAGTAGGAAAACAATATGTTCCTTAGGTAATATGATTGTTCTTTTTCTTGCTTAATTGCTAAACAAGTTAAAGAACTCGACTAAGTAGTCAATAAAACGATCTCCTGTTACTTATGCCAATTCAGGTGGTACTTAGCTGCGTTAGTCGCGCTTTAGTACTTAAACCCTTTCACTATAGGATCTTGGAAATAAAATAGAAGGCGTATCGGTCTGCCTTAGCATATTTAGCCGTAATTTGTAACCACATAACAATCAGAATCGGCCAATCAACACATGACCTCTCGCGCTTTGGCTCTGGGTTTAGTGTAGTGGCAGTCTGTTGTGCGGTACAAATTGTATGACTAGTGATTCGGCGTTAGATCAAAAAGTTAAGACCGTATCAAAACATGAGGATTCAGTCTATAAAAATCCAAAACCAACGTTTATCACGGTTAAGGGGAGTGGGACATTATTATTAGCCCCTCGTCTCGATTGTTTAATGTGTAAATTAAGGAATCGAGGTAAATAAGAATAAAAATAATCAAAAATCTTTCATCAAAAAGATTGAAGTTCCAATTCATAATAATATATAGGAATACAAAAATAAAATAAGTATAAAAACGATGTAGCTAATTTATGTTCCATGAATTTGGTACGCCATCGCCGTCTTCATACATCAGTCGATAAGCCCCCAGCCGAATTACTTCTTTGACCATATATGGTCCTTTCCATTTAGGGGATAACTTGTGCTAATTCTTGGTTGATTCCACTCGGCACAGTACTAAGTCTCCAATATGGAACTAACGACTTCGAACATTCTTGTCGTAGTAATGTCGTAAGCCCTGCTGGTACACTGCCGACCGAAACAGAGCGCGATCATGCATCTCCTCTGCCGCAATCAACTTGATTTCTCGGTTATCTTCAGAAAGCTTCTCGTCATATCCCTTGACTCGCGCTGAAACAATTTTTACCTCTGTCAGCAGCATGGCCTTAGCGCCATAGACCAACAAGAAAGGAAACTAGCCAGTAGCCCAACTAACATTAGTGCGTAGCCCCCAGAGGACCGAAGAAAGCTCTCGAACCCACCGACCGGCATAAGGCTTAAGTCTATCAAAAATCCGGAGCTTCAACCCTTGAAGAATCATACCGTTGGCCCGTTCGACCTGCCCGTTACTTTGAGGATGGGCCACCGAAGCAAAGTGGATTTTTATTCCCATCTCATCGGCATAGTCACAGAATTCCTCAGTTGTAAACTGAGTACCATTGTCGGTGATGATATCATGAGGAACTCCAAACTGAGTGAAGACCTCTCTGACAAACTCGATTGCCTTATTTGAAGTTATCTTCCCGACCGGCTTTGCTTTAATCCACTTGGTGAACTTGTCAATGGCAACAAACAAATAAGTAAACCTACCTCGCGCTTTTTTGAAAGGATCAACAATATCCAGTCCCCAAATTACAAAGGGCCAAGTCATAGGTATCATCTGAAGTTGTTGTGAAGGCATGTGCGTCTGCTGAGCGAAAAATTGACAACCTTCACACTTCTGAAAATGACCTGGTGTGCATCTTCAACCTCTGTGGGCCAATAGAACCCTTGTCGGAAAGCCTTACCGACCAAAGTCTTGGAAGCTGCATGGTTACCGCATGCCTCAGCATCAATTTCCTCCATCAACTTTTTACCATCTGGAATTGAAATGCATCGCATCAAGATTGTCGATCCTCCTTTTTGATAGAGCAGGTCATCCACCATTAAATATCCCCGTGATCGAGCCTTTAGCCTCTGTTGCTCATTAGAATCCGCAGGCAGCGCACCGCTAACCAAAAACTAAATAATCGGGTCATGCCAATCGGTCTCCATGTTGACATCTTCCACAGGGTCAGCAACATCGGTTGTCAGCACATCTGACCGAGGAGAAATAGTTGGAGTATCAAGGGTGTGTAGGGAAACACCAGGTGAGACAATCGATTGCGATGATCCCATCTTAGCTAGCTCATCAGCAGCCTGGTTGTTATCGCGGAGAACATGCGTGAACTTAAGTCCATCAAACTTGTTTTCCAGCTTCCTTACTTCTTGGCAGTAGGCAGCCATGTTGTCATCAACACAGCTCTAATCCTTAGTGACCTGGTTGATGACCAGAGCCGAGTCACCAAAGATATCGAGGCGCTGAATGCCGAGCGATATGGCAATTCGTAGACCGTGTAGAAGAGCTTCATACTCCGCAGTGTTATTGAACGTGCAAAACTTGATCTAGAGAGCATATCGAAGTTTCTCTCTTGTTGGAGAAATAAGCATGATTCCTGCCCCTGCGCCCGACAATTGGAGTGAGTCGTCAAAGTACATTTTCCAGTACTCAATATCTTGTGGTGCTGATGGCATTTGAATCTCTGTCCACTCGGAAATGAAGTCAGCTAGCGCCTGTCCTTTGATTGTCGAGCAAGGTACGAACGTGATGGTATATCGACCGAGTTTGACTGCCCACTTAGCAATCTTGCCGACCGCCTCGCGGTTATGAAGAACCCCTCCAAGCGCAAAAGTGGTATGAAGTTCGATCTTTGAGCTTGAAAATAATGCTTCAGCTTCCTCGAGGTGACTAAGAGCGCATATAGCAGCTTCAAGATCTGGTGATATCGGGTCTTGGAGGCATTAAGAATCTCACTCATGAAATACACCGGGTGTTGTACTTTTTGTACATGTCCCTCTTCTTCTCGGTCAACTGTTAAGACGGAACTCACAACTGGGGTTATGGCTGACACATAAAGCTGAAGTTTCTCCTATGGCTCTAGAGGCACTAAGACTGGAATGTTGTCGAGGTAGACGTTCAACTCATCCAAAGCCGACTGTGCCTCTTCTGTCCAGATGAAGTTGTCTTGATTTTTTAGTAACTTGAAGAATGGCAGACTGCTGTCCCCCAGGCGGGAGATAAAGTGACTCAAAGATGCCATGCACCAGGTCAGCTTCTAAACATCTCTTTGGGAATTAGGAGGTCCCATATCAAGGATTGCCTTGATTTTTTCCGGGTTAGCCACTATACCTCGTTTTAAAATGATGTAACCGAGTAGCTTTTCTGAAGGAACCCCGATGACGCACTTCTTAGGGTTCAACTTCATCGAATACCGCCTCAAGTTGTCAAACGTCTCTGCTAGGTCAGAGAGAAGTTCTCCGAAGTTCTAAGTCTTTACCACAATGTCAGCAACATATGCTTCTGTGTTCTGACCGATCTGAGTTTCGAGGCAGCGTTGAATACCATGTTGGTAATTCGCGCCAGCATTCTTCAGACCGAACGGCATGGTTATATAGTAGTAGGCGCCAAAGGGAGTTATAAAGAAAGTCTTGATTTGATCCTCCACCTTTAGTGGGATCTGGTGATAGCCTGAATAGGCATCCAGAAAGCTTAAGAGCTCACACCCGGCTGTCGAGTCTATGATCTGATCAATGCACGATAGAGCGAAGAGGTCCTTAGGACAGACCTTATTCAAATCGGTATAATCAACTCACATACGCCACTCTTTATTCTTCTTTGGTACAAGGACTAGATTAGCCAGCCAATCCGGATGGTACACTTCCTTTATAAAGTTAGCATCTAAAATCCTAGCTATCTCCTTCTTCAGGGCGTCCTTGCAATCTTGGGCAAATCTTCTAAGTTGTTGCTTGACGGGTGTAGCCCTAGGAGGCACCCTTAATTCATGCTCAATCTTTTCCCTAGGAACTCCCGGCATGTCAGAAGGTTTCTATTCAAAGATATCCCCATTTTCCGGGAGGAAAAAAGTGAGCGTGAGTTCCTATTTCTCTCCTAGATTGGCCCTCGCATAAGTAACCTTAGCAGGGTCTTTAGGATCAAGCGGAATTTCCCTGGTCGGCACATCATCCGTCTGGATCTTCTCCTTACTGGGCTTCTTTGCGGGGATCTCCGCGTCGGTCTCCACCTCTTTGTCGACTGCCTTCTGGATCTCCAGTCGGTGGGACAGCATCAACTATCGGTCGGCCAACTCACAACTCTACCCGTCGCAATCAAAAGAATTCCAAAGATCAGAGTGGAGGGAGATGATTCCTTTGGGGCCTGGCATCTTCAAGGTGAGGTAAGGATAGTGCAAGACCGTAATGAACTTTCGGTATCGTCGGTGTGCCAATGATGGCATGATAGGCAGACTCGAAGTCGGCTACTTGGAAGATAATACGCTCGGTCCTAAAGTTCTCTCGGATACCGAACATGATAGGTAGAGTGATATGTCCTATCGGCATCGAGGTCTTGCCTGGCGCAATCCCGTGAATGGGAGAAGTGCTCGGTTTGAGGTTGTCGGTTGTCAGGCCTAGCTCCCAGAGAGTCTTGGTGAAGATCAAGTCAAGGCTGCTTCCTCCATTGATAAGTACTTTGTTGAACTTGACCTCCTTCAAAGTTGTCGCGAGTACAAGCGGGTAGAAACGCGGTCTGGGTAGGTGCCTGGCGTGATCTGATCAATCAAAAGTGACTGGAACTTCAGACCACTTCATGTACTCGGGTGCAGCTGGTTCCATGGAGTTGATCTTCTCGTAGTTCCAGCTTGTGTTTGCTCTTGGACATGTAGGCCTTGGGCCCTCCGAAGATGAAGTTGACTTCTTTTCAGGGCTCCTGAAACTCTCCTTCCTCGTCCTTGTCACCATCATCATCGGCTTTGTCCTTGCCGTTTCACCTCGGTGAGTCTTTGGCTACTTTCAGCGTAGAGTCGCGAAGCCCTTCAGACGGTAGCAATCCTTTGCTTTGTGGTTTCCCTTTGGGTGCCACAGGCACAGGCCACTCAGCCAGTCATCCATGGTCTGCTGATTCATCCACGGATTTTTCTTGGATCGGTCTATAGCGGCAACCATGTTGTTAGTTTTCCTCTTCTTGTCCTTTTTGAAGGACTCAGTCTTGTCCTGGCGCTTCTCCTTCCCTTTACCTTGGATGTGGTACAGAGCTGACTCCCCCGAAGCATATTTGTCTACAATCTCAAAACACTCTCGAGCGGTCAGATCGAGGTTATGATTCCTCCAACCGATCTCCCGAACCAGGTCATCACTCTGTAACCCTCATTGGAAGGCAGTAATGATCTGTTGGTCTAGAACATTAGGGATCTCTTTCTTTTTGGCGCAGAACCGCTTGATGAAGTCATGCAAGGGTTCGTCTGGCTTCTGCTTGAGTCGAGTGAGGTCGAAGTGGTTACCGGGACAATTATAGGTAGCTTAAAAACTCTCGATGAACTGCTTATTGAGCTCCCCCCCCCCCCCCCCCCTCCCAATTGGAGATTGAATTCTCAGGAAGAGACATGAGCAAAATCCGAACAACGGGCTCAAGGCAGACCGACAGGTAGTTAGCCATGACATAGGTGTTTCCCCCCAGCAGACGGAATAGTTGTGCTATAGATCTGGAGCCACTCCTTGGGGTTGGATTGGCCATCATACTTTTCGATAGCAATAGGCTTGAAACTCCTTGGAAACTTGCACCTGCGCAGCTCAGGAGTACAAGCCTTTATTCTGTCAAACTCCTCGTCGGTCGGTGATGGAGTCCTACGCCGTCGGTCTGGAGATCATGATGCGGAGGGAGTACGGCGTCTATGGCACGGACCCACATCATCATCATGATGGCGGCAACGGTTATCCTCATGATAATTTTTGCGCAGATCCCGATCGTCATATCGACATCAGTCGTCATGGTTATCCCTCGGAGGTGGGTCTCCTCGGTCGTCATGATTATCCCTTGGAGGTGGATCTCATCGGTCGTCACGGTTATCCCTTGGAGGTGGATCTCGTCGGTCGTCGTGGTTATCCCTCGGAGGTGGGTCTCATCGGTCTTCCCGACGATAATCATCCCTCCGGTCGCGCCACTCTTCTTCATAACAGCGGTTATCTCGAGCTCGCTCGTCATGATGAGAATTGATGACATCTCAAAGATTGCGAGACCCTAATGAGTCTCTTAGATCGCAGCGTCCTCGACGACTGCATGAGGTAGCATGGCTGGAGCTTGCTACTAATTGTGGTGGCTCTTTGTGAGCTTCTTGAATGGCAGCTGCTTTGAGCATGGTCACGGCTTTCTTCATCGTGGGGGTCTGGTACGCCTCATCAACCATGTAGCTATCGAGTAACGTTTTTGCCCCAGTGATGTTATTCTGTGGGGTATCGTAGACCTTAATGCCATCTACCTCGATTTATAATTGCCCGAGATCTAGCCTTCGTGCGAGGCGAGATCCACGCGATCCTCTCGCTCAGCGGCGGTGTCCCGTCGATGAGTTGTTGTCTTGGGGGTTTTCTTCCCTGTGGTCGTCTTTAGCACGGCCATCTTCTTCGTGGCTGTCTCTACCATGGTCACCTTCCTCATCATTGTTACCTGACGGATTCTCATCTATCTCGACCACATTTACGGTCAAAGGATATAAGCAAGCAGATCCATATGAGTCCTCATCAAAGGAACGGACCGACTTTGAGTCGTACCCTGTGGGTAGGTCTGTGTCGCTGAATCCGAGAAGAAACAATGCTGGGATCAGATCTGACGAACTCAATGATCGTGCCATAGAACCGGCTACGGCGGAGTCGGATCGGTAGTTTTCCACACCTAGCTCTCTGTTGGTGTCGACGGTAAAGTCGAGCTATCCAAAGGAGATCTTGAAGTCCAGCGAGTACTGGATGTTGAGAATTTCGGCCATCGTAGTCGACGGAGAATCCCAGCGAGCCTTGTCCCCTTCCTGGCATGCCAACTGTCGAGACTTAATCTCGGCAATACACTTATAGGGCTACGTCAGGACTAAAAACTACGATGGTAACACAAGATGCCAAATTAGACAGTTTCGGGCCCTCCGATGAGAGTAAAAACCCTACGTCCTGTGTTCTGTGGTTTGTATTGCAATGTGAATTGGTGCCCTCGATGGGGAGCTCCCTGCCGACTTATATATCCGGTCGGCAGAGGCGTACATGAAGAGTCCTACTCGTAGTCTACAAAGATTTACATAAAAAGTATATCTCCAATTGTCTTATGATCCAAGCCGACTCGGTCGGTTCCCTTATGGTGGGCCGCCTGGTTGTCTACCGACTTCATCCTAGCTATGGATACCCGGAAGGCATATATTCCACAATTACCGTATACTGTTTCTTATTTGTACCATTTAACTGCTTCTTTTTTATACACCTCTCTATTTATTTTCATAGACATAGGTTGCAACAATATCAAAATTCTAGACCAATTCAAATTCACGGTCACAATATAGGAACTATGAAGTATATCTTGCTTTTGTCGTCAATTCATTGTAACGATACGCCAAGCAGCCGCGAGCGGTACGCGGTGCTGTTCGGCCACGAGTATGGTATCAATTATGTTTATGATATCAATTACTGTATGAAAATGAGCCTCTTCCCAGCATCCAAGAGGTACCAATAGATAGAGATACGCTGCTACGCAATCCACACGCTACCAAGTCCAAGAAAAGAGAAACTTGTCCCTCATCAAGAATACCATTGCCAGCGACCGGCTCGTCTACTCCCAAAACATACATTTATGCAATCAATTACTCCTCTGTTTTTTTTTAATTATTGACGTTCCAACCAGAAATAGTAGTTCATTTTAGTTCATAACCCTTGTCTAAAACGTCAATATTTGTAGATCGGAGGGAGTACTATAGTATGAATGTTGCGAAAACCGGCACTAATCTCCACCGATTAATCCCTCATATTGTGTTGAACAATAAGGAAAACATTTACCATCAGACCTGCAGCGAAAAACATAATTCACATGCACAATTAACACAACGATATACGTGAAAACCTCCTCAATGTGAGGAGTAAAAACCACGGGGCAACCAGCCCACTCCAACCTTCTCCACTATAAAACAATAATGGATACAAGGAATCTTATCCAGAACCTCTAGAGGCTTACAACAACAGCAGCAACACCAACAAGGTAGCCACAACCTTGATACAACAGCAATAGCAACAACACCCAAGAGAAATACAACAAGAGCTAGCACTTTCAGCTACTGCAGAGATGATTGATTCTGTCCCCTTCAGAATTCAGCTCACACCGAGCAAACTACAGATCCAAACATCACAAATTTTGGTAGGCAAGAAGATCCACGAGTCCTCTAAGTGCTTACCAAAATTCAGCTCAATCCAACACCGTTTAACTGCCCAAATAATTCATCTACCGAAGCTTCTCACTGCTGAATCTGCTGCTAACAGAACTGATAAACTCCCCCTCAAATCTCGTGCTCCACTAATTCAATTCTCAAACCAACTGACCGAAACAGAGTACTCTAAGTGTAGAATGAGCTCACCAAATTTGGAGCCAATCCAACCACGTTTGAGCCTCCGACCAGCGACTTGAAGATAACTGCACAAGATGCACGAATCTGGATAGCAAGTCTTCTTCTCTCCCTCTCTTGCTTCACTTCGTGTTCTATGGCTGCTGGCTGCTTCTCTCTACTCCCTTGCCTCCTCCACAACCTGAACAAGGCATATGAGGACTAGGGTTTGCTTCTCCAATCATTCTCCACCGTCCATCAAGGTGAGAATCAACGGTTCACATTCGCTGGACCATTTTGGGCTTCTTGGGCTGACAGTTTCTTCATGTGGAGGGAATTTAGCCCAACAAACTCCCCCTCCCGACATCATGGAGAGACTCACATTGCAGCAGCACCACCATCACCATGGCGGCACACATCAAGCTCATCTTGCTTGACCTTCTTGATCCACTTGCTTTTCAAAGCCTTCCTCTTCTTCTTGCCATTTGACAATTTCACCAACTCATGTTGCGTGTGATTCTTACTCCACTTCTTTCTCACTTGCACTACATCTGCGCAGCTTGCAGGTTTTACAAAATCAGATTGCACCACAAACAAATCTGACATATACCTGGTGGAAGGACTTCGATCTGAACAAGATCTTCTAAGTGGAATAGTTGATGGCTTCTCTTCTACAGGTGGCTGCCGGTCATGACCTACAAATTCAGCATGCTGTCGGGTCTCACTCTCATCACCTGCATTATGCATATCATCAAATGCATCTTCTACAACTTGCTGCACTATTTTAGTTGTAGGAGTGGGGTCTTCCTCTTCATGTTGCTTATGAACATTTGCCTTTACAATGTCCTCAATTGTCTCATCTTCAACAAACACAACATCCTTTTTTCTTACAACCTTTCTTGCTATAGGGTCAAACAACTTGTTAAGTGTCATCACTTACACCATAGCCAAGAAATATACATTGTTGTGCTTTCAGTTGAAGCTTCTCATCTTGAGAATCATATACCAAGGCCTTGCACCTGAACACCTTTAGGTGCGCATATGAGAGTTCCTTGTTACTCCAAACATTCTCTGGAACATCTCCCTGCAAAGCATAACATGGTGAGAGGTTAACAAGATAAACTGCAGTCATCAAAGCCTCACCGCAATAGCCCATTGGAAGTTTTGCATGTGACAACATATATCTAACTCTCTGCACCAATGTCATGTTCATCCTCTTAGCAACATAATCATGTGGTATTTTCGGGGGCATGACTCGATGCTCAATCCCTTGTTCCTTGCAATAAGCATCAAATAAAGTCATATACACTCCCCCATAATCACTGTAGATGCACTTCACCTTCTTCTCAGTCTGCTTTTCAACCAAGGCTTGAAATTTCTTGAACACACTTAGCACTTGATTTTTGGACTCCAAGGGATAAGCCCAAACATTCCTGGAGAAATCATCAACAAATGTCATGAAGTACTTAGTATCACCAATTGATCTTACTAGCATTTTGTACACATTCGAGTGAACCAACTCCAAGAAGTCTTGAGGGGATGCTGACTTCTGAAGGAAATCGTGCCTTGTTTTCTCACTTGGCAATCTGCACACTTCTCTAAGTGCACACTTTTAATCCCTGACATGAGATTCTTCTCCATTAGCATAGCCATACCCTTCTCACTCATGTGCCCGAGCCTCTTGTGCCACAAGACACAATGATCAACCTTCTCTAATGTATTAACATGAACACTAGAGAGTTTAGCATGAACATGGTATAAAACTGAAATTTTGTTACCTTTTGCTACTACCATGCTGTCCTTGGTGAGCTTGTACTATCCATCTCCAAATTTGCTCAAGTACCCATCTCCATCAAGCAATCCCACTGAAATAATATTGAGCCAAAGTGTCTCAACATGTCTCACAGACTTGAGAACCAACTTGGTACCATTTGCGGTCTCCAAATGCACATCTCCCATTCCAATGATAGCAGCTCTTCCATTGTCACCCATCTTCACAACTCCAAAATCACCAGGAGTGTAGCTAGTGAAGAACTCTCTATGAGATGTAGCATGTATCGTGGCGCCGTTGTCCGGTATCCAAATAATCTCACCAACATTAACAAGGTTGATGGCATCATCATCAGAAACAATAGTTATCTTCTCCTCAACAGTGAAACCACACTGACCAACTCTACCTCTGTCATCCTCTGTGAGAACAACCACATCCTCAATAATAGAAGCAACATGATCAACATCATCAATGTCATTGTCACTATCACTATCATGTTTCTGAGCTTTCTTCTTCTTTCTTTTTTCTTTGTTCTGTCTCTTCCAATCAGGGCAGTACCATCTTATGTGTCCCATCTTATGGCAATGATAACACTCATGATCTGAAGATCTTCCTTCAGACTTGCTTCTACTTCCCGACTCACCATTCTTCGGACCTCGACTCCTACTTCTCCCCCTTGAGTCTGTGACCAACAACTCATCCTTTGAGGAAGAAACTTCCTTTTGTGCAATCCTCCTTGTCTCCTCATTTATCACTTTTGTCTTGACAAGATTCCAAGTGACAACACCATTTGGAGCAGAATTGCATAAAGTAACTTTCAGAGTTTTCCAAGAGTCTGGCAATGAACCAAGTAGTAGCAATGCTCTCACCTCATCCTCAAATGTGATATCCATGGATGATAGCTGATTTATAATGCCTTGAAAGGCACTAACATGATCAGCCACAGGAGTGCCCTCTTTGTACCTCAAACATATCAATTGTTTGATCAAGAACATCTTGTATGTACCTTCCTTTCGGGTATACAATCCTCCAATTTCTGCCATAAGATGCATGCATGTATCTCATCACTGATATGGTTAAACACATTATCATCGACCCATTGTCGAATAAACCCACAAGCTTGGCGATGAAGAACCTTCCACTCATCATCGGATTTATCATCCGGCTTCTTAGTGATAAACACTGGCTTCCAATATTCTTTCACATAGAGCAGATCCTCCATTTTACCCTTCCAAGCCTGATAATTTGTACCATTCAATGGTATCATTTTGCTGGTATTTGCTTCCATCTTCAACACAAGGAAATCAGCAGCTAGATAAACTTAATGCAAGCTAAAAACAGCCTCAAAATTCAGTCACGGCTTTGATACCACTTTGTTGAAAAAACCTACACTGATCTCCACCGTTTAATCCCTCATATTGTGTTTGAACAAAGAGAAAAACATTTACCATCAAACCTCCAGCGGAAAACATAATTCATATGCACAATTGACACAACGATATACGTGGAAAACCTCCTCAATGTGAGGAGTAAAAACCATGGGGCAACCAACCCACTCCAACCTTCTCCACTATAAAACGATAATGGATACAAGGAGTCTTCTCTAGAATCTCTAGAGGCTTACAACAATAGCAGCAACACCAACAAGGTAGCCACAACCTTGATACAACAGCAATAGCAACAACACCCAAGTGAAATACAACAAGAGCTAGCGCTTTCAGCTACTGCAGAGATGATTGATTTTGTTCCCTTCAGAGTTCAGCTCACACCGAGCAAATTACAGATCCAAACACCATAAATTTTGGTAGGCAAGAAGATACACAAGTCCTATAAGTGCTGACCAAAATTCAGCTCAATCTGACACTGTTTAACGATCCAAACAATTTATCCACCGAAACTGCTCACTGCTGAATCTGCTACTAACAGAACTGATAAGCTCCCCCTCAAATCTTGTGCTCCACTAATACAATCCTTAAACCAACTGACCGAAACAGAGTACTCTAAGCGTAGAACGAGCTCACCAAGTTTGGAGTCAATCCAACCATGTTTGAGTCTCCGACCAGCTACTTGAAGATAACTACACAGGATGCACGAATCTGGACAGTAAGTCTTCTTCTCTCCCTCTCTTGCTTCACTTCGTGTTATATGGCTGCTGGCTGCTTCTCTCTACTCCGTTGCCTCCACCACAACCTGAACAAGGTATATGAGGACTAGGGTTTGCTTCTCCAATTATTCTCCACTATCCATCAAGGTGAGAATCAACAGTTCACACGCGCTGGACCATTTTAGGTTTTTTGGGCTGATAGTTTCTTTATGTGGAGAGAATTTATCCCAACAAATATCAGTTCATTAATGTATGTCTTGTGAAACAGGTTAAACTGTTTACCCTCAAAAAAAAAAACCAGGTTAAACTGGAAACTATTGTGTCGTTCCAGGAACTCAGTGTCTGGTAGATCTTTACAATAGAGACGATCTGGCATTCTTTTTGCTTCTAATTAGTGGGCTACAAAAATTACTCTAAACGTCAGATTATTGTTTCAGTGGACTGGTTTGAAGAAAAAAAAACTGAAGTCGAATGATGACTGAGACTTTTCCTCCTCTCTTGGGCTGGATACAATACAACAGAGCAACCTTGTTAAAAACAAAAACAGAGCACCCTGCTCGTGCGATGAACTCTACTGAAGCCCACAGCTCAAGCGTTGACCTATACTGAAACGAAGCAAGACGAGGCAAACCCAAACTCGACAAAGTAGATCATGCCCGGGGTAGCAAAGGTCGACCTGCGCGGGCTGGAGCACGGCGGACGGGGGTGGGAGGAATCTCGGGCCGCGGTGACCGTGTCCATGGTGGCGCACGGCTGCGTCTTCGTCGCGCAGGACGCCGTCGGCCCGGAGCTCCGGCAAGCGTTGTTCGGCCGCGCCGTGCCGGAGGTGTTTGCGCTCCCGCTTGAGGCCAAGCTGCGAAATGACTCCAACTGGGGGCCGTTCAAAGCCTACATCGGGCAGATCCCCGGCATGGCCATGGAGAGCATCCGAATCGCCAAGGCCGTCGACGCCAACAGTGTCCGCGGTTTCACAAACCACCTCTGGCCGCAGGGAAACGAAGAATTCTGGTAAACCAACGATTCTCTTGGGCCTTACATGCCATCTCGCAGTTAATGTTCTTACGGACAGATTTTATTTCTGGTGTGAATTCCTCACGGCTCCTGGGTCCTGGCCGAGTGGTCGTCCAGTGACACGATCGTGTCGTTCGCCAGGGACATGCTGAAACTGGAGCAGGTGGTGGAGAGGATGACCCTGGAGGGCCTCGGCGTCGGGGAAGAGAACATCGCCAGCCACCTCAAGTCGCTCACCCACGGCGTCCGGCTGTCACGCTACGGCCCGCCGCCGGACGAGGAGACCAGCGTGTCCATGAAGCCGCACCGCGACGACGCCATGGTCACCGCGATCGTGCAGCACGCGGTGGAAGGCCTCGAGGTGCAGGCGGAGGACGGGAGCTGGATCGCCGCCCCTCTCGACCAGGACACTGTCACCTTCGTCGCCGGCGAGCAATTCAGGGTACGGATAAATCACACTTCTCCGAGACGCGGCAATTCTCCGGTTAAGCTATTCTAATGCTGCGGAGACGTTCATTTGTGTCGGATGTCAAGCAGGTTGTCACGAACGGGCGGGTTCCAGCATGCCTCCACCGCGTCAGGACGCCGAGCAACCGCGAGCGCTTCTCGGTGCTATTCGGCTGCCGGTCCAGAGACAATGCCACGGTTCACGCTATGGACGAGCTCATCGACGGGGGGCACCCTTTGCTGTACACTCCCCTGAGCTACGAGGACGCCAGCGAGCAAATCCGGCGTACGGCTCAAGTCGATCTACGGAGTGGAGGAAAAGATGAGCCGATCGGGCAAGAATTCTAAACACATAGCCATGTACTTAACCGTGCAGACATGGACTTCATTCGTGTAGTGTGGATGTGTAACGATAAAGGCAATTTGGCTCTGGGACACCCACTCGCTTAAACTGTGGTGTTTGCTTTTTGGCTGAAAAGGTTTTTCTAGGCAGTTGGATCCTATCGGTCTGCGCAGGCGGCAGGATCGGTGTCTCCTTTCGATGAGGTGGCGGTCGGTGTTGATCGGATATGTCTATTGCAGATCAAGGTCGTGGCTAGTCTGCTATGTAAGACCGTCTGGATGGTGAGTAGGGTTACAACCCTTTTGCTCATTTTCCATCCCACTTCGTGTGGAGATGGTATGCATGTCGCTTCGCCAATGGAGCTCACTTTGATGTTGTTCATGAGGTGGCGTCCGGTGTTGACCGGTTATACCTGTGCTTGGTAAATCGAAACAGTGGTAGCCAGATTATTGGTTTCTAGACTGTTAGAGAATACCGCCAGGGAACGACAACAAGATGATTCATGTCTCATTCCCTACTCGACGAAGACATGAGATCTCAAGGAGATCGACGTTTATGATGACGACAAGTGACCTAAATAGATACTCGTCAGAAACGAGCTTTAGTACTGAATTCTTATGCTAAAGATTTAGAATACTTTTTGTCTTAGATGTTTGTAATAATCTAGGTTGTATGTGTGTCAGCTATATGCAGACACAGGGAGGATGAAATGTAATTTCATTATATCTGAAAATATAATGGCTGAAAAAGTTGATCGACGCATTAGCAAAATATTAGCCACCTCGGACTATATTTTGCATACTCCCTCGACCAATCTAAAATTCAATGGTACATATTTAGATTTAATCATTTTCCTCCCAAAGAGGTAACAGGGCATTTTTAAGTTTAGGGGACTAGTCCAAAAAATCCCAAAAAAATCATTCTTTTTTCCCAATTTTGTCTTATTCAATATAAAAATATTCCTTCAAACGAAATTTGTTATGGCTTTAAGAGAATAATGTTCCAGACATACATTTCATTTGTTACATAGGATGTGATCAAGAAATATACAAAATCTTGGTAATCTAATAACTAAATGTTCTAGCTTCAATTGGTAGTAGTTTCAGCTTCAGAAAACAGATGTTCCAACAATTTGACAGAGAGAGAAAGATAAAATCATAGTCACCACAACTAGTATCTGTCTGGTTTTGAGGAAATACTCGAGAGTCCTTGCAAGAAGTGAATAAAATGCTGCAAAAGTTCTGTGCTGTTCTCACGCTTTGAACGGATTATTCAAGACTTACAGCTACTAGGTGTAAATGGACTGCCAAATTCACACGTTATACCCATAAAGACGGCCAAATTCCAGCCTACCTAAACTCTGAATAGGACTTGCCTAGATAATTTCTTTTGATCCTACCGCTCAAACCATACGCAGGCATGAAAGCAGTGACATAAAAGAAGACAACATTAAACAGATACACAACGCTGAACCACAATTATTAGTCTCATGGTAAAATAAATATAAAATTCCTTGCCTCCAGTAACATGTGACCTCTTCGTCTACTAAAAATATAAGGCTCGGTTTGATCTGACACACTTTTGGCCATTAATTTCACTAACAGCATATCTTAACAATACTATGATACATGAGGTAAACTTGAATTTGAATTCAGTGGTATGAGTTTTCTTATATCACTCATGTTTTTACACAAACTGTTAGTAAGAAAAAAAAACACAATGTTCAAATCTTGGAAGTTGGAACATATGTGCGGCCTGTCAACAAATAGACTAATTAACTAGCTGTGTATATGATACCAATCATTAATCTTGGGCAAGACTCAGAGTTACAACTGATAATACAAAAACTCTATGAGACACTAACAAAAGGTGGATGTGAAGTCTGGATCCTCCTGGGGTAAAGTACAATTGCATATTGGACCATCATATATTTGCCAACAAAAAGGGTGATGCAAGGTGGCTTACTCATCGTCAAGCTTGGATCTATGATGGAAGCTGAAAGTAAGAGGCTAAGAGCAATTTGAGATGACAACAATAATTTCCAGTCAAAGACGCTTGCAAAGATTTCACTTGAGGAAAGTACAGCCCAAGAACAAGACAACATATGCAGTCAGCGAAGTAAGCAGCTCAAGAGACCAGGTAGGTGGGATAATGAAAGCTGGGATCACTGGGACAAGTAAAGAACCCACGATCCAGCCACTCACAAAGACTCCAAGCCTACAAGAATAAAGAAGTAAAAAGCTGGGACATGGCTAATAATAGCAAATATGAAATAATAACAAATAGACTAATTGAGATGCTCACTAACCCTGTGGTGGACGCCCTGACCAAGTTTTTCATCTTGTCATTGAGGAAGTACACGCATGAAATGAGTGATAAAGCAAGCTGCAAAAGCAAAACCGTGAATAGCCTATCTTTAAAATTTGTTACAGATGGAAAAATATCAGTACTATGGAGCCTTCATCCCGGATAAAATGTTTATTTGATTTTTCATGTCCTCAAAACATGAAGAGGGATAACATTCCGGTAACTGTGGAACCCCAAATTTTTCACAAATTTCTATGTAGTCAGAACCCCTATTTAATCATTTAAGCTTCACAGTTCAGGAAATCAAACTTGTGACAGTCTTATCTGAGCAGACAATCTTGGTTCTTAAGTATTAAGCCTGTCAAAAGTTTGAGATGAATAAAACGTACCTGGAAGGTAGGTCCAGTCGTCTCAGCTGAAGTTGCAATGCTCCACCCAGCGATAAAACCAAAAAGAGCAAATCTCTTCAAAATAATCTCCATTGATGGCATCTCAAAGCACCCAAGCAATGCCTTAACCCATGATGGGGACTCTTCAACTTGCTTTTTCAGCTTGGTTTTTAGATTGACTTTGGTTTTCTTACGATGTGAGTAGCTTTTCATTATTATCTTATCATACGCATTTTCAATAGCCTCTTCGCTTTCTTCATAACCAGAGTATTGTTGTAGAAGAAAATTCCTCGCGCTCCTGATTTCTTCTTCAGATGCATCATGATCCACACCAAGAAGATTGTAGGGATCCCATGAATTGTGCCTTGGGAATATAGGAACATTCTCTGCACATACAAAGAAAATTTAACATAAAACCAATCCAAAGAAAATATAATTATAAACAAAACCAACATAATATGTGAGGGAAAAAATCTATGGAAAGTTCAACTATTCACTGCATCAGAGAATGATAAAAGGCATACTTCAAGACTTATTCATCCAAAGTTAGGCTAAATGTTGGTTTCTCGGTATCAACATCACAAGCAATAGAGAATTCACCAGCCAATACTCAACAGCCAAATGTAATCCGAAAAAAGGTATGGTGCAGCTAAATGAATGAAACTTATGGTTTCTTTTTCAACTAACTGTGGCTCAACAATACATACCACCATCATGTTGAGCTGAAAATGGAATTAGTATCTCTTCATTAACAAACTGTAGTTTTAGAAACAACTATATGACCTCAGAAAACAAAAAAACAATGCAAAGGGAATATAAGGAAATCCTGACTAACATAAAATTCTGAAGACATGATGTTGTCATGTTGAGCTGGCTCTGTTCCTCGCATCGATTTAGGTTGATCTCAGAGCAAAGAAGCCAAGGAAATTGGAAAAGTAGCGGTGAATCAATCAGCTATTAGCAGTCCCTATGCTCACCCAAAAAGCCTTGGTGTTTATTTGAAGGACACATTATTCAGCACCATTCTTATGTCAGTAAATGTTTCCTTAAAAAAAACAAATATAACCATGCGATTCTCTTAGGTTCCCTCATTAACAAGCAAATCGACCCAATCAGGAACAAAAACCATAACAACTAACAGCAGCACCAAATTTCAAGGTGCAGAAAAATTGTCAAAATTACTTCATACTGCAAACATGGCAGCAAGCCCATATTCATGCAGACTGCAGGTTAACTGTTGTTTGTTCCCCCTTCCGTTTTCAACCCAAATGGCTCGGCAATAATAGGTCAGCCTTGAAGGTAAACTGTTGCATCATTCCTCATTTCATAACACACCCAAACATGTCATACCCCAGATTTTACCCGTATCCTGAACCCAGCAAAAGCTGCAAAGCAACCCAAGCCCCCAGCTATGACTTCCTAGGTCCGCAAAGTATGTACTATATCACTATAAGGCGTGAGGAAACAGGCAACGCAGAGTCGCAGAGTCAAGCAAAGGGTCTACTGGAGCCAGGCTTTCTCAGCTCTTACCACTGCCGGAGCCAACGGAGAGGCTCGTGGAGCACCGGAACCGCGTCATGGACCCACCTACTCGGCAGGCCGCGCCATCTTCCGCCCCACCTCTGCACGACTCACCAAAGCCACGAACGAGGGACAATCAGCACGAGAAGGCGGGAATCAACCACCTAAGATGTCATGAGGACGGAATTGAGAGCGGAACGTACATGTAGAGAAGAGGCCTCGCGGGTCGCCGGAGCGGCCGAGCGCTGAAGGCTGCCCGGTTGAAGACGGCGGCGGCCTGCATCTCCGGCCTCGAGGTGAAGGCTGCTTGTCGCCGGTTCGAGGCGAGGTCGCGAGAGCGAGGAGACGAGCCTACGAGGAAGCGGACAGGAGATTGGGTTCGGGAAGAGGAAGCCGGACGGCGACGGGCAGTCGGCAGAACGCAGCAGACGGCGGCGCGGTAGGTGGGTTGTGGGCCTCTCTGGGCCGTGCCGGTGTTAGTTTTGTACTTTGAGGACTCTGTAGGCCGTGACCTATAAATGGGTCAATTTTGAAAAACTGAATGAATCCATGGAAAGTTTTATTTTTGAGGTCCACTGGATTGATAGCAAGCTAGTTCAACGGTCGGTTTTCTTTTCTAAAACTAAACACTAATAAAGAGTAAATGTGAGACAGTTCAGCACCAAACTGCAGCGAAAATAAAAGAACTGAGACTTGCGAGTACGGCATCTTCCGGCAACCGAAGGGCACAAGTTCAGTGATCCGCTAGCATGCCTCGGTCAGTAGATCGACAGAGATGAAGCAAAATGAGTATCAAGATTGTTGACCGAACTTTGTGGTAACCATGGTCGTGGAATGATAAACTGAAGTCCAGGAAAAATGTCATGCCTGTCCCGGCACAATTTTAAGCTATGTCCTACCAACTGGCCCTCAACGTTGCAATAATTAAGTTAAGCGAGCTGGCCGATGGCACTTTCTGCCAACGGTTTCGGTTTCGGTCAAGTGTCTTCTCTAAGTCCTGAGTAAAGACATTGGAAATTAGGTCAGCACGCAGACATCCAAAAGAGCAGAACCAATGAGCCATGGCACAAATAAAAGGGAACCAAAGTGTAGAGTGGTTGCAACTTAGGAAGACACCACGCCATCTGTGTCAGCCCGAAAACGATAGCCCCATGTTCCTCAGTGGCACAATCCTTAATACAACCTTTCCATCTCACCCAACAGGACTGTCACCCTGACACGCCCGTGCAACCGAACTAGTTCAATGGACTAGTCCTACCACTTAATCACTACTTGGTCATCATGAAAATCATGCATAGTTGCATAGGATCGATCACCTAACAGTTTTATTTGAAGGAAATTAATGCTGGCAAACCACCGCGGATCACCTACCAGAATACTTTTCTTGCGAGGTGTCGTAGCTTTGCAGATGCTTTACGAACTGACGACACATGATTTGCTATGTTGTAATAAAGCGTCAATTTCTTTCACGACCCGCTCAAAAGCGTTGCTGATGTCTTTCAGCCGGCGGATGACTCAAAAGCTACGGCATTGCAACTCCGAACTCCCTCATGGCCGTTTTCTAAATGAAGGTGAGGAGTCTACTTCGTTTCAAACAAGTACGTACCATCCAAATTTTGATGACAAAATTTGCCTCTGCGGTGCTTTTTATATTTGCATGTCTTGGTGACGAAGGGCAGCAATGGCTACGCTATGGCTGCTTCCAAAGGCCAATTTCTTCTCCACGAGACGTCACATCAAGCTGAGCAAAATGCTTGTCACGCTCACGCAGCAGGAGGGAAGCATTTTGGGTGCTTACCCGGTTGGTTGTACGGTCGCGGATGATACATATCCGATACGGTCGGTGCAACAAAATTGCGGTCAAATCTCGCGTCTTTAAATATGTACTAGTAAATAGCCGTGGGTTGCTACAGGTTTAAAAAAAATATTATTATTATATGAAATATATGTGTGAAATTTCTGACTCTTATTATGTTATATTTTGAAAACTCTTTATTGGCTATAGACCGCAACATATGTATATAAACTGGACTAACGTGTTGGCTAGGCGCGATACAATATACGTATACAAATTGAAATCGTGTGAGCTCATATCAAACTAATCCAATACGTTGAACCAATACTAAAACCAACATCAAGCTAAAGCAACACAATGACGACCTCATCTAAATTATTAAGGAGTAGAGACTAGCATGTTCGTGCATTATCACGGGTATAAATATTTTAAAACTTTAAATAATATTTTTAAATTATTGTTAGATTACATATATTTTTAAAATTTTTGAAAATAAAAGAATATCATCATATCTTTTTAAATTTGGATTTTTGTAAAATATGCATTGTGCGTAGTATTGTGTGGTATTGTTGTAACTTTTTTTCTATCCAATTGAAAATTTTATTATATTACTATTTTTTTCATGGGTTGGTCCAAACAGCTTTTTTTTTTTGCCTATATATGGATGTTTGAATAGACATTGAAAATTGATAGGAGTAATAATCTAAATAGCTTCATAATTTTTTTATGTTTAATTAACAACATGTTTTGTTATTATATTAAGTTTGAAACTCAGGAACATGCAAATGAAATATAAAACACATAATACATACAGGTGGGCCAAACGAATTGACCTTATCCCCTTCTCAACACCATCTGGGTCAATCTTCCTTCCACGGTCCCACCAAACACTCTCGGATGTCAAATAAACCTTTTATCCCTTCCTCCTCCCCACCAACAAAATCAGGCTTAGCTTCCCTCGCCGACGTTGGACTGCCATTGCCTGGAGCCCCGCCGCTCACCAGCTGCCCCGTCGCGTGCCTCGCCTCCAGCCCGTCCCGGATGTTGCGCTACTGGGTGCCGCCCCTCGCGTTTCCTCCCTTCTAACGAGAGCACGCCGTCCGGGCACCGTGCCTTCGGTTCCCCTCTCGATACCATAGGGAGGTCTCCGTCCCAATGCCCTCCCGTCGTAGCCCGCCGTCTCAATCGTAGCAGAAGTCGGGCTGGATGCAGACCAAGATGAGTGAGCTTTCTTGCCTTGGAGCAGGGCAACTGTACGAGCTAGTTGCCTCTGCCTCAAGCAACGATAGTGGGTCTGTGCTCTCTCAGCCTTGAGCAGTGGCAATGACGGGTTCGCCCTCTCTCGAACTCGACGACGATGCTGGTGAGGAAGGCGGTCGGATGCAATAGGTGCGGGCTGGTGGGAGTGGGTCCTCATGGATAGGAAGTGATCTTTAGAGTTGGTTCTGAGTATTGTTTTTTTCCTTATCGAACGTAAGACCGAGTCATATTTATTTTTTTTCTTATGCGATTCTGGTTGGAGGATATTCGTATTTTGTTTTCTCGTATAACTCTACCTGTGCAATATTATATGGATATGTTCATCTCTTTTAATTAGAATAGAGACTAACAAAGTGATCGTACGTTGTCACGGACTTAAATTTCTACTTCTAGTTAAAATATAAACACGTCAAGATGTAATACATGTTAGTTATTATCAAAAGAAAAGTCAAGTCAATTCTTTTTCAGAATAACTTTTTTCCTCGTGTAACTCGGATGTTGTTTTATTCTTCGTAGGAGTTATATTTTTGTATTTATGAAAACTCGGATGTTGTTTTGTTGTGATTAGGAGTCGTATTGTTGTATTTATGGAAAGGGGAGAACCATATGGATATGTTCTCTGAGTAAAAGTCTGTTTGAAACAAATTTTTTTCTCATGCAACTTGTTATTTAGATGTTGTTTTACCATATGAAGTCTATTTTTACCAGTGCAATATTATATAGATATATTCATCTATTTTAATTAAGAGTAAAGATATGTGCGTAGTTTGAATAAAGTTCATGTGAAACAATGGATTCAGCGGCCATCTGATCTCTGCCTATTTTTGGCCTCTCGTGGCTCTTCCGTAAGACTAGCTTGAGGACAATGAAGAGAACAGAAAAGGGGAAATTAAGGATCGAAGTCGAGATTGGAGAAGGCGACCGATGAACCAACAACGAAAAACACGACACGGCAGGCGAACTTATGGGTGCATCAGCAAAGTCAATGCCCGTGCTTGCACACACATACTCGAGTTATCTGAGTGGCTGCAGTGAGACTGCAATCAGCAGTCAGTGTCGTCCACCGCTGAAAAACGCATGATAGAAGAGAGATGATGCAAAGAAAAACATGTCACCTCTAGAAAAATCAGGCAGAAACATGTGATCCGGTACGAGTCCATCTTCTCGGCTCATTAACAATTGATTTGGCCTGTTAGGTTTCTGAAGGGACGGGTTACCAGATAACAACCTTTCAGTAAGACCGACATTAAGTACGGCCGATTTATACTTGTACGGACACATCATACATGCTGGTGTGTGGTCGAAACTGGATAGTACATAGAGTTGCGAAACGTACTGGTCGATGAAAAAAAAGGCCAGTGTTCTGAAATCTGCAGAAATGGGGGGAAAAAATATTGGTACACAACACTATCATGTCGACGACATGTTCATCCTTGTTGAACTTGTAGACGGACGGTCCCTGACGAGCTAGAGAGCTTTCGTCAGCGGTTGAACACAGTATATCTACTTCGTAATTGGTGCTCTAATTACCACAATAGTACATACTGTAGTATAACAACGTGTAGCTAAGACAAACGTGGAAGTTTTTCCATGGGGGAGCTCTTTTTGATCCATCAGCGGAGGGATGACAAGCTGACGATCAGAAGGCGAGGAAGAATCGCTTGTTCTTGCCGCGCGTGATGATGGAGTCGGCGGCGTCGAGGTTCTTGGCGATGAGCTTCCGCGCCTGCCGGCTGCGTATCTCCACACGCATGCTGTCCGTCTTCTCCACCTTGTCGTACCCCACTGCTGCTGCGGCAGCTGACTTCCTCCCTGCCCTCTTCCCGCTGCCGGTCCGAAGCTTCGACTTGATGCCGTCGACGAGACGCCCAAGCTGCCCCATCATCACCATCTCTGATCACCTGCAGGAACACAATCAACGCTCTCTACTATGAGCTTGGTGAAGAACTTGATGAACAACCTGGAACACGAGAGTTCGCTGGCGACATAGATGGATGGATGGATAGAAGAATACGTGGTTACCTTGGGCGGACGAGGACGAGGAGGAGCTGAAGGCAAGAGGCAGAGATTGAGCACAAACAGAGAGACAGCCGGGCAGGGCTGTACCGGTGATGGTGGTGGTCATATTTATGGCCACGCGCGCGAAGAGAAGAGCTCGGTTAGAGGAGGACAAACCAGAAAACGACCTGGAAAACGAAACGTCCCAATTAAAACTTCCGCTATAGAGAGATCCAGGAATCAAATCAAGCTACTAGAAATAAATGGTTGCGTGAGGAATATGGGCTTGGCCTGGTTGCGGTCAGACGGGTGCGTCCACGCATCCGCATGCAGTCATGGACCAATGCCCCTGGCGGCTAGCTCAATCAGCTTACTATGACTTGAGTCATGGACGTGCCCAAAGGCAATAATCGTAGCGTAGCTAGAGCCAGAGAATTATTGCGGTCTGGCTTCGTTCTCTCGCTCGGATCGCGGGACGAATCTGATTATCTGACGAAACGCTCACTTCTGACGGGTGAAGCGTAGGCAATCCACGCATGTGGGAAGGAACCTCGTTTTTCTGATGCAAAACAAACGCAGCAGGAGGAACGACAACGAACGGAGTGAGCACCTCAAAGTCAGAATTGCCAACGGACAGCGATGGTAGCTCAATTTGCTCTCGAACGATGCCAAGGAAGTGACGGCCATACATCAAAACCGATCAGTGGCAGCACGCTCTGGTTTTTGGTTCTAAGACGAGCATATCTGTGTGTTCCCGACCCTTCTCTCGTGGGCGATACGGACCAGCACGGCGCGATCGATTGATGCCACGCGCGCGCGTTGTTCTTTGACAAACAGGCAGGAGACAAAGGTTGCTCCATCACAAACAAATTACCCTCTCCTCTGATCACCACTACTATGGACCACCTGGTCCCTTCCCGCTTACACAAGTGAGCGAATGCTTTGGAACCGCACAAGTGAGAGTTGTTCTCCTTTTTTTTTTTTGTGGCTTTTTTGCACATTACACGAACTTGCAGTAAAAAACACTATTGCGTTGTTGGTGGAATACTCTGCCTTTGGGCTATACTAATACAGTAACTGAATTTACTAGCACCACACCCATTCCCCAAGTTTGATTCTGCTTGCTCGGCTATTTGAGCAATAGCACCGTGTTTATTTTTTTCTTGATCTCAAAGCAGCCCATTTTATTCATCAAATATATAGGCACCGCCAAATCACGCGCTGCCGAAGCGTGTAAAAAAATAGGGAGGAGATCCAGCAAAAGAAAAGGTAGATTTGAATCCCGACGTGTTGGTTTGACCACCATCTTACAATTCAAAAGAAAAAAAAAGAAAATTAGTGACCACCGTCTTTCGTTTAATCTCCAACGTATCAGACATACAGTATTAATATCTATACCTGTTTGTGAACTAGTATATATATAAGGTCTCTATGGCAGACTATTATGAGCAAGTCACCATAACAATTGGTTCATCCTCGTCTTATTAAATGGATGAATTGGTGCAAGAGGAGTAGGAGGTTAAATATGAATCTCCTCTAGGAATGCACGTATGCACATCTTGTTCCCGCTAATTTCACATTGCCATGCTACATATTTCTAATGGACATGTTGTACTTAAATGAACCAAACTATCTCATTGCTCAGTTTGCCATTTAAGTTCTCAAGTTTCACCCTGATTTTGACCTGTATAAATTGCGGGTCCTTTTCATTTAGTGTTAGTCCAACCTTCAAAGGTACTTCAAAAAGATGTAGTCGTGATTCTCAGATTTTGCACACCTTATCGCGGTCCGCATGTGTGAGTCATTTCGTATCAAACTGCATGTTTCATAGTTGTACTCGGCTAGATTGATAACTGAAAAATGATGGATTTGATTTTAGAATGATAGTTAATTGGTTGTTGAGTGGTAATGATGATCATATAGTATGGTGTACTTAAGAACCAAGTGATAAACTGATAAAAAATATATACTTCATATTTTCCTTTATCTATTCTATTCTTTCATTATGATTATCATGTAAAACAATTGCACCTTGTGTTGAAAAGAAATCGCCTTCATTATGTTGTATGGAATTTAAACCTGTCATTGGGTTTCACAAAAAATAAAATCTGTTATTACTGGGCCTTTTTGTAGACCATTGGGAATCTTTGGGGCCACAGCTAAGCGGCCTGTTGAGAAGATTGTCTCGTTCCAACCCGGATCCGGTGACCCAGTCAATCAATCTAGAATTTCCAGATCCCTTGTCGTGCTCGAACCCACCAACCCCCCATCTCCTCCTCGGCGGCTCCCTTCCCTTGCTCCCTCTCACCATGGCGGCGGTGGCGCCTCCGCCGGACAATTTCGACCCGCCGCCGTCCACTCCCCCCACCACCGCAGTCACCTCTACTGCTACCTCCACCTCCACGCCGCCAAACCCCGCAACCCCCGGCTCCGCGGCGCCGAACCCTAACCCTAACTTGCCTCCGGCCCCGAGTCCCGTTGCTTCTGCCCCTCCGATGGCGGCGCCGCCGATGCTTCCCGCGCCGGTATCCTTTGCCGCCAGCTTCCGCCCGCTCGGCGCCCCGCCGCCGCCGCCTCAGCAGCAGCAGCAAGTGCCGCCGTACGGCGCGGTTCCGAACCCGGGCTACCCGATGGCACAGCCGATGCAGCAGCCAGTCGTCCCCGGCGTTATGCCGCCGGGCGCCATGCGGCCACCGCCCATGTACATGCCACCGCCCCAGCCGGGCGCCTACATGCCGCAGCCAGGCGTTGCGGTCCCTCATCCCGGTGGGTCCCCAATCTCCATCCGTATGTGTTTAGTAGTTAACGAGATGATGATTCTACTCTTTGCCTCTTGATTATATCTTGCATCTGAAGTTCAAAAAAAAAAAAATCTTGCATCTGGTGTTACCTCCGAACTTTCAAGGCGTTCCTTGGCTGCCATGTTGAGAATCTGGTGGGGTTTAGGGAGAATTAAGATGATTTGTGCGATGAACGTTGGTAGGGTGTTGGTTAGGGTTTAGAGGTGCTATGCTGGTGGTTTAGTGTTAGAGAAAAAATGGGATCCGCTCGCTTGATAACGATGACCGGATATTTCTCTGCTACAGCGGTGGTCGTGCCAGCCGTACTCCCCACTGCGAGAGGTGCCAGCTCATGTTTGATTCTGCTGCTCTAACTGAAGCTCTATATCATTTGCTCCCTCACTGAGTGTGGTATGCCGAATGTTTGAATTTGAGCTGGTTATATTTACTTTGTCTAATTTATTTACATGGTCAAGTTGGTCTACTGCTTAATTAGGCTCAGTTTTTTTATGTACTTAGATTCTTCAGCAATGGATTGTTCCAAAAAACTTGCTAAGGTATCATAATTCCTGTCGCTTAAATTTCACGTTGAGCATATCTTTTTCCAGATGCTTTTATTTACTTCTCTTGTTACTAAGAAGTATAGACATAGTGACAAATTTGCTTGAGCTTTTATGCATTGCAATGGTGTGAGCGATACCAAGTTTCGCAAATAACCAATACAAGTATGTTATCCTGTTCATGAGGCGTGGAGAGGTAAGGCCTTTCTTAGCCCTTTCAATTGGAGCATAATATTGGTTTTGTTGATGATCGCTTAGTTATTAAGAACTGGCAGGATATCTTTCTTATCTCTTCAGTCAGCTTTTATTTGTTAATAAAGCTTCTGCATGGTTCTATCTTCTAATTTCATATTGGTTTGGAATATTATTCTGTGCACTATGTTTTTCTTACTCGTGGGTAGTTACTAATGTAGTAGCATAGAATCTTTTTGTCTGTTACTGCAGGGATGCCTCGTTATCCTGCACCATATCCTCTGGTTCGGCCAGGTTTTCCTCCACGTCCAATGCCCCCGCCCGGTGTTTTGCCAATTCAACGACCACCGATGATTACTGGTATCCGTGGCATCCCTCCTATGGTAACCCCAGTTGTTAGACCACCTGCTCTGGTTGCTGCACCATCTGATAAACCACCAACAGCAGTTTATGTTGGCAAGATTGCACCAACAGTAGACAATGATTTCCTTCTTTCGCTTCTCAGGGTATGCTTCTTCTCATATATTATCGTAGATGTGTACATGGAAAGTTTGTTCCTGTATCAGTAGAAATTTCTATTTGTGCTTTACTAGGTGAATCAACCTCTTTATAACAGTTCCCTCTAATGCTCATTCATTTTCAGCTTTGTGGACCTGTCAAGAGTTGGAAGCGTGCTCAAGATCCAAGTAATGGAAGACCTAAAGGTTTCGGCTTTTGTGAATTTGAATCTGCTGAAAGCATCCTTCGTGCAACACGGCTTCTCAACAAATTGAGCATTGATGGGCAGGAACTGGTGGTACGTATATATCTTTCTTATGTTTCGACTTTGGCGAGAAACATTAAGTTTTGGCAAGCATTTAGGCTGCTTCAGAGAGCTATAGCACACACAACTATAGGACCTGATACCAATTTGCTAGCAGTTCTTTTTTACTAACTTAAATGTTCCATATTTGTCCATCCAAAGCCCTAAATTAGAAATGTCGAAAATTAATTTTCATCAAACTGCTGGCATATTCTTGTTCCATTTGGACAGGGAAAAAATTGAGGAACCGTAAAAATATTATGCGGACAGTTTAGATCCTGTAGTGGACCAGACAAAAGTTGGAGGACAAATGGTAGCTTTTCTGCTGTAACAATTGCTGAGGTTTTGGTCTAGTGTATTTATAAACATTTCTGTCTCACCAAGCAATGCCTATCTGCTGTTAATACCACTCAAGATGCAACAGGCACTAAATAGACTAATCAAAAGCCTTGGTCATGCATTTGATGGACATTCACGTAAATGCTTATGGTTTCAGTTTACTATTCTGCGACTGATCTTTTTTAATAAATGTCCTTTAGATGGTTAGACGTGTTTCAGATACTATAACATGGGAATAGGTTCTGCACTTCAGTTTTGTTCTCCATAATGTAACTTATTCTAGTTTCTCATATTTGAAGGATTCATGAAATACCATTTTGGTTCTGCTTTTGTATTCGTTGAGTTCCTGTTAATCAAAATGTATTTTAGTTTGTTCTTGGACTAGGCTAATGTATTTAGTGCCTCATATTTTTCTTTCTTTGTACTAGATTAATATTAACGATGCCACCAAGGAATACCTGAAGAAACATGTTGAAGAAAAGAAGAAGGCACAAGAGAAGGCCAGAGAAACAGAACGTGGAGATGGGGATGGGAGTACTGCTGGTGCTGAAAATGAGTTGTCAAAACCTGTTCCCGATGAATCCAATAAGGAGACAGGTGATGCTGGAGACAAGGACAGTGAAGAAAACACAAAGAGATTTGGGATTGTTACTGATGAAGATTCTGAGGCTGATAAGGATGCTGCGGAAAAAATAAGCAGCATGATTGAAGAGTGGTTAAAGACTAGACCACCACCCCCTCCACCAGTCCAACCATCAGCAGATATCTCTGCTGCAGATACGATGAAAACTGGTGCTGGTTTCTTCTATCTCTGATTTCTTTCCTAGCCTTATGATTGCATTGCCTTATGCTTTGTTGCATCTGCAGATTCTGTTGATAAGAATGATGCTGACACTGACAAAAAGGTAGTTAATGAAACTGTAAAATCAGAAACTAGTTCTCCTGATAGAAGGAAGGATAAAGAGCGTGATAAGGATAAGAGGGACAAAGAACTCGAAAGATATGAACGTGAACGTGAGCGTGAAAGATTCAGAAGGGATAGAGAGAGGGAAAGAGAGAAGGATCATAAGTACAGAGAAGTAGAAAGACTCTACAGGGACCGCCTTAAGGAGTGGGAATATAGGGAGAGGGAGAAAGAACTTCAACGACATAATGAGAAGGAACGTGAGAAGTCAAAAGAACATGATCGCAGAAGGGAGATAATGAAGCAGGAAGATGAAAGTGATGAAGAGGATACTAGGAAAAGAAGGAGAAGGGGTAGTAGCACACTCGAAGAAAGGAAAAGGAGGAGGCAGCGTGAAAAAGAGGAAGACTTGGCAGATAAAGCAAGAGAAGAAGAGGAAATAGCAGAAGCAAGGAGGCAGGCTATAGAGCTGCAACGACAGGCAGATGAAGCAGCTGCAGCGGCGGCTGCAGCCACTGCAGAATCTGTTACGCTTATGGAGGTTGATGGTGATGATGAAAAAGAAGCAAATGCACAAGCTGCTATGGAAGTTGATAATATTACCAACTTAGCTAATGGATCTGGTGCTGGTGAGTATGAGCAACATTTCATCTAAGCTTACTGCATTTGCCATCTTTCATTTTTTATTTTTTAAACTTATTGCATTTTCATATTCCAGTTTCATTCTTTTATTTATGCCGCAGGGCATGCAATTCATAAGGATAACAATGGTGATGAAACAACCATGACACCTGGCCAAATCTCAGACACAAAGCAAAATAGCAGCGCTCCAACAAAGAAATTGGGTTTCGGTCTTATTGGGTTGGGCAAACGGACGTCTGTTCCATCAGTTTTTGCTGAAGAGGATGACGAGAATAATGATGATAAACGGCTAAGACCATTAGTACCGATTGATTACTCCACTGAGGAACTGCAAGCTGTGCCGGATGATTCTTCCAGTGGGCCAAACATTGTAGCAGCTGCTGAGTTTGCCAAGCGCATATCAGTTTCCAATCCAAAGGAAGAGAAGACTGAAACCGAGAAGGATAGGAGTAGGAGATCCAGTGATAGATCGAGCCAAAGGGATAAAGATCGAAATCATGATGATGGTGGACATGTTAATGATGAACGAAGGGAAAAGATGCATGATCGAGAGAGAGAGAAGCCTAAATCTGAGAACAAGAAGATTTTGGATGCAAAACAATTAATTGACATGATCCCAAGGACGAAGGAAGAGCTTTTTGCCTATGATATTAACTGGGCAGTATATGACAAGGTAAAAAACAATTGCCTTGCATTATTATATATTTGGAAGCTGAACAATGATTTTTCTTATATGACAAGGTAAAAAACTAAGGCTTGTTAGTTCTGTTGATGTTCTCATGAATCATGATGCCTTTGCACTCTATGGGCAACAGTAGTAGTTTCTTCAGTTTCTTGTTTGAATATATCTTTAACTTTTAAGCCCCTGTAGAATGTGTACTCACCGGGATTTGTTGAGTTTCCTTCCTGTTTTGTTTGTTTGTCCTTGTGCTTTGGTTTTTTGGGGTTTTATATCTAGCCTACCCCAACTTGCTTGGGATTAGAGGCTTTGTTGTTGTAGAATATGTATTCATCAGTACAATTTTAACTATGCTAATACCTTAAATTCCTTTCATCAATTCATGATCAAGGTAACGAAATATCTGTCTGGTTACCATTTTGTTTTGTTATCCCTGTCTGTTGTCTGGTGCTCTAGTATCTAAATATGCTAAGTGTTTCTGTTATGCTGTGCATTAAGTACTAATTTTATTCATATTTCTTATGCAGCATGAGTTGCATGAGAGGATGAGGCCTTGGATTTCAAAAAAGATTATTGAATTTATTGGTGAGGAGGAATCAACTTTGGTGGATTATATTGTATCTTGCACCAAGGATCATGTCCAGGCAGAAAAAATGCTGGAGCTTTTGCAGTCGATTTTGGATGTTGAGGCTGAAATGTTTGTTCTTAAGATGTGGAGGATGCTTATATTTGAGATTAAAAAAGTCGAAGCAGGACTATCAGGGAAAGCAAAGGCGTAAAGCCTATTATCTTGTATAACCCTTTTGATTTACTTATCATCAACTGTGTTCTCACATGTAATCTCAGAATGTACAACTAGCATCGTGAACTATTTAATGAGATCGAATTTGAAGGATACAGTTTCTTCTGTTGTTGTAAGAATGTGTTGGTCTTGTGTAAACGGACTTAACAATGCCGATGCCATCATACTTGCTCTCATGTGTACGGGAAGTTTGATTCGGTTAATTCACCTGTAACTGTGATAATATATATATACACATAGTAGCTTGTTTTCTACCTTGTCATATACACGTTGTAATAGCTGCTGGTTCAGATGATGTACGTTGAAATCTGACTGCCTGATTTTTTTAAGTCCTGTTAATAGTTAATCCGTAGACAATACGTATTATGACAACTACTTTTGCTCCTGTATTTTGATTCTTTTAGGGAAGTTTTTGGAGACAACCCGGTTAAACAGAAGTTTCAACACACCTCGTACATCGAGTTTTGATGTTTGAGGCTGAAATGCTTAAAGCTCGTATCTTCGTTCTTCCCATTTCTCATGTGCTGCACGGCAGGCAAGTTGAGTCGTCTGATGGGTTAGGGTAATTTGACTCACTCGCAAGTAACAGCCAAATGAGCATGTAAGGGACAGTGTAGTGTAAGTAACTTATTCTTTTGATTCGAGCATACAAGTAACTTATTGTGTGTTTGATAGAGTTTATGCTTATTCTGAAAAATACTTATGCTTTGATTTATCTGTCAAAAATGCTTATTCAGTTTGTGTGGCTTATTATTATAACATAAGCAATCAACTTGTTTGTCAAATTACTTATCTTGTTTTTCTAAAACTGTTTATAAAGGTAAAATGACTGCCTCTGAGACTTGGTTATATAATGAGGTGGAGCTCTTAAAATAAATCTGTGTACTATAATTAACTAGTTTTTTTGCAAGGCTATCATGTATTAATAAATGAAACATGCGTAAAAGACAGACTAATTGTACGTCTTTAACTTGGTGAAGAAAATCACAAATATACAATTAGAAACTTTTTTTATCTGGTGCAAAGAGACATGTCCATATCACAAACAAGGAAAAAATATACAACTCATTGGTGAGTTCCCCTAAAGTTGGTTGTGCACGTGCACCATATGGCTTTTCAATCACGATAATTAAAATGCATCAATAATACATGATTCATAAAAAGTACTTTAAAATAACAAATATATGAATAAATCTTAACAATGATCATGAGCATAATGAAATTTAGGATAAGCTTTTCTTCTCAAGTGAGAACAAAAAATTTCGGTCAAACTGTAGCATTTGCATAATACTATTATGTTCATGAAGCAAAAGTCACTTGATGCCACAATAGGACCAATTATGGCCAAAAAGATTTTCAGGATGAATTCCACAATCAATTTCCTTTCAAATGGTTGGTCATAAGAAAAAGTTTTGAATATGAAGGATGTTCAAAGTAATCAACTCTATCATTTTGTAAAAGGAATTTGGTCAAAAATATTTTAATAATTTGATAAGTTTGAGTGGAAAACAAGAATCCATTTTCAACCTTTGAGCTTAAAAACCTCATTTTGTTTTCGATCAGTTTTATTTTAAAATAGCACTTGAAAAACTTTTGAAAGGAGTGTACAAACTATTTTCAACTCATGTTTCAATTTCTCTTGAAAAAATTCACCAAATATTACTTTTTGATCAAAGAAGGATTTTTCAAGACTATTATGGCATCAAAATAACCTTATCATATTTAGGGGCTGCAATGTATATGAATGGAGCATGCTAAAACATATTGATCAATAAATTTCAGAGAATCATACTAATGGAGCATGCTAAAACATATATGCAATATATGAAAAAAAAAATAAGGCACAATTTGTACAAAACTAGAGACTGATATACTATAATGTATATACTTGTTACCGAGATGTCATTGGTTGAGAATATGGATCAATATATTCATACTTGACATTCTTTCATGAATAATGACAAATATCGATTTCAAAGGATCTTGACAAATAATTTTGCAAAGTCAACCATATCAAGTGAGCCAAGTCATGCATCTCCAAGTACCTACTAAATCAAGTCAAGCACTTTGTGGTACCCAAGCCATGTTGGGTCCTTGAATGTTAGTCACAAGAGATTTTGGCACCCGAATAGACTTTGCACTAGCATTGTGTGTACCAACTACTTTAGCAATAATAGCACCATTTCAACCCTTTCGAAGCAAATATTGATCCTTGAATTAATAGGTTTAGGAGTGTTATCATGTGAACAATTTTTGTCAATATGACCTTTGTCTCGACAATTGTAGCAAGTCGTATTTTTTCTTATAGACACTTTTTGTTGCATCTTGTTGGGCTTTCTTGGTATAGAATGTTCATGTTTCTTGTTAGGACATGCCACAATTTTGTGTCCTTTCTCATTGCAACCAAAACATCTCATTACACCACTCTTCTTTTCTTTCTTCTTTCTCATCTCTTTTTCCTTTGTGGGAATATTATCAAGAGCCTTCTTTGAATTGTAGCATCCATCTAATTTTTGTTTCAATCTTTTGACCTCTTCATTTAGTTCATTGTTCTTTTCTACAAGGTTAGTATCACAAAGCATAGAGGAAGAACAAATACCGATATTTAAAGAACAAGACATACTAGACATATCAACCTTAGATTCATGAGATGAATTTGATTCACATGGTATGATATCATATAAATCACAAGTTATTACTGATTGTACTTTGGCATTTTTGGATACCTTTAAAGCAAGAGAATCATAAGCTTCTTTGAGCTTCTCATGAGTTTCACTAAGCTTCTCATGAGACAATTTCAATTTCTCATGAGACTCTTTTAGATCCTCATGAGACCGCTTTAGCTCCTCACACAAGTTTGTCAAAGAAGAATTTTCCTTCTTCAAATTTCTTGTTTTTGATTTCTCTTGTTCTATGTATTTTGTCATGGCACATAACATCTCAACAAGCTCATCATAAGTATACTCATGGTCATCATCATCATCACTGTCATCATCACTTTTACTAGCATCATTTTCATCATTATAAATTTCAAATTTTGAGTACCTTTGGCCACTAGGCAATGTGGTGATGTCGATGGTGGTGACATGTTATCAACGTAAGACCTTGATGAAGAATGATCATGAGAGCATGAGATAGAACATCGATCTTCAATTTCATCAATGGAATAATCGGTTATCAACTTTTGGTGGATCTAGGAGGTCGACTAGAGGGGGGGGGGGGGGTGAATAGTCGGTTTCAACTCTAATTGCTACCCGATCAAAAATAATTGCAGAATTTAAAACAATTAATCATGAGTAATATAAATAGAGCTATTGTTATGTTGATACAAGAGAGACACGCCACTCTAAGCCTAAGTCAAGATTTGCAATCCTAGTGTGAGATGAGAGCTAAAAAATTCTAGTAGTGTAAAAACATGAATAAGAGAGGTACAAGTAAAATACTAAATAGATATCACAACCAAACAAGTAACTTGACCTCTATGTAAATAAGATTGCAAGAATGTATAGAGCATAAAGTAAATGATAACAATTAGACAAACCACAAGGGAGACACCAAATTTTTTACTGTGGTCTCGGTGACTTGCCGGTCACCCCTACTCCACGTTGAGGTGGATTCAAGCCTTTGATTTGCTTCTCTATCAAGTATGCACTTCTCCAACAAGAAGGGCTCACACAAGAGCAACTTGATCTTAAGCCAAATCAATCCCTTAAACCTCTCCACACTTTGATTCCACTAGAGTTGGCCTTCACCACTCCGACGAGGTGAGCACAAGACATCTCACAAGAACACCGAGCCACCTTCACAATCTTCTTGAAAGGCTCACGGTCTTCACACCACCAAGCCGTCTAGGAGACAGCAACCTCCAAGAGTAACAAGCCAAGACACACTTGACTCCTACCAATTTGCTCAAATCTCAATCAACAATACAAATGCACTTGAATCTTTCCTCTCACCCTCTATTTCATGCAACACATGCACAAATATATAGGAGGACTCTTCTCTAGCTCAAGGATGCTCAATAGGGTGTCTAGCTTGCTCCCAAGCCGCAGGAAATGGTGTATATATAGGCTAATTCAACAAAACTAGCTGGGACCTTCAGCCCGAGAAACTTTGTTTTCGCGGTCTAATCGTAGATCTACCCCGACCAGACCGCCATTCAAACCAACGGCTAGAAAACTAGCAGCTACAACTATTTTTTGACCTCTGGCGTCAGACCACCACAAGCACTCTTGGGACCAACCTCTCTAGATTTGGGCGGCCAGACCACGTGGTCCGGGCGGTCGGACCGCCACCCCTTTTTCAGCACGACCAACTTTCAGATAAACGGCCATAACTTTTGACTCTTATTAAATCTGATTTTCATGATCTTGGACATTCCGGAAAGATAATTCAGAGGCTACACATCCCTACTGATTGCTTGACCCCAAACACAATGGAACAAAGACAAAATATTGTCCAAAGATCAACCTTCAAGGAATACACATGAGCCGCAATCATTTGTAAAACACATTTGCAAATATTAGCACCATGTCAAGGATATCATGCATATGCAAGATTGAGCGTCTCAACCCATGGTAGAAATCAAGTGATCATCTAGACCCCTCTCAGTAGTATGATAAACTAGTCTAACAACCTAGTCTTTCTCCACTAATCACTAAGATTGAAAAAAGGAAATTCCTATCGTTTATACCTTTGCCTTGTGCGAATATCCACTTTGGGTCTAGCATGATGTCCATCAACATATGAAGTGTCCATGATTTTGCTTTCCACAAAATAAGTGACGTGAATAATTCATAGCTTCACATGGGCTTGCTTGGTTTATCGCATCAAGTCTTCATTCGCTCTTCACCATTGCCTTTGGTCCTTTAGCGCCAAGCCTCTTGCTTGTTCTTCACCCTTGCATGATCCATCGCAACCAAGTCTTGCTCAAACTTCACTACCTTTCCATGTAATGCTATTTTATTTCCATAATCATCAATATGCTCACATGTTGACATCATCAACTCTTGATATTCAATCACCTTCTATGATGTATCTTGAATGCTTCAAGCAAGAGTGATAATCATTTCACTGTTATCTTCATCAATTCATATATAGATAACCATGATCTCTTATCATGCATCTTCATCAATTAGAATATGTTGATTCTCAACATGTGACCTCTCAACACTTCATATCAATGTTTTGGCTTGATTTTATAGCTTGACCTTTTAGCTTGATGTCGGAACATGACCATGCACATAAAAGCTCACAAACTCATAGGAAAGGTTATTTCCATCAAGCATTGTCATTTATCACCAAACCTCATCACTAAGTCAAGGCTATAGGCCTAACTTTTCAACAACACTTGACGAGCCTCTAGGACTTCATCGCCCTCCATGTTGCCTGCTGTTCTAAATTTGAACGGGGAGTCCAGAGTGATGGAGAGCGGCAGGATGATGACAACAGAGTACGAGGCATGACAAAATGCAGAGGTGGGGGCGGTTAAGACAAAGGGCACGACACGAATGGGGTTCCACTGACTTAAGGAATTCTCTCTGACGAGCGGGGCAGCGGTCACTCGAACCCATGTGCAATGACCCACTACCCGCTGCCTTAAGTCAGTGGATCCGCTTCCGCACGACACGGGTGTTGGTTTTTCTTACGTCTACGAATAAATCCGCAAGCGCACGGAAGACCGATGTAGCACTTCACCCAGAGTATTCCGGGGTATCGAATCACGAGGAACGTGTGTGTCTATCGTTGGACTAAATCACCCAAGGACACAGAGATTGATTAAGACAGGCAGAGGACGGAGAGGATGTCCCAAGAGTCAGGTTCCTACGTTAACTAAGCTATGCTCTAGTTTGCTCGCGTTGGGCACGGACTTACCCCTGCATCCACAGGCGACTTCCGCCAAGAGCCTACGCACTAGCCTAGCGGGGAGGATTTCAGAGGACGGACAGAGCTGTCACCACCTGCCGCCTACCTCAACGAACCAGTAGACTAACGAATAATCAAAGGTAACCTCCTGCCTAGACACCACGTCTATGCGATCGATTACTACCTTAACCTTCTAGCAACGAATATTCAGGCTAAGGTACCCTAAGAACTTAGAGCGATGAACGAGCTCACAAGCTAGAACTATAACTTAATTAAAGTAAAAAGTAAACTGCAAGAGGGGAAATCTCGACACTTACTATGATTGGCAAATGTCGTCGAAGTACAAGCGTGGAGAAGGCGAAGACAAGCCCAAGCCTCCTCCGAACTCTACTCCACTCTCTTCCTAATCTAAGCACTAGCTAAGTAGCACTTGGCCTTTGCAAGAGGAGCACTAAATCTTCAATCTTGAGTGTGTGTTGGAGTGAAGGCCCTCACCCTCTATTTATAGCCTCCTAACGTCGGTTTCAGAGGAGTAACCGCCACGGAATCCCCCCAAACCGCCATCAGGGAGTCCTCTGGAGCCTACACGTGGAAGGCCAGGCGGAGAGGGCGCCAGGCCAGGTCGCCCGATCTGACCAGGTCGGCCGACCTGGGGGTGGCCCCTCCTGGCCTGTGCTTTCTCCAGGTGGCTGTCCTGTGGGCCCTGACGTCGGTTTGCGCGGTATTACAGGGAGTTACGTCGGTTAAGTGCTGAAGGTGGGCTCCTTAATCCGTGTGCTTGCTCCTGATTGGCCGGAAGTGTGCTTTCTCCTTGAATTTCCTTGAATTTTATTTAAACTCCATGGGTTTCTACCTGCATACACAAAGTCACCAAAACTTATGGAAATAATTAGCAATAAATTCCTACCACTAAGGTGGTGATCAAATTGTGTGATTCTTGCGGGTAAACGATGGTCATATTTTGCATTTAAGGACCGTCAACAAACTCCCCCACACTTAGCCTTTGCTCGTCCTCGAGTAAAGGACTAAAGACTAAGGACTAAGTGATAATTCAAACCTTGATAAATCAAATCTAGCATGCAAATTATTCCAGGCATTACCTTGTATCTCCATGAGCTTTTGAAGTGTCTAGCATGCCTTCTTTGGATATTGATGAATGGAACGAATCTTGACTCCGAAAACTCAGCTCCTTCTGCTTATGTAACTTGGGTTTTCGAAAAGATTTTCACAATCAAAGAATAGTAGCCATACTCCTCAAATGATTCTCTCAGTCGCTCAAAGGTGTATTTTCCTCACCGAGGCATTGTGCCTTTCATGTCCTATCTCTAAATATGGTATATGTGGAGCTCAAGAATAGGGTTGAAATGGTGGCATACTTATAATTCATATCTTGCTAAGTCAAAATTCGGATCCAAAGAGAAAAACAAGTCATGATTCATAAGTCAAGTCTGTGCACATTTATTTGGTAGATGGAAGATGGATACTCCTTTGAATATTCCCTCATTGAAATGAGATCATGGGCTATCTTTCTTTCTTTTCTTTTCTCTCTTTTTTTTTTAAATACTAGATAGCCCATAACTCTTTTTGCAACAAAATACGGAGGGAAGTATGTAGAACTGGAGTATTTTATTTTCATGGATGGTGGAGATGCTAACTTCCAGTGTAGAAGTTTTAGCATAGGGGTGGATGTGCACACAGACTTGATAAATGAAGCATAACAGGCATCTCAATTTGGGTCTCAAAATTTTGACAAGGCTCAATAAATTAATAAGTAGCACAAAAGAGCACAATCTTTGATAAGCAAAATTTGGCCTTGGTAGGATAAATTTTATCATTGAGGAGTTGGCTTTCAAATTTATCATTTTCAAAAGAAAATCCCAAGTTATAAGCATAAGAGTGAAGATTCATAAAGTCTATTCATATCACATAAATCAATAGTCCTAGGTAGCATGTTTTCCTAAAGATATAGTCATGGAAATTCAGGCAAACATTCTAGGAATAAGGAGCATGCAAGATGATAAATCAAAAAGAATGAATTATGGAGAAAATGCAGGTTTTTAGTATTTATTAATTTTTCCATATTCAAGGAGAAAATAAGCAGAGAAGCAGGGAGGAATGGGAAGTGGACGTGCAAACCAGAGTATGGACCAAGTGGGGGTCCGAGGGGAGCCAGGCCTGGGTCGGCCGACCTGGTCAGGTCGCCCGACCTGGGAGATGCTCCTCTGGTCCCCTGGTTCGTCGTGTCGCTTCGTGTCGCCCTGTGCAACGTATTTCTCAGGGTAGACCGTCCGTTTGCACGTTAGTACTTCGCAAATCCTCCTCCACACTTGTTTCCTGACTTCTTTTTATTTGACACAAACAAAAAGGAAAAAGTGTGAAAGCAAAGGTGGACCCCACCGGCTTTATGGGCTCAGTGGGTTCCATTATTCAATTCTTTATTATAGGTGCATTACATTTTAATGAAATAAACGAAGAAAATCTAAAAAGGGAAACTAAGCGCCTATTTTCCTAAACTATATGGGAGAGCCTATTCATTTGCCCTTATATAAGTCGGGCTCTCCCATGTGGCTACAAATGTGCTCCATCTTAGCGCATAAGCCACGGCGGAGGTCTTTCATACCCTCCTCGAGGCGTTGCACACGATCCTCAAGTTGAGCACGATCAACCAACTCCTCCGCCAACTTGTTGGCCGGCCTCTTATTCTCCGCCCGTAGGAGGAGAACGTCCTGCGCAAGCTTGGCCTTGGAGGGACCTGTCGCCTCGTCCCCGCTGTCCTGGTAGTGGCCGCCCTCCGCTGTGATTGGCGGGGGGTCGAGGAAGCGGCTGATGGTCTTCCGCGGGGAGGAGTCGATGGATTCCTCCATCTCCCGCTTGTCCTCCGAAGTGAGCTTGGGGAAGAGCACTTTCCCCTTGCCCGGTCCGGTGCGCGGTCCGGTGCTGGTGAACCGTCCCTTCCGCTCTGGCGACGTGGGGATGTAGTCCATCCGGTACTTGTACCCGAATGGTGACCCATCCCTGCCCCGTAGCGTCTCCACGAGGTGTTCCCAAGGCAGGAGAGCAGAGGGATCCCCGTTGTGGAGACGACGGGTGGGTGTCGTCTTGCGGGGCGCCAGAGCGCCCGTCGTCGGCCCCTTGATGTCGGGGGTAGGACGCCGTACAGGCGACGTTCCCCGCGTCTTCATGGTGCGTGCCGGGGTCGGCGAAAGTGCCCGCTGCGATGTGCGGGTGGCGGAAGGGCTGCGCCGTTCAGCAGACCGTGTACGGCCTGCCCTTCCCTCTTCGCGGCGCAGGGGAGGCTCAATGGCGAGAGGCTCAACGATCTCGGCAAGGGTGAGATCGAGGTTGGTCGGGACAATTTGGTTAGCGGGGGTGATTTCCCTGCTAAGGGCAAGGGCGGAGCTGGTCAAGGAAGCCTGGGAAGTGCTCTTTTTGGCAGCCATGACGAAGTTGGGGGTTCTGGAAGAGGTTCACAGGAAGGTTTGGGATGAGAGAAAAGTATCGCTCCCCTCTGCTTAAAAGGAGAGTCCCCCGACGGTATATTCGCGATTCTCCGCGAGAATCCCTGATTAGGGCGAAGGGGGAAGTTGGGGGAACGCGTGAGAGAAAAACGGGAAGCGGCGGCGCCACCAGGGGGTCGCCCGACCTGGCCAGGTCGGCCGACCTGGTGGTGGGCCCCCTGGGGCTGCTGCTTCGTGGGCTGCCTAAGGGAGGTCCAAGGAGGGGGAAAGGTACGGCAATTTAATTTGATTCTAAGTTTAGGTGCCCGTAAAGGCTATGGGTAGGCCCGGAAGTCAATTAAATTGACTACGTCCTCCTCAACTCCTATACTTTTAATAGAATCGTAAAAGAGTTTAAGTCGATGGCCGTTTACCTTAAACGCGTTCCCGCCCTCGTCCTGGAGCGTGACCGCTCCATGTGTCGCGACGTCGATGACGAGATATGGCCCAAGCCATTTGCTTCGCAGCTTCCCGTCGCCGAACAGCTTCACTCTTGAGTTGAAGAGTAGCACCTTGTCTCCAGGGTTGAACTCCTTTGGCTGTATCCTTTTGTCGTGCCATTTCTTGGTCTTTTCTTTATAGATCCTGGCACTGTGATACGCCTTTTCTCTCCATTCCTCCAGCTCAGAAATTTGCTTCATCCTGTGCCTTCCTGCTTCTTTGGAATCCATATTCCACTTCTTTATTGCCCAGTATGCCTTGTGTTCCAGTTCTACCGGCAGATGGCAAGTCTTGCCGTAGACCAGCTGGAATGGAGACATGCCTATGGGGGTCTTGTATGCAGTGCGATATGCCCATAGTGCATCTGGCAACTTGTTCTTCCATCCCGATCCCATTTCCTCCACTGTTTTCTGCAGGATGTTCTTGATTTGCTTGTTCGAGGTCTCTGCCTGACCGCTGGTCTGGGGGTGGTATGGAGTAGCAATGTTGTGGTCGGAACCGAGTTCCCTCAGGAAGTGTCGGAATCCTTTGTCCGTGAAGTGTGAACCTCCATCACTAATCACCATCCTTGGTACCCCAAAGCGTGGGAAAATGATCTCATAGAACATCTTCCGTGCGCTCTTTGCATCTGCAGCTCTGCATGGCAATGCTTCAACCCACTTTGACATGTAGTCGACTGCCACCAGGATATACTCGCAATCATAGGACCTTGGGAAGGGTCCCATGAAGTCGATGCCCCAGACGTCGAAAAGTTCGACTTGCAGGTTGTATGTCAAGGGCATCGCGTTGCGAGATGAGATTCCTCCATGCTTCTGGCATCTCCTGCACCTCCTGATGTACTCCTTGGTGTCCTCATACATCGTCGGCCAATAGAAACCACTTTGCCAGATTTTTGCTTGCGTCCGGTACACGCCGTAGTGTCCTCCGTACGGAGCTGCATGGCACTTCTTAATTATCTGTGCACCCTCAATGGTGGGGATGCATCGCCGCAACAGACCATCAGCACAGACCCTGTAGAGGAATGGGTCGTCCCAAAGGTGTCGCCTACTTTCATAGGCCAGCTTCTTTCAGTTTTCCCCCGGCGGAACATACCCTGTAACCATGAAATTCACGATATCTGCATACCAGGGTGTGGAGTCCGCAACCTTTAACAGCATATCATCTCGTAGGAAGTCGTTGATTGGTAGTTCCTGCATGTTAGTGACTTGCATACGAGATAGATGATCTGCTACGGAATTCTCTACTCCTTTCTTATCTTTTATTTCAAGATCAAATTCTTGGAGTAAGAGGATCCATCTGATGAGCCTTGGTTTAGCATCTTTTTTAGTGAGCAGGTACTTTAGTGCAGCATGATCAGTGTAAACACTTACCTTTGCTCCAACTAAATAAGATCTAAACTTATCGATAGCAAAAACCACAGCCAGGAGCTCCTTTTCTGTGGTAGCGTAGTTGAGCTGTGCTCCTGTCAAGTTTTTGCTAGCGTAGGCTATTGCGTGATACTTCTTGTCCTTAGTTTGGCCGAGAACGGCCCCTACGGCATAGTCACTAGCATCGCACATGATTTCAAAGGGCAGCTTCCAATCAGGGGGTTGGATGATGGGAGCTGAGATGAGTGCATTTTTCAAGAGATGAAAAGATTTCAAGCACTCATCATCAAAGTCAAAAGGCGCATCCTTAGCTAAGAGGTTGGTGAGGGGTCTAGCGATTTTCGAAAAGTCTTTGATGAATCGTCGATAGAACCCAGCATGCCCCAAAAAGCTACGAATACCCTTGACGTTGATCGGAGGTGGAAGTTGCTCGATAACTTCTATTTTCGCCTTATCCACCTCGATCCCTCTCTCGGACACTAAGTGCCCTAGCACTATGCCTTCTCGGACCATAAAGTGGCACTTTTCCCAATTAAGTACCAGGTCCTTTTCTTGGCATCGAGTGAAGACCCTGTCCAAGTTCTCGAGACAGTGATCGAAGGTCTTCCCATAGACTGAGAAGTCATCCATGAAGACTTCCATGATTTCCTCGATCATGTCCGAGAATATGGACATCATACACCGTTGGAAAGAGGCGGGTGCATTACACAACCCAAAAGACATCGTACGGTAGGCATACGTTCCATACGGGCACGTGAAGGTGGTCTTACTCTGATCATCGGGATGGATAGGAATCTGATGATAACCAGAATACCCATCAAGGAAACAGAAGAAGGAGTGGTTTGCCAATCGCTCTAACATCTCATCGATGAAGGGCAGCGGGAAATGATCCTTCTTTGTTGCCTTGTTGAGTTTTCTGTAATCGATACACATCCTCCATCCCGTGACGGTACGTTGGGGAATAAGCTCGTTCTTATCATTCTTAACGACCGTCATACCTCCCTTCTTCGGCACTACTTGTACCGGGCTCACCCACTCACTATGAGGTACGGGATATATGATCCCTGAATGCAGAAGTTTTAGAACTTCCTTCTTCACAACCTCGCGCATAGCATTATTTAACCTCCTCTGAGGTTCCCTAGAAGGTGTACTCTCGGGGTCAAGAGGGATGCGATGGGTGCAGAGAGTGGGACTAATTCCCTTTAGGTCTTGGAGGGAGTACCCAAAGACAGAGCGATGTTTCTCTAAGACAGAGATCAGCTTCTTGGTTTCCTCCTCCGAAAGCTTATCACTAATGATGACAGGGGACTCCGTGTCACCATGTAGGAAAGCATAGCGTAGGCCAGGGGGTAAGGTTTTTAACTCGATGGGAGGTCGAGTCGGTGGTTCATCTTTAGGAAGCTCGAGAGTTTCCTGTAGATCATCCTCCTCTTCTGTAAAAAGATCGGCGTCTTAGTCAAGGAGGGTATCAGGAGGGTCGAAAGGGGAAATCACTTTCACCTCTTCGGTTAGGTCTCTCTCATCAGGAAATTCAGCGATGGTGTTTCGCGAACGGGAGATTGGGATTGAGAGAGCCTTTCCTCCGATGTTGACACTGAGGTTACCGGATGAGGCTGCCGTAAAGAGTTTTTCTAAAGGAAGCCCGATGAGGACATCAAAGCTTGGGACCTCAAAGACATGAAAGTTCAGAAGGGCCTCAGCGTCTTTGTGTCGTATCGACACATTGTTTAGAATCCCGTAACCTTCTAGGATGGCTCCGGTAGGGCTTTTGAAGGTCTTTTGCGTAGGAAGCAGAGGTTCGTCTCCTAATACCTCAAAGGCAAAGGAGTCGGAAACGATGTTTATTCCTACGGCGGGATTATACCAGACATCCACAGCTCTGCCTCTAACCATACAAGGAATGGTAGTAGAGGATGAGATAATCCGAACAAGTTCGAAACATTGCTCATTTTCTCGGGACCACTCATCACTCATGATGGCTGTTAGTTCTTTCACTGAGTCCCTAAGGAATTGTTCTTCTATAGGTTCAGGGGAAGGAACTGGTGTTTGAGGCTTTCGTTGGATGGCATACATCGAGGTGTTACCGAAATCTTTGAAAAGATCATCCTCGATGATGAAAGGGAATTCAGACGGCTGAATTTCTTCATCATTCGAATTTCCTGGTTCAGGAGGAGGCTCACTAGCTAAGTCTTGAGATGTGCAAGAAGCAGGGTCAGATTCGGCTAGCTGGAGAGTCTCCTGGCTCGGCGTAGCTTCTTCGCAGGGGGGTTTGGTGGGCTCAAGGAAAGAGGTATTTTCTAGAATGCGTTCTAGGATGGTTCTTCCTTCTGAGACCGTTTTGTGTATGAATGAACCTCCGGCGGCTATGTCGAGATATTGGGCAGATTCCTTGTCGAGACCCATCCGAAAATGCTGTAGCAGCATGGGATCGAGTATAGACAAGTCAGGACCGGATTTCACTAAAAGCGAGAACCTAGCCCAAGCTGTGCCTAAGGATTCTTTCTCGGCCTGCTCGAAGTTGAAGACCTCTCTACGGAGAGAAACGATTCGTGACATTGGGAAGAACGCAAGACAAAATTTGTCTCGGAGCTCTTTCCAGTCACCATTCGTGCTTTCTGCCGTGTGAGTGTACCATTGCTTCGCCCTCTCTATAAGAGAAAAGGGAAATAATTTCCACTTGAGAGTCTCTTGTGTCATACCCCTGATTTGGATGCACGAGCACAATTGCTCAAATTCTCGCAGGTGATGGTGTGGGTTTTCGTTTTCTACCCCCGAGAAAGGTTGTGCCTGAACCATGGCTATAAAGCCTGGGCGGAGTTCGAAGCCATCAGAAAGGATTGGTTTTGAAGATGAAGGTGACTCGTAGAACTCGCCCCTTGGAGCAGAGAAGGATTGGATAGAAGGTTGCTCCATGGTAGGGATAAGGAAAGAAATAAAAGAAAGATAAAAAGGGATACGAGGGTGACTAGGGTCCGCAGATAAAACAGCAACCGTTCCCCGGCAACGGCGCCAGAAATGCTTGTTGGTTTTTCTTACGTCTACGAATAAATCCGCAAGCGCACGGAAGACCGATGTAGCACTTCACCCAGAGTATTCCGGGGTATCGAATCACGAGGAACGTGTGTGTCTATCGTTGGACTAAATCACCCAAGGACACAGAGATTGATTAAGACAGGCAGAGGACGGAGAGGATGTCCCAAGAGTCAGGTTCCTACGTTAACTAAGCTATGCTCTAGTTTGCTCGCGTTGGGCACGGACTTACCCCTGCATCCACAGGCGACTTCCGCCAAGAGCCTACGCACTAGCCTAGCGGGGAGGATTTCAGAGGACGGACAGAGCTGTCACCACCTGCCGCCTACCTCAACGAACCAGTAGACTAACGAATAATCAAAGGTAACCTCCTGCCTAGACACCACGTCTATGCGATCGATTACTACCTTAACCTTCTAGCAACGAATATTCAGGCTAAGGCACCCTAAGAACTTAGAGCGATGAACGAGCTCACAAGCTAGAACTATAACTTAATTAAAGTAAACTGCAAGAGGGGAAATCTCGACACTTACTATGATTGGCAAATGTCGTCGAAGTACAAGCGTGGAGAAGGCGAAGACAAGCCCAAGCCTCCTCCGAACTCTACTCCACTCTCTTCCTAATCTAAGCACTAGCTAAGTAGCACTTGGCCTTTGCAAGAGGAGCACTAAGTCTTCAATCTTGAGTGTGTGTTGGAGTGAAGGCCCTCACCCTCTATTTGTAGCCTCCTAACGTCGGTTTCAGAGGAGTAACCGCCACGGAATCCCCCCAAACCACCATCAGGGAGTCCTCTGGAGCCTACACGTGGAAGGCCAGGCGGAGAGGGCGCCAGGCCAGGTCGCCCGATCTGACCTGGTCGGCCGACCTGGGGGTGGCCCCTCCTGGCCTGTGCTTTCTCCAGGTGGCTGTCCTGTGGGCCCTGACGTCGGTTTGCGCGGTATTATAGGGAGTTACGTCGGTTAAGTGCTGAAGGTGGGCTCCTTAATCCGTGTGCTTGCTCCTGATTGGCCGGAAGTGTGCTTTCTCCTTGAATTTCCTTGAATTTTATTTAAACTCCATGGGTTGCTACCTGCATACACAAAGTCACCAAAACTTGTGGAAATAATTAGCAATAAATTCCTACCACTAAGGTGGTGATCAAATTGTGTGATTCTTGCGGGTAAACGACGGTCATATTTTGCATTTAAGGACCGTCAACAACGGGGTGGGGGTAGCCAAGGGCTGGTGGCTGTGTGTGTTGTCCTCCACCTCCTCCTTCAATCGCGTGGGCAAAGTGCGGGGTGGTCGAGGGAGTACGCGTGATTTTTAGCTGTGATTCTGGTTGATGTGGGCATGTGCGTTTGAAAAGGATTAAAAGATGAAAGCAATCAAGGCATTAATTACGTGGGATACTGGCTAAAAGATGGAAACCAATCAAGGCCTTGATTATGTGGGATAGTACCGGCTAAAAAGGGTTATTCGCGGGCGGGTAAGGTGCTTGCGGTGGAAAAAGTTCCAAAATACCTGGCAGACGACACTAACTATGTATTGTGAATGTCTAATTGTCCTTTGTCATGGTGGGGCCGGGTTTAATCAGAAGACCAAAATAAAATGGTGTACCGAAGGGATAGGATTGTGCGGGTAAATAGATTTTTGGGTGGGTTTATTCGGGTAATAGTTTAGTATTTATAGTATAGAAAAATAAATAAAAAATTGAATAATTAATAATTTATTAGTACAATCACAATAATTATGTGTTGTCATGCAATCATACATAATAATTATCATAAACTTGCTCATGGTCTCCGATCCGACCATACATAAAAGTATACTAACAAAAGGCCTGTGCGTTGCTACGGGCTCTACGACGTCGTCGTTGCCACTGCCGCTCCTAACCACAAGCTTCTTGCCGATGACAATGATCAGGTGCCATGTGGCAGCCACGCGCTTTCCACCGACAACAATGACAAGAGCATCCATCTCCTAAACCCACATGCCACAGTTTTCTCAACCTATGTCAAGCTCCATGTGATGACGTGTGACATGTTCCGTTGTTGCGCGCTTCAGTTCTTCTAATGCAGTGGCCACAACAAAAGTTGCGGCAACCGGACCTTCAGGCTTCAGCACATTGGTTTGTGGCCACAGTCACACTCACACAGTTTCTTAGAATCTCGGGGAGAACCAAATAGAAAGTCATTGTCTCATGAACCCTAGTATAGCCATGAATGCACAGATGCATAAATTTTTTTCTCAAAATCTAGAGGAGAACATAATAGAAAGCAATGGACGCATGAACCATATAGCCATGAACTTAGGAACACATGAACACACTACGTCCGACAATGGAGTCTGAAGGACTCAAGGAGAAAAGCACCACACATCGGCAATCGGCGATGCAGTCTCTAACTATTGATGGCATGCTTCTTGTAAGGATCGAAGGCGTACCGAGAGGGAGGGGGGGGGGGGGGGGGGGGTGAATCGATAAGCCAACCATAAATCCAAATACTTTAATTCCACACCACTAGAACCTAGCAATCATTACAACCTAACAATTCTAGGAGGCCAAGACCCTACACATGCTAGTGTTCATGATGAGAGAGAATGCGGAAGCTAAACACACTAGCCTATGCAAGCCACAATTCAACCTACTCACTAGAGCACACAATTACGGAATAGTAAAGAGAGTCAAGGAATGCTCATGATTTTTTCCCGAGGTCTCGAAAGGATGGCGCCTTTCCCTAATCCTCGTTGGACCACTCTCGCCGGAGTTCCGGTCCCTCCCGCCACCAATGTGGAGTTCTCGTTCACGAGCCCGCAATCACTCCTGGAGTGAAGACACGGTCACGTCACCGCTGCCACCAAGGCACAAGATCGCCTCCCTCGAGAACTTGCCGGACTCCCCGAGCTGACACGGGCGCTCACTAGTGATGCCCCTTTCACCGGTGGGCTCAAACCGTGTACAAACGTGTGACGGCCTTCATAACCGATCACGATAGGCTCGATCACCGACACCTAACCGGTCTAGGTAGACCAAGAGTAACAACCTAGATCACACCCACAAGGACACCCTAGCCTTAGATGTGCAAGATGCTCTAGTTACTCTCACTAGCACTCTCAAGATGTGTAATATCTCCTCCTAGTGCTCTCCTCTTTTCCTCTTGACTCTCACCAAATGCTCCAAGCAATTCCACTGGCCAAGAGAGGTCTCCAAGACCCCAACAACAAAGTTATATAGGCTTCCAACCTCCAACTAGCAGTTGCTCCATGAAATCAGCTTTCTGTGCGTAAGGACCGGACTGTCCGGTCACTGCTTGACCGGACCGTCCGATCACTGCAGATCCAGCTCCAACGGCTCTGCCCACTGCTGATCCTCATATTGACCGGACCGTTTGGTCAACTGACCGGACCGTTCAGTCAGACTTTCTCTCTCAATTCCATAGAGCACCATTTGTACACTTCTTTGTCCCGAGCAACCTCCATACAAACCAGACCATCCGATCTCTATAGGCCTTCGCGCTGACAGACTTCTTCGTAGACTTCTCTCTGGTCTCCTAGTGACCGTATAGTTCGGTCTCCTTTGACCCCTCTATCCGGTCACTACGTCCAGAAGCTGAAACTCCTCGCTTGACTTAATTTCCCGGCTTCTTCGAACAGCTCCTTGGCTTCTCCACAGTCACCTAGTGCCTGTGATTTCACTGAGCATCTATGCACATCACCGACTAGCATGACCTAAGAGACATGACCTAGACTCCCGTGATATTCCGGTTTTTTCTATGGACTCAAAGCCCTAACAACTAGACAAGTGTTCCCAGCACTTGCTCCATAGCTTGTCCTTAGCCTTGATCCATCTCCATCAACCCTTGGACTCCATCAAGCTCATTAAGCCTCCATGCTTGTGGTCATTGTCATCCATCACCATGGCAACCGTCATCATCAATAAAATTTGTAGTAGAGTTTGGAGATGATATATACACAGACAACACTCGTGTAGATATTAGCCCACAATTTCATAGTTATCATCTATCACCAAAATATTCATACCTTGGGGATCCAATCATCAATGCTCATGAAGCTTATAATCTCCCCCTTTTTGGTGATTGATGACAACCACTACTTAACATAATCTTATCAAGAAACAACAAGGCTAAAAGAGCTACACTATGATCGAGAGGAACCTCAAAAGCATAAGCAAAGAAAAAATAAAGTCCTACTCAATCAAGCATCATCAAGAGCTAAGAGAAGGAAAAGATAAAAGCACATTCTATAAGATAATGCGTGCATGTCATGTGAGGATATTAAAGAAAGCATAAAGACATGCAATGCAAGGTATGAATGATGATATGCAAACAGGATAGCATGGCAATGCATAGGAATTAGAAGCAAGCAATCATCATCATGGTATCATACACATGCAAACATGATAAATAAAGAAAGACAAATCATTGCGTATGAAAATAAACCAAGTGAGATCATGATGAGTCAAACACAAGCGAATGAAAACCATGACTCATCAAAATATACGAACATCTCGATAAATCCATCAAAATAAGATCCAAATGTATCTAACTTCCAAAACCCATGTACACGTATGCTCCCCCTAGATACATGCTACTATCTTTCGATCATCATAGGATCACACTCCCCCTATCTCTATGTCTTCTCCTCCTTTGGCAACAAGCACCAAAAAGAGAAGGAAAAACAACTAAGCGCTCGCGGTCGAAAGAGGTGGTGCAGCCACGTCCTCTATGGGCTCTGCTCTGGGCTGCTCCTGTGCTGGATCCTGCTGCTCTGTCTGAGCCTGTGTCATCTGAGCGTCAAGCTGCTCAAAGTACTCAAGGTAAACTGGTGACTCAGACCCCCTGTCTTATCCTGCTGGTGTGACTGTGGATGTCTCCTCAGTAGCTGTCGCTTGAAGAAGAGCAAGGTCATCCACATCCTCCTAAGTGAAACCTCTACGGACAAGGTCCTGTGCTACCTGAGGTGTAATGAGTGTAGAGTCTATAGCAGAAGATGGTAGAGTTGTAGCTGTCTCTGGGAGAATCTCTGTCTGTGGAGCTGCCTGTGTGGTGTGTACAATCTCTGAGAAGATCAGACTCCTGGCTGTCAGCTGCTGGTGAATGGAGGGTCCTGCCATTTGCGAAGTGGAAGAATGTGTCGGTGAAGAGAACAACGCAGATACTGAGAACACGGATATGGGGGAGAACTGAGCTGGTGAGAAGGTTTGTCCTGCTCCCCCTGTCGGTAACACCCCTAAAAGTGAAGGTAGTCTAGAAGACTACGCTGTCATCATAGCAGTGAAGGGCCCTGGCTGTGTCGGCAGCGACTGAAACTGTGGAAGAGAAGAAGGTTCTGGCTGCTGGCTGACCTGTCTCTTAGTGAACTCTACCATCTATGTCATCAGGGTGGTCATCAGCATCATCTGCTATGTCTGAAGCTCTGCCTGACCTCTGATCACCTCCATAATCTGACGTCTCTCCTTAGCTGAGTTCTGAATGAAGTCACTCAGTCGTCCTGCCAGTGCTGCTACAGAAGTGGCATCCTCTGACTGTGTACCTGCCGACTGAGGTGGTGCTCCAGTGCTAGCCGACTCAGGAACCACCGTCTCTGGATGAGCCTCCTGCTCGTGAGTGACTAGCGGTGACTCCTGCTCCTCTTCTCTTGTCTGCTGGTTCGAGGCTGACTGTGATCCCCTGGGGACTCGAGGTGCGTAGCTGGTGGTCACCTTAGGGAACGCCTCATACTGCTCCTCAGTCACAAGCCCTAGTCTCCTCAGGAGATAGCAAATGTACGACCCGTAGACTAGGTGACGTCCTCCGTCTCTCTCAGAAATGACCTCCTCCATCTTAGCAATGAACAAGTCTGCCAAGTCAAAGTGTTGTTTGCTCAAAATAGCTACTACTACCCACTGGTGCAAGAGTGTGAACTCGTCTCTGTACACTGATCTCAGAATGATAGTCCTAGTAACTATCGACCTAACCACCTTCACCTCTGCAGTGAGCCTAGCACGGCATCTGTCAAAGCCTGGGGTGTGTGGTGGTGGAAAGGCGACTGACACCATGTCGTCTGGAGGTAGTGTGCCTCCTTGTGGTCTGCGAGGTGGAGTGAAAGTCCCGTAGGCACTCCTGGACAGCTGAAAATCCGAAGCTAGAAGTCCCAGTGCTTCTATGAGGTCCTCACTGGTCAAGCGCTGGGGCTCTCCTCTAAACAAGAACCAAATCTCTGAACGATCTTTGGCTACCCACAGTGTAGTGTAGAACTCCATCACTATGTCTTCTCTATATCTATAGGGATTGGTGACTAACTATGCTAGTCCAGGCAAGTACGTGAAGTACTGCTCGATGTCTATGCTGGTGGCTCTCCTCATAGCCGGGTACAACGTGTACTGCTGTGGCACAAACAACCCAGACTTGCCCTTCCTGGCAAGATGACATCTCAAGCCCTCACCGATCCTCCTTTGAAGACTGGTCCAGTACCTCTCTCCTCCAGCAGGGTCGCTAGGGACTGGCACCCACTGCTCGAAGGAGACAAGGCGACTCACCTTAAGATCCTTGGCAGGGACCTTAAGGATGTCTCCCACTCTAGCTGCTGCTACAAGTCTCTGCAGCCTCCTGGTCCACACGTCACAAGTGCACTGCGGGTCTCCTGCCCGGTGAGCTGACCTCTAGGGTCCTGTCTATGCTGGCTGCTCTGTCTCCTCCTCCTCTGAGGACTCTATCTCATACTCTGACTCTGAGCTCTCCTCCTCCTTGGACTCCTCCTTCTGCCAGAAGGATCCCTACTCCGTAGTTCTCGACAACCACTCCTGATGAGAAGTCAGAGTACGCTACGACCAGGCTGGTAGAACAACTCTTCTGGCCAAGCCCTGAGCTGCTGTCCACTGTCTGGTACTCCTCCTTAGACCCTGTGGCTTACTATCTAGCTGCCCAACGATCAACCGTGCCCTGGTGTCCTGCATGCTGTCTCCATAGCCTTTAGGTGCTGTGCAACCCTCAAATCTCTCTCTGACTCTGGGTCTAGCCTGGTCCTCTTCTTGCTCTTAGGCTTCTCTGGCATCTTTCTTTTGCCCTTATCCTGACCTGATCCTACCACCACTGCTGCTGTCAAGTGTCACTGCATGCACGTAGGTAGGGATAGGATATGTATGGAATCTATATAAATCTTCAAGCAAAGCATCGCTAGGTAAGAATGCACAATAGAAATCCTAGCACTGAGATGAAGGACATGATCACTAGACAAATAAAGCAAAGTGACAACAATGACCATCTTCTATAAGTGGCTGGTGCGAGTCATCTAGTGTATAGTCAAATAATAGACAATTAATCTAACTGTAGACTAGATAGGAGACAACCCTAGACATGCAATTAACAGATAGACATGTAATTAATTGCAGCTAGGTTGAGCTAATTACCTAATTAATGCAACTAAATATGAGCAATTAATACAATTGCATCAATTAAGGAAATTTCTCGCTAATTAGCGCATAATTCAATGAATTGGAAGAAAGGCACAATACACTGGAGGAATCGACGACGGGTACCTCGCAGAACACATGATTGATTGCCGAAAAGGTGAAGTTTTTGGGTCGCCAACAATGGAGGTGGAGGGAGAGGCAACGTGCCCTAGAAAGGTGGAGCTCGGTGAGGTGGATGCTACGCACATGTGGGGGGAGAGCAGAGGCGGGACGACTACGTGGGTGCGACGATAGCAATAGGCAGCGGTGGCCCTGGGCGGCGGCGGTGCTAGGGATTGGCGAGTGCGAGCACAGCTGTGTGTGAGTAGGCGAACGGCGGCGCGGCGAGGTGCGCGGGCGATATCGGAGGCACACAACTGCGACAGCGAGGAGGCAGCGAGGTCGGCGATGGATGCTAGACGGCGTCGGCGTGCATGAATTCGGCATCGGGGGCGAACGGGGAAAAGAACAGAAATCTTCTTCCATTTTGACATAGGTCAAAGCAATCGGACGGCGAGATCAACCCAAGGCAAGATCAACGGTCACGGATTTGGATTGCATCGCGCGATCAATCATAGTGACCGGATGGTACGGTCTCTGGACCGGACGGTTCGGTCTGCTCTGGGTCTACTGGCACTCCATACAGACTGGATGGTCCAGTCACTAGGACCATTCTGTCTAGTCTCAATGACCAGTGTCTCTAGAACATTGTTCCTGTGGGCACTGACCGGACTGTACGGTCAGAAGATCGGACTGTATGGTCACTACCAGAATTTTCGCAGAACAAGGAACTTCTTCAATTTTCCATGTGCCCTTACTCAACACCCAAATAAACACTGCACTTGGAACATGAATGGAACTCTCAAACACTCCTTTTTAGATAGTGTCTCTTTATGGCCTTATAATTTTTGCAAATGCCAAATGAAGAATCGAGCAAATAAGAACGAAGGGAATTAAGAACCAATTGGGTATGTATGAGCCTTAGTCCATGAATCACGCGAGTGGATTTAACCTTAGAGTTCATAAGAGCTTGCTCAATGGGCATGAAGCACAATCCTTTCCTCTGGTCACACTTGTGGAGATGTAATCTCATATAGATCATAAGCCATAAATATCTCCAAATGTGACAAGCCTCCTTTGTGTTTCCTATATGATGCATGCAACAAGAATTTTACATATGCAATGAAAGTAAATATGCCATGTGAATGCAGACAATATTAAACAAGACATAAAGGAAACCTAACAATGTCAAGTTTGAACCCCTTTCAAGCTTACTCACTATAAGCCATACGCTTGCCTTGAGAGAAGCCAAACCACCATCTCAAGCACTCCCCGTTGCTTATAGCTATCTTGAGTGGGTTAGACATTGACTAATTTTTATGTGTTTTTCTTTTAGTTATTTACACATGCATGGATGCAAAGCATACTAGTCACAAAGGAGTCCTAATTAGCATGCGATGCAAGAAAAGAAAGAACACACTACAACTACCAAAAACTAACACGGTTACCTCTCTCATGAGTAGATATGACGTTGAGGTCCATGTCACTTGTGGTGGACTTCAGTTGATCTTCAAGAAAGCGCTCGGTCCACCACCACCATCATCTAGGTCTTGTTCTTGGATATCCACTTGTATGTAGTTGACCTCTCAAGATCAAAAATGCACTTAGGCACCCATATGCTCTTGATCTTCTCTTCTTGTTTGGTGGTCCCAAAGCCTTTGCTTTCACCTTGCCACCCTTGTCCCTAAAAAGCTATAAGTGGGTGTTCTCATGGAACAAGTTAACATTAGGTAAAACAATGGAACTTCTCACCATAGGACAATCCTTGATGATGTGGCCATCCTTGCAACACCTCTCACAATAGTAGTTATCGGTATATCTGGGCATCCGGGCCGTGAAATTGGGCCCGACATAAAGCCCACATGTTTAAGCCCGACCCGCTGTAAATTGGGCTCGTGCCGGCCTAGAGCACGCTATGGGTCGTGCCATAGGCTGACCTCCAAGCCTGCGGCATGGCACATAGCCCAACCCAAAATGGAGGGAGGCCCGTGGAAGCCCGGTGTCCGTTGGCTGGCACTGGTAGGCCGCTGTAGCTCAGGCGCGGAGTGGCCCATGCCCCCCGCCCACGCGGCCATATAAAGTGAGAGCGAGCACTGGCTTCCAAACAGTAGGCTTGCCCGCTCCACTCCCCCGCCCCCACCCGCCTCATTGCGGCGCCGTGCCCGTCACCTTGCCCGCTCCGCTTGCCGCTCCCCGCCCGCCTACGTCACCGCGCTGCCGCCTACCCCGCTCGCCCGCCTGACCGTGCTGCTGCCTCCCGCGCTTGTTGCTCCCCGCCCTCCGCTCTCCTCTCCTAGTTCTAGTGTTCCTTGTCTAGATCTGCCCCCCCGGCCATCGCCGGTCGGCTCTTTTTCCTCCGCTGCGTTCTTGTGCGGCGCCGACCCTTGAAGGGGAGTCGACGAAGATGATTGAGACGCCGAGCTCTTTGATGGATCCCACCTCCATCCATGCCCCAGAGATGCAAGGGGGTGCCGGGAATGACAACGACGGCGACAGTGCTGCTGCTAGAGCTCGAGCGGCCACGCCCATGGGTTCTTCAAGCATCGCGGCCAAGAGAGATTGTGCTAAGAGCTCTGCTGTATGGGATCATTTCAAAGAGTTGTACCATGTGGTGAACGGCGTCCGAAAAAGGTATGGAGCTCGTTGTCCAATTTGCAGTGCTGAACTGGAAGCCCCTTCGCACCAAGGTACAGGGCACTTAGCTAGGCATCAAAAATCATGTGTTTCTAAAGCTGCTCGTGGTCGTAAGACCCAAGCTATGCTTAATTTGTCTGATGATGGTGCTGTTCGTAATTGGGTTTATGATCCTAAAGTAGGTCGTGTTGAACTTGTGCGGTTAATAGCTAGGTGTGATCTCAATCTTGGTATTGCTGAACCTGAGTCACCCTTTGCGGAGTATATTAATATGTGCACTTTGAGACAATAGAGCTGGGCTGTACTCTTTTTTCCTTGGCTAGCAAGGTTTTTAATGAGGCAGCCAAACATTTGAACAGCTCAATAAATTTAGCTTTTGATGAAGTTTGGTGTGAGCCGTATTATTTCTTATTTTTTATTGTTTCTGAGACTCTGTGAAGTTTGAAATGTGAGTTTTTTCTTCTCAATGTTCAGAGCTTGAGAACTAGAATTAGACAAGTGTTTGAAAGGTTGAAAACCGTGCTGTAATGGGCTGATTCGGGTTGTCGGGCTGACGTGCTATCGGGGCTTGCCGGGCCATGCTACGAGGTTAGCTGCAGGCCTGGAGCATGGTGCAGCACGCGTGCCATATCGGGCCAGGCCTTAACAGGTCGGGCCTAGAACCATGCCATTCCGGGGGGGGGGGGGGGGGGGGCTCGGATGCCTAGATATGGTCATTGGCGAGTAGGGGTTTGATCCATGCGGAGATGGTGTCACTCGTCCCAATGATGTCGATGGCAGCGAGATATGGGCCAAGTCCCCAATGGGAGACATTGTTCACATGGTTTCTCCCAAGGATCTCCTTGTGGATGGCTCAGCCTCATGTGAGCCTCTCGAAGCCATCCATCACCATCTTCCTCTCTTCCTTGAGCATGTGATATTCCTCCAAAACAGATAGCTCAAGAGAAGAAACTTCGACCGAGGTGGTCAGTTCATCAGACATAGTAGAAGCATCACTCTTGGATGAACTAGAGGGGGGAGAGGCAAGGTGATCAATATTGATGGCCTCAAAAGCTCAGCGCAGGAGAGCTTCTCATCATTGCTGTCATCACTGCTCTCATCCTCACTCTCCCCAAGTTGGCTCATGGCCATGAGGCACGTGGGAGGTGGAGGAAGAGCTCGAGAAAGTGTGGTCTTGATCATGGCTAGGCCGGCCACTTCTTCATCATCGCTTGAGAAAGAGGATGTGTCACTTGAGTTGTCACTTGTCCACTCTGCAACAACGGCCTTGCGTGAGAACTTCTTCTTATAGTCTTTGGCTTTGGCTTTGCTTTTGCTCTTGTCCCTGTTGAAGTACCTGTCGAGACTTGATCTCAACAATACACAAGATGCCGAATTATACAGGTTCGGGCCCTCTCGATGAAAGTAAAAACCCTACGTCCTGTGTTCTATGGTTTGTATTGCAATGTAATCTGATGTCCTCGATGAGGGGGTCCCTGTCGCCTTATATATCCAGTCAGCAAGGGGTACATGAAGAGTCCTACTCGTCGTCTACAAAGATAAACATAGTAATTCTATCTCTAATTGCCTTGCACTCTAAGCCGCCTCGATCGGTTCCCTTATTGGTGGGTCACCCGGTCGTCTACCGACTTAAGCATAGCTATGGACACCGGTAAGGTAAGTATTCCACAGCAGCCCCCGAGTGCTTTCTAATTTGGAGGTGTGACTTGCCGAGTGATTCTTCTTCAATGCTTGCTGTGAACATGTCACAAATTAGGAAGACCTCTTGACCGAAGTTCCTATGAGATCTGGTGCGCCGACTAGGTGCACCTGATCAGGTGTAGCTCCCGACTCTTGTATTATTTGGAGACAAACAAATAATGCAAGAGTCTAATGACTCTAGCTCTTCATATTTTGTTAAATTCACTCACTCAAACCATCAAATTTGAGTAACTAAGTCCTTGGTATTCAACCCAGGTACTCGGTCTGGCTAACATCAATTAAGCCAACCGATCATAGTATGGGCAGAGTGATTTTCACTCTTAGCTGAATGATCTTTTGATTCTTATGACATCAATCATGTAAAAAATAAAAGAAAATTTTATGACATCAATCATAACCAAGTACTAAGCTATAATGACATCAATCATAATATAGCTTCCTGATATATTCATCACTCAGACAATATAATTAGACTCTTAGCCAAAAATAACTGACTTCAATCAGCGTCATAGTCTTTTAGATTTAATCCCATACGAGCGTGAAGTCCTCTGCTATGTGATCATCAAATCACACAAATATGGGTTGTATATGACTTTAGAATGAAGCTTCTCATCAAAGAAGCCCCCGAGTTTATTACCCAAATCTACTAAATCAGCAAGAAATCTATTAAAAGATCATTGCCTTATTATTTAACCAGGAAAACAACCCAGTACTGTATGGCCCATGAGGCCCACCTGACCCCGCCAAAGACTAGGTCAACACGAAGGTTTAAAAGGAGCGAGGCGGGTCAATGAAAATCCCATGTCGTCATTTCGCTCAAACGCTTTGTCTTCCTTGCGCCTTCTCTGCTTCTCGCTCCCCTGTTCTAGGGTTCTATCTCATCGCCATCGCTGCCGCAAATCCTCGATGCAGCCAAGCCCCCGAGCCTTTGCTAGGGCTAGGCTTAGGTCTCCAGATCCGCCGCATTCTTTGCCTCTGCCAAGATGCCGTGCTAGCTGGCAAAGAAGTCAAAGGGTGCCGTCATCGCTGAATCCTCCTTGTCGGAGCTTGACATCACGGAGCAGCTCCAGGAGTTCTCCAAGAGCACCATCAGCACCAACACGCTGAATGCCATGGTCATCGATGACATTCTACCGGAGTAGGAACGACTGAACTGGAAGGTACCAAAATCTGAATCTCACCGCCTCCCAATTCGTAATCAGATTGTCGTCTTCCGCTCGTTCTTCGAGCGTGGTCTCGGAGTTCCCTATTGCAGCTTCTTGCACGGGCTCCTTTTCTTTTACAGGACTGAGCTGGTCAATCTCAACCCTAACTCCATCCTGCACATTGCCATCTTCGTGCACATGTGCAAAGCATTCCTTGGCGTTCTTAGGCATCCAACTTTGGAAGAAGGACCTGTACATCGATGTTCCGCTGGCTACAGGGAACACGAAATGGTGAGATGAATGGTTTTATTGCGATAATCCTCCCCCAGCCATCTCAGACTTCACTAGCGCTAAAGCTAGTAAAGGTCTTCTGAAGAAGATTGCCAATCTGAAGGAGGAATTGACGGCGTCACCATAGCCAAAAGCTTCATTGTGCGTCGAGTGCAACCTTTCAAGCAGCAATGCCACCCAGGTAGGGACTACCCTTCTGATGATTGGACAAGGGAAGTTCCCGACCCACCGAACTCAGCCTTGCATAAAGCTCGCTTGAACAAAATGTTTGATTCAGTCGAGGCTCAAGATCATTAGTTGATCAAGAAAGCATACAACAAGGGCACTCATCAGGCCCGAGTAAGTAATAGCTTCTACTGCATCTTCAATTGTTGATTTAACAAAGGTATTCTTTGCCAATATTATCTTCATTAATGTGTGCAGGTACTTGACACTTATGTGTCACACCCTCTGCTCCCACTGACTGACGCGGAGGGAGTGGAGTTAGCTCGATGACTGATAGGACCGCGCCTCAGACCAACTTAGTAGACAAGGCAAGCGGTTCTGCTAATCCAGCGGTCGGTCTTCCTTCCCTTGATCAGCGGGTGAAATAGATAACCCCATGGTGTCCGCAATACCGCGGGGATGTTAGTGATGATGAAGAAGAGGTTCAACTACAGCCCTCGGCCACCAGCCACCAACCCCCGGTGCCCTACGACCGCCCTTCAAGTCAGTCGGAGCAGCCAAGCTGATCAACCAAGACCATCAAAGCGGTGGCAAAGTCTTCTTCCAAGAGGAAGCCTTCTCATTCCATGACCAGTTCATCAAAGAAGAAGGTCTGCTGGATCAAAATAAAACAAGCCTCCCAGTAAGTTTGAGAAACCATGTGGATATGTGCCATGGTTTGCAATATGTGATGAGTAATTGACATTGGTTGAGTACGGTGTTTGAGTTGAAATGCGGGAATCTGGGGATTGCATGAGTTTGTGCATGTCATGATTTTGACTAACCAGAGTTAGTGAGGATTTTAGAGAGTTTGCAGGAGATGGGAAATGTGTTTTCTTGTCTCATGATGTGTAGGTCACTGGAGTCAACTTGGCAGTCAACGGTGAGAGGATCGGAAACAAGTAGGAGACTTGGGGCCGGACGATCAGGAGGCCGGGTGAAGTTAAGGGTGATCCATACCGTACACATGAAGAGGCAAGAAGCACAGACGGTTTCGCGGTTGAGCCTCAAAACCATGGGTGGTGATCAAGACGGCGGGGTTGACCAAGTCAAAGGTGATCAGGGGTCGGTGCAAGTAGAGGCTTCCAATGGACCGGAGGCGAGAGAGACTTGCCGATGAGGAGGATCACGGGACGAGGTGACATATGTCAAGATCAAGAAGTCACGCTTTGAGAAGCGTGCAAGGCGGTTTCCCAGTTCGGGCCTCAAAACCGGTGGCGGCGATTGGAGGTGCACGTGGCACCATTAGGGAGCTTGCGTCGAGGCGAAGCAAAGTCGTGAGGGGCTCGATGGCGTTCGGGCGACGAGGAAAAAGATGGACGTTTATGTCCCTGGTGGTAGGTGGTAGTGTATTGTAGGTGAGGGGATGGACTTTAGGATAACCCCTAGCCATGCCTTAGGTCTTCATTCAAAGTGCTAGGAGTGGTCTTCATGTAATAGAGGAGAGGAGAAGGTGTGTGAGAGACATCTCTTTCTCTTCCAAATAGTGGGAGGAAGAGGGTGACTTCCTAGCCATGTATCCATGTATCTTGAATTGATGAATCAATGATATGAGATTCAAATTTGTGCTCAAGTTCTTCCTTTCTCCCTAAATCCCGAATTTCTCTTTTTCTCTATTTTTGGAGCTATTTTTATGGGAATTTTTTATCTCATATTTGAATGAGTTTTTGGGGCATATTTCTTAGAGATCTTAGTGCTATGATGAGCTAGAACAATCCTACATGGGTCCTTGACCGAATCAAGAGCTCTAGCACCTTAGATATGAAGGATTTCTCAAGTTTCCCCTTTTTGGTATTCTTGTCACAAGATCTGAAATTCATAATGATTCTTTGAGCCAATTGAGTGGATCTTCTAGGATTAGGGTCGTGATGTGTTGAGGATTGGCTGGTCCAAAAATCGCTCAGTTTGGAGTTCATTTGATTAGGTTTTGGTCAAGTTTTTGCCTAATCCCGAGCCAAATCCTGTTCTATCAGGGATCGATCGGCACTGCCGATCTTTGCATCAGCACTGCTGATGCGGGGATGAAAATCCAGATCGGCACTATCGATGACCTGCTCAGGTTTGTCATCTTCTTTCTAAACTCAATCGACACTGTCGATGATATGACCGGCACTACCGATGGTCAGTCTGAATTGCTTATTCTGTGCTTTCTTTCCTAGTTTCAAGTCTTGGTTGTTTTTCTTTGCTTCTCTCTAGTCCTTCCGCTATTGTGAGTCATTCCTAGGGTTAGCACATCACAAGTTGGTGTGTGTGGCCTTGGTGATTCTTTCAGAGGTTGGTTTGGGTTGTAATTGGGATAGAGGCCAAGTTCTTGAGAAAAATTTTAATTGGCTCCCATTCACCCCCCTCTGGTCGCCTTCTCGGTCCTTCAATTGGTATCAGAGCCGGTTTGATCACTAGTTGACCTTCACTGGCTTTGTGATCTGAAGGCAACATGGAGAAGTGTGCGGTCAAGCTCTGGATGTTTAATGGAGACGACTTTCCCTACTAGAAGTCACGGACCAGGGCTTATCTCTTAAGCCAAGGATGTGCAATTTGGGAGATAGTTGAGCAGGAGTATGTCATGCCAGAAGACCTCAACACTGCAGCTGTAGGTGAGTTAACCCAGTATGAAAACAACTCCAAAGCTATCAATATTCTACTGTCTGCTCTTGGTTGGAATGAACATGACCGTGTTGCTCATCTTGATACTGCACATGCCATTTGGATAAAGCTTTGCACTTACCATGAGGGTACCAATTAAGTTAAGTCTATGCGTAAGGATTCTTATAATAGACAGTACCAAACCTTTGCACAAAAACCTGGCGAGTCACTAGATGACACTTTTTTTGTAGGTATGAGGCCATTGGGTGCAACTTGTGGGCTTGTGGTAACCTTATGTACAATGATAATAATAGAGCTAAGCAATTGTTGTATTCTCTTGATGAAAATGCTGGGGGGGGGGGGGTTTAAGATTGCTGCACTAGAAGAAACTACTGATTTCAATACCCTGGACTATGAGCAACTGTATAGCAAGCTAAAATCTTATGAATTGTCTAGGAAATCTCGTCCTAATCTTGCTAATCCTGCTTCTAGCATGGCTTTGCTTTCTAGCTCTCAATAGAGTTGTCACAGTGGTGCTTCTTATGGAACTAACCCCTCACTTGACAAGTCTTCCTTGGAGTTTGCTCTGTCTTCTCTTGTTGCAGCTTCCGATGAACAGTTGGAGTGCATTCCTGATGAGGAGTTGTCCTTGCTCACAAGGAAGTTCAGGAAGTTCTACAACAACCAGAAGGAGAGAAGAGGAGGTGGTTCAAGAACCTACTTTGAGTGTGGTGTCCCTAAACACTTCGTCGCTGACTGCCCCAAGAAGAAGAAGAAGAAGAAGGCCGGGTACCACAACAATAATACTGAAGACTTCAAGAAGAAGAAGAACCACTTCTTCAAGCAAAGCAAGAACTCCAAGAAGTTTGCGAAGGCGGTCGCATGCGCCTGCGTTGCAACTCTAAGCGATGTCGATCTCACATCAAGCAATGGCCTTACAAGCTCGGAGGAGGTGGTTAAGAAGCCACGAGTTAAGAGGAAGGATGACTTCACCGGGCTTTGCTTTATGACAAAGAATGATCATGACACCAACTCTAGCTCTGCCTCCGACACAAGTAAGGTACCTCCCACTCTTGATAAGCTCTCTTCTGAACTTGATCATTTGCGCGATGTTTTGCTCATACAAGATGATAAGCTTCACGGTGCTATTCATGAGAGTAGGGAGCTTAAATCTAAGTTAGAGAGTGTTGATTATGAGATTGCTTCACTTATGTCCAAGCTTGCTAAAAATGCTGATGTTGAGTGTGAGTCTTATCAAATTGTGATGAATGATCTCAGTCAGAGAGAAAGTGTGCATGCTCAAGTTGCCAGTCAGCTTGAGAGTGCCCTTAAAGAGCTTGATGAATTCAAAGCTAGACCAACTCTTTTGGGTGCATGTCAGAAGTGCCCCAAGCTCACTAATGAGTTGGAAGCTCAAACCCTCAAAGTCAAATAGCTTGAGTCCAAGCTGGTAGATGAGACTCGATCGAAAGTTCTCCCACCACCATGTGTAGTGTGTGGCTCTCTTAAGGGCAAGCTTGCAATCACTAAAGAGGAAAACAAGGTCCTAACTCAAGAAAATGACTATCTCATCTCTCGTCTCAAAAGAACCCTAGTGAGCGAAGAAAAGATTGAGAGTGACTTTTCAAGAGTTAAGGAGAGTGCTAGTAGGTCAACCTACAACTTGGGGTTGGGATATGAGAGGTGTGACAAAGAGAGTGCTAATGTGGGTAAGCTTGTGCCAAGCTCTAGCTACAAGGATGAGGAACAGTCCATCAAGCCCACTGACACATACTATCCACCAAATCCAAATCCCTCATTCAACCCTAAGCAAGATGAGAAACCAAAACCCAAACCTCTTGTGCAAGCGAAGCCTAAACATGAGAGTGTCTATATTTGCATGTTATATGGTCGCAAAGGTCACTAGGATGAATTCTGTTATAGGCATAAGAGAATTGAGAGAATGCAAGCTGAATTAACTAGAAATATGCATCATGATGATTTTATTGATTTTTAGTCTCGCTCTTTTTCTCATGCCTATTATGGACAGGGTCATTCCTCTTATGGCTTTGGTTCATGAAACAGAGGCTTTGCGCAGCAGCGTTTTGGTGCCCCACATTTTCTCCATCGTGGTGAGCATCGCTCGCGTGGATTTGATTTTCACAGAGATAGTTTCTATCCTCAAAACCCAAGGTTTGAGTCAAGACGCTTTGACAGGCCATGTTGTCCCCATCGTGGTTCTCATTCCACGTGTCCGAATGATAATGTGCAAAGAACTGTGATGACTACTACCAGTCGATTGGTGAAGTGCTGGATCCCCAAAGGCTTTCTTACTAACACCAGCACTAAGCCATCGATATTCCCTTCTCATTCTTCATAGGCAGCAGGTGGAGGCTTGGAGAACAAATGGTTGATGGATTCCGGGTGTTTGCGCCACTTGACCGGAAATGCAAAATGGTTCTCCAGCCTCACTCCCTTGAAGTGCCGGGAGTATATGACCTTTGGAGATGACCAGAGAGGGAGAGTGAAGACAAGAGGCACGACAAAGGTAAATGAAAAATTCACTCTCAAGGATGTTGGTTTGATTGAACATCTCAAGTATAATCTTCTCTCTGTCTCTCAGTTGCTTGATGTTGGTTTGGAAGTGCGCTTTAAGAAAAATGCCTCTTGTGTTCTTGATTCAAATGGCTCTTTGGTTTATGGGATTTCTAGCATTGGGAGAGTTTTTTAGGCTGATTGCTATTTCTCCTGGTTCTCACAAGTGCTTGTTTGCTCAATCTTCCTCTGAGTTTTGGAAATGGCATAGGAAACTAGGTCACATGAGCTTTGACTTGCTTTGTCGCTTGAGTGGCCTAGGTTTGATCCGAGGATTGCCTAAGCTCAAATTTGATAAGGAATTGGTTTGTGCTCCTTGTAGTCATGGGAAGATGATTGCCGTTTCTCATCCACCAATCAATTAATTGATGACTGAACACCCTGGAGAGCTGCTTCATATGGATGCTGTTGGTCCTTCTCGGGTTCGTTCGATGGGTGGGAAATGGTATGTTATTGTGATTGTTGATGACTTCTCTCGCTATTCTTGGGTTTACTTACATGAGAGCAAGGATGAAGTGTTTCATCACTTTCAGAGCTTAGCTTTGAGGTTGTTCAAGGAACTCCCTGGTGCATTACGAGCAATCCGCAGTGATAATGGCACCGAGTTCAAGAACTCCTCCTTTGATGCCTTCTGCTTTGAGCATGGTATTGAGCATCAGTTTTTAGCATCTCGTGTCCCTCAGTAGAACGGTGTGGTCGAAAGAAAGAACAGAACCTTGGTGGAAGTGGCCCAGACAATGCTTGATGAGCATAGGACTCTGAGGTGGTTCTAGGCTGAGGTCATCAGCACTGCTTGGTATGTTTCCAATCGGGCTCAATTTTTAATGTGACTTCTTATGAGCTACGTTTTGGGAGGAAGCCATATGTTTCTCATTTGCGTGCCATTGGTTGCAAGATCTTTATTCTCAACATGGTAATCTTGATAAGTTTGAGTCAAGATCTTCTGATGGCATCTTTCTTGGCTACACCCTTCACGGCCATTCCTATAAAGTTCTAAATTTGGAAACTAACACCATCGTAGAATCTTGCGATGTAACCTTTGATGAGTAAACTCTTGTGCAAGCAATGTGATTGAGACTACAGGTAATTGGGAGACGGAGGAGAGCATCTTTGTTGAAGAGGATCTACAGGGCTTGGATGATGATGATGATGAATCATTTTACCCCACATCTGAGCTTGTTTCTGCTGCTTCCACCACTCCAGTAGAGGGTCCAGAAGTTTCTACATCAACCTCAACAGCTGTCAAGCCAGCTCCAGCTGTGGTTGAGGGGGAGGTACGCTTTAAGAGAGAGGCTCCTCACCACATTCAGCATCAAAATCCACCTCAACAGATGATCGAGGACAACAAGGTCAAGGTCTGCACATCTCGCCTGCTTTACCAATTCTCTATTTGTTGCCACCTTTGAACCTCGAGATGTTAGACACGCACTATCTAATGAACATTGGGTTCATTCCATGCATGAAGAGTTGGAATACTTTAAGAGAAACAAAGTGTGGACCCTAGTAGAACCTCTTGTTGGTGTCAATATCATAGGAACTAGGTTGGTGTTCAAAAACAAGCATGGGGAAGATGGTGAGGTTGTGAGAAACAAGGCTAGGCTTGTTGCCCAGGATTTTAGCCAAGTTGAGGGCTTAGACTGTGGGGAAACCTTTGCTCCTATTACACGCATAGAAGCCATTAGGATCTTGCTTGCATTTGCTGCCTCTAAGGGCATTAGACTCTACCAAATGGATGTCAAGAGTGCTTTCCTAAATGGGTTCATAGAGGAAGAGGTTTTTGTGAAACAACCACCTAGCTTTGAGCACCACAAATACCCAAACCGAGTGTACAAGCTTCATAAGGCTTTGTATGGGCTAAAGCAAGCACCTAGGACATGGTATGCTAGGCTTAAGACCTTCTTGCTAGAGCGCGGGTATGTCATGGGGTGTGTTGACAAAACCTTATTCACTCTAAAGCATGGCAATGACTTTCTAATGGTTTAGATATACGTGGATGATATCATCTTTGGAGGTTCTTCTCATGCTCTTGTGTCTAGATTTCAGGAAGCTATGGAAAGTGAATTTTAGATGTCGATGATGGGCAAGCTCACCTTCTTTCTTGGACTTCAAATCAAGCAGTGCAAGCAAGGCACCTTCATACATCAAGCCAAGTACATGAAGGGTCTCTTGAAGAAGTTCGACATGGTCAATGTGAAGCCGTGGTCAACACCAATGTCCACTACAACGACACTTGACCCTGAAGAAGACTGTGAAGCAGTGGACCAAAGGGAGTACTGGAGCATGATCGGCTCCCTCTTGTACCTGACGGCTAGAAGATCCGACATACACTTTGCGGTGTGTCTTTGTGCTCGCTTTCAAGCTTCCCCAAGGGTGAATCATTGCAAGGCTATCAAGCGCATCTTCAGGTATCTCAAACACACCCTTGAGTTCGGTCTTTGGTACTCTGCATCTTCATCTCTTGATCTCATTGGGTATTCGGATGCAGACTTTGCTGGGTGTAGAATTGATAGGAAGAGCACTTCTGGTACTTGCCATTTCTTGGGTAAGCAGTCGAGTGTAGCCCAATCCACCATAGAGGCTGAGTATGTTGCTGCTGCTAGCTACTGCTCATAAATCCTATGGATAGTATCCACCATGAGAGACTATGGGTTAACCTTTAAGAGTGTTCCACTCATGTGTGATAACTCCAGTGCCATATGCTTAGCCAAAAACCCGGTCCAACATGGTAAGGTCAAACACATAAATGTGAGATTTCACTTTCTGAGAGACAATGTTGAGAAGGGATGTTGAGCTAAAATACATTGACACTAAACACCAATTGGCTGATATTCTCACAAAGCCCCTAGATGCTTCGAGATTTGCTCTTCTTCGGGGGGAGCTTGGTGTTTGCCATCCTTATAGCATCATTTGAGGGGGAGTTGGTGTTTGTAGAGCTTATTTTCTGCGAATGCTTGTTGCCTTGGTTGAGATTGAGACTGGCTAGATTGTTATGATTCACTTGATGCTTGTTTCATCTTGGATGGGAGTATTTACACATGTGGTGGCAGCTTTTCTCATGATGAGCAAATTTGATTCTATCTAAGCTAGTCAATATTTTTGCTTAGCTTGTATAGCTCTAGGTGTTTATGCCTTGCTATCTATTTTTGGTCTTTGTATGATTGTGAGCTATTGCTTTTACACTTCATGGCTCTATGTTTATGATTAGCAAGGTTAAATGCTTGTTTGCATAATTGTTGAAGCTCCTTAGGTTTGTATATTCGTGCACTGCATACTTGTTCTTTTGCTTCTTTGATGAGTTTATTGCCAAAGGGGGAGAAAATATTGGGTCATGCAAAAATAATGCTAAGGAACTTAAAATGATCCATTTTGCATTACATGAGACCTACTACAAGTTGAGGGGGAGCATATCATGTCCTTGAGCGTTTTTCATGCACTTTTCACAATCTTTGCGTTCTCCAGTGGCTTTCTTTGTCAACTCTTGGTTTTGTGATCCCTCTTATGCTAGATGGCTACTTTTCATCTTTTCTTTGGGTTTGGCCATTTGGATGTGCTTATTCGGTTTTGCATTTCAAATCTCTAAGCTTTGTGCATTTGATGTTGTCAATGTACTCATCAAGGGGGAGATTGAGAAACCATGTGGATATGTACCATGGTTTGCAATATGTGATGAGTAATTGACATTAGTTGAATACGGTGTTTGAGTTGAAATGCGGGAATCTGAGGATGTTGGAGAGTTTGCAGGAGATGGGAAATGTGTTTTCTTGTCTCATGATGTGTATGTCACTGGAGTCAACTTGGCGGTCAATAGCGAGAGGATCAAGCACAAGTAGGAGACTTGGGGCCGGACGTCGGGACGCCGAGTGAACTCAAGGGTGATCCATACCATGGATGGTGACCAAGATGGTGGGGTTGACCAAGTCAAAGGTGATCAGGGGTCGGTGCAAGTAGAGGCTTCCAATGGACCGGAGGCGGGAGAGACTTGCCGACGAAGAGGATCACGGGACGAGGTGACACGCATCAAAATCAAGAAGTCGCGCTTTGAGAAGCGTGCAAGGCGGTCTCCGGGTTTGGGCCTCAAAACTAGTGGCGGTGATTGGAGGTGCATATGGCATCATCACGAAGCTTACGTCGAGGCAAAGCAAAGTCGTGAAGGGCTCAATGGCGCTCGTGCGACGAGAAAAAAATATGGACGGTTATGCCCCTGGTGTTAGGTGGTAGTGTATTACAGGTGAGGGGTAGGATGGCCTTTAGAACAACCCCTGGCCTATATAAGGAGAGGTAGGGCTGGTGGAAGATGTGCCTCTCTTTCACTTAGCCTTGCTTTAGGTCTTCATTCAAAGTGTTAGGAGAGGTCTTCATGTAATAGAGGAGAGGAGAGGGTGTGTGAGAGATATCTCTTTCTCTTCCAAATAGTGAGAGGAAGAGGGTGGCTTCCTAACCATGTATCTATGTATCTTGAATTGATGAATCAATGATATGAGATTCAAATTCGTGCTCAAGTTCTTCCTTTCTCCCTAAATCCCGAATTTGTCTTTTTTCTATTTTCGGAGCTATTTTCGTGGGAATTTTTTATCTCATTTTTGAGTGAGTTTTTGGGGCGTATTTCTTGGGGATCTTAGTGCTATGATAAGCTAGAACAATCCTACATGGGTCCTTGACTGAATCAATAGCTCTAGCACCTTTGATTTGAAGGATTTCTCAAGTTTCCCCTTTTTGGTGTTCTTGGCACAAGATCTGAAATTCGTGATGATTCCTTGAGCCAATTGATGGATCTTCTAGGATTAGGGTCGTGATGTGTTGAGGATTGGCTGGTCCAAAAATCGCTCAATTTGGAGTTCATTTGATTGGGTTTTGGTCAAGTTTTTGCCTAATCTCGAGCCAAATTCTGTTCCTAGTTTTAAGTCTTGGTTGTTTTTCTTTACTTCTCTCTAGTTCTTCCATTGTTCTGAGTCATTCCTAGGATTAGCACATCACAAGTTGGTGTGTGTGGCCTTGGTGATTCTTTCAGAGGTTGGTTCGGGTTGTAATTGGGATATAAGCCACGTTCTTGAGAAGAATTTTAATTGGCTCCCATTCACCCCCTCCCCTCTGGTTGCCTTCTCGGTCTTTCAAAGTTCCTTTGCCTTTTTATCTCTACATCATTCTATCCGAAGACGCCTTATTTCTTCATTGCATGTGTAGTGAACATACTACTCGGTCGGTCGAGACGCTCAATGTCTTAGCGTTTAAAGACACGACACAAATCTTGTCTCCTCGTCCGACCAAACCGACTCAGTCTGCATCCGTGCCATCAAGCATGCAGACCGGATTGGCAAAGTCCCCAATTGCTCCAGTTCCGACGCAGACTGTCACAACTTCACCGACCGCCAACGTGCCAGCTCGTGAAATGGATAAAAACACACTGGTCGAGAAGCCAACCAGTCGGCCAGATGCTGAAGACCTGGAAATCCTTGGTAACCACCATGAACCATCCATGGTACATCAATACCAAGGTCTTCTTCTTTCTTCCTCAAGTTATATGAAATATTAATTCCCTCTGTCCCTCTGAATCAGAAAATATATTCTCTGGTGGAGAAGAAATGGGCGAGGATAGAATTCCTTGAGGCCGAAAGCTTCGGTAAGTTCTTGAAACCTTCAAGGTATTAAACCTTTATTCCTGGTAACTGACTTTCATTGCTCTGAATAGTCACCGGTCAGCAGTACTCTAAGGCCAAGGGCCAAATACACAAACCGCTGACCGACTACAAAACGGCCTCCACTTCTTTGAATGAAGTTTGTCTCGCCAGTACAGGTAAAAGACTAGTAAGCCTTTCTCATTTAGTTGATCTCCATACTGAATACTTTTGTTTTCAGCTCATGAGAAAAAAGCCGTCGACTTGGAAAAGCTCACTTCAAACCAGCAGAGGTTTTTAGAGGCTCTGACTGTTGAGAAGAAAGATCTCTCCAATTCGCTCAAAGAACAGAGTGATGAGAACATTCAACTGAAGAAGAAACTGGAGGAGGTCAAAGATCAAAGCGATGAAATCAGTTGGCTGAAGAAGAAGTTGGAGGAGATCGAGGACAAACTAAACGATGCCAAAAGTAGTGCAAAGGACTTTAAATGTAAAGTTGCCAGTAAGCTTCTTTTGATCATCTTCAGAATCTTTAGTTTATTTCATTATCCTGATGTGTCTGCATTCTTCAGCCCTATCTTACGGCGCTCAGAAATCTATGAACTATATTCATGCCAACCGAATCGAGCAGACCAGGCACTCTTTGGAATACCTTCTGAAGCATGCATCAGAGGCCATTGAAGAACAAACCAAATGAGTGGCAATTGAAGCCAGGAGTCAAGTACTGGCAATTTGGAAATCTTGGAGTCCTGAGCTTCCCATTAACAAGATCAAGGAAGGCTTCAACCCCAAGTATACAATTGACCAGTGCTGACTGCTGCTCAACTCGATGGTGGAAACTTCAAGTGCTCTGGTGGACAACATTGATTTGACTTTGGCAGCTCCTTCTCTTCCGAGTACTCCAGAAGTAGAGTTAGAAGATGATGCTTCTTCTCCTTCGTAGGAGTTGTAATATTTGTACAATAAAATATATTAGTAGTATTTAGATATGGAAAAAATATGTCCCTTGTACAAATAAAAGTTCTCTTCTTGCTTAATTGTTTAAACAAGTAGAAATTTGACTAAGAAGTCATAAGAGCGATCTCCTGTTCCTTAAAGTAGACAGGTTAGTACTTAGCTGCGGTATTCGTGCTTTAGCACTTAAACCATTTTATGATAAAATATTAGAGATTAAAACAGAAGATGCAGCGGTCTGCCTGATCATATTAGGTCGTAATTCATAACTACGTAACAATCAGAGTCGACCAGTCAACACATGATCTCTTGCTCTTTGGCTCTGGTTCTAGTGTAGTGGCAGTCTGTTATGTAGTATAAATTGTATGACCGTACTGATTTAGCGTTAGACTAAAAGAATAAGACCATATCAAGATCTGAGAAATCGGTCAGAAAAATACAAAATCAGAATTTGTCAAGGTTAAGGAGTAGTGGGACATTATTATTAGCCCCCAAGCTCGATTGTTTAATGTTTAAATTAAGGAATCAAGAAAAATTAGAATGCTAATCATCAAAAACATCTTTCATAAAAAAGACTAAAGTTTCATTCAATAGTAATATAAATGTGAATACACAAAATGACTAGGTATAAAAGCGACATAGCTGGTTAATATTCTAGGAGTTCGGTACATCGTCGCCATCTTCATACAATAATCGGTAAGGCCCCGGCCGAGTGACTTCTTTGACCACATAAGGTCCTTCCCATTTAGGGGATAACTTGTGTCGATTCTTGGTCAATTACACTCGACGCTAATTCTCCAACTTTAAACTGACTATTTTGGACATTTTTGTCGTAGTAATGTCGCAAGCCTTGTTGGTAAACTGCTGACCGAAACAGAATGTGATCACGCATCTCCTCTGCCGCAATCAACTCAATCTCTCAGTTGTCTTCAGAAAGCTTCTCATCATATCCTTTAACTCGCGCCAAAATGATGTTTACCTCAGTTGGCAACATGGCTTCAGAGCCATAGACCAATGAGAAAGGTGTTTGACCGGTAGCTCGACTAACATTGGTATGTAACCCCCAGAGGACCGAAGGTAGTTCTCGCACCCACCCACCGGCATACGGCTTGAGTTTGTCAAAAATTCGGGGCTTCAACCCCTGAAGAATCATATCATTAGGCCGTTCGACCTGCCCATTTGCTTGTGGATGAGCCACTGATGCAAAGTGAATTTTTATTCTCATCTCATTGTCATAGTCACGGAACTCCTCAGATGTAAACTAAGTACAATTATCAGTGATGATATCGTGAGGAACTCCAAACCGAGTGAGGACCGCCTTGACAAACTTGACCGCCTTGTTTGAAGTTATCTTGCCGATCGGCTTTGCTTCAATCCACTTAGTGAATTTGTCAATGGCAACAACCAAATGAGTGAACCCGCCTGGCGCCTTCTTGAAAGGATCAACGATATCGAGCCCCCAGACTACGAAGGGCCAAGTCATGGGTATCATTTGAAGTTGCTGCGAAAGCACATGCGTTTGCTGGGCAAAGAATTGACAACCTTCACACTTCGGAACAACTTGGTGTGCATCTTCGACCACCGTGGGCCAATAAAACCCTTGCTGGAAAGCTTTGCCAACCAGAGTCTTGGAAGCCGCATGGTTACCACATACTCCTGCATGGATCTCCACCATTTTCCCCTTGCCTTTGGGAATTGAGATGTAGCGCATCAAAATATTTGATCCTCCCTTTCGATAAAGGAGGTCATCCACCATTAAATATCCTCGACATTTGGCTTTCAACCTTTGTTGCACTTTGGAATCCGTAGGCAGCATACCCTTAGTCAGGAACTGAACAATTGGGTCATGCCAGTCAGCTTCCGTATGGTCCATTACTAGTTTGACAACATCAATCGTCAGTACGTCAGATCGAGGGGAAATAGTTGGAGTATCGAGGGCGTGTAGAAAAACACCCGGAGGGACGACCAATCATGACGATCGCATTTTTGCTAGCTTGTCTGCAGCTTGATTATTGTCACGAAGAACATGCGTGAATTTGAGTCCATCAAACTTGTTCTCCAACTTCCTTACTTCTTGGCAGTAAGCAACCATATTATCGTCCACACAGTTCTAGACCTTAGTGACCTGGTTGATTACCGAAGTTGAGTCTCCAAAGATATCAAGATGCTGGATTCCAAGTGATATTGCAATGCGCAGACCATGCAGAAGGGCTTCATATTCTGCAGCGTTGTTGGATGTGCAAAAATTGATTTGAAGGACATATCTGAGCTTCTCTCCCTGAGGTGACATGAGCACAATACCTGCCCCTGCTCCTTGTAATTGGAGTGACCCATCAAAATACATCCTCCAATATTCGATGTCTTGTGGTGCCGGTGGCATTTGAATTTTTGTCCATTCGGAGACAAAATTTGCCAAGGCTTGCCCTTTGATCGCCGAGCGAGCCGTGAACGTAATGGTGTACTGACCAAGTTCGATTGCCCATTTGGCAATCTTGCCGACCGCCTCATGATTATGAAGCCCATCTCCGAGAGCGAAAGAGGTATGGACTTTGATCGAATGAGCCTGAAAATAATGCTTCAACTTCCTCGTGGTGATCAAGAGCGCATAGAGCAGCGTCAAGATCTGGTGGTAACGTGTTTTGGAGGCATTAAGGACCTCACAAAAAAAATATACCGGGTGTTGTACTTTTTGTACATGACCCTCTTCTTCTCGGTCGACTGTTAAAACAGTACTTACAACTTGAGTTGTAGCCGAAACATAAAGTTGAAGCTTCTCTTGGGGCTCCGAAGACACTAAGACCGGAATATTGCTAAGGTGAACCTTCAACTCATCCAAAGCCTCTTCTGTCCAGACGAAGTTATCTTGTTTCTTGAGTAACTTGAAGAAGGGTAGACCTCTGACTCCTAATCGAGAGATAAAGCGACTCAGGTATGCCATGCACCCGGTCAGCTTCTGTACATCCCTTTGTGAGTTAGGTGGCCCCATATTAAGGATCGCCTTGATTTTGTCCGGGTTAGCCTCTATACCTCATTTTGAAATGATGTAACCGAGTAATTTTTCCGAAGGTACCCCCAAAACTCAATTCTTGGGACTTCATCGAGTATTGTCTCAGGTTGTCAAACGTCTCTGCCAGGTCAGAGAGAAGTTCTTCAAAGTTCTAAGTCTTTACCATGATGTCATCAACATATGCTTCTACATTCCGATCGATCTGAGTTTTAAGGCAGCGTTTGATACCATGTTGGTACGTCGTGGCAACATTTTTCAGATCGAACGGGATAGTGATGTAACAATAGGCACCAAAAGGAGTTATAAAGGAAGTATTGATTTGATCTTTGACTTTCAGTGGGATCTGGTGATAGCCAGAATAGGCATCCAGAAAGCTTAAAAGCTCACACCCGACTATGGAGTCTACAATCTGATCAATACGTGGCAGAGCGAAGGGGTCCTTAGGACAGACCTTGTTCAAATCGGTATAATCAATACACATATGCCATTCTTTATTCTTCTTAGGTACAAGGACTGGATTAGCTAGCCAATCTGGATGATACACTTCCTTTATAAAATTAGTATTTAAAGCCTAGCTATCTCCTTCTTTATGGCATCCTTACGGTCTTGAGCGAATCTTATAAAGTTATTATTTAAAGCCTAGCTATCTCCTTCTTCATGGCGTCCTTACGGTCTTGAGCGAATCTTCTAAGACGGTGTAGCCCCAGGAGGCACCCTTAGTTCGTGATCAATCTTTTCCCTAGGAACTCCCGACATGTCAGAGGGCTTCCATGCAAAGATGTCCCTGTTTTCCTGGAGGAAAAGAGTGAGCGCAAGTTCCTATTTTTCCCTGAGATTGGCCCCTACATATGTAACCTTGGTAGGGTCTTCAGGGCCGAGTGGTATCTCCTTAGTTTGAACATCATCCATCTAGAGTTTCTCCTTATTGGGCTTCTTCGTGGGGATCTCTACATTAGACTTCACCTCGTTCACGACTGCCTTCTGAATCTCCAGCCGGTCGGACAACATCAACTGTCGGTCGGCTAACTCACAACTCTGCACATCGCAATCAAAAGAATTCCGAAGATCCGAGTGGAGGGAGATGATTCCCTTGGGGCCTAGCATCTTCAAGGTGAGAAATGGATAGTGCGGGACCACCATGAATTTTTCCATTGCCGGTCTGCCAATGATAGCATGGTAGGCAGACTCGAAATCGGCTACTTGGAAGGTCACATGTTCGGTCCTGTAGTTCTCTCGGGTACCAAATGTGACAGGCAAAGCGATCTGCCCTATCGGAACTGAGGTCTTGCCTGGCACAATTCCATAGAAGGGAGAAGTACTAGGTTTGAGGTCGTTGACCGTTAAGCCTAGCTCTTTGAGAGTCTTGGTGAAGATCAAGTCTAGGATGCTTCCTCCGCCAATGAGTACTCGGTTGAACTTGACCTCCTTCATTGTAGCTGCAAGTACGAGTGGGTAATAGCCTGGCTTGGGTAGGTGCTTGGGATGATCCGACCAATTAAAGGTAATCAAAATCTCAGACCACCTCATGTACTCGGGAGCAGCAGGTTCTATGGAGTTAATCTCTCATAGTTCCATGTTTTGCTTGTGCTTGGACATGTAGGCATACGGTTCTCCGAAGATGAAGTTGACCTCCTTCCGGGGCTCCTGGAACTCTCCCTCTTCATCCTTGTTGTCACCATCGTCAGCCTTGTCCTTGCCGTTGCGTCTTGGTGGATATTTGGCCACCTTTAGCGCGACTGTCGCAAAGCCCTTCAAACAATAGCAATCTTTTGCTTTGTGGTTTCCCTTAGGATGCCATAGGCATGGGTCACTCAGCGAGTCGTCCATGGTCTGCTGGTTCATCCGTGGATTCTTCTTGAATCGGTCCACAACATCAACCATGTTGTCAGTCTTTCTCTTCTTGTCCTTCTTGGAGGACTCTAGCTTGTCCTAATGCTACTCTTTCCCCTTACCGCGGATATCGTATAGAGCCAACTTCCCTGAAGCGTACTTGTCCGTGATCTCAAAGCACTCCCGAGCGACCAGATCGAGGTTATGATTCCGCTGACCGATCTCCCGAACTAGGACATCACTCTACAACCCTCCTTGGAAGGCAATAATGATCTGCTAATCCAGGACAATGGGGATCTCCGTCTTTTTGGCGCAGAAACGCTTGATGAAGTCGCACAAAGGCTCGTCAGGCTTCTACTAAGTCGGGTGAGGTCGAATTGGTTACCCGGACGATTGTAGGTAGCTTGGAAGCTCTTAATGAATGGCTGACTCAAGGTAGACCGGCAGATAATTGGCCATCATATAGGTGTCTCCCCCTGCAGACCGAATAGCTGGGCTATAGATCTGGAGCCACTCCTTGGGGTTGGTCTGAGCATCATACTTTTCGATGGTGATTGGCTTGAAACTCCTTGCAAACTTGCATCTACGTAGCTCGGAAGTTTAAGCCTTTATTCCGTCGAACTCCTCATCGGTCAGCGATGGAGTCCTGCATCGATGATCTGGAGAATGCGAGGTTGAGGGAGTACGGCGCCGGTGGCTTGGACCCACATCATCGTCATGGTGGCGACAGCGATTATCCTCGCAGTGATTTTCGCGCCGATCCCGATCGTCATAACGACGTCGGTCGTCGCAGTTATTCCTCGGAGGTGGATCACGCCGATCTTCTCGTCGGTCTTCCCGACTGTAATCATCCCTCTGGTCATGCCGCTCTTATTCATAGCGGCGATTGTCTCGAACGCGCTCTTCATGATAAGAGTTGATGACTTGCCGAAGGTCACAGGGGCCTAGAGAGTCTCTCAGATCGTGATGTCCTCGACGGCCATGTGTAGTAGCATGGCTAGAGCTCGCTACCGACTAGGGTGGCTCTCTGACCGCGTTTTGAATGGCAGCTGCTTTAAGCATGGCCATCGCCTTCTTTATCACGGGAGTCTGATACGCCTCATCAGCCATCAAGCTATCGAGTAACGTCTTCGCCCCGATGATGTTATTCTATGGGGTGTCGTATACCTTGATGCCATCCATCTCAATCTCTAGCCCCTCGAGATCCGATTGCAGCACAAGATGAGATCCGCGTGATCCTCTTGGTCAGCATCGATGATCACCTGATGTGGCCTATTGCTCACGGTTTTCTCCTCCACGGTTTCCTTTTCTGTCACTCATCGGTGGGTTTTCCATGAGATTGACCATATTTATGGCCAATGGATATGGGCAAGAAGTCCCATCCGACTCATCAAAGGAGCAGGCCGACTTTGAGTCGTATCCGGTGGGTAGGTAAGTTCCATCGAATCTGGGTACTAGGGCTAGGATTAGATCTGCCGAACCTGGTGATCACGCCATAGAGTTGGCTGCGGCCGAGTTGGATCGATGTTTCTCTAGACCTAATGCTCCGTTGGCGCCCACGATAAAGTCGAGTGATCCGAAGGAGATCTTGAAGTTTGGCAAGTACTGGATGTTGGGAATCTCTGCCATCAAAGTCGACGATGAATCCCGGCGTGCCTTGTCCCCTTCCTGACACGCCAACTATCGAGACTTGATCTCGGCAATATATTTATAGGGCTACGTCAGGATTAATAACTTGATGGTTACGACACAAGACATCGAATTATACAGATTAAGGCCCTCTTGATGAGAGTAAAAATCCTATGTCTTGTGTTCTGTGGTTTGTATTACAATGTAATCTGATGTCCTCGATGAGGGGGTCCCTATCGCCTTATATATCCAGTTGGCAAGGGGTACATGAAGAGTCCTACTCATGGTCTACAAAGATAAACATAGTAATTCTACCTCTAATTGCCTTGCACTCCAAGCCACCTCGGTCGGTTCCCTTATTGGTGGGTCATACGGTCGTCTATCGACTTAAGCATAGCTATGGATACCGGTAAGGTAAGTATTCCATAGTACCTCTTCTTTTTTTTGCTTGGATTTGGGGTCTTCTTCTTCTTCTTCTTCTTCTTCTTCTTCTTCTTCTTCTTCTTCTTCTTCTTCTTCTTCATCAGCATCACTTGAGTCTTGGGGCTTGAAAGCTTCTTTCTTGAGCTTGGGGCAATCCCGAACAAAGTGGTTCTTGGACCCACAGTTGAAGCACTTGCCCTTTGACTTGGAAGCAAACTTGTTCTTGAAGGTCCTCATCTTCTTCATGTGAAGAACCAAGTCCTCACTCAAGTCATGTTCTTCATCATCATAATTATCTTCTTCTTCTTCATCTTCTTCAGCCATTGCCTTCTTCTTGCTCTTCTTGCTCTTGCTAGATTCTTGCTTCTCAGTTTGAAGAGCAAGGTTGGATGGTTAAGGATCATCCAAACCAAGCTGGTAGCTCTCGAAGGTTGTGATCTTCCCAAGCACGTCCTTGATGGTCTTGGTTCTTAGATCACCTTGCAAGGTGAAGGTGATGATGGACTCATACGTGGAGTCTTTGAATAGCCTCAAGAATCTTCTTATCACCTCAATAGGCTTGAGCTTGAAGTCATCCCCAAGAGCATTGATCTCCTCCACTAGAACATGAAAACAAGAATACATAGTGTTAGCTCTCTCATGTGGCAATCTAGTGAAGTTATCATACTTGTTCTTCAGCACATAATATCTTTCCTCTTTGACATCACTAGTACCCTCATGGATACTCTGAATCTCGGTAAGGATACCATGTGCTATCGAACTCGCATCTAATATAGCAAAGACATCCTTATATATGCATGCAAATAGAGCATTCTTGGCCTTAGCGTTGTGCTTAATAAATTCAGGTTTAAGCAGGTTCACATCCGCATCCGAATCATGGGTCACCATCCATATCTCTGGATCAATGGACTCAAGGTAGGCTTGTATGTGTGCCTTCCAATACCCGTAGTCCTCCCCATTGAATATGGGAACACTCCCCATCTCTTGGAACATTAAACAAGTGCCTTTAGACAAAGCAACCTGAAATATGCATGGTCTATCATAGCTATAACGTGAACATGGCCACATGATGATGTGAGCATGAGGTTAATTCTTGTAAGGAAAGCTTAAATGAAAGTATGATATATAGGCCGTATGCGTGGTGCACTTCGTACTCAATCCATGGTGTCGTGTTCCACCATTAAGTAAGCAAACCATGAGATTATGTCAGTGTTCCATTGATCGCTAATCACAATGTCATTAATGAAAATAAAATAAGAAGTCTAGTGGTCAGAGATTAATCAGTATGAGCTGAGAGTTTCATCTTATACATCTGCTCCCTAATCAGAGGGAACATGAGGCCAATTTGATATGTAGGAGGCAACAACAAAGTTTCCCACGACGAGCACTGTCATAGATTAATTAGCGTGAGGTGCAAGTTTCACCTTGTATGTCTTCTCCATGATCAGAGAGAACAGGAAGCCAATTGTCGATCCGTAGAGGCAACAACAAAGTCCTTGTGACTGTCTGACACCCATCCAGCTCCATCAAGGAGGCCACGACCACACACGCAGCACAATCTCCTTTGTTCTCGTATTTTGCGACTGAGGTTGCGGCGTTGACGATGCTGGCTCAAGTGGTCTTTTTTTTTTCCTTCATCAACACGCTTGATTCCCAGGAGAATGATGAAGCGAGTTTTTTGCCTCCAGCTCGCAACTTGGCTTTTTTAAGGCAACAGTGATTTGGGTTGTTTCCCATTCTCTCCCACGTACAAACCAGCTTCCTTCTCTTCTTTGGATCAACCCAACACGACAGTAGTTCAGCCCAAGAACCGGCCATGTTGGCCTGATCGATTGCCCCAGTCTAAGAGTCGTCTTCTTCCTCTCGCTGTGTCTCCTGTCTGCCATGGACATGATGCTCAAGCTCTGATTGAGCACGTTCAAAGTGCCCCTAAGCTTATAAATAGGTAAAACGGAGTCCTTTCAGCCTCCTCTATTGTTCCCCTTTATAAAAAATTGAAACCGACATCTATAATAGATGTTGCTTTGAAACCAGTTGGACGTACAAAGATAGAGGCTCCATATGTTAATATAAACTCCAGAAGATTGTTTACGTATCAGATAACTTTTTCTTCCTAGCACAGTTCCATTATGAATTCTTACAACAAAATGCTCAGACTCTAAACAATTTTAACTGAGCCTTGGACTCTAAACTATCAGAACAACAAGTACGACAAAATCCAAACCACGTACGATCGAACGGAAAAAAGGGACAGGGGGCAGAAAAAATTTGGTGGAGGAGACGACCGCACTGGAATTAATAGTAGTCTCTTTGTGCTATATGCTCATTTTATGGCTAATCCAGCCATTATAGTTAGGATAGTTATTTATGCATACAAATAGTCTGGAATCTCTATCACCTTTACTAAGTAATATCATCATGTCCGTATATAGCTAAAGTAATACAGAGAATAATTGACCAATGAGATATATAGGTATTATATAATCAATCACAGGGTGTGACTTGCCTTGGAAGATGTCATTCGGAACTATCAGTTTATTTCCCCTGCTTCTGTCTTGGCACATTCCATGCAAACTACCGTACATTCTAGCAAAAGTAAAATACGCGATGCAAATAAATTAATAAGAAAAGTTATATAAGAAATCCTATTTTAGTTTTAGCATGCACGGTGAAAACAGGGCTGTACGACTTAGATTATGAGATTTCTTGGGAGCTGGTTTAAATGGATTGAGAACAGGATCCGTAGGTAATTTTGCTTAATTGGTTTAGTTTAGATTGATTTTCCAGCAATAGATGTCCCAATCATTCGGCCAAAAAAATAATAGATGTAGAGTCTAAAAGGGTGAACTGGTTTTGATATGGTAATGTGCAACCTATCTTCATTTGTGTTATCTCCATTTATAATGCAAAAGAAAAAAGTCTAAAAGAAAGAAGGGAACGATAACTTGTGGAGATAGCAGGAAGCAACGACTCGCATATACCGATCCAAATCGGAGACCCAAAGAGGCAAATGGGTCGGTGTGTGGGTGAAGAACCACCACCCAAAAGTAGATGTCTCCAACGGAGAGCCAAAAATGGGGAGCTCGGGCGGGGCTCGCCAGCTGCAGCACCGACATGGCAGCAGCTTCGGGCACCGGCACGGGGGAGCTCGGCCAAATAGGAGCTGCGCGGCGAGGGATGCGTCCGGCGGCGGGAGTGTTGGCGGCCTATAAAACCTAATATCGGCCACCAACTGGTCAGGAAATACAAGATAAAAGATCAAAGGTCAATAAATATTTACTTAAACTAATAAAGTTTTACGAGTTTTGGAAAATATGTGTTTCCAGGTCATACAGGGCAAAAATATGAAGAAACACCCCATCGGCCGATCATGACTATAAAACAGCCGTTTTCTCCGGCCAGCAGGGTTGTTTATGGTTGAAATCAGCACTCGGTTGTGTCATTGCGATAGATCATGGGCCGATAGGGTAATCAGCCATCCAGATCATCGCCCAGCCGGGTCAATTCCAAGTGGGATCATCACCCGGCCGGGTGACCAAAACCATCACTCGAATGAAGGCTGGAGACCTGATCGGCTGCTCGGATGACCACCCGGCCGATCGATCGGTACCGTCACCCGGCAATACCCGGCTGGTCACCCGAGTCACCAAAATATGCCAAGGACTTCATCAACATTCAAAATGAGTTGGTCCAATCATATCTTGGCCTTACAACCAATTTTGGATGACCCAGGAATAAATTGCACAACACAGGGTGTCGGCTTGTGAAAACAGGTTGTCGGCCGGTAAAAACATGTCGCCCGACCATTGATTTTCAAGCAAATCTAGCCGTCCGACAGACCAGGCTGCTCGGCAGAAACAGGCTGCCCGGCACATGATTTTCTATCAAATCTGGCCACCCGGCCACGGACTATAGCCCGGCCCAGGTTGCCACCCGGCGCATGAGGCCTACCACCTCAAAACAAAGGAAGGAGGTGTGAACCAACCCACCAACCAACTCCATAGGGCAGTCCAAGAGGTCCAATGCAAGGTCGGTTAGAAACGGACTTAATCCAAGGCTGCCCGACGCACTAGGCCAACTGGCCCAAATCCACGAAAAACGACACAAACCGACCAAGGCACTGACTCCACAACATCATTTGAAGCTTCCAAGACAAGTCAGTGCCGAAAACCAACAAAATCATGTGGCCGCCTGATGGGCTAGGCCGCCAGGTGGATCGACTTTAGCCAACCGACTCCAAAATCCTCTACAAGTACCCTCCAGCCCATTTCCACCAATAAATAGTGGGCGAACTCGACAAAAACAAGCAACACATCAAGGAGACCACTTTCCCACTACTTGTGCCACAATGTAGAAAAGGTTAGTTAGTCGAGAGTTTGAGTCTAGTCGAGAGCATCGCTCAAGATTCCGGAATTGTCTCAGAGTCTTGGTATGAGATCTTTTGTAACTTTTCTATTTATGTAAGACTCATCTCTTATCAATATAAAATATCTTTCCTTTTATATCTTATCAAGTATTTATTTTAATTTAGTCATTTTTTCAAGTTACATTATCGAGAAGAAACATTGTTGCATAGTCACGGGTTTCCCGGCTAGGATTTAATTAAGTTTAGTTCTTTCCGGGACTTAGACTTGGTTATTTCTTGGCTATTCTTTCGCTCGATCAATGGAAGAATATCTAGTGAAGGCGTAGTCGTGACGCCTAAGTTAACGCTAGCTGGATTTGCATTCGTCCCCACAGGCTGTGTGGTAGGCGACAGGTGGTGACAGTCCTATCCATCCCTTTAGTAATCCACCACGTTCGAGAAGTCTCAAGCAGGGTTGTCTAGCGATAGCGTACCCACTAGTACATGAGGTTAGTTACCGACCCTTATTTTTTGAATCATTTTCATACCCCGAAGTGAGCTAACAGGTGAAAGACTCGAGGTTGTACCAAGAAATTGGTGTAAGCGCTCAACCCGAGTAACTAGGAGTTGACGCTTGACTTAGATATATTAGGAAGATATATATTAGGAATCTTAGACATAGACCTGTTGTCCTCCCGACTAGCTTAACTGATCTCTTTATTTATCTTAGTGTGGATTTCTCCTGTGGTACTACCCCATTCTATTTTTAAGTATTCTTACTCCCGTTTTTGGTTAGTTGGAATTATTCCTTAGTCATATATTTGTTAAAGACGAGATAATCTTACGCCTAGCTTTCTTGTGGAAATAAATACGATACCTTGGAATACTCCCGGGTGAAATGCTACAATGGTGTTCCGTGCGCTTGCGAAATTAATTCATTTTATCTTTAGAGCGTAGCAAACACCAAACAGGGAGCTCATCCAGCACGCGCGGCGGAGGCGGAAGAGCACGGGCGGCGGAGGAGGAGCTCAGGTGTGGCGCGCACGGTGGAGGCGAAGGAGCACAGGCGACAGAGGACGAGGAATTCGGGCGCATGGCGGAGCAGAGGAGCTCGGGCGCGGCGCGTGTTGCGAAGGAGGAGGAAGAGCTCGGGCGCGTGGGGGAGCTGAGGACGCCGGACCCACAGATCGGTGGGGGGCGAGGGCGGGGGTGGCGTGGAGCCGAGGGGCACCGGAGGCCTGGAGTGATGGGTCGCGTGCTCGCATGCCCCATTTATGGGTCGCGGAGTTGCCGCCTCCCAGAATCGGTCGCGTATTTGGGTACTCCATTAGAGGCGATTTTTACACCATTTATGACCCAGTTTCTGTTTGGGTCACCGGATGCGTCTCCCATTGGAGTCAGCCTTAGGGGCAAGCGGAAAAGCAGGCACTGCCGCACTAGAGGCAATCAACAACTCATATATCCATCCAAAGCTCCATTGCAAAGAACAACATGTTTGTGAAGAATAGTGTTGGATCGAGTGGTGGGTTAGTGTTATTTTGGAGGCGGGGTATTGACCTGAAGGTGGAGAGTATGTCACAATACCACATTGATGCTACCATGATAGAGAAGGATGGTTTTTGTTGGTGGTTCACAGGTATCTATGGTGAACCGAAGGCGGGAGCAAAGGAGAAGGCCTGGAAACTTTTTAGGATTTTGCGGGATAGAAGCAAGCTGTCGTGGCTATGCTATGGGGATTTCAACAAAATTCTGTTCAACTATGAGAAAGAAGGGGGTCTTCCAAGACCAGAACGGTGCATGATGGAGTTTCGGCAAGCTCTAGAGGATTGCGATTTGCATGATCTTGGTTTTGTGGGGGATGTCTTCACTTGGAGGAATAAACACCATCGTGTAGCGAGCTATGTTAAGGAAAGGCTTGATAGAGTGGAGAATGAGGTTCCCGCTGGTCCGGGTGGAGAATGGGGACCCAAGGCACTCGGACCATCGCCCAATCATTGTGGACACGGGTGGCAGGGGAAAAAGTGAGTGGATAAACCAACGGGAGTGATGAAAAAATTCGAGGCGCGGTGGCTGGAGGATCAGGAATGTGGGAGAAAGGTGGAGGAAGCATGGATCAATGCACTAGAGCTAGGTGACATGAGCTTGATGGCTATCCAAAGGCGCCTATTGGTGGAGTTGTGGGAGTGGGACAAAAATGTCCTGGGAGAGCTGGGAAAGCGAATTAAAGAAGCCAAACGTGCTCTAGAAACGTGTACGAGAGGTGTGTTGAGCCAAGATCAAGTTAACAAGGAACACGTCTTGCGGTACAAACTTGAGAGGCTGGTGGATCAGCAACATGTATAGTGGAAACAACGAGCCCACTCCACTTGGTTGCTACAAGGAGATCGAAATACAAGTTTTTTCCATGCCCAAGCTTCAGAACGTAAAAAGAAAAATCATATGGAGAAGTTGGTGGATGATGGTGACGGTGTGGTTGTGGGGAAGAACTTAAAAATGTTTATAGCTAACCAATATCAGCAACTCTTCATGTCTAATGCAGGGGCAAATATGGAGAAGGTTCTTGACTGTGTACTCCCCCGAGTCTCTCAGACGATGAATGAGCGCCTGGCTGCACCTTTCACGAGTGATGAGGTGTGGAACAATATCCAAAACATGGGGGACTTGAAGGCACCCGGCGCTGATGGTATCCCTGTTATATTCTATAAGAGATTATGGTCCCTCTTGGGCGAAAAAGTGAAGATGGAGGTACTGTCGGTTCTAAATGGGGGTAATATGCCACAAGGATGGAATGACACAGTAATTGTGCTGATCCCAAAAGTGAATAAACCAGAAAAGCTAAAGAACCTGAGGCCCATAAATCTATGCAATGTGGCCTACAAGTTAATCTCAAAAGCACTAGCTAACAGACTGAAACATATTTTGCCAGAGATAATATCGCAATCCCAAAGTGCTTTCGTACCGGGGCGGTTGATCATAGACAATGTTCTTTTGGCCTATGAGTTAACTCACTACCTCAATCACGGCCGGTCAGGTAAAAGAGGTCTAGCAGCCATCAAACTTGACATGAACAAGGCATACCACCGGGTTGAATGGGAGTTCTTGTGTAGAGTCATGCAAAAGCTGGGTTTCCATGATAGCTGGATCAATCGGATATGATGTGTGTAACTACAGTGTCTTGTCAAATCAAAGTCAATGTTGAGTATACGAGCAGGGTGATCCCACAGAGAGGACTCCGTCAAGGGGATCCTTTGAGCCCACACCTGTTCATTCTTTGTGCGGAGGCATTATCATCCATGCTACAACGAGCTGAGGAGCAGGGGAAAATCGAGGGCATCAGGGTATGCTCAACAACACCATGGATAAATCATTTGTTCTTTGCTGATGATTCCCTTATTTTGATGCGGGCACAGCGGGAGGATGCATGTGAGCTCCAAAGGATTTTGGATGTGTACGAGAGAGCTTCGGGGCAGGTGATAAATAGGGATAAATCTTCAGTCCTTTTTAGCCCAAACACATCCCAAGAGGCGAAGGATCAGGTGCGGGCAGAACTGCATATATCACAAGACGCTAAAAATGAAAGATACTTGGGTCTGCCTGTGTCAATTGGAAAATCTCGAAAGAAAGCTTTTGAGTATATCAAACCAAAGATCTAGGTGAGGATACAAGGCTGGCATGAAAAGTTGTTGCCCAAGGCGGGGAAGGAGGTGCTGATCAAGGCGGTTGCCCAAGCTATTCCAACCTATGCGATGTCCTGCTTTGACTTGACAAAAGGATTATGTGAAGAGTTCAATTCAATGGTGAGTCGCTGGTGGTGGAGTCAAAATGATAAGGAAAATAATATACAATGGTTGAGTTGGGAGAAGTTAACTCTACCAAAGAGCGAGGGGTGTCTTGGGTTTCGGGACCTACACCTCTTCAACCTTGCAATGTTGACCTAACAAGCATGGAGACTATTAACAAACCCCGATACTCTATGCTGCCAAGTGCTTCGAGCAAAATATTACCAGGATGGCAACATCCTGCAATGTGTTCCATGTGATGGCATATCTTACACATGGAGAAGTATCTTACAAGGGGTGCAGATGCTCAAAGAAGGTGTTGTATGGAGGGTCAGTAATGGGGAGTCCCTTGACATATGGTCTGACCCGTGGATCCCAACATGTTCCACTCGAAAACCGGCTAGCCCAAGAGGACCTTCCTTGCTAACAAGGTGGCTGAACTCATCAACCCAATTACGGGCTCATGGGATGAAGATCTTGTGAGGGACACTTTTTGGGAGGCAGATGCTGATGCAATTCTTGCTATCCAAACAGACACTGATATGGAGGATTGGCTGGCGTGGCACTTCGATGCAAAGGGTCTCTTTTTAGTTAAATCAGCTTACAAGGTGGCAGTGAAACAAAGGGAACATATGAATGGTAGGGATGCTTCAGGGTCAAGTAGTGACGACAATGGTGGAGCCAATTTTGACTGGCAGAGAATATGGCGGGTGGAACTACCAAACAAAGTAAAAATGTTCATATGGCGCTTTGCACATAACAGTCTAGCCGTTCGGAGAAATGTGGCAAGGAGAAGGGTTAAGAGGGACACAGTGTGTCCAATGTGCGGTAGAGTGGATGAAGATTGTGGACACATGTTTCTCAAATGCAAAGGGCCTAAGGAATGCTGGAGGCTTTTGAATTTGGAGGAGGTGCGGCTCATGTTGGTTAGTTGTACCTCAGCAAAAGAAACAGTGAAGGCGATATGGAGTCTAGAGAAAGAGACCCAAATCAAAACATGGGTCCTCCTTTGGCATTGGTGGTCAGCAAGAAACAAGGTAAATGCTGGAGAGAGGAGGGCTTCAGGGCCAGAAATATGCTCATTGGTGGCCTATCATAAAGAAATTTGAGAAACTGAGGAGGGAGGTGGGGAATAGAGCAGTCCAGCGAGTGGCTCACTGGGAACCGCCTCCGGGACACTTATACAAAATTAACACAGATGCCTCTTTCAAGGATAACACCCACATGGGGGGCTGGGGCTTTGTTGCTCAAGACAGTTCCGGTGTTTTCTTAGAAGGAGGATGTGGAAGATTGGAAAAGGTTCATAGTGCACTGCATGCTGAAGCCATGGCCGCACTGTAAAGTTTACAAAGGGTGGCGTAATTGGGAATGAATAGAATCATGCTGGAAACTGATGCAACCATGCTACACACTGCCCTAATATCCTCAGACCTGGATCGGAGTGTTGATGGGTGTATTTTCAGACAAATTCAAAGGTTCATTAGTGAGTGTTTTAATGAATGTGTGATTCGGGCATGTCCAAGATCATGCAACAAAGTGGTTGATTATCTAGTCAAGTTTGAGGCGAGTGCTGTGCACTCGGGTTCAGGAAATTTCATGGACCAAGTCACCGCATTTGTAACTGAATTGGTCTCCAGCGACTTGCCTGGCTCTAATGGTTAAATGGAAGTTGTTCCTTTCAAGAAAAAAAAAAGCTCCATTGCCTTTGCAACGGCAAGCGCCGACGAACTCCAATCGGAGAGGAAAACAGATCAACAAACTCCTATCGAGTCACTAAATAAATGAGCATCAGCTGGCGTGTGGCTTGCATCTGATATGCACGGGCAACCTTCTGGCTCGGGCGGACGAGCAAAGCAGCCGACAGCGTTGCTCGGGCAAGACGACGAGGACTGGCGGCAGTGGGGCTGGGACGCGTCTGCAGGGAAGGATCTCGGGCACAGCGGTTGCTTGACGACGATGACGGCGGCTGTCTCCCAAGGTGCCGCGCCCAAGAATAGAATCACCATGGCAGGATCTACCATTCTGGAGCTTCGGCTGTCGTATCCCCCTCGCGATGGCCTTCGTAGAGGATTCATGAAGAGATCGTTCCCCTTCACGAGAACAGAGAGGAAGGAGGAAGACACGACGAAAGAGACGGAAGCAAATCATTTTTTCTTTTTTCCCCAAGCTCGACCAAACCGTTTTTCACTCAGCGCGGTCCTATTTAAATGAAAGGGCGTCATATAAGCAGCAAAAAGTTAGGTTTTGCTACTTTGCCTCTCTAGTACAAAAGTATAAAACACTTACAAGTATTTATTGTCACTAGTTTTTTACACGTGCGGCACGCACGTTGCCATTGTTCTACTAAGATATCATGTACTAAATGGTACAATACACTGAAATGGGTAGAACTGCTAAGCATGACAAAATTAAACTCATCATTACCAAGAGTCAGAACTTCATATTTGTTTTATCATTAAACTCTGTCCAGATGTCGTATAGTCTTTTATTTTAAATGGATCACACGAAGAAACTAATACTTTAATTTCAACTATAAATCTCATCATATAAGGTATTTCTTTGAGACTGGTGAGAAAATAAACACTGAGTCATATCAAACGTGTAATAAACCATCAACAGTTTCAACTGGTGTGGACATAAATATATATAACAAACGTGTTCAAATCCATTAAAAACTATAAAGTAGAATGACAAAATAAAAGCACTTGATCCACCTAGAAATTGAATACAGTGGCTGACGTGAGGCACTTATATAAATATGATAATATCAGCAATGCCGTCAGGTACGTTGCCACGTGCCTCGTTGGCCTCATGCTTGAATAACAGTCGCAAGAGCCATGGCCACATTGCTTCGCCCTGCCAGAAAACAGAAATTACAAATATATCAGTATACATGTGATAAATATATGAATCCACATATATAGTTGTCTACAGGGTCAAGAATTGCTCACATTAACTTCAAGTTTTAATTTTTGGGCCCCACTGTCTTCATTTTCTTGAATGTCCTCAGTCTTCTCTGCGTTATTTTCTTCGCTCATAGGAAAACCACACTCCCCATCCCAGACATCCAGAACTTGCAGCAAAGTAAAACCACATAGATTGCTGCAGTAAAAAATGAAGAATGAATAAAGAATCATGTAAGAAAATAAAGTTTTTAGAGAAATGGTAAATCTAAGGTACCCTGAAGTTTCTAGGACATTTTTGGCAATGAAATGGTCCTAGTCAAAATATATCTTTTCTGTGTAAGCACAATTCTTCTTCCTCATTGCAAGCAACATATTAGTTTCAATCTGCATAAGGGTAGAGGTATAGCGCTTCATCTGTGATTTGTAACCCATTTGTGTCGGAGTCGGGTCTAGTATGTAGACTTTTCTTTGAGTTAGGTTCAGTGCAAAGATTCTGTAAGAGCCAAGGCTTCCCGTTGGCACAAATACCTGTGATAAACTACACATAAGTATTTGTAAAACACTCGCATTTGGAATAAAATAAGCTTACCCATTCACACGATAAAACACTGTAGTCAAACCCTGGCCAGCACTCAAGTGTTTTTGCAAGTTCAACATCATCCGGAGTTTTTTTATACTGTCCCCCACGTGTAAAAGCAGATATCCTCTAAAATGAGTGTAACATTGGTTATTCACTTAGTATAATCTTCAATTATAGGTATCTGAATCGTTACAAAGAGAAGTCACTTACACTAAATTCCAGGTCCATATAGTGCCTCCTATTTGGCTCCTTTCGGCCCTTGAGTTTTTTAAGGTTACTCAGTGCCAAAAACCGTACACCAAGGTTGAACACAACAGACGTCATAGGCTTATTGTGGTCCAACAGGTCCTTCACGTCGTTTAGAGATAAGGTTATTAGGTGAGGGTCCGAGCTTTTGATCCATTCTTGCCTGCTTGGACACAAAAGGTAATTATGTTATTATGAATGCCTGTATATGAATATAATTATGCAAGAATAGTGGCCTACTTCATGAATTCTGGGTCATCAAGCGTTGATATATACAAGCAAACAGCTTCCCACAATTTGTTAAGGTGAACAGGTTAATCACAGTGCAATATTTAGCCTGCAGGGATACATCTGTTGTTTTAGCTCGCTTCACATTTTTCTCAAATTCAGCTAGGTCCAGATCATCGTTCTCATCAATTATGTAACAGCCCGAAGAATCATCAGTTTGGACGATTTGAACGTCTACAACAGCATTGAAATCTGCCTTGTTAGTCTTCCATAGGACCAGCACGGCTGCTAGCTTCAACCGAAACTTTGACATGTCACACTATGTAAAAAAAAGATTTGGCGTTAATGTATGACAGGCATCAACAATTTGGGCTAGAGCTATCTGTAATCATGAATAATGACCTGTGTAATCAAAACTGAGAGCATGGTTCCAGTCCAGAGTTCAGCAAACTTCAATGTAAATAGGCCACACGAAAAACTAAAATTCCAGATAAAAATGATCATGTCAAAAAACGTTTGATGCTAGCCAAAGGAAAATAAAATATTATCAACCACTTTTAAAATCCGATATAAATATATGGACTGACCAGTCAGTTTGTATAGGGATAGATAAAATCTCAACTTGTGGTCATTCTTTGACCAGGAGATCGGTCCAAGTGTGTTGTAAATTTATATTTCCTTGCAGTGCCCGGAAACAATCATGTATTCCTCTGATCTGCGGATATTCAATACTTGACATGTTGGATGCATGTGAAATGAAAATTTTTATAAAAAAGCAAAAGACAGTGGCATGATTACTCACAGTCTGATGGATGTCATCACGTTTTTCTGTCCAGCACAGCGAGTCAAGTATCTGTATCTTGCGTTTTGGTTTATTGATCACGGCCATGTACCAATGCACATCTTTGATGTTGATTGGAACAAAAATCTAAAGCATAAAGTTATATATATCAAGAAAATATACACATAGTCGGGCTCATAGTATAGATATAGCATAGAATAGGTTCAGTTTAGTTGAGTTTGTGTTACCATGTCATAGTCCAGAAACTTAGAAGCCAGATCGATTAGAAACGTGTCATCCGGGATTTCATCTATCTTTCTCTTACCAAGCTCTTTGAACATAGCAGATCTATCAAGCATCTCAACAGTTTGTCTCTTTGTCATTGCGACCTCGTCCCAGATTAAAAGAGAAGCCTCACATAGCAGATCTGCTGTTTCATCCTGTTTAGAGAAGTTGCAGACGGTAGTAGGGGTTATCTTGATTGGAATCTTAAACACGGAATGAGCAGTGCGACCACCGGGCATTATCGATGCTGCTATACCGGACGTAGCATTTGCGACTGCTATACCGCCTTCTGCACGGACCGTTGCAATGCTTGCCTTGTAAAGAAATGTTTTACCTGTGCCATCCGGTCCATCCACAAAAAATACTTGTCCTCTCTTCTTTCTTACATGGTTTATGATTTCCTCATAAGCAGCTCGTTGTTCGACATTTAGTTTGGTCACACTCCTTAAATCTTCATCACTAACACCCAATGCATATTGTTTGTTGATCTCCTTGTTTATTTGCCCAGCAGAGTATTCTGCACGTGAAAACAAATAAACAATCATGCCTCCATTCTCAGGATAATAGACTATAGGAAAGAAATAACGCTATAAAAGGATAATAGTGGTGTGTGTGTTTTGTACTGACCATTAGCATCAAGTGCTGGTAACCCAAAGCCCTTCATGTCCTTTCCCATAGCGCTAACTATGGATTCAATGTGCCTAAGTACCATTTGCTCCACAACTATAGGGTTATTAATCTTACGGCGGTAATCTTCAGAGAGAGAGTCATAATGCTTATCCCATAGTCGTCGAATATTTGTGGCCTCATAAAATATCATGATTATTACAAAAAGCCTCCTGAGTGAAAATGGCATCTGCCATCTTGCTGCCTCTTCTAAACAGTCATCTAGAGACTTGTCTGTGTCGACGACACCAATAACTTCAGCTGCCTCTCTAAAAGTAGGACAAGTCACACCACGTACAGTTCTGAGATGAGTGAAGGATGTAGCACCCCGAACATGGTTAAGGAGCACACGCAAATAATTGAAAGTGCATCTAGGCCCCTATTTTTGTTTTGGTAATTAGCGTCAATACAATTAAGAATGGACTAATGTTTTCATTTAGCATGTGTGTAGATGACTATCTCAAATTGATGAATGAAAGGTATTGAAACAAAAAAGGGAAAAGGAAATGGTCATTATCTCTAATTGAAAGTCCAAAATTTACCAAGAATGAAGATCATGGAGTTTTTATTTTAATTTCTTGAGTATAGGTAAACCGTACTATCAAGAGGGGTATAATTCACAAATGTGGTAAAGTCAAATGCTCAAATTTTCCATAAAAACCACCTCTGTTGCCCTCTATTTTTGCCTTCATCGGTAGTGCCGGTGGCCTCCACCGGCAGTGCCGATCCCCCTTTCCAAAGGCACTGTTAGGCCCAGTCACTTCTCTGGCTTCTGTCTTGCCAGCATCGGCAGTGCTGATGGCTCCATCGGCAGTGCCGGTCTCTCCTTCAAGAGAAGGCTGTTCTCTCTGGCTTTCTGGCTGTTGCTCATCGGCAATGCCGATCACCCTGATCGGCAGTGTCGGTCGGTCCTCCCAGAAAGTCACTCTGTCTGGCTCTGGCTATAGCTCATAGGCAGTGCCTGTCTTCTGATCGGCAGTGTCGGTCCCCTTCCACAGAGACTGTTTTTCCTCGGGCTCTCTGGCTGACTGCGATCGGCAGTGCCGGTCTTCTCGATCGGCAGTGCCGGTCAAGGTCTCCAGAGACCACTTGTCTTCTCTGTGGCTGCCTCACCGGTAGTGCCGATGACCTGATCGGCAGTGCCGGTGCGGGCCCATTCCCTGTCTGCGATCTATGACAATGTGTTAGAAACCCTACCTGCAGTGCTGATGACTCGATCGACAGTGCTGGTGCGGGGCGTCCAGTCAGGCCAACGGCTCTTTTTGAGCCCCTTGTATAAAAGGCTTTCACCCCACTTCGTGCCATATCTCTCCAACCCGAAAATCTTTTGGCACTTTTGAGCTTCACTCTCCTCACTCTCCCTCTCCAAGTCAAAGCTTCATTCTTTGAGCTAGGGTTTGAGTGAGCCATTGTTTCTTAGTGAAAAAGAGCATCATTCCACTCTTGAGCATTCGATTTAACCATCTTTGTGACTTGTGCTTATTACTGTTGGAGCTTTGCTCCTAGACGGTTAGCGGTGCCCGTAGAGCTTCCAACTTGTGTGGTGATGCCTCGAGAAGTTTGTATCATGCTCCCGTAAGGGAATTGATAGTGGAGAACTTGAGCTCAATCTTTATGGTCGCTTGAGTGAGAATAAGGTTGAAAGAGACCCAGTCCTTTGTGGACTTCTCAACGGAGACGTAGGGTTCTTTGTGAGCCCGAACTTCGGTAACAAATCTTGTGTCTCCGTGTGCTCCTTATTTTACTTGTTATTTACTTATTCATACTCTAGGGTTTGCTTTTGTATTTACTTAGATTACTAGATCTACTTGTGTAGCCTTTGTTTAGTTGTCTCTTATTATTGTAGGCGTTCCTTTCTATCATTGTTGTAGTCAAATATCACTTAGTAACTGCGAAACCACTTAAACCTAGTTTTCACTCGACTGTCTGCTCATCCATCGGCATTGCCGATCACCCATCGACAGTGGCCATCGACACTGCCAATACCCATCACCGGCACTGCCGGTCAGACTGATAAATTTGTTTAAGTCCAATTTCATAGAAATTTTAGATTTGCCTATTCACCCTCTCCCCCCCCCCTCCCCGCCTCTAGGCAATGAAGGCTTAACCGCTTGAAGATAAATGCCAAAGCATATAGAAAAACCAAAGGAAACTACACCAGAAACATCTGGTTCCGGGACCGAGGGTAAAAAGGATGACTCAAAAGTTAGATACAACAATGTCCAATTCAACTATGGTGAACTCAAAAATGAGTATATTGGTAGTGGATCCGGAAAACTACCACACTTTGATGGCACATTCTATGATCATTGGAAACATAGAATGGAACTATACTTGGGGTCTATGAGAAGACCAATCTTGAAAATTTTGAAGCATGGTTTTGAGTTGGAAGATGAAGAAAACCCAACCACTAATGACGAGATCAAGCTCAATCACAATGATCAAGCCGCATCCGCCATTATTTCCGCCCTATCACCAAAAGAGTATGAAAAGGTGATGGAGATCAAGAAAGCTCATGACATTTGGAAGAAGCTTGAAGTCATCTATGAAGGGACCGAGGGTATGAGAGAGGCAAGAGAAGACATCCTAAGAGGGAAATACAACTTGTTCATTAAGAAGGCCGGTGAAGGGCCACAAGAAGTTCATCATAGGCTTATGGAAATTGTGAACAAGAGAAGAGCTCTAGGAATCAAACTTAACACTATTGAGGTCAACAAGTGGTTGCTTCTTGCTTTGCAACCATGGAATCAAAATGCTTGTGACTTTGTTAGAGAGAAAGAAAACTTCAAGAACTTTAGTACGGATGAAGTACAAGGGAGATTGCTCACTTACAAGAAAAGAGATGAAGAAGCAAAAAGAGTGAACACCTTGTTGGGACAAGGTGAAGAGGAGAAGAAAGAAATAGCTCTCAAGGCCTCTCATGAGACTAATGAAAAGAAGGACAAGAAGAAGAAAAAGAAAATGGTTGATTCTAGTGATGAAGATAGTGATGATGAGATGGCTTTGCTCGTGAGAAGATTCAAATCATTCCTTAAAAAGGATGGCTACAAGAAGAAAAGCTATGACAAAGGCAAAGCAAGAAAGTCAAAGAGAACTTGCTATGAATGTGGTGAAGAAGGACATTTCATTGCGGAATGTCCAAAGAAGAAGAACAAGGAAGAAAGAATGAAAGACAAACATAGCAAGAAAGACAAAAAGTACAAAAAGTATAGAAGAGGTGAAGCTCACATTGGCTAAGAATGGAATTCCGATGAATCATCTTCCTCATCATCTTCCTCCTCCGAATCCGACTCGGATGAGGGAGGCATTGCTACACTTGCCATTAGAGTCACTCCCACCAACACCTCTCTATTTGGAAGCTTGAGTGATGATGATGATGACAACACTCACAAGTGCTTCATGGCAAGAGGATCTAAGGTATCAAAATCTAAATATAAGCATTCCTCTTATGCTAGTAGTAGTGATGATGATGATGATGATGATGTTAATGCTTCACTTCCTAAAATGCTTGAATTTATGGAATTGCTTGAAAGACAAAAGGAAGAAAATGAGAGGCAAGACTTCTTGAAAAACAAGAAGAATTGCTTATTCTTGAAAACAAAAGAAACCTTGAATTAGAGAAGCTCCTAGAAGATGAGAGGAAGAAAAATGAAAATTTAATCAAGTCTCTCAATGAAACTAAAACCTTATGTGAAAGTATTGAAAGCATAAAAGATGAACTTCAAGAGAAATATGAGGATTTGGAAAAGAGTCATAAGTATCTTGAAGAACAATATAAGATACTTTCAACCTTCACATCCTCAACCAACAATTCCTCTCATGCCTCCACTAGCAATGGATGTGATAGGTGTTATAATATTGATGTTGATGCTTGTGCTACTAATGTCAAATTGATTGATGATTTGAACAAGCAAGTGAAGTCACTTGAAAGCAAAATACAACATGGGAAAAATATTGTTGATGATGAAAAGGTAAAGTATGCAAGAGGTGCATACTCATATTCTAGGCACCCAAATGTCATGGATGGCATTGGATATGTTGAGGGTGCCAAGCACAATGCTAGGGAGAACAAGAATAGGAAGGAATTCCTTAAGTTCACCAAGGAAGGATCTTACCAAAAGAAAGAAGTCAAGAACATGAACACCAACCATTCTTCTTTTGTTAATGATTCTCATGCTAATATGCCTAATGCTACTTGTGCACTCTTTCATGACTTTGATGCTTCATATGTGCTCATGAGAAACAAGCATGGTCGTGTGTTTGCCAAATATGTTGGGCCACGCAACAAGAGGCCAAAGACTTGTGTGTGGGTGCCCAAAGCACTTGTGACTAATGTGAAAGGACCCAAGCAAATTTGGATACCAAAAAACAAAGCTCAACTTGTTTTATAGGACTATGTCTCCGGAGGGTCAAGTTGGGTGATTGATAGTGGATGCACCAATCATATGACCGGAGACAAAAAAGATGTTCAAGTCATTTGAGCCAAGTCAAAACAAAAATGAGGACATTACTTTTGGTGACAATGGAATGGGACAAGTACTAGGTTATGGTAAAGTTCCTCTTACTCCTTCATATTCACTTTCTAAGGTTATGCTTGTTGATCACGTTGACTTCAATCTATTGTCCATTTCGCAATTTTGTAAAACGGTCTATGATTGCTTGTTCAACGAATATGGTGTGACCGTCTATAAGAGGAGTGATGGCTCGATTGCTTTTAAGGGTGTGCTTAAAGGAAAGCTTTATGTTGTGGATTTCTCCACGGATGAACCTAGACTTGGTACATGCTTATTAGAAAAATCCAACATGGGATGGTTGTGACATAGAAGGCTAGCTCATGTTGGTATGAGAAATCTTCACAAACTCCAAAAGGGCGGCCACATTATAGGACTAACCGATGTGTGTTTCGAGAAAGATAGAATTTATAGTGCATGTCAAGCAGGAAAGCAAGTTGGAGCCTCACATCCCTCCAAGAACGTGATGACAACCACAAGACCATTGGAGATGTTGCACATGGACCTTTTTGGCCCCATCTCCTATATAAGCATTGGTGGTAACAAATATGGTCTTGTAATTATTAATGATTTTTCTCGCTTCATGTGGGTATTCTTTTTGCATGACAAAGGTGAAGTTAAAGACGTGCTCAAAACATTCATAAAAAGAGCACAAAATGAGCATGAAGTCAAGACCAAGAAAATAAGAAGTAACAACAGCACCGAATTCAAGAACACCCAAGTTGAGGAATACCTTGATGAAGAAGGCATCAAGCATGAATTTTTGGCACCCTACTCCCCTCAACAAAATGGGGTGGCCGAAAGAAAGAACCGCACACTCATTGAGATGGCAAGAACAATGCTTAATGAATACAAGACGTCCTGTCATTTTTGGGCCGAAGCCGTCAACACCGCATGCCATGTCTCCAACCAGTTGTATCTCCACCGACTATTGAAGAAAACACCATATGAGCTATTAACCGGTAACAAGCCCAATATTTCCTACTTTCGTGTTTTTGGGAGCAAATGTTTTATGCTAAACAAGAAACCCAAGACTTCAAAGTTTGCTCCAAAAGTTGATGAAGGTTTCTTGCTTGATTATGGGTCAAATGTTCACGCCTATTGTGTGTTCAACAAAACCATCGGTTGTGTTGAAATTTCACGTGACGTGACATTTGATGAATCTAATGGCTCTCAAGGGGAGCAAGTTGTTAATGATGATGTAGATGATGAAGCTCCTAGAAATGCAATAAAAAGGATGGCTATTGGTGATGTGAGACCACAAGAAACATCAAGTGTTGAAAATCAACCCTCTCCCCCTAGACAAGACCAACATCATGCAAATAAAAAAATTGATCATGCAAGTGGTCAAGATGACGATGTTGGGAATCATGAACAAGCATCAAGTGATGAATCTCAAAGACATGATCAAGAGGTTGATAAAGATGGTGGTCAAGGAAGCTCATATTCACCACACCTAAGAGTGCATCAAAATGTACAACGTGATCACCCCATCGAGCAAATTCTTGGAGACATTGATAAGGGGGTAATCACTAGATCTCGAGTTAGTAATTTTTGTGAACATTACTCTTTTGTCTCTTCTATGGAGCCATTTAGGGTAGAACAAGCACTTGAGGATTCAGATTGGGTGATGGTCATGCAAGAGGAATTGAAAAACTTCACAAGAAATGAAGTATGGACATTAGAGGAAAGACCAAAGAACAAGAATGTTGTAGAAACCAAGTGGGTCTTCCGCAACAAACAAAATAAAGATGGTGTAGTGACAAGAAACAAGGCAAGGCTCATGGCAAAAGGGTATTCACAAGTGGAAGGTTTGGATTTTGATGAAACCTATGCCCCCATAGCAAGACTTGAATCAATTAGAATATTACTTGCTTTTGCTACTCACCATGATTTTAAGTTGTACCAAATGGACGTGAAAAGTGCATTCCTCAATAGGCCAATAAAGGAAGAAGTGTATGTGGAGCAACCATCGGGCTTTGAAGACCCTAAGTATCCTAATCATGTTTATAAACTCCATAAGGCGCTCTATGGACTTAAGTAAGCTCCAAGAGCATGGTATGAATGCCTTAGGGATTTTCTTGTTAAGAAGGGTTTCCTCATTGGCAAGGCTGATGCTACTCTCTTCACAAAGCATTTTGGCAATGATATATTTGTGTGCCAAATATATGTCGATAACATTATATTTGGTTCTACTAATCAAACTTTTTGTGATGAGTTTAGCAAGATAATGACTAAGAGGTTCGAGATGTCCATGATGGGAGAATTGACGTTCTTTCTAGGCTTCCAAGTGAAGCAACTCAAGGAGGGCACCTTCATATGTCAAGCCAAGTACACACAAGACCTATTGAAAAAGTTTGACATGGACAAGGCAAAGCCCATCAAAACTCTCATGCCAACAAATGGCCACCTCGACCTCAACAAAAAGGACAAGCCCGTTGATCAAAAGGTATACTGCTCCATGATAGGCTATTTGCTTTATCTTTGTGCATCTAGGCCTGATATCATGCTTAGTGTGTGCATGTTTTTAAGCCGCTCCAATGGAGTGTTACATGGTAGCCGTAAAAGAATTTTGAGATATTTGGTTCACACACCCAACCTAAGGCTTTGGTACCCCAAGGGTTCAAAGTTCAACCTATTAGGCTATTCCAATGCGGATTATTCTGGGGATAAGGTAGATAGAAAGAGCACCTCCGGGACATGCCAATTCTTGGGTAGGTCCCTAGTGTCATGGTCATCCAAGAAACAAAATTCCGTTGTACTTTCTACGGCCGAAGCGGAGTATGTTGCAGCCGGTAGTTGTTGTGCATAACTACTTTGGATGAGACAAACTCTAAGGGACTACGGTTACAAGTTGAACCATGTTCCTCTCCTATGTGACAATGAGAGTGTCATAAAGCTTGCTTACAACCCCGTTGAGCATTCGCGTACAAAGCATATAGATATCCGCCACCACTTTTTGAGAGATCATTCTATCAAGGGGGATATAGAAGTTAATCATGTGCGAACCAAAGATCAACTAGCCGATATATTCACCAAGCCCCTAGATGAGAAGAGATTTTATTATCTTAGGAGTGAACTAAATATTCTTGACTCTAGTGATGTGATGTAGAGGATATGCACATCTAAATGGTGATTGTATTACTATCGCAAAAATCATTGCTTTATGTCAAAAATCTATTATTTTTGCTATTGAGGTTGTTTCTTGATCACTAGATCAAATCTTGTCAAAATATGGTCATTGTTATGTATTGTTGATTGTTGGCTGACCATATGATGTCAAGATGTCTTCTTGTTCATCAAAAACCTATTTTGAAAACTTCTCCCATCCTCTTCTGTGCTCTACTCTGTCTGATCTTTAGAGGATCGGCACTGCCGGTTTTCCCATCGGCACTGCCGATAGCCAGTCCATCAGAGAAGGCTCTCTGCCTGGGACTATTGTCCCTCGGGTTGCCCTCACCGGCACTGCCGATGCCCACCATCAGCACTGCCAATGAGGGATGTATCCCTGTGCACTGACCCGCACCGGCACTGCCGATGCGGGATCAGAGGTTTGAAATCGGCTCGGCCCCCTCACGGGACCGAGCCCCCTCTATCAGTTGAACTTCTCTCGCCGCCTCTCTCTCTCTCTCTCTTCCAACCCTAACTGAAGCCAATCCACTCCAAAACCTTGCGAATCTTCATGGAATCAAGTGGGAAGTGGATCAAATCAACTTCTACATCTTCCCTCCTCCATCTCCTCAGGGATTTGAAAGAGTTTTTTGAAGGTATTTTTGAAAATCTCCATCTTTTAAATCTCGCAATGCCTCATGTTTTTGCGTCATTTCACTTGATAGAGATGTTCATCTAGGAGTAATTTAGTCACCCCTATAATTTGGTAGAGTTTTAGTGGCTAAATTTTAATTTTTAGTGGTTTTAGGGTTTCAATCCCCCTCGGCCGACATTGCTGATGGCCCCATCGGCACTGCCGGTCGAGAGATTTCGAAACCCTAAGTGACCATTGCACAGTCTGTTTGGACTGATCAGCACTGCTGGTTGGGCCAACCAGAGATCATTTTCACTTGAGCTGCTCTCTGTTTGACCCACCGGCACTGTCGATGCCTCCCATCGGCACTGTCAGTCAGGGCACAGAGACAACAGTTCAGTACTGTGTTGATGCAATTTTCTCATACCACTTCTCCTCTCCTTGACAGATGGTAGGTGGCAAGAGGTAGAAGCATCCGGGCACTTCCAGTGAGTCTGACGAGGATTTCGACCCCGTTGCCTCTCCTCTTGCTCGACGAGGTGGAGGTGGCAAACAGGACAGAGATGGAGACTCCGACCCAGCCACCTCACGTGGTCTTGGCCTTGGTCGTGGGAAAGGCAAAGGCAAAGCCCTTCCACCTCGCTCTCCCTCTCCCAGTCCTGATGAGGAGAGTGAGGAAGACTCAGAGGAAGAGGAAGACGAAGAGGAAGAGGAGGCTCAGTGGGAGGATGACACTGGTGATGAGGAGGGTGATTAGTCTGGGGATGAGATCATCCATGAGCCTGTCCATGGACCCATGCGCTCCTCAGTCACATATCAGATGTTGACACCTCAGGTGTCTGAGCAGTTTAGGATCCCAGTGGCGCTATCCAGGGATGAGATGAGAGAGTACCGCCACACTAACCCCTGGACCGAGCCCAAGCACCCAGGCATCACAGATGTCAGATTTTAGGACATGACTCAGGTTGCCTGGTACAAGAACATCCTGAAGAAAACCACTCACAGAGTTGCTCCCATGAAGTGCATTGACTGGGATAGGATGGCAACACTTAATGATCCCACCTTTCAGCTGATACGGGCAGAGTGTGACTGGAGAAACTTGACAGATATCATGGTTCTACATCAGCACTGGAATGATGAGATCATTGCCTAGTTTTACTCCACTCTGTGGATTTGGCTTGAGGAGGAGAATCACATGGACTCGAAGCTGCACTGGACTATTGAGGGTAACCGCTTCACTATCACATACTTCAACTTTTCTCAGATTCTTGGCTTTGATGAGACTGACAGAACGAAGCCCAAAGCGACCATCTTCGATCCTCAGGAGGAGAGTGAGTGGGCCTTCATGTATGATGCCCGCTATGCAGACCCTAAGCATGGGGTTGAGTTCGGTTCATACCATGGCATGGCGCCTTACTTTCGGGTTCTCAACAACATGCTTAGAGTTACTTTGACTCCTAAGGTGGAGGATCACACTCATATTCTGAGCTCCACCAATACCATGATGTTTGCTATGAGAGAGGGAGTAGAGCCATTCAGTGTGTTTGACTTCATATGGACAGAGATCCTCTACAACTCCTACACTAGCAAGGCTTCTCTGATCTATGCTCCTTTCATCATGAGGATGATTCTGCATGTTGTGGGCTGTCAGTTCATTTGTGATCACAAGCATCCCTCAGTCACGCCGAAGAGGTTTCCTCTTATTGCCACACCTCCCAGGGATGGATCTCCACCTCCAGCGGCCACAGATGCCCCTTAGACTTCAGCAGCAGCAGGCCCTAGTACTGCCCCACGCCGTCACTCGTCCAAGGTCACCCGTGCTATCAAGTCGATGTTTTGCATGTGTCAGGACACAGCAGTTGCAGTGCGCGAGCAGCGAGAGATGCTTACTCAGATGAGATCAGATATGATTGCTCTCGCCACCTCTGTTAGTATTCAGCTGCCACCCCCTATGGAGCTCACTCCCCTGCTAGATATCACCTCCTATGATGATCCATGGGGCTTCTACACTCAGGCGTCACAGATGGTCTAGTCGGCAGATGATGATGATGATGAGGATGATGACGCTGACAGTGCGGATGAGTGACTTCGTGTACCTCTGTCTTTGCTTTTCCCTTTTTGGTGTTGTGATGCCAAAGGGGGAGAAGTACTTATCCTTTAGTCTTATTATTTTGTGAGGTGTGAGAGTGATGAACAAGTTTTGTACTCGTGTGGTTTGTAAAACAATTTGCTATGTTTGTTCTTGTAATCCTCTATTTATGCTTTATGAGTTCTTGTGCCATTCATGTCTTGTGTGATGATGTATTGTTGGTTTTCGATCTCTAGATGCATTTGTATGAAAATTCTTGTCATTTGCATTGTTTCTCGCTTTATTTCTTAATTGTTGCAAATTGACTCTTATGCATGCCTCTAGGGGGAGCTCTCACACTTTTCTTTAAATATGTGCATCATTATTCTTTGATTGTTACTTTTCACATGTACACACTTAGGGGGAGCTCCACATGTCTTTTATATCACAAAATGAATCTTATTGCAAATTTCTCTAAAGTTTAGTTGTATTGTCATCAATCACCAAAAAGGGGGAGATTGAAAGTGCATCTAGGCCCCTAATTTTATTTTAGTGATTGGCGTCAATACAATTAATAATGGACTAATGTTTTTATTTAGCATGTGTGTAGATGACTATCTCAAATTGATGAATGAAAGGTATTGAAACAAAAAAAAAGGAAAAGGAGATGGTCATTTATCTCTAATTCAAAGTCTAAAATCTAGCAACAATGAAGATCATGGAGTTTTTATTTTAATTTCTTGAGTATAGGTAAACCGTACTATCAAGAGGGATATAATTCACAAATGTGGTAAAGTCAAATGCTCAAATTTCCCATAAAAACCAACTCTTTCACCCTCTGTTTTTGCCTTCATCGGTAGTGCTGGTGGCCTCCACCGGCAGTGCCGATCCCCCTTTCCAGAGGCACTGTTAGGCCCAGTCACTTCTCTGGCTTCTGTCTTGCCAGCATCGGCAGTGCTGCTAGCTCCATCGGCAGTGCCGGTCTCTCCTTCCAGAGAAGGCTGTTCTGTCTAGCTTTCTGGTTGTTGCTCATCGGCAGTGCCGATCACCCTGATCGGCAGTGCTGGTCGTTCCTCCCAGAAAGTCACTCTGTCTGGCTCTGGCTATAGCTCATCGGCAGTGTCAGTCTTCTGATCGGCAGTGCCAGTCCCCTTCCACAAACATGGTTTTTCCTCGGGCTCTCTGGCTGACTGCGATCGGCAGTGCCAGTCTTCTTGATCGGCAGTGCTGGTCAAGGTCTCCAGAGACCACTTGTCTTCTCTGTGGCTGTCTCACCGGCAGTGCCGATGACCTGATCGGCAGTGCTGGTGCGGGCCCATTCCCTGTCTGCGATCTATGTTAGTGTGTCAGAAACCCTACCGGCAGTGCCGATGGCTCGATCGGCAGGGCTGGTGCGGAGCATCCAGTCAGGCCAACGGCTGTTTTTGAACCCCTTGTATAAAAGGCTTTCACCCCACTTCGTGCCATATCTCTCCAACCCGAAAATAATTTGGCACTTTTGAGCTTCACTCTCCTCACTCTCCCTCTCCAAGTCAAAGCTTCATTCTTTGAGCTAGGGTTTGAGTGAGTCATTGTTTCTTAGTGAAAAAGAGCACCATTCCACTCTTGAGCATTCGATTTAATCATCTTTGTGACTTGTGCTTATTACTCTTGGAGCTTTGCTCCTAGACGGTTAGCGGTGCCCATAGAGCTCCCAACTTATGTGATGACGTCTCGGAAAGTTTGTATCACCCTTCCGCAAGGGAATTGATAGTGGAGGACTTGAGCTCGATCTTTGTGGTCGCTTGAGTGAGAATAGGGTTGAAAGAGACCTGGTCCTTTGTGGACTTCTCAACCAAGACGTAGGGTTCTTTATGAGCCCGAACTTCGGTAACAAATTTTGTATCTCCGTGTGCTCCTTAATTTACTTGTTGTTTACTTATTCATACTCTAGGATTTGCTCTTGTATTTACTTAAATTACTAGATCTACTTATGTTGCCTTTGTTTAGTTGTCTCTTATTGTTGTAGGGCTTCCTTTCTATCATTGTTGTAGTCAAATATCACTTAGTAACTGTGAAACCACTTAAACCTAGTTTTCACTCAACTGTCTGCTCATCCATCGGCACTGCCGATATCCATCACCGGCCCTGTCGGTCAGACTGATAAATTTATTTAAGTCTAATTTTGCAGGAATTTTAGATTTGTCATCGACCATGCATTGACATTTTGTGTTCAGAAGACCACAGGGGTCGTACATCATGTGCTTGCACACGTGTGTGTGAAGGGTTTTGTACTTCTCTGGGATTTTAGCAGATATGTATTTGTCATAGTCATCAGGCCCTGTCAACTTATATTCTGAGCCATTACCAATAAGAAGTGCTCGTGAGGCAGACCCCTCTTTTGGAACTCCATGACATGTGCATATGCTACCACCTCATCAAAATGTTTCTTTCTAATAAGGCGGTCATGCAAATCATGTAGTTTCGCTCTGTACACCCTTGCCACGACCTCGGGACGATCTTGTGGTGTTTGTCCTGGCAACAGCTCATCGAGAATCTCATCCCAATATGGGTTACAAGTCATGGTGACAAAGTAGTCTGGTTTTCCAAAATGCTGCACCAAGGTCATGGCATCAAAGAACCTTGCCTGAACATCACGGTCCCCACCCGGGAAGGACCTCGGAAGCACAATTCTCTTCCCAACCTCGGAAGCACGGACCTCTCCGACCGCGAGTGTGTCAACAATTCCCTGAAAATAAGAGCACTATTATTAATGGTAAAATGGTTGACTCTTGAATAAACACGCCGCGGTTCCATAGTAATACAAAATTACCTGATATAAATCAGCCCTGATGATTTTCTGATGATCTGGCAAAGAATACCAATCCAGCAGCATGGACTCAACCTTCACATATGTGTCAACCCAAAACTGCAGCAAAAGGCGTCCTCCATAGAAAAGGACATTAAACTCGCCAGGTCTAATTTGTAGCTTGTAGCAGTAATATTCTGGCAGTAACATATTTCCTTTTCCCTTCTGCACCCAATTATGTGTGTGAAGATAAATATAACAAGATAAGCACAATTGAGCGATCACAGGCAAAAAATGAGGATGCCCGCATCGACATTATATAATTTATTTTCTACACATAACGCACCCGAATTCCCTTCAACATTGTCGCCTCCTTCGAATTCATCATGATCGGCAACACACTCTTCAACTGCAGGTCAGCAATAATTAATTATTCAGTAAGACCAAAGACTAACATAAATATATAATGTGTTTGAAATATATAGTACCTACGAAAAGTTCGCTGACCGTGTTCTTGGTGTTCATCTCCATCATTATATGCACCTGTCAAAAAAGCATACTGATTGAGATTATGAAAATCGGGAACCAAAAATGAAGCTTAACATAAGGACTGGATCCCGTACCTGGCAACTCGTTTTGATCAGGGCTGTAATAAGGAATTTTCTTATTCCACCCCACCTCTCCTCGAGGAAAAAATAGCGGATATGATAAGGGATCATAACAACCAAAGTATGTTTTAATGTAATGCGGGGCATCGGAGACACCATGAACCATTATGCTCGTCTCAAACATCTAACGAGGATCACTTCCTTGTTCTCAAATTGCAGCAACTTGTGATACGGTCGGGGCATTGTATCTCCGTTGGTCCACATTAATATCAGTATTGAGCTCAATTTTATACTCATCAAGGTTTTGAACGGAACCGAGACTCTTGAAAACTCGAACATAAGGGTTACTGTCAAGTATATCCAGTATTTTCCTGATGAGTCCTTGATCAAGATGCGGAGACCTTATAACTTTATGTTCACTTGTCTCATTGGTGTCATAAAAGTACAGCTGCATGTGCCTAGGTCCCCTGTCACCTGGAACCAGCTGATCAACACAGTGATATACTTGGCCATGCACCCTAAAAGTATAAATCCCAATTCTAGCAGCTGTGCTATACCGACGATCCAACTTTACACCAAGACTGGTGAACGAGAAATGCGAGTTAAAGTATCGTATATGCTTTCTAAAATATTTCGCATCTTGATCAGTCTGACTTGTGAAGAGATGGCATAACTCTTCTGGGATGTCAGGTATATGTATCCTTACCCTCCCTTGTCTACAACAAAATGACCGTCCTTCACCCGGAAAGCGTTTAGCTCCACAATAAGAACACGGTCATGCCTTCCGCAGAACATGATGTTTTTTCGGGAGGGTTTGGTATACTCGATCGAAAGGGTCAGGTTGATCACGTGCAGGCCTTTCTTCTCGGTACGATATAAACGTTTTCTCTAGAACACAAGAAGCCCAAGAATTAGTCGTTTCTCATTATACAGTTCAATGCATTATTATTTGACAATATATACATGATTCTTGGACACATATCATTACCTCGTCCATTGTAGATCATTTTGTCATCATCTTCAGATAACGCATTGTCTTGACGTTGACTATCTTCTGGGTTAAAACGATCTAGCTCTTCCAATTCTGAGAAGCACATTCCAGTCGTGTCATCATGTACGGATATAAGACGTGCTCTCTTTTATATAGAAGGGAGTATAGCAAGACAGTTTAACAAAACATACCAGGATTGTTATTTCCGGAGGAATCTGGGTCTCATATACCAGAATCAAATGCAGGGCCATCAACAGTAGCAGCTGTAGTACTGCTAGATTGTATCTGCATGGTGCGTGACTCTACTAGGCAAGTAAATATGATTACTCTTACAGAGGTTGATGCCGACAATGAAGGAATCAACATAAAGTCAGACACGTACCCACTCGTTTCCTATCTCTGGATCCCATGTAGACGTCTCGCTTCTGAACACTTCTAACCCTTCTGGCATCGTCCGACAAACGCGAGTGCCGAAGCCTCTCCTTAGCTGCCTTTGTCTGGCTCCTGGTTAATGAACCTGCATAACAAGGGGTCATAATTGAAAGACTATAACAACATGTGAGTGTGTAAATGTAGCAAATGAAAAAGGAATGTCAAAACAGATAATTATACCTTCTAAGCTAGCATATTGATTTTCAATATGAAGCTGAGAAGGTTGGTTTACTGATGGTGGCATTTGACCTCTGTGTAGCCAACTATCTCCATCACCGTCGCTTTTATCTTCTACCATTCTCACTGTGTTGACTGCGTCCACCAAGGTCGACACATTTGTGCAAGAAAGTGGAGCAGGTCCACCAGATCCTGAACCACGTAGTGTGCGAAGACAATAAAGAGCCGCAAGAGAAATTAATGAAATACTTAAGCTCAGATCATGAAAGGTCACCTGGAAGATCAGCGAATGCAGTTGCATTATCGTTGCCATCCATTCCAAATTCAATTTTTTTGCGCTGCCTGTATTCACGTTTGTAATCTCGTGCCTTCTTACGTTTAATCTCTATCTCTTCATCGCCAACTGACACGGACAATAAGGGTCACAGCGAGCATTAGACGAGACCTGGCGAACTAATACAATTAGCAGTCAGCAATTTTCAAACCTGAAGGATTCGGCTTAGACGTGTCACTGGTTGAATCAATCTTCTGGCGTTAGTGCTTTTTTACGTTTTGCTTCTAATGCAGGATCTTCAACAGCACCCCGCTTTTTTATACCAGAGCTGTTCTCTTTTCCGTTGTTTGCTGGCAGATAAACCTAAACAATCCACTTATCAAATTGGGGAGTACAGACACAAATCAAAAGTATGGAAGTGGCGTTTATGCTAGTCATGTTTACCTCCCACCGGCGATAGATTTGTTAAACATCCACTGGAAGGACGTTCTTGTGTCGATGGGCAAATATTTGTCAAATCTCCGAAGGGGGACCTGTTTGGAGTTGCATCGCGGCTAGTCCTGGCGCCGCCTATACTGGTTGTCGATCTTATACGAGGATACATGGCCAGGCAAATGTCGTCCGCTTCGATGCCTATCGGACATGCAGTCTGCAAAGACCATTTGAAAAACAGTGAAAGAGCTGCGGGAAGGAAACTACTTCACGACATGCATCAATTGATCTATTGGCTTACCCACAGCAAAGCTGAAAACTGACGTCGACGAAACACCGTGCAGGGGCTTTAGCGTACAAAGAACGGCGACGATCCGGCACGAAGCAATGGCCGCGACGAGACGGCAGCGACGAAGCAATGCGAAGCAACGACCGTGACCAGACGGCGGCCACGAACCACACAGCCTTCAATGCCGGATTGCCGGGACACAGCGACAAGGATGCATGAGACCGTGACGGTGGTGGAGGAGACAAGGACGATGGATCAGATTGCTACCTACGATGAGAGTCACGGTCAGCATATGGAAACCAACCCTTGATTGTGTGAGTGCGTTCAGAATTGCCTTGTCAGCCAGCGCTGGTTTCCTGGAGGCCACCTACGTGAATATGGAAACTATCCGGTGATTGGCTGATTGCCCGTGTCATAATTGCCATGATGAATCAGATTGCTACCTACGTGAACGATCCGACTTAGAGGCCGGTTTTCCTGGAGGCGGATCGGTGCATAGGGGTAGGTTTGCTTAGGTGAAAAAAATTCCTAAATTGATGGCAGACGGGGGGGGGCTTTTCAATTAGGTGATTTATCCTTGTCCTACCTGGCAATGGGTCCGGCTTTGATCTGTGGCCGAAATTCAAACGTGAAGATTAATCAAGGGGTTGGATGATGAGGGTAAGTAGCTGTCATGGTATGTTTAGATGGCTTGAAGTTTAATCTTTATAGTATAGATAAGCATTTATAATTCTAGATTGTTTGACATAATTTATAACTTACTTGATTATAAATAGTTTAATAAACAACTGAATAAGTCATGCCAAATATATTCTTACATTAAACCAGTTGTAAGAACACATACACGCATGAAACTAGGATGGACCTTTCGAATGACATCGCTTCATACGATTAAAAGAGTACCAAGCCGTAACTACACTGGGTAGTAGTTTAAAAAGAACTATAAGTGAGCTTTTTTTTTTAAATACTTACTTATGTAATACTAGCAAAGTGTCCATGCGTTGCTACGGGTTAAATAAACACTCTTTATGATTTAAATGTAAATTATTTATAATATAATTGTTGACATCTTTTACATAAAAGATTATATTTATATTATTATTGGTGCTTCTTAGTGTACTATTTTATATGTCATAAGTAACAATTTTTCTATCAGTTTTCACCATTTTCTTATCATAAATATTTTTTTATCTCTAATGTTAATAATTTTCACATGTAATGTCGTTTGAGTGTTATGTTATAAAATTAAGTGAAATGACATTAAAAAATACTTAAATATGAGAAGTACCGATATGAAGCCCAATTCGCTATGCAAAGAGGGATTCTCGCAAGCTCATGACGTCTACAAAATATCACTGGACCTTTATAAAGCTCAACATGCAAGACCAAGGTCGTGATCCAATGCCTAAGATTTCTAGCTAGAAGATTTATCCAATAGAAAAAATTAATTCACGCAGAATAGAAACAACATTGTATTGAGACGTGATTTTGGACTTGACAATATGCTCTAATGAGAAAAGTTAAAACACAAAAATTGTAGATCTCGTGAAGTCCTTTTAGGAACATATGTGGATCATATTATTTGGACTTCGGAGGTAGAAGATATGGGCCCCGCACAAAGACCTACGCAGAGGATTTCGAATCAGAACAAATATTTTTGCATCATAAATTTGGAAATAAAAACGGTGGAATCTTAACTTTTATTGAATATTAAAGTTATAGAACTTTTCGAGGGCTACGAGATAGAGTCCGAGTTTGCCTTATTTGAGCTCCGGACGAGGGATTTATGCTTTTTTAAATTCGATGCTTGATATAAAAGGTACGAAACCGATTTGGATTCAATATCTAACTTTGTGGGCGTACGAGAGATTTTCTGATGCCGTGAACACTTTCACCTAAATTAATAAGAGTAGAGATTTCAATGTAGGGGTAGGATCTACATTTGTAAAGATAGTATGGGCCGACCAAAGGCCTAAATTTTCATCAAGCCCACGAGGGTTTCATGTCAGACTAGCCCAACCCATCTCGTCCGACCTGCGTCACCGCCCAAGTTAACCCCGTCCCGGCGCCTTCATCCTCACCGTCTCGCCGCCGCGGCCGACCACAAAGCCCTAAAACCCACTCGCCACCCTCCTCCCACCCTCCTCCCACCCATGGCTCGCGCCCCCAGTAAATCCAACTCCGGCAAGAAGCCCAAACCGTCGACGTCCTCCATGGATGCCTCGGCGGAGCCGAAGCCGCTGAAGCGGCCGAAGAAGGCCAAGTCGGGTGCGGGCGGCGGCGGTAAGAAGGCTAAGTCGGGCGGCTTCGAGTCGATGGGGCTGTGCGAGCAGGTGTACGGAGGGATCCGGCACAAGGGGTACCGCGTGCCCACGCCCATCCAACGCAAGACCATGCCGCTCATCCTCGCGGGCGTGGACGTAGCTGCCATGGCGCGCACGGGGTCTGGGAAGACCGCCGCGTTCCTAATCCCCATGCTGCAGCGCCTCCGCCGCCGTGACCCTGGCAAGGGAGTGCGCGCTCTCATCCTCTCCCCCACGCGCGATCTCGCGATGCAGACGCTCAAGTTCACCAACCAGCTCGGCAAGTTCACAGGTGTGTGCCCCGAGCTGTAGTCACGCCATGCGTTGTTATGCAGTTCCATGTGTTGCTTCTATAGCTATCGACCTGCGTATTATTTTGATTCTTACAGCAGTTGCATAGCGTTGTTAAGCCTTGGCATTTTATTGGTGCTTATACTTGTAATAATAATAATGAAACGGATAACCCCAGTTTGAGTAAACTGCAGTAGTGTTTATTGAACAAATTTGGCAATTGAAGCACCATTTGCACACATTGGAGTTTGTATTTGACGTTTTGTACTTAGTGGCATCGACTGACAAAAAACTTGGGACAATGTTTAGTGGTGACATGGTTTATCCTTTTTGTAGATCTAAGAACTAGCATAATTGTTGGTGGAGACAGCATGGAGAGTCAGTTTGAGGACCTGTCAGATTGTCCTGATATCATAATTGCAACACCTGGGAGGCTCATGCACCATTTGACTGATGTTAAAGATATGACTCTTCGTTCAGTGGAATATGTTGTGTTTGATGAAGCTGACTCCTTATTTAGCATGGGGTTTGAAAAGGATTTGCGTGGTATTCTACGGGCGCTAAGTGATACACGACAAACATTGCTCTTCAGTGCTACTATGCCGAGTCAACTTAAAGATTTTGCAAAAGCAGGCCTTCGTGATCCGGAGGTTGTGAGGCTCGATGTGGACAAAAAGATCAGCCCTGATCTCAAGTGTGTCTTCTTCACATTGCGTCAGGAAGAGAAGTTGGCTGCTTTACTGTATTTGGTTAGGGAGCGAATCAGCTCTGAGGAACAGACAATAATATTTGTTTCAACCAAGCATCACGTGGAGTTCTTGAATGTTCTGTTCAGAGAAGAGGGTTTAGAAGCTTCCGTTTCCTATGGTGCCATGGATCAAGAAGCCCGCATGATTCATATTTCAAAATTCAGGGCAAGAAAGACCATGCTACTTATTGTGACAGATGTTGCTGCAAGAGGCCTTGATATACCATTGCTGGATAATGTAGTGAATTGGGACTTCCCTGCAAAGCCTAAGTTATTTGTCCATAGAGTTGGTCGAGTAGCTAGACAAGGTAGAACTGGTACAGCATATACATTTGTCACTTCAGAGGACATGCCATTTTTATTGGACTTGCATCTTTTCCTTTCGAGGCCTCTTAGACCCGCTCCAACAGAGGAAGAGCTTTTAAAAGACATGGATGGATTAAATCTGAAAATTGATCAAGCTATTGCAAATGGGGAATCAGTGTATGGGCGTTTTCCTCAAACTGTCCTTGATCTTGTCTCTGACGGATTGAAAGGAGTTATTAGTGAATGCGCGGAATTGATTGCATTAGAAAAGCCATGTGCCAATGCTTTCCGGTTGTATCTGAAGACACGTCCTATGCCTTCAAAGGAATCTATCAGAAGAGCAAAAGATTTGCCTCGTGAAGGTCTTCATCCAATTTTCAGGGATGTTCTTCGGTCAGACGAGCTTTCAGCTCTTGCATTCTCAGAACGCCTGAAATCATTTCGGTAGTTACTCTGTTTCATATTTTGCATCCATTTATTAATTTATGTCAGCTATTGGAGCTTTCTCATCCTGAATCAATGACCAGGCCAAAACAGACTATTTTAGAGGCCGAAGGTGAAGCTACTAAAGTAAGAATTTTTTTGCTGAAAACTAATGATTGTGACATGGTTCATCCAAATTTGTGAGACAAGAATTAATAATTTTGCCATCTTTGTTTGCTTGTAGGGCTCCAATCAATGGCTTGATGTGATGAAGAGGAAACGGGAAGTTCATGAGGGCATCATAAATTTAGTCCATCAAAAGAGCTATATTGACCCAAGACCAAAGGTAATTATATGTGAAAACTTAATCATGTTATTCTATAAAATTTTGCAAGTTTTAGACAGTCTGCTGGGTTTGCCATATGTAGCAATGTACTACCTCTGGATTTAATTTATTGACGTTCAGACAGCTGCTTTGAACTAATTTTACACTAAAAGTTTCTGTCTGACATTAATAAAAGAAATATGGAGGGAGTAGCAATTTAACATAATTTGCAGACAGTTTCTAAACCTTGTTATGAGAACAATTTAGAATAATTCAATTAGGAGGGATGGGGTGTTAGGGGCATCACTTAAGAGGGATGGGGTGTTAGGGCGTCTTGGGAGAATTCAAACTCCAAAGTTCTTGTAGCTGGTTATTTCTAGGTCCAAAATTCCAGGATCTGGAACTCAGATAGGCTTATAGTGTTTGGATGAGCCATCTTGTTTCCAACATAGAGTTTTAGACTAAATTAGATGCTTAAAACACCTTTTTGTATGACTACAAACCTAGATCCTGCAAAATTCCAGTAGTTGGAGCTCTTGAAAACAGACCCTTAAGGTCATTGGATGCTGTGGTGGACGTTACAGGTTGTATTTTTTTGGCGCGCTTTAGTACAGTAGTGAAAAAGCTATTGTGAAATTGCTTGATTGTTCCAGTACGTAATGCATTTCCAGTAAAACTGGTCAACACGATTGTCGATTGCTCTAGCCCTGGAAGGATCAGTGTATCTGTGCTAGGCGACTCATGGTGCCTAGAACCAAGGACCAAGTTTTTGCCTAGTACTTTATCCTGCCTAAGCCGTCCACCTAGTGCCTAGCTTGTGGTTTTCTTTGTTAACTGAATATATGTGGCCTTGAACACCATTTATTTGCATCACAATTACATATTTAATAATCATGTCATGTGCATCTTCCTTCTGCTGAATTTTACTGATGGTTGTCAGTCTAATCAGCAGTTAAACCTATGCATTGTATGCTTAGAATGAGTAGGGTTCAGTTGTTTACCAAGGCAATTCTGTCTGGGTAATAGGGCTATTCAACCACGCTGTGTAAACCGTTGAAAAACCAGCACACCTAAAGAAAAAATTATGTGCTACTGTTCATCCACAGCTCATCATTTGGCTGTACAGTTTGCCTGAAACCGGCTTGTACACCACTAGCAGGTATGCCATCCGATTTTTTGTTTGCACAAGGTGCCAACCAGTTTATCCATTGGCGACTACAAGGAAACAATTAATCATCTGGTTTGAGAGGAACAGGTTTTAACTCATCATATGTGGCTTGTACAGGAAGATTAGTTGCCCCTGTATAAGTTAAGTTGTCATTAATTAGGAAAAAGCAATCAATGAAGATTTACTCCCTCTGTTCGTCAGTTCTTGTTGTTAGGACAGGAGAAATGCACTGGAAAACAACTACCAGGTGCCGTCTGAACGACAAGAATACAAGAACGGAGGAAGTAATAGTTATATATAGTTTCCTTTTTTTTCTAGCAAGCCACTGCTATTTCTGCGTCCTCGGTGATATTACCCTTAATGCCCATGACATGTAGATATCCATTATCTTAACATAGATTCTCAAACACAATTGATTTGTTTTCATGCTGAACAATCAGCAGTTGTGTCGATGATGTCTGTCCATGTCTGATTCTTTTCACAAATTGGTCCATTGTTCTATATAGTGTCTGTAGTTTGTCAGTTTCCTGTTAGAAGGTTGGTTATCAATGAACACAACAACAACAACAACTTGAATCCCAAGCTACCTGTAGTGAACAACTTACTACTTCCAGTGTACATTAGATATGATTGGTCCTATGCTTTTTTCAGTGATTTATGGCCAATTTTATTTCATGCAGGAAGAAGAGGTGGATGACATTTCAAATTGGGAGAAAAAAGGTCATCCTTTTCTTCCTTGTTTGTCTCAGAGAACTTAACATTAATTGCCTTTTAATTTCTCCCAACACCATTTGTTATCCTCTCATCTATTGCAGTAACTGTACTCTTACTCCGTTTTACTGATTTCAGAGGTTGTTGGGAAAAAGCGGAAGTCAGAAAGCTTTAGAGACGAGGAATACTACATAAGTTCGGTGCCTCAAAACCAAGTATTCCTCTTAAACCCTGCTTAAAGATTTTCTCCTTGATTAATGAATGTTGATTCAACTTCTTAAATTACTATGCTTGATTTTGTATGGGATCACCCTAACATTGTATTATGTATTTCCCTTATTGTCCTTTCAGCATTTGGAAGCTGGGTTATCAGTGAGGGACAATGAAGGATTTGTTGAAAATAGGTATAGATTTACCAATATATGATTTGTCATTTTGCAGTGGAAGTGATTTATTTTCCTGATGTAATAAAATCCGCAATAGCTGTTGAAGAATATTTCTTGCCAGACGAAGTTATCATTATTTTTTAAAAAAAGGAAGTCGTATTACGAATCCAAATGAGATCATGTTTTGTGCTTTGTGTTCTGTTCTTATTCCTTAGATTCTTGACCTTAGAAATAACTTCAAAGAATATGACACATCATAATAAGTGTTTAGTTCATCATACAGCAATTGGATGTATCATACTTTGGCTTGTCTATAGCATGGTTAGCTACTCACAAAATTGAGTGTGCATTCCTGCTCCGCTGTTGCTTTAACCAACTTAATGCTGTCATGCAGATTGGACTCTGCGGTTCTTGATTTAGTTGATGATGAAGCTTCTGGTATGCAAGCACAGAAAAGTCGATATCACTGGATGAAGGTATAAAATTCTCCCAGTACTATATTTTTGACATTTACACTTACTGCATCCTCAGTCAACATCCTACTTTACAATTGCAGAACAAGTTTGTGAAGTTGAATAGTGGAGATCGTGTTACTGCCACAGGAAAGGTAAATTCTCTTTATGCCATGTGCTCTTAAATCCTTAGTTTTCTAGACTTAATAACTAATTTATCTTAAATGAACAATTGGAGTCTGCTTTTGTATTTTCAAAGCGCATGTTTGTGTGCTATTGTTGATATTTCAAAGAACTTTCTGAATGATGTGGATTTGGATGTTATGATCTAAAAGGAAATGAAAATTCACAACTGGGTGAAAGCAAAAAGTTTATCGAATACGCAGGAGAGTTGTGTATCTTTGTATTATAGGGAAGAAAAAGAGGTCCGTACATGGACCCCTCAAGCTCGGACCAAGGCAAGAGGGGTCTTTACACAGCACAAATGACTAACTTTATAAAACACAAAAAAAAGAAACAACCCGGACTCATATTCCTAGGTATGCCCTAGTAACCAACCGGGACCTAATTCCTTAAGTCCACGAGCTCCAGCAAACATCCAAAGGTGTGCTTCATGTTTCAAGTTGTTGATCACCACCTGGACAGATGGGGTAGCGCCATGAAACACCCCATCGTTCCTGTGTTTCCACAAGAACCAAGCGCCGAGGATTACTAAGGTATTAAATCCCTTTTTGTTTGCCTTAGCCACCCGCTTGCTAGCTCTTCCCCACCATTTAGCAAAGTTCTCCTCATTGTTGTCGGGAGCAAGCCGCTGTAGGTTGAAGAAGGATAACAGCCTGAACCAAAAGTCTCTCGCAAAGACACCCAACCAATATGTGTTGCACTGTTTCTTCCTCTTGGTCGCACAAAATGCATTGATCTAGGTTGGGTAGCCCTCTTTTCAAGAGCTGATCCGCAAAGTTCACTTCACTTAATCTTTCGATAATTTGTTTGTACATGTTTGACTGCTAAGATTGGTATTTCGACATACTGTCTGAACTATGTGGATTTGGGTGTTTTGGTTTGATAGAAATGGAATTCTGCATCAAGGGTTTTAGTCCCACTGGAACAACAGTTCACAATCATTTTTTTAGTTACTATTTATGTATGATGGTTATAGTCCCATTGAGACCAATAATTCACCTCTAAGTTGAACTTTGTAGCTACTAATTTATATGTGGTGACATCCAGAATGCATCATTGGTTAGATTAGGTAGAACACTTTTGCAGGATCGGAGACTTTGGAGGCCAAATTGCAAATATTGTTAAGCATATCTGAAGTTGCTACAGTTGTGTAATCCATTATTGAACTTCTCCTGTAAGAGTTGGAATAAAAAACTCTTGGCTTGGTCCTTCTGATCTGCCCTGAAACACCACCATTGTGTTGACTAAAGCTACGACTTAATCCATTATTAATAGAACTGTTCTGAAAGAGTTTGGATGCAATATGAGTCATTTATGATTTTGATGAAGTGCAGCATGACTACTACTTTGTTTGCTTAAATCCCTTATTTCCCTATGTGCTACTGGAAAGATTAGTGAGTTATTTTAGTAGCTACCACCGCAAAAAGAGTTTGGATGCAATACGGATCATTCAGGATTTTGATGAGATGCAGCATGACTTCGTTTGTTTAAATTCCTCATTTCCCTATGTGCTACGGGAAAGATTAGCGAGTTATTTTGTAGCTACCGTTGGATGCAATACAAGTCATTCAGGATTATGATTGAGATGCAGCATGACTAGCTTTGTTTGCTTAAATTCCTTATTTCCCTATGTGCTACGGGAAAGATTAGCGAGTTATTTTAGTAGCTACCGCCGCAAAAAGAGTTTGGATGCAATACGGGTCATTCAGGATTTTGATGAGATGCAGCATGACTGCCTTTGTTTGTTTAAATTCCTCATTTCCCTATGTGCTATGGGAAAGATTAGCGAGTTATTTTAGTAGCTACCGTTGGATGCAATACAAGTCATTCAGGATTATGATGAGATGCAGCATGACTACCGTTGACTTGAATAATACCATTGCAAAGTTTTGGACCTGTGGAATGCAATGTCAAACTGAAATTAGTTGCAAAGTACCATTTGCATTACTTTTGTGGTGAAAACCTAGCAGCAGCCATTGCAAAGTTGAGAATGCCCCTGAGATTTGTAGCATCTCAAGTTCATCGCGACTGTTGCCTGAAAAATTGGCATGTTATTTTGAGGCATTTAGAAGAAAATTTAGGTTTGACACATGAGCAACATGAAATCATGAATAATTTCACATGAATCAGTCTTACATGTAGTCTGACATATACATTTAATATAGGAACTAGATACAGATCACCCACATGAATCAGTCTCACACGTACAAGCTGCATATATTATAGTTGCATATCGTGCATAGGCACAGAACATATTCATGGTGAGCTAGAACGAGGAGGCAAGGGTAGGATGGAAATGCTGAAATTTTGCTCGCCTAAAATCTGATGAACTGATGGTATTTTACATGCCCAAAAGTTGAAAATAGCATTCTTCAAGTCTTGGATACCTTGTGATGGTAGTTTCCAAAATAACTTAAGTTTAGCAATCTGTGGATATGTCTGATAATAATATCTATAGCCACAGATGTCTTGTGAGACAATCGATGGAAAATAAGAGATGTGGGATAGTTTCCAATGACAAAGACCTAGTCGTTAATTTTGGGAATATTCCAAAGGAGTATGCTGTTGTTAAAATTTGTTTCCCAAATACTCATTACTGTCTTTGGATTAAAAAATAATAATAATGATGATTTTGCTGTTCTGCAGCTCTAAGAAATGTGAAATCAAACAGTTTTTTTCTGATTGTATGGGAGTAAAATGTTTGATTTGAGTGCTGCCGTGGCAGTTTTGCATAATGTTAAACAACGAGATTATTAGCATTTATAACTGAATTTCTCATTTCTGAAAATCTGTCCAACTTTGTTTATATAGATTAAAACTGAAAGTGGTGCAAAGTTAAAGGCATCAGCAACAGGGATTTATAAGAAATGGCAGCAGAAGTCGCACAAGTCAATCAACATTGGTGGACAATCATCAAGCAACTATGATGAAGGGCGCACATCCAACACAGGTAATGTTTTGCTGTGGCTTTTTATTTAACTCATGCAAGTTATTTGCAGTCCCAGAGCATATATACTTTTGAAATATGATGTTGCTTGTACCCTAAGCTTCCTTCTGGGTTATCTTGACTCTGACACAATTAGCTTGAACTGATAATCCACTTGTCTTTTTCCAAATTGTTGCATGACTTAGGCTTGGCATGAATCATCATTTTAGACTCCATTTTATAGTCTTGGCATGAATCACATTTTTTTTCTAAAAAGTTGTACTTCCTCTGTTTCAAAAAGATCGTAGTTTGCTGAAACTAATTCACTGAATGCCATGACAGTCAAAAACCTTGAAACATAACCATAATGACATTTTTTTTTTTTTTGAAACAGAGGGGATATAACTTGTTTGAGTGTTTGCTGAATTCTGTGAATTAATTGTCTAATAGGGAGAATTAATTAAGTAGTACATCTGTTGCCTCTGACAACTGTATTTAGTACTTATCAAAACTGTTTAATATTGTTGCTAAAAAAAAAGGAACTGTATAACACTGTATGGCGAACTCAATGTCGTCGTGCAGGTGGATATCAAAGGGGGGATAAGAAATTCTCTGGAGCTGGCCGTGGACGGAGGTCAATCCCAAATGCTGACGTGCCATCTGAGATAAGGAACCCCGAGCAAATGCAGAAGGGCAGGCAGCAAAAGGCAAAGGAACTCTTGCGACTGAAGAACAAATCTGCCAAAGATGGTAAATTCCCGAGCAAATTCCAGAGGAACCGGGGGGGTGAAGGTGATGGGAAAGGAAGGGGAAATGGCAGGCCGCAAGGGCATGGCAAAGGGAAGGGCTTTGGTAAAGGAAACGGTAAAGGGCCCAGTAAAGGGCGGGGAGGGAAGGGGAAAATGAAGGGGAAAGGCGCAAGGTGATGCCCTGACTTCGCAGAATTGCAACACATCGTGTAAGAAACAGAAATGCTTTATAGAAGCAGAAGGCTAAAGCATCTTGGTGTTTGAGTATGGTAGCAGAGCCCCACATGTGCTGCGCAGTTTTGTTTATTTGTTATAGTTTGCAAAGAGCGCTTTTACTGTACCCTTAAGTAACTATGGACCCTTCATTTCTTTTCAATCCAAGCGTCCAGATGTGTTTCTACTACCGATGCGTGAAACAAGTATACTCCGGTGGAAGAGGGGAGTAGATAGTAGGAAAGGGCAAGATGGTAATTTCTCGTATGTAGGCAGTTTTCCTGATCCTTCAACTGTGATGATGGATGACACACGTCCTCTCCTCCCCTCGCCGGTGGCGCAATAGCAACCTCTTCCTCTTTGTCGGCGCCCATCCTCCTCTAGAGAACCGAACGTCTAGAACAATTTAAGCGTTGTCTGTGGATCGCGGAGAAGTGTCATGGTATTGGCGGCCGGATGCCTTCGACGACGAGGTTGAGCTGCAAAGCGAGGGACTCTCCGGACCCCGCATCCCCGCCCCCTGGCAGCGAGGCCCAAAGATGGTGGAGAGGGACCCGGCTGCGGCGCGCTCGCCGTTGGAAGATTACATGAGCGGTGCACGCAACTCCGTCACCAGCAACTGCCCATGACGTAGTCTACCACTTGCAGTCATGGCTCTCTTGATCTCTAGCATCCAGTTCTTACAAGAAGAGCTGAATCCCCTCTGGCTAGTGCTACTGCCCCATCGAATCCAAATTGATGATGCTTCGCCCTACAGAGATACCTTCTCCATTTTTCTTTTGTGACTTCGTTTTCATTTTTTTTTTCTTTTGTGACATTCATGTAACAACAGTACGGAATGAACGATTTTAAAATTTAGTTTCACAGGAGAGCATTTTCTCAATCAACATGTAGTCTACAATGGTTCATAATGGTGTGACATTGATATTTATATTACAAAATCTGTGTTAATAGATATTCCAAATGACATCTCTAATTCTTTTGATGTGATATCTTAATTACAGAAGTTTATTGCTACTGCTAATGATGCTTGCTCTACAGCCGCATAAATCATATCAATGCGACAATATAGAAAAAGAAAACTGGAGGAAAGTTCATGAGGCTCATGGTGACTGATCTTAATACCATGTCTGATTTATATTTCAGTCATGTTATAATTCGAGACTTTATTCATGACAAAAACAAATTTCAGTCATCACAAATTCATTGAACAAAGCATGTCACACTGTGCTCATGCTTCGCACACCATGTTTCGACAAACAACAGCTGAAAAGAAGAAAAACATAGAGGCTATCTTCAAACCAACATCATGACTATAAGTCCTCTTTGGTCTTTCAAAAAAAAAAACAGACTAAGTCCTCTTTTGTTTCCTGAAAGGATTAGCCTTATTCCAGCATCTATTTGTTTCCTAATCCTATGTTTCTCCACTGATTTGTAGCAAATCTTGTATGTTTCTCCACTGATTTGTAGCAAATTCTGTACAACCTACAAGAAAACAGACAATAACGCCCTCTATATTCTTGATGCTACACCATCATAAAACGACTGTCTCAAGCATCATAGGCAACTCAAAAGTATAACCATTCAGAGTACACTACTAGTAACATCTGAAACGTTTCTAACCAGCAAAGTTCTGAGTTAGAATCACATTCATTTGATGGACATATAAAGAAATTTCGGAGTACTATAATTTTAGAGTAGTGTGATTCTGCCAAGCAAACTGGTTCTGATAATGTAACTAGCAAAAAAGATAACCTTTCACTAAAGCTATAAAATTAACTGCAATATGCGCAGCCTCTGCACATGCAGCGAACTATGGATGTCAGTTTCTGAATGTACAGTCTTATTTAGCAGTGTATAGTCTAGCAAAGTGGTGTAGTGCAGTCTCATAAGAATAGTCATATCGGCATATTTTCAGTTTCAGCTACTGGATTTTACTACCTTTCTGAATCTGATATGTTTCAGTGAATTTTTCAAATGCTGCTCTGGTTGTTGAAGCTCCTTTGGGTTCAAATTTTAAAGTTCCTCACCAATAAGATGCCAGCAGCACAGAGGATTTTGGATCAAAATTACATTCAATTACTATGTTTACTGCTTAGTCTATATTTGCCAAGCCTTAAGTTTTCTATATCGTGACAATACCCTACAGTCCTACACAAGTACAATATTTGCATCAGCGAAAAATCATCAGTGTCATAACCAGGAAGATACTGATGAATTCAGTATTTCAGAATCAAAGAGATTCGACTATTGATTCAGCATTTTAAATTCATTTGAGGAAATTATTTTTATGCTGGTAATTACTTCCAATTTAGTTAAGTTACAATCATATTCATGCCAGTATGAGATCCAATTTAATCTGATAAAAAATGGAGATTGTTAGGAATATTTTTGCTACCTTCCAATGGAAATTGCATCACACAGCAGAATATGAATCATAATAGTGTGTCAGTTAGGAGGCAAAATCGCACCTATATGATCTGCGGGTAGTGAATTCGATGAAAAAAACGATGAAAAAATGCTTACTACAGGGCAATCGTGTGGGCTGTGCATCTGTCCCAACTGTGGCCGGCTGAAGTAAGGGAACGATCGAGCACCATCGAGCAACGATAAGGTAACGGATGCATCGTTTTGCGAGGCTAAAGGTGGGTGAGGGAAATCGATCGTCAGCGCGGGCAGTGATGGGGCGAGGGAAGCCGACATCCTCGACAGGTGATCGCGGGCCGGGGCGGCGGCAAGGGATTGAAGCAATTAGCTTTATGTCGAATGTCTAAAATGAATTTGTCGATTACTATTTATACCATAGATAAATGATCGTGGTACCCTTTCTAATTGGATGGCTGGATTTGATTTATACTCCCACCCCTTATGGGAGTAGAAGGTACAGTAAAAACTCTCTTTGCAAAGACGTTTAAGATCTTAGTGCGAACATTTGCTGGTGAGTATTCTGATCAACAGATCTGTGAGAAAGCAAATATTTTCCTATGGATGTCTTCTTTATGTTTGCCAGCATTACTCTGCGGCGCCAAATGTTTGCTTCTGATATATTTTTTTAATTAGTATTGCCAGAGTAATTTTTATTTCAAAAATAAACTAGAGGCGTTGTCCTACCAAAATGGATTAATAAAAACCAAAGAGATGCTGCCGCGATAGACTCTCGAAGTGCGCTGCTGCTGCGTTGCTTTGCCTCATCGAATAACCGAATGAGTCGGTGTCCGGCGTCTGATGTTCATCGCATCTGCAAGAGATTCCATTCTGCTGATGTGGACCCATCGATGCCCATGGTTTAGGACCATCCGGTTGCTTGGTACCGCTGCCCTTTCCTTGTCGAGCACCAGAGACACGGCCAAATGCGCCGCATAGTCATGCTACCTCACGCCGACCTGAGCAACGAGCGACCCGCCGGTGACGCACCGAGCCGTGGCAACCTGCAAGTGCAATGTAACGTGACGCTGTCTGCTCCTTCCATTTCCATGGTAGAATACGCGGCTACGGAGTTCGTCACGCTCATGTTATGTTACGCATTATTCCTCTCTTCTTTATATGTATATATTACGCCCTTCGAATTTAAATTATTGATATAATTGATCTTTTTAGTTATGTTGATCATTTATCTTATTTAAAAAAAATAAAAATTTATTAAATATGTTATTATGATTTATTTTATTATTAAAAAAGTTTTATTTATCTTATATTTTTTTATATTTGAATAAATATTTTAAATAAAACGAATGATCAAATATAGCTAAAAAAGTTAACGAGACCAACAATTAAAATCAGAGAGAGTAATATATGCTTTTTTTTATTAAGACGAAATGGGCAGTAGTTGATGGAGGTTGCTGGAATATTAGGTGTGCAGTGTGCACCTTCCCAATGCTAGATGCCGCTACATACTCTAGCTTACTCGTTTACTACTACCTGCTGTGTGTCCGGCTTCGAATGGATGGAACTGCAAATTTGTCGCGCGTCTTCTCTGCAGAAGTCACTTTGTCATTGGATCAAGTTAGCAAGAGAACAAGCAATTAGCGTCTTGATTCAGGCATAATGTCGGGCACATGTAATTAATTTCGAGATTCGGGGACCTAGAATCCTAGATTCAGCAAGTGACATATGAATCCAGCATTGAAATATCACAAACCAGGAGATTGGGAAAGAAACTTCACGTTATATGATTCTTAAGAAAAGGCAAACTGTATGAGTGAGGCAACAATTCTGGATAAATTAAAGCTAACGAAGTTATGAACTTAAGTTGCATATGCAGGGTGTTCTTATGGTCTTAATCTTGGGTCATTTGGTTGGTATATCTGCAAAGCTTCCAAGAAAACGAGCTTCATGCGATGACATTTGACATTTGACGTCTTGTCATGGAGACACTGACAAGATTGGAGATGATCGTGCATGATGCGTCGATCCAAGTCCCAACGAACTGAAAAAAAAACAAGTTCAGTGAGAATTCACAAAAAAAAAAAAAAGTTCAGGGAGGATATGATTGAAAGGTGCACGGTTTTCCTTGGCCAAAAGAACTCTTGCAGCACAGGCAGAGACCTTGTCCTACATGACATGCCCCCATGCCATTTCCCATTCTGGAATATGGGCCGATCAGTTAAGTTCCCATTTTTAAGTTGCAACTTGCTTTCCTTATCAGGAAACAGTGCAGCACAATTTGGCCTGGATTTGTCAATGGTGAACATGCTGGTTTGCTGAATACTGCATAGCTGTGGCCATGTAACGGAGAATTATGCAACATCGCACCTTACTTCGCTGGGCTTTCCATGCTCTCAACTCTGAAGTCTGAATGGCAGTTATTTATTATGTAAGCCTGTTTTGTTTTCTTTATCCTGGGCATTTCCTCTTCTGTCCAGTGGCAACACGCCATTTGGGCAGACAAACATCTGAACAACGCACTAGAATATGTATGCTGCAGCTGCAGAGATAACTTATTAAAAACTAACTAATTGTCACCTCAACAGATGCAAAAATATTGTTGCTCATGTGCATCACACAACTAGACAAAGTCAAAACTGTTCCAGATATGGCAAGGCTCCAACTCATCTCCTGCAAAGATGTTCATCAATCGGTGGAGTTGCGATGCCAAAAAAGGAAAGGCAGGTGAATGCTATTGAGTCTTCATCAAGGGAAAAGAAAAATGGCAGATGATAGGATAAAAGGAGACTAACCTTTTTGGAAGTGGAATCGGATGTGACTTCTTGTGGGTGCATCACTACAGCAGTCTGGAAGAACAGGTGGTAGGTCGAGGATATGACACTTGGTAACTTTTGTTCCTAACCTGAGGAATCTAAGATAAGATAAGGGAACAATATTAAAAGAATTATTCTCCAATCCTGATTAGTACCACCAGTTCCTTATGTCATGCATAACCTGATAACCATGACACAGGGGAGGGAAGAGCATCTTACAGGAGATGTTGGTTGAAAGTTTAGCATAGTTCACACATTTTCGTTCGGATCAACTTATACTCACTCTACTGTATGTCTGAGCAAAATATCTAGATTGTCGGTTTTATATTACTATTTTTTCTTCAGGTAAGAAAGAAGATATTGTTCACAAAAGTTCTTTATCAAACTTGAGATTTGGTAGAGGACGATATTATTCTTGAAGAAAACTTGCACCCATAGGACTGTGTTAAAGAGCCAATAATGAGTTGGCGAGCATGATAAACATAGCAATTAGCAAGCTATCACAAGATTTTCTACTCGATGACTCCATCAGAATAACACGATCACTAAGGTTGTCCTGCCTCCATGCACAAACAATCCATGGAAGATACCGAGTTTTAACTAAATCTCTCTGATGGCTTTGCAGCATCTGTACAAAAATCCCTGAAACTGAAAAGTCTCTATTTGCAGGATCTCTCATCCATTTCAGCTACCTTTGTCATCTCATCGGTCAATACACATCGCTATTTTAGAATTTAATCCAGAGAACAATTTGCCAACCCATCCACTGCATAAATAATATTGCGACGAACTTTTATGGATTAAAAAGTAATTCTTCATCCATCTGGATTTGACTTCTGAACTCTCTAGCCATGTGTGCTACAGATCTGCTAAGAACTGTCACAACATACAAGTGTATACTTGCACAGAATACATTTTGAGAGCTTTTGCTTCCCATGGTGGACATGATCCAACTTGGGAACGTTGAAAATCTCAAATATTTGCTGTTCTATCAGTTTCTAGATCATTATCCAAAAAAAAATTATTTTCGGGATGCAGTAGCTTGCTGATACTTATGAGTCATGACATGGACAAGAGACAAGACAATCTCGGTCGTACAGAAAACTAGCTAAGCATGCTTCAGAGTTTACCATAATTCAAATATAATTAAATCTCCACATGGCTAAAAAGTAAAATATACAGTACACATCACAATCATTCGAGTAAATTTCAACTTGGAGGGAATTTCTGGGCCACGCAACTAGTGGCTTTTATGACAGCATCGTCAAAAGTAAAAGAAAAAGAAGTGGTAGGCGAGAGTAGAAAACAAAGGTAAAAATGGATCGTATGCACTCTATCCCCTTCCGGCATAATGCTTCAACACATAACAGTTTGACATTGCAAAGTTAGTTTGCTGCCAAACTTTCAGAAAAAGTTCTTTTACAATTTCCCTGCTCCAAACAAATTCCAAATTGTAACCTCATTTAATTATCGGTTTGAAAATAGCAATATAGGTAACAAAACTTTTATGAGCAGGATAAGTTGTTAGTTTGGTCGTCCAAATACATCATCTAGGCACAATATGGTACTCTCTCTATCCCAAAATCATTTGTTACCTTTTGAAAATCATGTTTGATCGTTTGTCTTATTCAAAAAAGTTATAAAAGTATTATTTATTTTATTATTAGAGATATTTTAAATATAATTTATTTATTTATTATATTTTTCATAAAAAATGAATGCGCCTACTGCTCATATGGATGAGGTAAATTTGGTAGTACTATGCTTCATCCCAATACATAAATGTCCCCTGAAAGACTTGAAGGTCGGGTTGTTGTCTGCGCGTGCCGATGACGTCAGGGCTAGGGATCCTAGGCCATTTTCAATTGGTATAGGCTCTGCACATTCGTTGCATTGGCCGGCTGTGAAGACATCGACTAATTTAAAATTTTAAACTCGCTTGAATCTGTTTTAGGTTAATTATCTTTTTTTTTTCTGCTAATCAGTTCAAATAATGTTGTGTGGAAAACCCTTTCTCTCTCTCTCTCGACAGGGCCGGCCCTGAGGGAGGGCAAAGAGGGCAGTCGCCCTGGGCCCCCGAAATTAAGGGGCCGCAACCCATAGCATGTATGTATATATGTCTAACAAAATTAAGTCCATTCATTGCGGTCTGTAGGCCTTAATTCATGAGAAAATAAAAATCCAACAGCCTAATATATAGGCTTGTACGCCAATCCGGTCAAGAGAATCACCATCGTATACGATCCTCTGATTATACCAATACAAACTGTCACATCGGCAGTTCAGAAAATCATAATTATTGTTCGTTCGGTGCCGCACATCGCAAGTCGTCGACTCGTCGGCGCGCGCTATTGCTAACTACTGATCGAGCGATCGGGCGCAAGTCGTAAGTTCCTGGCAATCCACATCCAAGGTCACGCCGTGGTAGCCTTGTAGGCCAGCAGGTTGCAGCACAGCAAGTACATTCCCTACCCTACCCTAAATCTTAATTGGCTTGGCTAATCGGTTCCTAACTGCACGATGAAACAATAAAATTATTTGATTGATTTTTGTTGCAGTTATGTCAAGTAGAAAGTATCCATATGGGAATGAGAAGGAAAAAGAAGAAAAGAGAGGATAAGTTCTTATAATCACAAAAAGAAGCCATGGATAAATTTCTTAAAATTAATACAAGCACTTCTAGTTCGAGGATCCCAAATCAAGACTAGTTAGTGATAGTTGGTTTTCAGGAAGAGGAACACGTTGATTTTAATGTGGAGGACCAGGTTCTGGCAGAAGACAATGTTGACATCAATATGGATGATGGCTATGTAAGTAATCATAACGTCAACTCCAATACATCTCCTACATATTCTGCTGGTATTGATGAGCAACATGTTTTTACTTTGTGCATTGAGAAGAAATTATTGGACGAGGTTGATAGGGATATTATCATTAGTGACTTTACAACTAGAAATGTGGTTGATAGCATACCATCATTAGTGACTTTACAACTAGAAATGTTCGAAGGAACTTTTAAGGTAATATACAATACATTGAGTATAAATTTGACTTTATACTATTATTTGCTTAGATTAGTAATAATATTTTTGATGCATCGGTAAAATTTCAGTGCTTGGATTAGTAAGGGCTCCGTCTTTTAACTTCGCCCCGGGCCCCATAATACACAGGACCGGCCCTGTCTCTCAGACTAGCTAATCACTTTTGTTTTTAAAGAAAAACTACGGTGGGGATCCCCACCTGAATTCTTCTCCTTATTAACAGGTAACAAAGTTTACATAGCGCTCGTGCTTGTGCCAGGGAATTATAACAGATTAGAGCAGAAGAGGAAAATGGAACTACTATCTAACTACATCAAGGACCGGTTCTTGATTTGCTCTATTGGGGAAGAGGCTCGGCAAGCCCAAAGTTTTAGATGATAGCTCAAGGATGCCATGGTAACCGGCAGTGTCATCTCGTAGTTAATCACTTATTGATATATCATAGTTATCTATGTAAATATTAGGCATCATATTGAAAAGGATTGCGCAAAAAGTCATTAAACACTCACTAAGTCAAAATGTAGGAGGAATCTCGAGGTGAAAGAATATACGCTCTGAAAATTGATGAAATTTGGTTATGATAGTAAAAGACTCGAGTGGTTTGTGCAAACTACAAAGCAGTACTTCCTCTATTTCGAAAATGCTGCCATTGGGACAACAAGATTAGTTTAAGTTTGAACTAATCTACATGTCCTAACGACAGCATTTCTAAAACGGAGGGAAAACAAGAAAAAAAAAAGAACGATGCTAAACTCCTTTTGTTGGAAGGAAAACAGACACATCATTTTGTTTCTTCGGGGACGAAAGCACAAACATCTACTATTTACAAAAGCGATATAAGCATGTTTTATTCATGATTAGTTTTATCTGAAAACACTAATTCACATACCTCAACAGGATTACATTCTGTGTGACCCCACAATCAAGTTGTTTGTTGTCCAGTTTCCTCATATATATCCTTCGACGTGCAACCATGTGAACCTTTTCCACCCCATCAACATCAAATGACCTTTGTGTTGAAGATATTCCTATATGCTTGTTTCCACGTCAATTGTACGGTTTTGGAGATGGATATATGGTGCATATGATTCTAAACGGTTTAGAGTTTTGAGGCCATGGTAACTTCAAGAAAAGTAGTTGCATCCCATTTCAATTCTTGCAGGTTTTAAAAGAATGGTGGAGTTCGAGTATTGAAGTTGTGCACATGTTTCTTCTGAATTTTGATCATCTTAAACTTTTGGATAGGTTGTTATTGTGGTAAATTCTTTGCATCATCATTTACTAGTGTCGCAAACTTATAATAAAGTTAACAATTTATATAAGAAAGTTTAAAAGTGACCTTTTTACGGGCACTGAAAGTTTTTTAAACAAGGATTTCAAACTAAAGTAGACTTGTCAGCAAGTTCTTAGTTGTTTTCAAAAAAAAAAAAGCAAGTTCTGAGTTGTTTAGGTACCAGCCCAAGCCCAATGTCCTCTCTTCCTTGGCAAGAAAATGCTTCTTAAGCAAGAGTCAACCTATTTAACAAAATTGTTCTACCTTAACCCTTACTTACGTGTCCGCGATCCGCCATCAACGGTACCCTTGATCACATAATATTTCCAATTAAAAAGTCTCAAATCCCCCTAGTTAAGATGCAACAACAGTCCCCAATCAGTGGTATTTCCGTCAATTGCACACGTACCCCTCATGAACTGCTCACCTCCTTTATAATACCACCCTCCCTCCCTCTCTCAACTTTAGCCACAAGGTTTAGCTAAAATCCAGAAGAAGAAAAAATAAACAGAGAGAGAAAGAAAACACTATTCGCGTCCACCATCACCGCCCTATCATCGGCCCATCTATCGTTGCCGAACCCCCTCCCAAAAAAACTTTATTCCCATTTAGGTCCCTGGCCGGTCCGGCCGGCCACCGGAAGTCGCAGCTCGCCGGAGGAAGCCCGTCTGTGCCCTGTGGCGGGGTCATGGGGTTCTCGCTGTATCCCATGAAGACGTTCACACGCATGCTCTGGAGCACCAGCTTCTTCCGTCATAAGCTCTTCGCGTCCTCCTGTTTCTAAGCCAGTCCCTTCCGCCTCGATCGCCTCGGTAGCGGCAGCCGCTGCGCAGCCCTAGTCGCCGGTGAAGTGTTTCTTCGCGCGCACGCGCTTGTGCGGGCGGGCGTGCACGGGTTCCAAGATTGTTTTCTTTTCTTTTCTTCTTTTTGGTTGGGTTCTTGAAGAGGGACAAGAAGGGGTAGTAACATGGATCCGAGCCGCGTGGGGTTCGACTCCGGCGGCGTGCGGCGGGGCGGGGGCCCGCAGATGCTGCTCTTCGGCGGCGGCGGTAGCGCCAACAGCAACGGGTTCATCCGAGGTAAGTGGACTGGGCCATGGCCAGATCTGGATCAGATCAGCGGTCCTTCCAATTTTTGAAGCTTTCTCACTCCGTTGGGCGCAGGTGTTCCGATGGCGGTGCTGGGCAGGGACGACGACGCGCTTGTGGGCAAGAGGCCCTTCTTCACGACGCACGAGGAGCTGATGGAGGAGGAGTACTACGACGAGCAGGCGCCGGAGAAGAAGCGGCGCCTGACCCCGGAGCAGGTGCGAATGCTGGAGCGGAGCTTCGAGGAGGACAACAAGCTGGAGCCGGAGCGGAAGACCGAGCTGGCGCGGCACCTGGGGATGGCGCCACGGCAGGTGGCCGTATGGTTCCAGAACCGCCGCGCGCGGTGGAAGACCAAGCAGCTCGAGACCGACTTCGACCGCCTCAAGGCTGCCTATGACGCACTCGCCGCCGACCACCAGGGTCTTCTAGCTGATAACGACCGCCTACGGGCGCAGGTAGCTACCTCGATGTGCCCTTCACCTCTCTTTTCATCCATGGTTAATCATTTTTTACAGTGTTTCATAAATTATTGCATGGCTTATTAGTGCTTCTCCGGCTGGTTAATTAGCTTGGTCACCGTGGTAGATGCAAGCCACATTGCTGCAAGGGGATGGAATAAAGTCGGAAATGCCATCGAGATCCTTGAACTTGATGCTATTGGCCATGATTTTTGTACTCGTGCGCTGAGCTACTTTAAACCAGTATGTTAAGTTCGAATTGTATCATTGGATGCCTCTTCATTTTGGGGACTTTCTGAATTTTGCTTAATCAAATGCAAAATAAGTTCATGGTCTATACTCCATAGTTCCAGACATAAACTTTCCAATGACTATCCTGCAAAGCGGGTTCTATGAATAGGGAACTAGGAACTACAGTTAACAAATGGGGAGCATTAGCTTGTGTTAATGATCATTAAATGGTTGATGGAAATGCCTAGTATGTATACTCCCTCCATATTCAAAATACACTTCGTTTTGGACAGGAATCCGCATATCAAGATGTAGTTAATTTGGAGAATTTTTCCATGTCTACCCCTAATAAATAGGATACTGGGTTAAACTTTTTCATAGTCCCAAGATTGTGCGAGTGGCTAGCCCATACTTCTATGAGGCATGCGCGCCTGAGTTCGATTCCTAAGGGGTCCTTTTTATTCGGATGGATTTTTTGCATGCAACAATGGGTCACGGAGGCCTTGGAAGACACGAAGCGAGGCGGCGTGAGTAATGTGGAGGTCTTGGAAAGCAGCGCCATTAGTGCAGGCTCCAGGGTAGTTCCGTCCATGGAGTCCAAATGTTTCCAAAACAAATTCTTTTGTGATAACTGGGAATAAACTCAGAACGAAGTGTTTTTTAGATGTGGAGGGAGTATTAAATTAGGGTATTGGATGCAATCAGTAAGAGCATCTCCAACCATTATCTAAATGAGGTTGCTAAACCAAAATTTAGGAAGTAACTAAAAAAAAACTCCAACCGTTCTCTAAATGAGGTCCCTAAATATAGCAACTCCCAAAACAAGGTCTATGACTCTCTACATTTAGCAACTTAATTGGAACTCCCTAAAGGCAGATTCTTATGGTTTTCTTATTTCCAACAGATTTGCGCCACCTGTGATATGATTTTAATTTTTAGGAAATGAATTATTGGGAGTGGTTGGAGGATGTGACTTTTTTTTACTCCCAACAAATTTAGAAACCTCCGAAATCTTGTGTTTAGGGAGTAATTTTTTACATAATGATTGGAGATGCTCTAATACTTTGTATCTTAAACTCGCGGCCCTATCATGGATTAAAATTTTTCCTTTATGACAACTTTCTACTATCTTCTTTCGAGTGGGTTCCATCATTCCATGTTTGGTAATTCTGTTGTGACAGATACGATATCGATGTAGGAGTGCACAGCTATATAATGAAGTACTAGATTATGATTTCCTGTCATTCCTAATGGTCCTTAGCATTTTATTCTTCTTTTCAATAATTTTTTTCTTCTAAGTGTGCATAATCCCTCATGATATCTTGTTATTACGAGATACTACATCCCAACTCTATTCGATCCTGCCAATTACATGTGAAAGACTGAAATGTCATTGGCTTATAAGAGGAACATAGTAACTGCAAACCGTACCCCACAAATTGTAGCAAAAGTCAGTGTTACTAACTGATAATGTCAAGTTCCTTACATAATTTGAATTTTACTAGTTTGGAAGACGTTACATTAGCTGTACTCATCCATATACATTTATAGCAAGAAATTCCATGCCCTCTTGGAAAAGCTACTTTAATAAGATTATAGAAAATTTGAGAACTTTACTGGAAAAATAGTCATTGAAATTCAAAAATAAAGGCAAAGTATAAGGGCCTTTGTGCATTTGTTTTCTTGTTATGAAACAATAATGCCTCTTGTAATATTAAATAAGATACCACTTTTGCCTCCTTCAATTGGCTTTAGCTAGTCATCAGCAGTGACCCACTACTACATGCATTTTAGGTACTATCCAGTGAGACTCTGCAGTAGGTAAGAATCTTGGCCCGTCCGAAGCCTAAACTTGATAACTATGCTTATTATCCATATAGTAATGTGAAAGAATTAATTACTCTAATCTACTTCTCATACTTTTTAAATCAAAATTAAAATTCAATGGTTTTAAATTTTTACAAGTGTTGTTTATCAAGTAGAAGACACTCAATTATATCACTGGAATATATATACTTGCTTCTTCCTAAATGCACCCAAACAATGCTCTTATAGAAGGATGAATATTGAAATATTTAATAAAGTGAACAGTCAAAACCACTGTGGTTTAACTAGTTCTTAAGAGGTCTAAATATTTGTGAATAAAAAATGAATCTAAATCTTGAAAATGTTACCAGATGCTGGGGACGATTTATTCTATATTCCTAGATGATTTCAATATTGAACCAATCTCATTTTGAAATTCAAACTTCATAGAGAACAAACACTTAACAAGTACTATTCACCAGGTATTTCTTTTCCATACCTTGAGTATCCCTTCCATTTCTTTTTTCACACATCTGTTTCAATTGTTTATAAGCTTTTGAAAATATCACGACAGATGTTATTGAAATTTGTAACATTTTTGTCTTGATGTATATGAACGGATCATTGTATATACTGATATATGCTATACCCACTCAGAGTATATATACTAACTAGCATATCCATGCCATTTCAAATACAGAAATAGGAATAGTAGTATTAAATTTTTTCTTGACTATAAATATTAAGGGGAGGATAGAAGGACAGCATAGCTGAGATTGTGTGATGGAGCCTAACTGAAATATGAAAGGAGGATTGCTTTAGGCATTCTGAAATGGGAAATGCTTTCCATAGTACTTAATGTTTGACTGGAGATCTAATGTCAAGTGATTTAAATCACTTCTTAAATAATGTGGGATGGGTCTGATCTGTATCATAATTTCTATTTTTAAAGCTTGTTCTTGTGACCAATATATAGAATGAAAATATACAGAACTACTACTTGCGCACTGCACAATTATTGTAGCTGCTAATCTGAGATCACTGGCATTCAATTGAAAGGATAATATTGAGATAGGGACTTCCATGCAAATGACGTGCACTCATACCACTGTTCTTTTCTTTTAACATTTGATTGAGATATGCTGTGGCTTAGATGTAAACCTAGATTAAGCAAAATATATCTAGAGCTTGCATGTTCCATGATACCTTGTACGAGATCAGATCACAATTCCATCTCAGTACTTTAATAGGCTTGGTCACCATGATAAACACAATTAACAATGGATTTAACAGGTGACCTCCCTGACAGAGAAGCTACAAGGCAAGGTGATGTCCCCGTCCCCGTCGGCGACTACCGCAGCTGAAGAGGTCAACCATTTGGATGACCACGCTGCTGTTTCAGATGCAGAGAAGCTGCTTGCACAGCATGTCAAGGAAGCCCTTGGTAGCGGCGACTGTGCTGTCCATGGTGCGCTTTCCTCAGAGGAGGAAGATGGTGGTGTAGTCAGCGATGAGGGCTGCAGCTTTGACTTCCCAGATGCCTTGTTCGTGGTCGGGGCCGCGGAGGAGGCGCAGCTTGGCAGTTTGGCCTCCTGGTTCTTGAACTGATTGGTGGATAGATGGATCATAGATCCATGCATCCAAGTGCACTGAGCAAGTCCTCTCCTTGTTTCAATCCTTTCTGCACCGTTTAAGTGTTGTGTTAATTATGTTTGTATGAAATGTTTTTGAGTAATTAAATGGTTACTGATGTTGTTCTAAGTTCATGTTTTGAATGCTTTGTATTGTTCATATAATAATATGAATTGGAACTGAGGCTTGAAAGAATGGAATAAATGGACGTGTTGACCAACTACGCAATGAGTTGGCCCCTTATTTTGTTTGAAGATCTTTTATGTTGTTATAAGGTATGAATGTGCATTACTCTTGGTCCTGTGAATAAAAATGTCTTGCTCCGTATGCATGTTAAATTTGTAGCTAAGCATGTATAAAATGTGGTTGATTTTATGCATGCTCCCAAATTTTGCTGGTTGAAGCATTTACGTTGTGCTTTTACCGATTGCGTTCGGTATTTTAGCTTTTTGTGAGTGCGTCTTGACTTTATAATTTACAAACACGATCAAATTACGTATGTGCTCAACCTAAACATTTTTTGGGACGACGTATGTGCTCAACCTAAACATTTTTTTCTTGCAAACAATGGGCAAGAGCCATTGGTTCTGTCGTGATGAACGATGAAAATTAGTCGAGAGAGAGGAGGTGAAAGCAAGGAAACGGTGGCCACTCGACTTTCCCTGGAAGGAGTGTCACCAATTACTTTTGCGGCAGAGAGGGAGATTAGGCGATCAAAATTAACATGCCGTAGTGCCGTACCCACTCATTGTCAAGCTCTGTATCAGTCGCGGACAGGCAGCCGGTGGGGCTACGGCTTCCCTGTGCCCTAAGTATGTGCCCATCCGTGTGATCTGTGTGCCCATCTAGATGAACGGTCATGAGTTAATCCCAGCCAGCAGCCGGGCCCATCCTAAAGTTTCTCCTCCCTTGCATCTATCGCCAGCGAAAAACGGCAGCCTCAGGGTATCGTATACAAATACGATATGTATTTCTCTCTCTCTCTCTCTCATAGTCTCATGGGGATTCGATCTTGATCTGGGCAGCACGAAGATTTATACGACAATGGACAAATCAAGGTCTCCTCGCTGGTGCAAAACTTCACTAGGGATGAACTCAAGTTATACGGCTCGGGTCTTGATTTATATAGACGACAACGCTGAGAACTCAATTTTGGCGGACGATTTCTTCAGTATGTGCTAAAACTAGCTCTAGCTCGGCATCCGAGAGCTCGATTCTGGTGGTCTTAATCTAAATTTTGGTGACCGGGATTTAGAATCCAACATTTCCTCGTCGAATTCGAGATCAAAGTGATGGATTATCGAATTGGGAGGCATCGATTTGTTTGTTTTATGTTCCTACAATTGTGAGTTCGTGGGCTTGACAATGTTCTTGTTGTTGTGAACATGAAGGTGAGGGCCTTGAGAAACTCTCTTCTGTAGCAGCAAGCCAGTAACTCATTTTCTGATTTGCTTGCTTTATGGTTCTTGCGTTTCTCCCATAATGACGTCGTTCACTTGGTGGGCACAAAGATCGGCATATACCGAGGGCACAGAGAAGCCGCAGCCGCGGTGGCCTGGTGGTGAAAGGCGCTCAAACCGACGGGGGTTCGAACCCGCCTCCGATGAAGGCAGCAATCACGGTCGTTGACCAACGTATTTCTAAAAAAAAGCTCTGTATCAGTAGTCTTTATCCGAAAAAAAAAAGCTCTGGGGGTGTTCAACTCTTTTCCACTCCAATGTTTTTTTCCTTTTAGACTGAGGATTTTACTTTCAACATGATATAAAATACGGTATCAATGAGAATGTGAATTTGCATTTTGAATTAACTTTTTAACAAACATGAAACAGGACACCCGAATCAAATGCGAAGCATCAAGCATGATATATGATAGGATATGTGTCCATGGGCCTGCAATGCCGCCGATCAAGTTTTGGTCCCGGCCTGTTTCGCCTGCCAGAATCACAATGTTCTCTGGGCCTAGATCGTACTGTATATAGTAGGATTTTGTTCCACTCGCTTTTTATTTCAGATTTATTTACTTCATTCATCAAATACATTTTTTTGGACGTACGTTTGACATAGAAGTTACAAAGAAGCAGTTGACATTTTATTAATTCTGCATTGGATACCTCTGTTTATTATTTGACTCAAAATTGAAGAGCGACATACTGATAAAACTATTCTGATAAAATACATCACACTCGAGAGATGAAGAAGGTTGTGTAATACTTGCTTCTGGGTGTGCGATTTTTCATTATGCAGATGCAAAAGAGGCCGAGCTACTGACCTGCAAAGAGGGGCTAAGAGTGTGTTTGGTTGGACTATGGTTGTGAAAACAAGTTATTATGGGTTATGGTTGTGAAAAAAGTTGATATGAGATATCAGTTGTAAGAAAAGTCGAAAGTCATTTGGTTGATTAGTTGTGGCTGTTAAAAAAACCATCAAATAGACCTCACATGTCATCCACTTTATACACACTCAACTATTTCCTTCTATCACTAACGAGTGGACCCTACTCATCAGCTCCTTCATCCTCCCATCTCTCTCTCTCTTCCATGAGTCCGGCGTCGCCGATCGCTGCCTCTCCCGTCGCCCTCCTCCTCTCCCACTCACGCCGCCTCTCCCGTAGCCCTCCTCCTCTCCCACTCCCGTCGCCTCTCCCGCCACACTCCTCCCCTGCGCCCGACATCGCTGCCTCTCTCGCAACCCTCCTCCTCCCCCGCGCTCGAGGCCTCCCCCGCCGGCCTCCTCCTCCCCCTTGTCCGACATTGTCACCTCTCCTGCCACCCTCCTCCTCCCCCGTGCCTGACGCTGCCGCCCTCCGCCTCCCCCGCGCCCGAGGCCTCTCCCACTGACGTCCTCCTACTCCGTGTATGGCGTTGTTGCCTCTCTCGTCGGCTTCCTCCTCCCCCGCGCCCGATGCCTCTCCCGCCGCCCTGCTTCTCCCGCGCGCCCGATGCTACTGCCCTCCTCCACCCCTGCGTCTGATGCCGCCTCCCTCCTCCTCCCCCATGCCTACCACCGCTGCCTTCCTCCTCCCCAGTGCTCGACGCCTATCCCGCCGCCCTCCTCCTCCCTAGTGCTGACGCCTATCCTGCCGCCCTCCTCCTCCCCCGTATCCATCGCCGCCGCCCTCCTTCTCCCTCGCGTTCGATGCCGCCGCCCTCCTCCTCCCCAGTGCCTGATTTTGAACGAGCAGAGAGGAGGGGCTTCGGGCAGCCAGCGAGGGGGAGAGGAGCTCCGAGTAGAGAGGCGAGGGTGAGGCTGCTAGTCTGTGGTCACTCGACGGGAAAGAAGAAAAAAAGAACAAAAGATTAAACCGGTATGCTCATAACCAGTGGCAGTGGTTTTTGTGAGAACTTAAAAGTCGTTGCTAGAGAAAGCAAGTGAAGAGGTGCTGTAAGAAATAAACTAGAGAAAAGGTACTTTTCTTCAAAGCACATAGGGAGAAAGCCAACTCCTGGGTTTGGCTTTTGACTTTTTTTAAGAAGAAACAGTAGCTAAAAAGCCAAACCAAACACACCCTAAACCTGTCAATGGAGTGGATCAGCCTGTTAAGCTACTATGCACCGACTAGTTTCACCAAAAAGTCAAAATTGATGCGAAGCATGGACAATTCACTTATACTTCAACACTCCCCCTCACGTGCAGCTCCCTCGGGGCACAAACATGAAAATAGGAGTGACACATGTGTAAGGACCAAAGGCGTACCGAGAGGGGGGGGGGGGGGGGGAGGGGTGAATCGGTAACCCGACCACGAATTCGAATACTTCAATTTACACTACTAGAACCTAGCAATCATTGCAACCTAACAATTCTAGTAGGCCAAAACCCTACATATGCTAGTGTTCATGATGATAGCAAGCACGAAAGCCTAACACACTAGCCTATGCAAGCCACAATTCAACCTAGTTACTAGAGCACACAATTACGGAATAGTAAAGAGGGGGTCAAGGAATGCTTATGATTTTTTCCCGAGGTCTCGGAAGGATGGCACCTTCCCCTACACCTCGTTGGACCACTCCCGCCGGAGTGCCGGTCACTCTCTAAATCCTAAACCCTGCCGCCAAAAAGGAGTTCTCACCCACGAGCCCGCAATCACTCCCGGAGTGAAGACACGGTGCGTGTCACCGCTACCACGAAGGCACAAGCTCGCCTCCCTCAAGAACTTGCCGGACTCTCCGAGCCGACATGGGCGCTCACTAGCGATTCCTCTTTCACCAGCGGACTCAAACTGTGTACAAACGTGTGACGACCTTCACAACCGATCACAATAGGCTCAATCACTGACACCTAACCGGTCTAGGTGCCACCATAGACCAAGAGTAACAACCTAGATCACACCCTCAAGGACACTCTAGCCTTAGATGTGCATCAATGCTCAAGTTACTCTCACTAGCACTCTCAAGATATGTATTATCTCCTTCTAGTGCTCTCCTCTTTGCCTCTTGGCTCTCACCAAATGCTCCAAGCAATTCCACTGGCCAAGAGAGGTCTCCAAGACCCCAGCAACGAAGTTATATAGGCTTCCAACCTCAAACTAGCCATTGCTCCATGAAATTAGCTTTCTAGGCCTACTGACCGAGTTGTCCGGTCACTGCCTGACAGGACCATCCGGTCAATGTAATCCTCAGCACCAACGGCTCTGCCCCTGTTGATCTTCGTACTGACCGGACCGTCCGATCAGCTGACCAGACCGTCCGTTCAGACTTTCTCTCTCCAGTCCAGAAACACTTCCTGCGTAACTTCCTCTCTGCCCAAGCCTCAACCATACTAACCGGACCGTTTGATCACTATACCGTACCGTCCGGTCTCTAGGGCTTCCAGACCTGACAGATTCCTCGCTCCTCGCTGAAAGTACCAGATAATTCCTCCTAGTGACCGTATAGTCCAGTCAGCACTGACCCCTCTATCCGGTCACTACATCCAGAAGCTGAAACTCCTCGTCCTCGCTTGACTTTGTTTCCCGGCTTCTCCGAACAGCTCCTTGGCTTCTCCGCTGTCACCTAGTGCATGTGATTTCACTGAGCATCCATGCACATCACCAACTAGTGTGACCTAAGAGATATGACCTAGACCCCCTTGATAGTCCAGTTTTTCCTACGGACTCAAAGCCCTAATAACTAGACAAGTGCTCCCAACACTTGCTCCATAGCTTGTTCTTAGCTTTGATCCATCTCCATCAACCCTTGGACTCCATCAAGCTCACAAGCCTTTATGCTTGTGGTCATTGTCATCAATCGCCAAGGCAATCGTCATCCATATGATTTGTAATAGAGTTTAGAGATGATTTCTGCATAGACAACACTCGTGTAGATTTTAGCCCACAATTTTATAGTTGTCATCTATCACTAAAACATTCATACCTTGGGGATCCAATTATCAATGGTCATGAAGCTTACAATCTCCTTCTTTTTAGTGATTGATGATAACCACTACTTATCATAATCTTTATCATAAAACAACAGGGCTAAAGAGCTATACAACGATCGAGAGGAACCTCACAAGCATAAGCAATGAATAAACAAGGTCCTACTCAATCAAGCATCATTAAGAGCTAAGAGGAATAAGAAAGAAGAGCACGCTCTAGATGATATGCATGCATGTCATGTGAAGATATTAATTAAAGCATAAAGACACGCAATGCAAGACATGAATGATGATATGCAACAGTGTAGCATGGCAATGCACAGGAATTAAGAACAAGCAATCATCATCATGGAATCATACACACGCAAACAGGATAAAAAAAAAAGACAAGCACTGCATATGAAAAGAAACCAAGTGAGGTCAAAATGAGTCAAACACAAGCGAATGAAAACCATGACTCAAAACCCACAAACATTTTGGTAAATCCATCAACAAAAAGATCCAAATGTATCTATCTCCCAAAACCCATATACACGTATGCTCTCCCTAGATACAAGCTAGAGACTCTCGATCGCACAGGATCACACTCCAACTCCCCCTAGACCTATGACATACTTCTCCCCCTTTGGCAACAAGCACCAAAAAGTGGGAAAAAGAAAATATCTATGCGCTTGTGGTTGAAGGAGGTGGTGCAGCGACTTCCTCTGAAGGCTCTGCTCTGGGCTGCTCCTGTGCTGGATCCTGCTGCTCTCCCTGAGCCTATGTCGCCTAAGCATCCAACTGCTCAAAGAACTCAAGGACTACAGGCGACTTAGACCCTCTGTTCCGCCCTGCTAGTGGGACTGTGGATGTCTCCTCGGCAACAGTCGCTTGAAGGAGAGCAAGGTCATCCACATCCTCTTGAGTGACACCTCGGCAGACAAGATCCTCTGCTACCTCAGGTGTGACTGTCTGTAGTAGAAGAGGGTGGAGCTGTAGCTGACTCTAGGGCTGTCTGGGAGTCTGCATGTGTGGTGTGCACTATCTCAGAAAACAGACTCCTGACTGGTAGCTGCTGGGAGATGGAAGGTCCTACCATCTGCGAAGTAGAAGAGTGTGTCGGTGAAGTGAACAACACAGACACTAAAAAGGTAGACACGGGGAGAACTGAGCTGGTTAGTGAGTCTGTCCTTCTCCCCCTGTCGGTAGCACCCCTAAGTGTGACAACCCGCTGGACTGGGCTGTCATCATGGCAGTGAAGGGGCCTGGTTGTGTCTGTAGCGTCTGAAACTGTGGAAGTGCTGAGGGTCCTGGCTATTGACTGGCCTACCTCTGAGTCAACTCTGACATTTGGGTCATCAGTGTTGTCAAAAGCATCATCTGCTGTCTCTGAAGCTCTGCCTGACCTCTGATCACCTCCATCATCTGACGTCTATTCTCGGTTGTGCTCTGGATAAACTCACCCAGGCATCCTACGAGTGCTGCTACAATGATAGCGTCCTCTGACTGTGTCCCTATAGGCTGGAGAGGTGCTCCTGTACTGGCTGACTCAGGAACCACCGTCTCTGGATGAGCTGCCTGCTCGTGAGTGACTGGCGGTGACTCCTGCTCCTCCTCTCCCGTCTGCTGACTCGAGGCTGACTGCGATCCCTTGGGGACTCGAGGTGAGTAGCTAGTGGTCACCTCAGGGAACGCGTCATACTGCTCCTCTATCACTAGTCCCATCCTCCTCAAAAGGTAGCAGATGTATGGACCGTAGACTAAGTGACGTCCTCCAACTCTCTCAGAGATGACCTCCTCCATCTCAGAAATCAGAAGGTCTAAAAGATCAAACTGTTGTCTCCTGAGGATAGCTGCCAGTGCCCTCTAGTGTAGAAGTGTAAACTCCTCTCTATATCTAGACCTGAGAATGATAGTACTGGTGACTATCGCTCTAACCACCTTAGCCTCTGTGGTGAGTCTTGTAGGGCCTCTATCAAAACCTGGGTTTGTGGTGGTGGAAAGGCAATCGACACCAAGTCGTCTGAAGGTAGCATCCCTCCCTGTGGTCTGCGGAGTGGAGCAAACGTCTCGTAGGCACTCCTGTAAAGCTGGAAGTCTGAAGCAAGGAGCCCTAGGTTAGCTATCAAGTCCTCCCTGGTAAGTCTCTAGGGCTCTCCTCTGAATAGGAACCAGATCTTAGAACAATCTCTGGCTACCCACAGTGTAGCATAGAACTCCAGAACTATATTCTTTTTGTATCTGTAGGGCTCCGTGACCAACTCTGCCAGACTAGGTAGATAAGTGAAATACTGCTCCATGTCTGTGCCGGTGGCTCTCCTCATAGCCTGGTAGGTAGTGTACTGCTATGACACAAACAGTCCAGACTTGCCCTTATCCTGACCTGATCCTGCCATCTCTGCTGACCGGAACTATCACTGCACAATCATAGGTATAGACAGGATAAGCATAGAACCTATATAAATCTAAAAGCATAGCACCGATAGGTAAGAATGCGCAATAGAAATCCTAGCACTGAGATGAAAGGCATGATCATTAGACAAATATGCAAGGTAACAACAGTGATCATCGACTATATATGGCTGGTGCGAGTCATCTAGTGTGCATTCAAATAATAGGCAATAAATCTAACTGCAGACTACATGAAAGACAATCCCTAGAATTGCAATTAACAGATAAGCATGGAATCAATTACAACCTAGGTTGAGCTAATTAGCTAATTAATGCAACTAAATATAGGCATTTAATTCTAATTGCATTAATTAAACTAATTACTCGAAATTTAGGGCATAATCGATGAATTGGAGATAGGCTCAATACCCTAGGAGAACTTGAAGTCAAAACCGAGAGGAACTCACAGCCGATCACCCGAAAAGATTAAACTTGGAGCTTTTCATCGCCGGTAATGGAGGAAAAAAAACAAACTTTGCCCTAGCTTTGCGGCGGAGCTCCGCTCTATGGACTCTGGTGAGCGCGCGTAAGCAAGAGGGGGAAGCAGAGGCGACGCGCGGGTAGTGGAGTCGACAGCGATGGCCCTTGCGATGGCGACGGCGAGCGCGCAGCTGCAGGCGGCAGCGCGCGGTAGGGTTCTGCGGGTGTGGGCGAGCGTGGCTGTGCGTGAGCAAGCTGGCGACGGCGCGACGGTGGCTAGTCGGCGGGGAGTGGCGTCAGCAGCAGGTGAAGGCGCACGATGGCGAAGGGCGGTGTTGGCAAGAACGACGAGGCGAGGGAGACTTCTCGGCTTCGGTCGAGAGAACGGGGATATGACCAAAATCAATTTTGACCTAGGTCAAAAGGATATAAATAGTCGAGATCCAAAGAGGAATAGATCAATGGTCATAGATCAGGATTGTGTCGCGCGATCAAACATAGTGACCGGACAGTACAGTCTCTGGACCGGACGGTCTAGTTTGCTCTGGGTCTGCTGGCATTCCATACAGACCGGACGGTCTGGTCACTAGGACCGTTCTGTCCGGTCTCTAGAATCAGACTCTCCAGAACACTGTACTCGTGGGCACTGACCGGACTGTTCGGTCCGAAGATCGGAACGGTCCGAAGATCGGACGGTACGGTCACTACTAGATTTTTGTTGAATCAAGGAATTTCTTCATTTTCCAAGTGCCCTTGCTTAACACCCAAATAAAACACTGTACTTGGAATATGAAGGGAACTCTCAAACACTCCTTTGCACATAGCGGCTCTCTATGGCCTTATAATTTTCGCAAATGCCAAAAGAAGAATCAAGCAAATAAGAACCAAGGCAAATAAGAGCCAAATGGATATGTATGAGCCTTAGTCCATGAATCGTGCGAGTAGACTTAACCTTGGAGGTCATAAGAGCTCGCTCAATGGGCATGAAGCACAATCCTTTCCTTTGGTCACACTTATGGAGATGTAATCTCATATGATCATGAGGCACAAATTTCTCCAAGTGAGACAAGCCTCCTTTGTGTTTCTTATATGATGCATGCAACAAGCATTTTACATATGCAATGAAAGTAAACATGTCATGTGAATGCAAGCAATATTAAACAAGATACAAAGGAAACCTAACAATGTCAAGTTTGAACCCCTCTCAAGCTTACTCACTATAAGCCATACCCTTGCCTTGAGAGAAGCCAAACCACCATCTCAAGCACTCCCCCTTGCTTATAGCTATCTTGAGTGGGTTAGACATTGACTAATTTTTATGTGTTTTTCTTTTAGTTATTTACACATGCATGGATGCAAGGCATACTAGTCACAAAGGAGTCCTAATTACCATGCAACGAAAGAAAAGGAAAACACACAACAACTACCAAAAACTAACACAGTTACCTTCCTCATGAGTAGATATTCGTTGAGGTCCATGTCACTTGTGATGGACTTCACATGATCTTCATGAAGCTCTCGGTCCCCCACCACCACCACCATCTTCTAGATATTGTTCTTGGGCACCCACTTGTACTTCGTTGACCTCTCAAGATCAACAATGCACTTAGACACCCATATGCTCTTGACATTTCTCTTCTTGTTTGGTGGTCCCAAAGCCTTAGCATTCACCTTGCCATTCTTGTTTCTAAAAAGCTTAAAATGTGTGTTCTCATGGAACAAGTTATTGTTAGACAAAACACTGGAACTTCTTACCATAGGACAATCCTTGATGGTGTGGCCATCCTTGCAACACCTCTCGCAATAGTAGTCATCGGCGAGTAGGGGATTGATCCATGCGGGGATAGAGTCACTCGTCCCGATGATGTCGATGGCGGTGGGATATGAGCCAAGTCCTCGGTGGGAGACATTGTTCATAAGGTTTCTCCCAAGAATCTCCTTGTGGATGGCTCTACCACGTGTGAGCCTCTCAAAGCCGTCCATCGCCATCTTCCTCTCTTTCTTGAGCTTATGGTATTCCTCCAAAACAAATGGCTCAAGAGAAGAAACATCAACCGAGGTGGTTAGTTCATCACACATAGTAGAAGCATCACTCTTGGATGAACTAGAGGAGGGAGAGGCAAGGTTATCAACATTGATGGCCTCAAAAGTAAGTTCAAGGGCCTCGTACTTCTCACGTAGCTCTACATGATCACCCTTGAGTTTGTCATAACTCTTGTTTAGGGCCTCATGAGATGTGACAAGGTCCTTGAGCTCACTCTCAAGCTCACTAACACGTTCCTTAACCAACTTACACTCTTTTCTTACCTTATCTAACATTTTGGATTTCTTGACGGCGATGTCGCGGGCTTGCTCAAGCATACTCCAAAGCTCGGCGTAGGAGAGCCCCTCATCATCGCTGTCATCACTGCTCTCATCCTCACTCTCCCCAAGTTGGCTCGCGGTCATGAGGCACGTGGGAGGTGGAGGAAGAGCTCATGGTGATATGATCTTGATCATGACTAGGCCGGCCACTTCTTCATCATTGCTTGAGAAAGAGGATGTGTCACTTGAGTTGTCGCTTGTCCACTCTCCAACAAGAGCCTTGTGTGAGAACTTCTTCTTGTCGTCTTGAGCTTTGCCTTTGCTCTTATGCTTGTTGAAGTACTTCTTCTTCTTCTTCTTTTGCTAGGATTTGGTGTCTTCTTCTTCTTCTTCATCATCACTTGAATCTTGGGACTTGAAAGCTTCTTTCTTGGGTTTCGGGCACTCTCGAACGAAGTGATTCTTTGAGCCACGGTTGAAGCACTTGCCCCTGAACTTGGAGGCAAATTTGTTCTTCAAGGTCCTCATCTTATTCATGAGAAGAGCCAAGTCCTCACTCAAGTCATCTTCATCATCATCTTCTTCTTCTTCAATTACTGCCTTCTTCTTGCTCTTTTTGCTCTTGATAGGCTCTTGCTTCTCGTCTTGAAGAGCGAGGTTGGATGATTGAGGATCATCCAAACCCAGCTGGTAGCTCTCAAAAGCGGTGATATTGCCAAGTACATCCTTCATGGTATTGGTCTTGAGGTCACCTTGGAAGGTGAAGGTGATGATGAACTCATATTTGGGATCTTTGAATAGCCTCAAGAATCTTCTTATCACTTCAACAGGCTTGAGCTTGAAATCATTCCCAAGAGCATTGATCTCCTCCACTAGTACATGAAAGCGAGAAGAAACAGTGTTAGCTCTCTCATGTGGTAATCTAGTGAAGTTATCATATTTGTTCTTCAGCACATAATATCTTTCCTTTTTGACATCACCGGTACCCTCATGGAGACCTGAATCTCAGTCCAGATACCATATGCTGTAGAACTTGCATCCAACCTAGCAAAGACATCCTTAGATATGCATGCAAATAGAGCATTCTTGGCCTTAGCATTGTTCTTAATGAAATCAGGTTCAAGTAGGTTTACATCCGCATCAGACTCATGGGTCACCATCCATATCTCTTGATCAAGGGACTCCAAGTAGGCTTGCGTACGAGCCTTCCAATACCCGTAGTCCTCCCCATCGAATATGGGAACACTCCCTACCTGTCCCGGCATCCTTACTCAAGGCGGTGAAGCATCAAAGATGAGCACTTGGCTCTGATACCACTTGTAAGCACCGAAGGCGTACCGAGAAGGGGGTGAATCGGTAAGCCGACCACGAATTTGAATACTTTAATTTACACTACTAGAACCTAGCAATAGTTACAACCTAACAATTCTAGTAGACCAAGAACCTACACATGCTAGTATTCATAATGATAGCAAGCGCGGAAGCCTAACACACTAGCCTATGCAAGCCATAATTCAACCTAGTTACTAGAGCACATAATTGCAGAATAGTAAAGAGGGGGTCAAAGAATGCTCATGATTTTTTCCCGAGGTCTTGAAAGGATGGCGCATTCCCCTACTCCTCATTGGACCACTCCCGCCGGAGTGCCGGTCCCTCCTGCCACCAAAGTGGAGTTCTCGCCCACGATCCCGCAATCACTCCCGGAGTGAAGACACGGTGCGCGTCACCAATGCCACCAAGGCACAATCTCGCCTCCCTCGAGAACTTGCCGGACTCCCCGAGCCGACACGGGCGCTCACTACCGATGGCCCTTTCACCAGCGGGCTCAAACCGTGTACAAACGTGTGATGGCCTTCACAACTGATCACGATAGGCTCGATCACCGACACTTAACCGGTCTAGGTCTCACCATAGACCAAGAGTAACAACCCAGATCACACTCTCAAGTACACTCTAGCCTTAGATGTCCATCAATACTCAAGTTACTCTCACTAGCACTCTCAAGATATGCAATATCTCCTCCTAGTACTCTCCTCTTTGCCTCTTGGCTCTCACCAAATGCTCCAAGCAATTCCACTGGCCAAGAGAGGTCTCCAAGACCCCAGCAACGAAGTTATATAGGCTTTCAACCTCAAACTATTCGTTGCTCCACGAAATCGGCTTTCTGTGCATACTGACCGAATTGTCCGGTCACTGCCAGACCGGACCGTCCGGTCACTGCAATCCTCAGCACCAACGGCTCTGCCCCTGCTGATATTCATACTGACCGGACCGTCGGGTCAGCTGACCAGACCGTCCGGTCAGACATTCTCTCTCCAGTCCAGAAACATTTCCTGCACAGCTTCCTCTCTGCCCAAGCCTCAACCCTATTGACCGGACCGTCTGGTCACTAGACTGTACCATCCGGTCTCTAGGACTTCCAGACCTGACAGATTCCTCGCTCCTCGCTGAAAGTCCCAGATAATTCTTCCTAGTGACCGTACAGTCCGATCACCACTGACCCCTCTGTCCGGTCACTACGTCCAGAAGGTGAAACTCCTCGTCCTCGCTTGACTTCATTTCTCGGCTTCTCCGAACAGCTCCTTGGCTTCTCCACTGTCACCTAGTGCCTGTGATTTTAATGAGCATCCATGCACATCACCAACTAGTGTGACCTAAGAGACATGATCTAGACCCCCTTGATAGTCCGGTTTTTCCTATGGACTCAAAGCCCTAATAACTAGACATGTGTTCCCAACACTTGCTCCATAGCTTGTCCTTAGCTTTGATGCATCTCCATCAACCCTTGGACTCCATTAAGCTCACAAGCCTACATGCTTGTGGTCATTGTCATCAATCATTAAGGCAACTGTCATCCATATGATTTGTAATAGAGTTTAGAGATGATTCCTGCATAGACAACACTCGTGTAGATATTAGCCCACAATTTCAAAGTTGTCATCTATCACCAAAATATTCATATCTTGGGGATCCAATCATCAATGCTCTTGAAGCTTACAACATGGAAAATGCGATCACAGATACCTGAACTTAAGACCTCTGGCTCGATATCATATTAAGTTACTATGCATCTATCAATTGCACCTAAAATCATAAATTAAACTGCTAGAAAAGGGTGAATAATTCACTTATAGTTCAATATCCTCCTCATGTGTATCTTTCTTGGGACGCAAACGTGAAAATAGAAGCGGTATAGCGGAATATGTAGTCACCAGGACTTGATCTCAAGATCTCTGACTCTGATACCATGTTAAGCTACTATGCACCGATCAGTTGCACCTAAAAACCTAAGCTAATGAGAAAGGATGAATAATAATTCATTTATGGTTCAACACAGCCAGCCAATCACACCGAAAACAAACTATTTAACAGTATGCATCGTCTTGAGGTTGAAGTCAGATTACGATTCTGATTAGCGTTGCTTCTATGGGAAGTGAAACAACTCATGACTGAGCTAAGGGAGGCGGGATAAACCATTGTAAACGGTTTCAGAATAGTCATTTGCTGGCAAATAAAGTTTGTATTGAGTCATTATGTAAAGTGTGGCTCTATGAGGCTCAAGACTTTGTTACTACTGCATTAGCAATGGAACCCTCTCGAGTTGTAATAAAATCAACATTTCCCCTTAAAAAAAGAAAAGAAAACCTATACTAATACGGTTCGAATAGATTTGTTGAATCTTTAGTTTATTCAACACTCATTTCAGTTAATGATATAATGATCATCGGTGTGCATTTTACTTATTTTGTTTTCTCTTTCAAGGAATTAGCCATTTAGGTGTGTATACATTGAAGGCTAACACACAAGCTGTCCTTATGAAAAGAAGAGCTGACACAATCAGATTTCAGAAATCGAAGTTAGTTCAAGCATAAAAGAATTAGACGAGTGTGTTGTCAGAGATCATGACTGGGTAACCAGAAAATACTTAGTATTTGTTCTTAAACACAAATAAAATATTCTCTTTTTTTAATAAATTACAAATATATGTGTTTACTAAACATATATGCTCAGACAATAAAAAAAAAACACTCGAGACAGTCACAGTCCCTTCTTCAGCGCCTCTCATCTAGAGATGGCAATGGGTACACTACCCGCTGGGGGGTGGGAGAACATACCCATCCCCACTTAGAGTTTTACATCCCGTCACATATATGCATACCCACTTCAGGTCTCAAATGTCCCCCATACCCATACCCACATGGGTATTAGTACCTATTGGGTTACCCACACCCATTAATAATATAATAAAATAAATGATTAACAAAAATATAACTTGTAAAATAATAATTAAAAACAAGTTTAAAATAAAATATCTAAAGCACCACATAATAATCCAAAGTACAACACAAAAATGATGAAAGTTTCACTCTTAATAAGCATCACACAAGAGTTCTTTTGTGACATGCCTTTTGCAAAGAAGATGATATAACCCATGGGTAGACGGGTATGAGTTATAAAGGAATATCCCCATACCCACTATACCCACCGAGGGACGAAAAAAGCCATTAAAAGACCCATGGGGAGAGAAATTGATTCAAACCCACACCCTAATAGAGTAAAAACCTATCGGGTATTGGATCATGGGTACCCATTGCCATCCCTACTCCCGTCCACCTGTCGCGCAGCTGCCAAGAAATATCCTCGCGTTTTCCTATGACAATTCCAGTCGAGCACAAATGGAAACACGTAGTATTTGTATACTATTATGCTCTTGTCGTCATCAGATCCCTTTTTAAAAATACTGACGTTCTCGAGACACATTTGCGCATTGCAACGCCGCTGATGTTGATCATTGCAGAAAATAGAAAATCACAGTGCTTGAATAGAAGTTAATAATTAATCAATGCTGGATCGATGGTTTAATACTCCTTGATTAGTTTGTCAAAAAAATACTCTTCGATCAGTAATTTGGTACTCCCAATTATTCGCACGACCATCAACAGCTCGGCTGCCGACAGAAATATCTGATTTTCTCGCGCGTTGCTGGTTTGTCACGGGACCATATATCCGCATGTATGTATCGCTGAGGGAATCTGCCGGTATGTTCATGTATCTTTCTCAGTTTATCAGAGTCGTTGGTTGCTAGGTTCTTCACGTATCCCTTCAGTTCAAGCCTGTTCAACTGCATGCTCGTTGTTGCAACCGAAATGCTGCCATTGATGCGCTAATGCCACCCGAGGTTGTATCTCCAACTCCAAACAGGTCTTATCATTATGGAAGTTCAGGGGTTGTAAGGATGTGTCATTGTCTCATAAAGTTTGAGTTTTCAGGTCTTTTGACACTGATGGTACGCTATGTCCAGGAGACAGCAATGATGCCAGAAATAAGCCGCTTATACAGGTTGAATGGTTGATGAACACAACGCAGCTAATATCCGGGACAAGTCAAAGAACTATTGAAAACCTTGCACTGATACATTGTAATACTATTAGTGTTACAACTTGGTCCACCCAAAACTCCTTGTACTGATTTTGTTGATAATGAATAAGGTTTGAAAATGAAGTGTATCAGCTAAAAAGCATTTTTTTTTTAAAAAAAAGGAATTGTTCACTGTTACTGGTGTTGGGCTGGAAAAGGCATTTGTCAGCTAAACATGGCATATTTTATCATATATTTTTTAAATATGGTAGAGAAGTACTTGAATACCTGTTCAGGGCACAAGAAACATTGTGCGAATTTCTGACCATGCGTGGTTTTACCGTATTTCTATCAGATTTGTACCTCTCTCCTGATTCCAGCTCCAGAAAGCTTTTACAGGAAACGGTTGACATAGCAATAGAGGAGGCAGAAATGCATGCATTAAAGTGTAAACAGCTGGTTCTAAACCCTGAAATTGTGCCTTTCTCAACAAATTATGATTATGAACAAGCAGACTTTACTAACATGTTTTCAGATAATCAGTCAGTTACAAAGAACTCGATCGGGGCTTTTAAGGATGTTTTTAGTCACATAAAAAAATTGGCAAGCCTGCATTTAAGAAAGGATAACTCTATTCTGAAGATGACAAATTCAGAGGGTAAAATGAATCTTACAAAACTCGAGCATCAGACTCTTTGTCTTGGAATGGAATAAAGATTCCCTTAAGAAAGTTTCCATTTACAATTCCAAGTAATCTAAATTGTGTTTCTTGGAATAACCACAAAGCAATGGTAGAGCCTGGCCAGAGCTCCTATAAAGTTATCGCTTTACAACCTGAGATCACAGTAGCTGAAACCTAGGGTGAACCATCGACTCAAGCAAGAAAAGCAACCGACTCTCACTAATTGCTGCTTCAACTTGGTCCACCCAAAACTCCTTGTACTGATTTTGTTGATAATGAATAAGGTTTGGAAATGAAGTGTATCAGCTAAAATGGAATTGTTCACTTGTGTTGGGCTGGAAAAGGCATTTGTCAGCTAAAAGCACAAAAATAAAAACATCAACAACGCCCACCGTGGGGCTCGAACCCACGACCACAAGGTTAAGAGCCTTGCGCTCTACCGACTGAGCTAGACGGGCTGGTTGAATTTTTTTGGTCGGTAACTTAGTACACCTGATGAAGCTCTTTTTGTCGCAGAAACTACATCCTATGAAACGCATATTTTTCAAACTATACGACGCACGAGCATCCATCGAGACTTGATACGCAACAAAAGAAGGTGCTGCTGCTGGCTTTGCCTCCTCCGAAATCCCAAATCGCAAGCAATACCAAACCCCAACCAAATCAGCCAAGCAACCTGAGTGATCGAAGACAACGTGGAAGCAATCATCACCATCTTTTCCGAGGCACGGGCGGGGCATGAAAAGTCTCACAAAACGTGCATCGCGGTCTCGTTTGCCGATTCATTACGCACTACTACTACATATTTTCCTTTTTAGAAAAAGAGAGAACGAACACACCGTTTGCAGTATGTAAATCCACTTAAAAACTTCTTTATGTACATATACATCCATACATTTGCATTGTGATGTGTTCGTATTCGTACGTGTGAACGATGAAACCAACACCACAAAATCCCATCTGGGCTCTTCTAAAACCCGAGCCAACAAAGATGAAGAAACTTTTTGATCCCTCACAGACCCGAAAGAAAAAAAAATAAAAAATTCACAAAATTAAATGTACATTTGTGACACCAATTAAGTTGGTGTGTGATATATACAAGTGCGTGCTATACTGGAATGACACGATCAGCGACCGGTGGCATCGCCACCGGCGCTTGCCGCTGGTCGTAGTGGCGGTGGATCTCGTTGACGAGCCAGCGCGCCTTGTTCCCGGCCCGCGGGGTCCCGTCGGCGATGAGCGCGTACAGCGCCGGCATGAGCCCCGGCATCTTCCCCAGCAGCGCGACCACCCCGTCCCCGCCGTGCCTCCCCAGCGCACACAGCAGCGCCGCGCAGTGCTCCCTCGCCGGCGACGCCGCCCCTTCCTCGCCGAGGAATCCCGCGACGCGCGTCACCAGCTCCGAGGAGCTGGCCAGCACGGCCCGCGCGCCCACGCCCCGCTCCGTGAGCCGCGCGAGCACTGCCACGGCGTCGACGGCCAGGTCGTCGGCGGAGAGCAGGATGCCGGCGAGCACGGGCACGGCGCCGGCGGCCACCGCCTTGGCGTGGACGGCGCCGCACTGGAGAAGGCCGTAGAGACTCACCAGCGCGTTCTTCCGCCCGCGGAACGACGCGGCGGCGTCACGCGCGAGGCGCACCAACGTCGGGACGGATTCCGGGACGCGGCCGATCTCCTCGCAGTACTCGGGTTCCGACGACAGGTAGAACAGCACGGCCGCCGCGTTCTGCCGCGCCTCGGCCTTGTGCGCCACGTTGACCGCGTCGACGACGAGCCCGACCCCGCCGGATTGGACCAGCGCGGTGCGACCGGACGGGTGCTTGGACAGGTTGAGCAGCGCCGCCACGGCGTTGTCTTGGACGGACGCGTCGGAGGAGGCGAGCAGGTGGAGCAGCCACGGCACGGCGGTGGCTTCCACGAGGCAGCACCGGTAGAACGCGTTCCGCTTCGACAGCTTGCGCGCCTCGTACGTCGCCTTGTTCAGGTCCTCCGCTTGCTGCGTCGTCGACAGCTTCGCGACGAGGAACGCCGCCGTGAGACGAGCGCCGCCGGCGGCCGCCGCGCTGAACGGCGACGTCGTCTTGTCGACCGCGTGCCGGTGCTTGCTGCTGCTCCTTTTGGAATCGTGGGCGCCCATGGTGATCAGTAATTGCTCCACGATGGCGCGCGCGGCGAGGTTGGGGATGAGGTCGGCGCTGCGGAGGCGCTCGCCGGTTACGGGGCAGGTCCGGCACCCGCTCTTCAACCACTTCTTGATGGAGGCGCGGTCGTAGGTCTGTCCCGTCGAGATGGTCACCGGGTCGCTCATCACCTCCAGCGTGATCGGGCACTGCAGCGATTCTGGACTCACCCACGCAGCCACGCTGCTCGCCTGCTGCTGCCTCCTGGCAGACGCCACGTCATCACCAACCTTCTTCAGCTTCTTCTCCTCGTCAATGCGGTCGAACAGGACGACGCGGCAGTACACCGCGAACGCCAGGAGCCCGCTGAGGAGCGCGAGGTCGTTGCCGTCGTCCTCGCCGTTAGTTTCATCCAACCGGTCGAGCAGCTCCGACTCCAGGAACGCCGCCTCCTCGGCGCACCCGGACCACGTGTCGATCCCCACGCGGCGGAGCGCGAGCCACGCGTCCTCGGCGTCGGGCGTGGCGCCGTTGCAGAACCGCGAGAGCACCGACCGCACGCTCCGCGCCGCGCGGGAGTCGTCCGGGTCCGGCCCGACCCGCGCCGCGGCGCGCCACGCGTGCTCCCGCACCAGCCTCCCGAGCTCCGCCGCGTCCACGTCGTCACGCGGCGGCGGCGGCAGAGCTTCCATGGCAGTGGCCACGGAGCCCAGCGCGACGCGGAGCTCCGAGGCGGCGAGGTCGGCGTTCATGAGGACCCACAGCCTCGCGCCACGCCGGCCGAGGTCGCCGAGGAGGAGCCGCAGCTTCTGCAGCGCCACGTGCAGCTCCGACAGACCCAGCACGGCGGCGTAACCGACCGGCGGCTCCGATTCACGTACCGCCTCCAGGAACGCAAGGAGGAGGCCGGCGACGCGGACGGCCTCGCCGGCGCCGCGCCGGAGGGCGGGGAACGTGGCCGCGTCGGCGCTGCGGCCCGTGACGTCGGCGGCGAGGGAGACCAGCGAGGCTAGCAGCGGCGCAGGCGCGATGGACTCGCACGGGCACACCGCAGGTAGAGTCAGCAGCCGGCGGCGGCGGCGCGGCTGCCCGCGCTCTTGCTTCTGCGGCGGCGGCATCGAGGTGGACGGAGCAGAGCGGATGAGATGGCATGCACGGGCACGGGATCGGAAAATAGCAGAGCACCTTTTGTCCCGGCCGGCCAGAATTGGAAGCGCGTCCGTCTACTTATAGCGGCACGGGCACACGTGTTGCGGCGCACGGGAGGAGGTCGATCCGACGGCGACGCGTGGCGATCTCGTCCACGTGGACGGTTGAGGAGGCCCGAGGGATGATGCTTCGGGGAAGGTTGTTGCGATCGTGGGCGGCAGGCAGCTTCGGGCGATCCGATTACGCGCCAAATTCATGAACTGTACCGATGCTCTATCTTTAAAACCAACTGGATACATCTGTGTATGGTTCGCGTGGGTTTTAAAAAAGAAGATCGGATTCGGTCACCAGCTCCTAAACAAGAGATATCCTATACGGGAAGAGAACCTAATAGGAGTAGCTGGCTGTAGATCAAATCTTTTTCTAAAACGAATCAATGACCAGGCTCATTGGCTTCGGGGTTTTCCAGAAGTGCTGAGCGATCTCATTACGTGAGCAACGAAATTAAATTACAAAAAAAAAGCTCTGCCTCCAGCACATATTGTATTATTGTTTTGTTTGCATGCGGAAAGTAAAGACTGGCTACAGATTTGGTTTCGGTTTAAAGATTGGATGAACGTGCCAGTTTAAAGGTTCAATGAAGTAGTCGACACGCTTAGAGATTTTTCTTGTACGCGTCAAACGAAGTCTCCTGGTTGCGTGTTGGCATTGCGGCGACATACGCACGGTTCCAGTTGTGGCGATTGCCGAACATGAACTGATCAGCGGGCTATTTCGATTAGTAGAAAAAAAAAAAAAAGGAGGACGCTTCTGCTTCGTTCAGAATAGGAAAGGGTCGGCTGGCTGCCGCCAAATCAGGCCGGCGCGCGTTGTCTTGTAGCGATCCATGTGCGTGCCGAAATCCAAGCACAAGCACGGGCGGGTCCCATGGACTGCACGGCGGCAAGGAACGAGATTTGAAGCCCATCAGGGTGGTGGCTGGGCCCGCGGCAGCCAGACCGCCGTCCCGGGCACGTGGAGAGCGATCGAGGCGAGCAGCGCCACAGGAGCGAGTCCCGCATGTCGACGTGGTCGGTGGACTGGTCCCACCTGGCTGTCGCCGACGCCGTGCCGCCCCGGGTGTGGGCTGGACTACCAGAGTCCCAAGCGTCAGCGCCCACCCAGCCCAGCCCACCGCCGCCCCCTGGCAGCCCCATGCGGCATGCGTTTCGTCACGCTGACGCGCCGGGGAGGCCGCCGTCGTACGGACGCTGTGCGTCCCGCACCTCCCGGGGACCTGGCGAAGTGGCGAGGCGTGATTAGCTGCCTTCATTTGCGTGGTTACTCGTTATTTATATCGGTAATGCTACTTTTTAGTCGATTAAAAAATAACATCTCTTTTAATCGATGGTTGTGTGTATATTTTTTATTATTTATCTATTTATAGGATTATTTGTATTAATTAGTATTATGTATAGATTATGAAAAAAATTTATCTTTTTGTATCCATTAGATCTAAATTTAAGGACTAAAAACGTTGATGGAAAGAAACCCTCATTTTCAATCGACTGAAAATTAGACACTCTCGTATTTATATTTGTTTAAAGCTACTACTAGCAATGAAATTCGGATTACTATATAAAGAATGCCTCATGAGATATTTTCAGTACAACTACACTGAAGAGTTTGGATCAGGAGGGACTTGCCAGGCTTGAAAAGCCAATCCGATGGGATGGTCGATTGTTGACTAATGAATCATTTACATGTCCCCTCAAAGAGAGAGAAAAAAGCATGCATGGAAATGCTCGGCAGTCGGAACATGCCTGGTGGATGCGTTCGGAAAGGCTAGGTGCTGATATTAGAATAGTTTTCAAAATAATTGGACCATACACTGACACACAATCATCATTTTAGGAAATTTAACCAAGTCTCTTTGTGATATACTGCCTCATGTGAGATTAATGTTGTTATGGCATATGCGCATATGTACATTAGGAGTTATAAGTTTAGACCTTGCTTCATTGCTCTATCAAATGGTACAAAACATATAAGTAATCGATCGTATTCAAGACCATTTGAAACTCAAACTATTATATGAGTTGCTCAAATAATCAACAACACCCAATTGAAGCTAGCATGTCACTACCACTGTCGTACACCCTCTGAGTCCTATAAGGATCGATCATTAAGACATCGTATGATCATGTCATCGAAACCAAAGTTACGGATGTCAGAGTCCATAGAGGGGACAAAATGTTATCCTTATAAGTCTTGGGGGCTCAAGCCCCCCTCCCCCACCCCCACACACACCACAACCACCCCCGTCCCTTCGCCTCCTCTATAGTTATGTTATGTCAATTATATATTTGCTTGATCATTTAGTGAATTATGTTAATGTCAAATCAAAAGTGTCACTCAAATCAATGTGTCACATTAGATTGTTTGCCACAGTAAAAATATCTAATTTTTAATTTAAATCTACACTATTTTTATTAATTACAACAACAACAAAGCCTTTTTATCCCAAGCAAGTTAGGATAGGCTAGAAATAAAACCCATGAGAACCCAAAAAAGGAGAGACAAAGGAACAAAGCCAAAAGAAAGAAAAAAAAAATCCAAAAAAAGGACAAAAACAAAAGGAACAAAAGCCAAAAGAAGGAAAAACGAGTAAGCAAGAAGGAAGAAAAAAATAATCACGGTTCCGACATGTCTATTGCTAGTCTCCAAGCGCTCATATCCATAGCTAGCTCCTTAGGGATATCCCACTCCTTCAAGTCTATCTTAACCGACTCTTTCCAAGTTAAGTTAGATCGGCCTCTATCTCTCTTAACATTAGCATCTCTCTTTAGAACCCCACTACGCACCTGCCTCCGGAGGCCTCCGTTGAACATGTCCGAACCATCTCAACCGATGTTGAACCAATTTCTCTTCGATAGGTGCCACTCCTATCCTGTCCTGAATATCTTCATTCCATATTCGATCTCTTCTTGTATACCCGCAAAACCAACGCAACATACGCATCTCTGCTATACTCAATTGTTGAACATGTCGCCTTTTTATAGGCCAGCTCTCAGCACCGTATAACATCGCCGGACGAATTGTCGTCCTATAAAATTTACCTTTTAGCTTTTGTGACACCCTCTTGTCGCTTAGGACGACAGAAGCTTGACGCCATTTCAACCAGCCGGTTGAAATTCTATGCCTAACATCTTCATCGAAGTCGTCATCCTTTTGTAACATTGATTCTAAATAACAAAACGCATCCTTCTTAACTACCAATTGTCCATCAAGCCTAACGTCTCCATCCTCATGTCTAGTCGTGATAAACTCGCACATCATATACTCGGTTTTAGTCCTACTAAGTCTGAACCCCTTCGACTCTAATGTGTGCCTACAGAGCTCCAACTTCCTATTAACCCCAGCCCTACTCTCGTCAACTAACACCACATCATCAGCAAAGAGCATACATCAAGGGGCATCACTCTGTATTTCTTATGTGACCTTGTTTATCACCAGAGCAAATATATAAGGGCTCAATGCAAACCCTTGGTGTAGTCCTATTTTAATCGGAAAGTCATTGGTATCGCCAGCACAGGTCCGCACACATGTCCTCGCGTCCTTGTACATATCCTTGATGAGAGTAATATACTTAGTTGGGACTTTGTGCTTCTCCATGGCCCACCACATGATATTTCTTGGCACTTTGTCATACCCCTTCTCGAGGTCAATAAAGACCATGTGTAAGTCCTTCCTCTGGTCCCAATATCTCTCCATCAATTATCGTATTAAGAAAATCGCCTCTATGGTCGACCTTCCAGGCATGAACCCAAACTGGTTTTGCGTCACACTTGTCACTCTTCTTAGGCAATGCTCGATAACCCTCTCCCAGAGCTTCATCGTATGACTCATCAGCTTAATCCCACGATAGTTAGTACAACTTTAAACATCTTTCTTGTTCTTGAAGATCGGTACTACTATACTGCTCTTCTATTCTTCTGACATCTTGTTTGACCAAAAGATGAAGTTAAAAAGCTTAGTTAACCATACTATGGCTCTGGCCCCCAAGCATCTCCACACTTCAATGGAGATACCATCAGGGCCCATCGCTTTACCATTCTTCATCCTCTTTAAAGCTTTCTCTATCTCTACCTCCTGAATTCTTCTCACAAAGCATCTGTTGGTATCATCAAAAGAGTCATCCAACTCAAGGATAGGGCCCTCCTCCTCCCTATTAAACAACTTATTGAAGTACTCTCGCCATCTATCCTTGATCTTCTCATCTTTTACTAGAAGTCGGTCTACCCCGTCCTTGATACATTTGATTTGGTTGATGTCCCTCGTTTTCCGCTCACGGATCCTAGCCACCTGATAGATGTCCTTCTCCCCTTCCTTCGTGCCTAGTCGCTGATAAAGGTCATCATACGCCTGACCCTTTGCTACACTCACTGCTCGCTTTGCAGCCCTCTTGGCTATCTTATAGCCTTCTATGTTGACTGCACTCTTGTCAAGATGTAGGCGCTTGAAACACTCCTTCTTCTCCTTCATAGCCTTTTGCACCTCATCATTCTACCACCAGGTGTCTTTTGCTTCTTTTTTGCCTCCCCTACTCACGCCCAACACTTTTGAAGCCACCTTCCGAACACATGTTGCCATCTTTAGCCACATGTCATCTGGTCCTTCTCCTTCCTCCCGCGGCCCCTCTCCTAGCATCCTCTCCTTAAAAGTTTGCGCCAGCTCCCCTCTAAACTTTCACCACTTCGTTCTTACGGTCTTGGTACGTTTGTCCTTGTATACACGTACTCGAAAGCGAAAGTCCGCCACCGCAAGCTTATGTTGAGTGACAACACACTCCCCAGGCATCACCCTGCAATCTAAGCAAGCACGTGTGCCCTCCCTCCTTGCAAGGATAAAGTCGATTTGGCTAGAGTGTTGTGCACTTCTAAAGGTCACTAGATGGGTTTCCCTCTTCCTAAAGAGGGTATTCGCTACCAACAAGTCATAAGCAACCACCCAGTTAAGGATATCCTCCCCATCCTGATTCCTACTACCATACCCGAACCCCCTATGGACCTGCTCGAACCCTATATTAGACGCCCCCACATGGCCGTTCAGACCTCCTCCTATGAAAAGCTTCTCACTGATAAGTATGGAGCTAACCATGCTATCTAGATCTTCCCAAAACTGTCTCTTGGTGCTCTTACTAAGACCTACCTGAGGGGCATAGGCACTGATCACATTCAGAGCCGAATCTCCAACTACCAACCAGACTAGGATAATCCGATTGACGTGCCTCCTAACATGTACAACTCCATCCTTGAGGCTCCTATCGATCAAGACGCCTACACCATTTCTGCCCGATGTTGTACCCGTGTACCAAAGCTTGAAGCCAGTATCCTCCACCTCCTTCGCCTTCTGGCCCTTCCATTTAGTCTCCTGGACGCATATGATATTTACATGCCTCTTAGTTGCCAGATCGACTAGCTCTCATAACTTACCCGTTATGGACCCTACGTTCCAACTCCCTAGACGAAACAAGTTAGAATAGACCACAGATGAAACCCTAAAAAGCACAAACATAAGAAAAACGAACACAATAAAGAAGGCAAAGAGAAAGAAAAAGAAAAAGAGCAATATAAAAAACAATCATATATATACCATGTTAGTAAATTATTCTTTCTGTTCTATTTTTTTTGTCATTTGAGAATTCAAAATTTATCATAATACTTGCCATTTACGGTTTCTGATGCATCTCTCTTCTTCTTGTTTTTTTCTATAACACATCTTTTTCATCCTTTTTAATTTTTGTATACAAAATTAGAATAGTAAGTAAATTAAAACTGAGAAAAAAGTATAGTAATCAGAGTTAATAATGCACACCACCCAATGATCACGGTGACAATAGGTCGGGCCTAACTATATTTGCTAGAGAAGTTATCGAGCTCCGTGTTGAGCTGACGAAGTTGGAAATTATACACCGTAAAGTCTCATAATAGGGTCCGAGGGTCAGCCATCTATTGACTAATAGGACGAGTGTTGAGTCGCGCAATGAGGATTTAGACTTCGTTGCTACTATGTTAGCAACTGATTGTGACCTAGTTGAGGCTTAATAAAATCATCTTTCTCTTACAAAATCTCTATTACTTATTAATTTAGGTGAGATCATCATTGATGTTGTTTTAGTTTGGTGTTACCTTTGATGTTGGGAGTTCCGTGTCCGTGTCGATTTCTATAACATTTTTTCACATGTGCTATCAAGCTGCATCGCGCTTGCCATCATAGACTTGGAAGTTTAAGATTTGGATCCCGAAGCCATCATGTATCATTGGTGTTGGTTTAGTTTGGTGATAGCTTTGGTGTTAGGAGTTCCGTGTCTGTGTCGATTTCTATAACTTTTTTTACATGTGCTATCAAGATGCATCGCGCTTGACATCTCATAGACTTGGAAGTTTAAGATTTGGATCCCGAAACCATCATGTATTATAGAAACTCTGAATTTAAGGCCTGCATCGAGGCACTCTTGCCGTAAAAGAGAGCCTTGAACACCTTTTGATTATTTATTTCGAACCCTCCTCGCTTCGTGTCCTAGCATCCATTGGAGCGCTAGGACAGGCTCATTCAATTATGCAATAAAGTTGCCCGGAAGTTGTTGAGTAGCAGTATATGAGCACCTGCCGCTCATATTTACATGATATTGATGTTGTAGTTGCCTCCCAGACAAAGCCAAAAATCAGAATGTCGTATGAACGAGATCTCAGCGCCACCAGACGAGGAGCTGGGACTTCGATCATGATCTCGTCATCTCATCACCTTGTGACCTTCTTTGCTCAACATCTGATGTTCAAGTACTTCTCACACTGGTTCGATATTTTGTGGTATAGCTCTTGTGATATTTGATATTGGTAAACTTTTTAACAATGATGATAAAGGACGTTTAAAAAATTAAAAAGTATGATAAAAGTGATACTAAAAAGTTACTATATTAGTTTCTTGGGTTAGGACCCGAAAGTAATATGGAATTAAAGATTAAAAAAATATCAATGTTATATTAAGTTTAGCTACAAGTCTAACATAGTCAAATAGTGAAAGAGATTGATAAACTATAGGAGAATTATGTTAAACTATGTAATATCCTATTATTAGAAGTGATATTTCTTTTTCTATTTAATAAATATCTATCATACTTATATATGTTAATTTTAATTATTTAAAAACCATAGCAACGTACGGGCACTTTACTAATTAATAAATAAATAATGTTCATCGCTACGAGACATATGGTTGCCGTAATTTTTGTAATATGATTATGGAGCACACCCATGGTCAGTTGTGTGGTGTTCTAGGTCTGCACCAGCACGCCACGAATGAAATACAGATAACACTGCTCCACGCACTTGTCGTGGATAGAACATGTGCGGGGAACGGGGAGCAACGACATGCCCAATCGGTAAGGCTCCCCCATGCAAAATCTCTGTAACAGGCGTTCCAGGCCTTGGCTGTACCCTGTATCATTGCCACTTTACTAATTAATAAATAAATAATGTTCATCGCTGCAAGACATATGGTTGCCGCACTTTTTATAATATGATTATGGAGCACACCCATGGTCGGTTGTGTGGTGTTCTCGGTCTACATGAGCATGCCACAAATGAAATACAGATAACACTGCTCCACGCGCTTGTCGCGGATAGAACATGCGCAGGACCAGGGAGCGATGACCTACCCAATCGGTAAGGCTCCCCCATGCAAAATCTTTGTAACAGGCGTTTCGGGCCTTGGCTGTATCCCGTATCATTGCCACTTTACTAGTTAATAAATAAATAATGTTCGTCACTACAAGACATATGGTTGTCGCAATTTTTGTAATATGATTATGAAGCACATCCGTGCTCGGTTATGTGGTGTTCTGGGTCTGCACGAGCACGCCACGAATGAAAGAAATACAGCAGATAACACTGCTCCACGCGCTTTTCACGAATAGAACATGCACGCGGGGGGGGGGGGGGGGGGGGGGGACCGGGGAGCGACGACTTGCCCAATTGGTAAGGCTCCCCCATGCAAAATCTTTGTAACAGGCGTTCCGGGCCTTGGCTGTACCCCGTATCATTGCCACTTTACTAATTAATAAATAAATAATGATCATCGCTGCAAGACATATGGTTGCCGTAATTTTTGTAATATGATTATGGAGCACACCCGTGGTTGGTTGAGTGGTGTTCTGGATCTGCACGAGCACGCCATGAATGAAATACAGATAACACTGCTCCATGTGCTTGTCGCGGATAGAACATGCGCGGGGAACTGGGAGGGACGACCTGCCCAATCGGTAAGGCTCCCCCATGCAAAATCTCTGTAACAGGCGTTCTGAGCCTTGGCTGTACCCCGTATCATTGCCACTTTACTAATTAATAAATAAATAATGTACATCGCTGCAAGACATATGGTTGCCGCAATTTTTATAATATGATTATGGAGCACACCCATGGTCGGTTGTGTGGTGTTCTCGGTCTGCATGAGCATGCCACAAATGAAATACAGATAACACTGCTCCACGTGCTTGTCGCGGATAGAACATGTGCGGGACCAGGGAGTGACGACCTGCCCAATCGGTAAGGCTCCCCCATGCAAAATCTCTGTAACAGGCATTCGGGTCTTGGCTGTACCCTTTTACTAATTAATAAATAATTAATGTTCGTCGCTGCAAGACATATGGTTGCCGCAATTTTTGTAATATGATTATGAAGCACATCCGTGGTTGGTTGTGTGGTGTTCTGGGTCTGCACGAGCACGCCACGAATGAAATACAGATAACACTGCTCCACGCGCTTGTCGCGAATAGAACATGCGCGAGGGAGGGGGGGGGGGGACCGGGGAGCGACGACCTGCCCAATCGGTAAGGCTCCCCCATGCAAAATCTCTGTAATAGGCGTTCCGGGCTTTGGCTGTATCCCGTATCATTCACTTTACTAATTAATAAATAAATAATGTTCATCGCTGCAAGACATATGGTTGCACACCCGTGTGGTGTTCTGGGTCTTTCACGAGCACGCCACGAATGAAATACAGATAACACTGCTCCACGCGCTTGTCACGAATAGAACATGCGCGGGGGGGGGGGGGATCGGGTAAGGCTCCCCATGTAAAATCTCTGTAACAGGCGTTCCAGGCCTTGGCTGTATCCCGTATCATTGCCACTTTACTAATTAATAAATAAATAATGTTCGTCGTTGCAAGACATATGGTTGCACACCCGTGGTCGGTTGTGTGGTGTTCTGGGTCTGCACGAGCACGCCACGAATGAAATACAGATAACACTGCTCCACGCGCTTGTCGCGGATAGAACATGTGCGGGGACCGGGGAGCGACGACCTGCCCAATCGGTAAGGCTCCCCCATGCAAAATCTCTATAGTAGGCGTTCCGGGCTTTGGCTTTACCCCGTATCATTGCCACTTTTCTAATTAATAAATAAATAATGTTCATCGTTACAAGACATATGGTTGCCGTAATTTTTGTAATATGATTAGGAAGCACACCCGTGGTCAGTTGTATGGTGTTCTGAGTCTGCACGAGCACGCTACAAATAAAATACAGATAACACTGCTTCACGCGCTTGTCGCGGATAGAACATGCGCGGGACCGGGGAGCGACGATCTGCCCAATCGGTAAGACTCCCCCATGCAAAATCTCTATAACAGGCGTTCCGGGCCATGGCTGTACTCCGTATCATTGCCGAACCCGTGGTGAAAACCGACGACAATCGGCGTTGCGCCTTTCACGAGAAGGCCTACTAGACAGCGACGAGAGCGCGACCGCAACTATCACGCCAAAGTAAATTTAAGTATGTCGCGGCGATGTCCACGTACCATACGCCACACGTTTCAGAGGGTGGCCGGCGGCGACGACCGTCACGGCATGCCACCGCCGCTTGCTGGGGCTGATGCCAACACTCACGCACAAATGATATCAAAAAAAAAAAACACTCACGCACAAATAAATCGGCGATCTCTTCGGGTGCCGCCCCAGGCATGGGCTCCCGATTGCGAGCGGCCAACCCACCGTCCCGGCAGCCGCGTACTACGCATGTCCCCGTCGTACGGACGGGCTGTGGCGTTTTGTACGTCTAAGAGCATCCACAGTCCGGTGATGGTTTGGAATGTTAAATCAGAGCCATCTAGCATGGGTGTTTCGTTTGTGTTTTTCTCTGCAATGTGAACATCGATGCTAGATAAAAGATGGATCCCATTAAATATGAGCAATGTTAGAGAGAGGATGATTATTTTATTACTTGGCATCGGGTGTCTTTTTGTTTCTGGATTGAAGCACCGATTCATTTAATGGTTTCACCGGGTTCCATCGGTGCCTAAAGACAGAAGATTCCTTCAAGCACCGGTCCAGTGTGGGTGTTCTAAGAGACCTCGTGGAACATGATTATAGCTAGCTAGTCGATGATCGACAGTTAAGTGTCATAAGCTGACAAGAAAATTAATTAACATCGAATCCGCCCCTTGTTTTGTTTGATCAATATGCTTCATCTCCAGGCTTGTACCCCCCACCCGACACGGTTGCGGTTGCCTACGTGGAGACACGATTTGTTAGCGACCAATCATAAAATATATGGAGCAGTTAAGCCTGTTTGTTTTAGATTATAATCCATTTAGATTATATAATTTGGATTAAATAATCTAAGAAGAAAACAAACAGATTAGATTATGATAATCCTATAATCTTCTCATAATTAACTTATTTCAGATTATTTTAATAAAATACTCACTGTTCCTATGCAAGAGAGCTAGGACCACCTGTGATGTTCTAGATTATATAATTTAACATCTTTAATCTAGATTATATAATTCATAAGCTAAAATAAACAGGGCCTTAATTCCGCTAGTAGCTCAGCTGTCGTTGGATGTCGGATGATAGCTCGGCTACGGTGCCGACTGGCCTTGGAGGACTATAATATGCTCGGTTCAACGTCCTCCTTGTCATGGAGATTTCAATAAAAACAGAGTGAAACCTTGTCTAAAAAAAAACCATCCTCCTTCTCGTGACACGAATTAACGCGGCGGTAGAAACACACCATTGTCGTTAACCACGGACTGGGCAGAATCTGGCCGGGATGCCGGGTTTTTGCTAGCTTATTAATAATTCCGGGTCGGTGCAAGCAGACGATGAACTCGGCCGGTTCTGTCGGACAAGAAGGTCTCGATGGGGCCGTGTGGACAAGAAGGTCTTGATAGGTACTTCCACGACATGCCGTCAGAACTTTGCGTGGGAGTCTTCTTGATCGGGCAGGTAGCACACATGGCGCTTGTCCAGTTCACGACACGCCGTCCAATGCGCGAAGCAGCGCCAGATCGAACAGCCGACCACTGGCTAGCTCGCAGTGTGCTCTCCGTCATTATGATTTTAAAAACCGCCGAAGCTCGTGTCCGGCGGCGGCATGCGTTATTGTCCCCGACTCATTACTATCGTAACATGATTAAACATAGACTCATCGGTTGAGATAGGACTGCACGAACGCGTGTCAACCTCTCCGTTGGCATATATTCCGATCCCATGTCCACGTGAACGGCAGCCGCACTACGGCCGGATCTGTACAGTTACAACGATGGCGAGGAGTGCCTTCGTTTGGACAAGGGCTTCCCGCATGGCCGCATGTGCGCCAGGCATGGGCTCCCGTTCAGGATTCACGCTAGTGACGCCGTCCCGGCAGCCGCGTGCGCATGCTCTGCCGTCTGCGCACGCGGACAGTCACCGTTGTACGGATGGGTTGTAGCGTGTACGTCTAGGTACTGGCTCGTGGAACATGGTTAGCTAGTCTCTGGTAATTTAACGCGGCACGGATGTGATATATAGTTGATCGACGATTAAGCAAGATAAGGTGCTGACGGTGAAAGCTGGTCCCAGCAAGTACCACTAGGGGAGGAGTCGTCTATCAGAATTCCCATCGTCTTGGAGCACCTCTGGAAGACGCATGAATCATCAGCCACACTGATTATGCACTGTATGCGTATGATGCTCATTGATTTTCAATCATCTTGGAGTAATGTATGGCCGTAGTTCGTTGAGCCAAGGTTAGCTAGAACCTTTTACCATTATCTAAAAAAAATCGTAAAATACTTTGCTTATTTGTATAATAAATATGTACTTCAGACCAAAAAAATGGCTGTGTGCATCGAACTTATGATAGCATAGGGAACGTCATTACTGGTGAAATCGATCGGGATTGGACAAAGAAAGAATCATGGATGCATTCTTGATCAACCATCAACGTTTGCTTTCTCCTTATTCAAAGTAGTGCAGTAACAAGCCAAAGCGGCAGCTGAACAGTGTCACAGCTCACACTAACAGATGAGTTCAGCTCAGCTGCTTGTCCATGAACCGCTTCAAGACTCGGACGAACTCGTCCACGGGCTTAGCCCACGGCCGGAGCGAGAAGAATGCGTGTCCCTGCCAGGGGAACTCAACGTGCTCCACGGGCTTCCCCATCTCTGCTATTCGCCGCACGTACTCCACGTTCCTGTCCCTCAGTATATCCTCCCCGGCCACGACCACCAGTGTGGGCCCGACGACCACCCCGTCAAGCCTCGGGCTGTCCGGCCCGAACGGGTGGTCCGCGTCGGCGCCGGGCTGGAGGCACAGCCGTAGGAACCGTGCCGACATGTCCCTGTTCAGATACGCGTCGTCTGGGCAGCTCAGCTCGGACCGCGTCGGCTCGCCGCCGGCGAAGAACGGCATCAGCGGGACGAACCCGCGGAGCCGCACCGGATCAAGGGTTATTTAATAAAGAAAGTGTAAATTAGATATTTTTGTACATTAAATTATGATCTTGACATATTGATGAGATATGTGGATGTCTTTGGTGATATGTTTAGTAGTTTGATAATAGATTTAATAAGTATATTTAAATATAACTAATAACCAAACTAAGTTGGGCATATGCCCCTATGCTCACAAAAACCACACTAATCATGTTTATATCAATTGGTTGCCCTAAAGCCAGCAATACTTCTGTAAAATTGTTTATCATAACTTAGCACTCTTTCGTATTAGTGCACATATATAAATAACAAGTCTTAAGCTATTTTCATGACATTGTAGCTACGATATCGTTTCAGCTAAGATCTCATGCTACTCGAGATAATAAGGTGACTTGAGATGTAATTGTTATATTTTTTTATTTCATCTATTTGCATAATTGTCGGATATCTCGACAATATGGTATAATTTTCATGGCATTCCATTTGATGAAAACCTTTCACAAATTAAATAAAATTAACTAAATAAAAGAGAAACCATGGACGTTAAAAACTTGTTTCTATTCTTGAATTTGCATTATTTTACTAGCAACTTTTCATAACATGTGTTTCTAAAAGGAAAATTTTTCCCTTCTTTTGGAAACTCTTTTGATATCCTTGAACACATTTTCTAAGTCCATTGATATTTTTTCTTGGTTCTGTAGGGTTTGTGTCACGGACCCGCCTTACCATGGAGACGGCTCCGTTCCAGGATCTCCCTCGGATGGCGACACGCGCTGTGACGCCCAATAGTACAACACATGACAGAGAAATATAATTGCAAGAAGAGCATAGGTAGAGAACAGAGTTTTACATAAAATCTGAAGTTATATTACAAATCAGAGTTTTATCAAAAGTAAGTTGCGAAAGCGAATTGTTTGACATTGAATCATTAGCTCGACGAAATAGACGAGATACAATCGCCCTCTCACGGTGACACACAGGGAACAACCCGGCCATAATAGGTGCCTTGCCCAAGCACCGTACCGGCAAGCAAGGAACTACTCCTCATCTTCATTCGTGCACAGCTCCCACTCGATGTTCCAGCAGTCGGGGTGCTGGCCCTCCTAGTGGAATATTCCACCGCAGTGGCAGTCTCCGTCCTGGCCATCTGAAAACCACATAGAGCTACGCCCTGAGTAACTAATTTACTCAGCAAGACTGACCCGTCAAAATGGCCAGCTACAGCCGACGCCTAGACATGCAAAGGCTAGGGATAGGGTTTATATTGCCACAAGCCAGCCTAGTAGTGGATCCTTGTTTTTCAAGTTTTAGCATCAAGTTAAGTTATCATGTGAAATAGTAAATTTAGTTGGTACTAAAGCTATAACAATCATGGTTGCAATACAATCTTAATAATTTTCAAACAGCAGTATTAAACCCACTCATCATCTTAATGGCTTCCGACACTGTTCCGGAGCAGCGATCAAGTGTTACTCGTTACTGTGAGGGGCAGCGACTCGACTCGATTTACATCCTGCAGGAGAAACCTACTTGCACGACCCATACGCGCTTCCGGGAAGTCGCATGGAGCAACCTTTCGCTTGAGGTAACGCCCGGTCTTCCGGGTCCAGACTCCCCCGATAAGGGTCCCCCAATGCGATGCGCCCCGTGTCGCCATCCGTGGGTGGATTGCTCCCTCCTCTTAGCCCCAGTTCCACCAAAGAAGGGAGAAGGCTATCTTCCGACCAGGTAGTAATCGTAGCTACGTCGGTTTACTGGGCCCATATCTCCAGCATGCAAACAGTACGTTCAAACTTGATCCCATGGACCGGACACGAGGCGTAGCCTTAGGTGACTCGGACGGGGCTACCTCCTTGAAGACGAGTTGTCATTCCCTTTCCACCTAGTTGCCCGTCTGGTCTTCATTGTGATTCCATCCACCTTTTCCTTCATTCGATATCATTCTCCAGTGATAATATTTCCTATCTACGAGTGGTCTCCATACCACTCGAGAAGTAGTCGTCCTAAATTAAGCAGAGCGACTACCGTCCTGAGACTAATACCAGGTACAGGGATCCTACTACAATACTAGGTTTTCAAACAACTCCTATAGACTTAATGCACAGGCAAGCCTACATCCCTAGCTAGTGATAGAATAAAAATTTAAAATAGGGATAATGCACTGAGGCTTACCTGGGTTCTGCTCTTGCTCAGCTACGGCACCTCCGGCTCCTGCTGGATCCTACTCCGGTCACGTCTCCACGTGGTCCACTATGTGATCTATATGATGCAAGGATGATGCTTATGAGAGAAGATTCATGACACTTTCTCAATAAATATATTATTGTACACTATTTCTCATGGAAGTGGGCGGGGTGTGTTGAGTAGTGCAGAAATGTAGCGTATTTAGCGGAGGCACCGGGTGAGGGTGTTTTGTGTATTTCCTTCATGGACTCCAGTATTTAACCACGACGACGTCGTACCCAGGTACGGTGTGGATATGTCGGCCGGGGTTAAGCTACATAAGTGATATCCATGACCAGTAGGTGCTACTTAATTAACGTTTTAGTGTATCGAGCATAACCCTCACAAAGTACTACATACCCACGAAACAGCCCTAAGGTGGAACCATATTTGTTAACGGTAATATTACACTCGGGACATAATTTATTAAGTTGACATGGTTCTGATCTTCAAATGGGCAGGGGTGATTTAATATAGTTGGATTATACTCGGAGCAATTTATTGGCCAAGATTCACTCTCATGCACCAAGCCCATAATTTGAATTAATTATTATAAGGAAAAAGGCATTAAATTAATTACAGCTAATATACAGAGACTTACCCTATGACATTTACCAGGGAGACTAGAAACTGAAAAACCTACTTGGTGACCAAATTTCAAGATTTTATCAGCTACCTATAATTAGTTATGAATTTATGAGGGTTTTTATTACATATTTAAATCCTAAAAATAACACTAACATGCACTATGATTTAGCATTTTTCCCTACTAGTACTAGTCCAGACAAGGCTAACAAAATTTATCTTGCCTAAAAATTCCTTTTAATCATTTTACTATGTACTTTTCAAGTTCTACACTTTTCTGGAATTGATTAAAATGAGAAAATCAAATTCTGATGACGCGGGCCGAAACCAGACAGCCCAACGGGCTGAATCTCGCGTGGCCCATCGGCTGAGCACGCGCGGGGGCGTTCTTGGGCCAGGTGCGGCCCGAGAGCGAGGCCAGGCCCAAAGGCCATTGCGGCCCAGTGGCCATCCCGGCCACTAACCAGCTCGGCTAAGCCGAGCGCGCGCGCGCGACGGCGGCGCTCGGCCGCGCGCGGTGGCGCGAGCACGGCGGCCAGCCGGGGAAACGACAGGATCTGCATTGGCACGACAGCGATGGGTGGGGAAAGGCAAACACGCGGCGCGCGAGAGGAAACAAGGTGGCTCACCGGGAATAGGGCTGCGACGGCGAGGCGGAACTCCGGCGGCCGGCGGTGGTGTTCTGGACGAGTGGCTGCATGGATGGAAGCCGAGTGAGGCCGGGGAGGGAGAGGAGGTGAACTCACGCATGCCAGTACGAGGAATCGCCCGGGGGCTCACCGTGGGGATCGAACGTCGGGGTTGAGTGGCGGTCGGAGGTGGAGGGAAAAGCGGTGATTCACGGCGGCTCGGTGCGGGCGGGGGAATGTCGCTTCACACGGAGCTCGGAGTCGTCGAGGCGGTGCTGCGGACGTCGGCGAGCGGTCGGTGACGGCGGTGAGGCATTGGTGGTGCGAAGTGGCTCCGAGCGGCGATGCGGCGGCTCGAGTGAAGAGAGCAGAGAACGGAGAGAGAGTGAGTGGGGGGGGGGGGCGTTCGGACAGGGCGACAGGCGACAAGGCGGATGTCCGAGCGCGCGCGTGGGACCGTCGATCCGCGGCGTCGGCGTCCGACTGCACGTCGATGACCACGTGGCGTACGGGCACGCGGGAGCGCGAGACGACGCCGGGTTGTGTTTCTTTGAAGTCGCTGACAGGTGGGTCCCACAGGGAGTTTTCTTTTTTTTTATTTTTCCAATCCTAACAGCTGACTGCATTTGATATATTTTTTAATTAATCTAGAGTTGATAAAATTAAACCAAAAATAAGAGAGGCTCCCCATAATGTGCTGGATTGTATAAAAATACTAACTACCATCAGTTCCCATTAGGATTTAATTAGGAATTTTTTGAATAGAGCTGGTTTTTGACCAATCCATCATTTATTTGGGGCATCTATTAGTGGAATAAAAATATGAGAAAATCCTCAAAATTATATTTGACCATGTGCAACAACATATATTTTTGGCAGTGGTGACTTATGTTGAAAAGTTGGGACTTGTAGTATAAGTGCCATTCAAATTGGTTTGAATTTGGTTTGAATTGGACAAACTTCAGTTCAAATTCTTAGTGTTAGGGTCTTGTGATGACTAAGGTGTTTTTCTTGGGACCTTTATGACACTAGGAGTGTCACAACCCTCCCCTCTTAAAGAAATCTCGTCCCGAGATTAGAGGATGTGTTAACGGGTTACCTAAGTGGTGACGCAGGAACTCGGGGTAGTGGCTTTGCAGGAACTCTTCAGTTTCCCAAGTAGCTTCCCTGGCGGTATGGTTGCTCCATTGGACCTTATAGAACTTGAGTGTCTTCTTACGGGTAGCTCGTTCCTTCTCGTCTAGCACCTTCACCGGACGCTCAGAATACGTCAGGTCAGGTTGTAGTTGTTGGGTGCTCTCCAGTGGAATGTCTATTGGTGTCTTTAAACATCTCTTGAGTTGGGACACATGGAACGTGTCATGCACTCCAGCGAGTTCCACTGGCAGTTGGAGCTGGTAGGCCACGGGTCCGCATCTCTCATTGATGGGATAGGGACCGATATAACGAGGTGCTAACTTCCCGCGAATCCCAAACCGCTGTACACCCTTGATGGGTGACACTCGGAGGTAGACCATATCACCGACCCTGAACTCCAATGGGCGGCATCTTTTATCCGCATAACTTTTCTGCCTGGATTTTGCCGCTCACAAGTTTGATTGGATTTCAAGCACTTTCTGCTCAGCTTGTTGCAATAGTTCCGGGCCAAATATTACCCTTTCCCCTAGTTCTGACCAACTCAGTGGTGTGCGACAGCGGCGCCCATAGAGAGCCTCGAATGGTGCCATCTTGATGCTTTCCTGGTGACTATTGTTGTATGCAAATTCTGCCAAGGGTAGGCACTCATCCCACTTTTTATTGTGATTCAATACGTACGCCTTCAACATGTCTTCTAATATTTGGTTAACCCTTTCCGTCTGACCGTCTGTTTGGGGGTGGTACGCAGAACCCCTAATCAACCTAGTGCCCAGTGTCTCGTGTAGCTTCTCCTAAAAGCGCCCCACAAACTGAGAGCCTCTGTCGGATACGATAGTCTTGGGCACTCCGTGCAAACACATAATTTGCTCAATGTATAGTTGCGCATATTTCTGCCCTTTGAACCGCGTCGACACAGGGATAAAGTGGGCGACCTTTGTCAACCTGTCAACAATGACCCATATGGAGTCGAGTTTATGTGATGTCAGTGGTAGACCAACGATGAAATCCATGCTGATATCCTCCCATTTTCAGGCTGGAACACTCAAGGGTTGTAGTAGGCCGGTCTTCTTCAGATGATCGGCCTTGACTCGGTGGCAGGTATCATATTCTGCGACATAACGTGCTACCTCCCTTTTCATACGAGTCCACCAATATCTGGATCTCAAATCATGGTACATCTTGTTGCTGCCCGGATGCATGGAGTACTTTGTAGTGTGAGCCACGTCCAGAATTTTCTTGCGGAGTTCCATATCCTTAGGCACCACCAGTCGATCCTTGAACCATAAAACACCTTCTGCATCTTCTCGAAAGCATTGTACCTTAGTATCGCCCTCTTTTAGTCTCCTTTTGAGATGTGCTATGCCTCTATCATTTTTCTGGGCTGCCACTATTTCTTCCCGTAAGGTAGGAATTAATGCTAGGTTATAGAGGGCTCCGTGGGATGTTACTTGAACATAATGACCATCTTGGACTTATGGGCTGACCAGGATGTGGTGGCAGTGAGCCTTGCGGCTTAGGGCGTCAGCCACGACATTCGCTTTTCCCGGGTGGTAATGGACTTCCAACTCGTAGTCCTTAATCAATTCCAACCATCGACGTTGTCTCATGTTCAGGTGATCTTGAGTGAAAATGTACTTCAAGGTTTTGTGGTCGGTGTATATACGAACTAAATTCCCAAGGAGGTAATGTCTCCACATCTTTAAGGCCAGCACCACTGCTGCTAATTCCAGATCGTGTGCGGGGTAATTCTGCTCGTGCTTCCTCAATTGCCTTGATCCATAAGCAATGACTCTCCCATCTTGCATGAGCACGCAGCCCAATCCAATACCCGAAGCGTCATAATAGACATCAAACGGTTTCCCCAGGTCAGATTGAGCTAATACTGGGGCCGTGGTTAGGTGCTTTTTCAAGGTTTGAAAAGCACCTTCATAGCTTTCATCCCATATGAATTTCTTGTCCTTCTTAAGCAACTCGGTCATCGGCTTTGCAATTTTGGAGAAATTGGGAATGAAACGGCGGTAGTAACCAGCTAATCCCAGAAAACTGCGTATATGGAATACGGTCTTCGGCGTCTTCCAATTCAGTACATCTCTTACTTTGTTGGGATCTACCGCGATGTCCTCTTCCGAGACAATATGGCCTAAAAATGGTACTTGCTTCAACCAAAACTCGCACTTGCTAAACTTAGCATATAGCTGGTGCTCCCTTAACCTCTGTAATACAACACGGAGATGCTCTGCATGTTCTTCCTCTAACTTCGAGTAGACTAGGATGTCATCAATGAACACCACCACAAACTTGTCCAACTCAGGCATGAACACCGAGTTCATGAGATACATGAAGTGTGCCGGTGCGTTTGTTAATCCAAACGACATCACAAAATACTCATATAGTCCGTATCGGGTAGAAAATGCCATCTTGGGAATATCTTTGGCACGGATTTTAATTTGGTGGTATCCAGACCGGAGATCAATCTTGGAGAAAACCTTAGCTCCTATCAACTGGTCGAAGAGAATGTCAATACGGGGCAGCGGGTACTTGTTCTTGACAGTCACCGCATTGAGGGGTCGGTAGTCTACACACAGCCTCAAGGTCTCATCTTTCTTTTTCACGAATAATACCAGACAACCCCAAGGTGAGGAACTTGGTCGAATGAATCCCTTATCCAACAGCTCCTTAAGTTGCTCCTTTAACTCAGCTAGTTCCTTGGGCGCCATTTTATATGGCCTTTTGGATATAGGTGCCGTCCCTAGCTGAAGCTCAATCTTGAACTCAACGTCCCGATCCGGTGGAAGTCCCGGGAGATCGTTAGGGAATACGTCGGGAAATTCCCTAACCACTGGAATATCCTTTATCTGCCTGGTGGTGGTGTGGTGAATGCTTGGTGCGGCCAGTTGGGGTGGTCGTACCCGGAAGCTTACGCTACCATGGGTGGGAGAGTTTAGGTGCACAGTGTAGGTGTCTATGTCCAGTATAGCTTTATGTTGCCTCATCCAAGGCATGCCCAGAATAATGTCAATGTTGCACCCCTCTAAGACCATGCACTTGATAGGGTAGACTTTTGATCCTAGGGTTATTGGGAGTTTCTCTATTTCATATAGAGCAGGGGTTTGTCCACCAGCTGATCTAATGGTGTATCGTGCTTTCATAAGGGTGCGAGACAGCCGGTACTTATCAACAAAGAACCCACTAACAAAGCTATGCGATGCTCCAGAATCAAACAGAACTAGTGCGGGGTGGTCTCGAACAAAGAACATACCGGCGAGGATGGGGCTGTTCTCTGGAATCTCCTCCAGGGTGGTGTTATTCACTCGCCTAGCACGAACTAGCCCTCGGTTGTTGTGGTTGTTGTTGCCGCTGTTGTTGTTCCATGGCGGGTTCTGGCCAGTGCTCTTCTTGGGGTGCGGGAACTCCCTCGAGAAATGCCCAAGACGATAGCAGTTGTAGCAGAGGAATTGTCCGGTCTGAGGTTCGGCTGCTGTGGCGGGCGAAACCCACCTTGGCCCTGCTACTGACATGGCGCCGGGGGTCGCTGCTGTGCTGGCTGAGGCGGGCGCACAACAGGTGCCGGCACGAGGGCAGAACGGTACCTCTGTCCCAACGGGGTGGTGTACACCATGCGAAACTTCTACGGTGGTCCACTGGATGGCCCCATAGCACTCGCGGACCGCTTCCGTTCTGCCATCACCTTGCAATACCCGTCTTCTGCGACGATGGCGTTGTTGACAAACTTAGCGAATGAGCCGCCCATGTTAAGGTTGAGGCGGTCGTGTAGCTCAGCACTTAGCCCCTCCAAGAAACGGTCCTTGCGCTTGGCGGGGGTGTCAATTTGTTCCGGGGCGTATAGCGCCAACCGGTTAAACTCTTCACAGTATTTCTCGACACTGCGGTTGCCCTGCTTTAGTACGACGGATTCACGCGCCTTCCTGCGGACGAGCCCCGCAGGGATTTAGTGAGCACGGAACGCGTCTTTGAATTCGTCCCACATAATCTGCTGGTCTGTTCCCACAGAGGTGACATGGTTGGCCCACCATGCCCCAGCCGCACCATGCAATTGCTGCGCGGCGAACAACGTCTTCTGCACAGGCGTGCAGTTAAGGAGCCCAAATTTGGACTCGAGCATGCGAAGAAAATTCTCCGCCTCCATGGGCTCAGTGGTTGAGTTGAATGTGGGTGGCCTGGTGGCGAGGAAGTCAGAGTAGGAGCTGCTCTGCGGTGCGCTGTCGTTGCGGTCCCTAGCATTACGGGCTGCTAGGTTTTGCTGTGCCAGCTCCCGCATGAACTCCGCCTGCTGCTGTTGGCTCTCCATCATAGTAGCGAAAAACTGCGCCATCATCTGCATGGGGTTGGGTGGCGGCGGCGGTGGTGGAGTCCCTCGTGGAGAGTCATTCCCCCTAGCCCTGGAACCTTCGGGCTGCTCGCCATGCAGCTCATTGGTATTACGGGTTTGCACCATTCTGAAAGGTAAGAATAAGGATTCCAGTTAGTCTCTTATCCAACATGGTCATTATAGGTTACCAAATCAAATAACATAGCACACGGGGCAGCAATTTGGTAAACAACGTAATTTTGATAAAGCTGAAATTTTCCTAGTTAACATGGTTCTAGTACAAGTCAACAGTTCCATTCTACATAAACTCGGAATATGTGGCCATCGAGTTTCCAAAAGCTATCCACACGGACGATCCCCAAAATACAACAACCACGCGTGGAGCGTGCAAGAGCTATCCATCTACCCTGCCCTACATGTACGACCTAGTCGTGTCTATTACGACTACTACGCCCTGTCTCCGGCGGTGCCAGAGGGTCCTGGACGGTCTGCGCCTGTCGGGGCGGGTGGCTCGTAGTCCACGTCGGACTCCTCGCCCATGTCCTCCTCAGGCTCCTCCTCCATGGGTGCTGCCGACGGTGCAGCCATCGCGTCCAAGTGAGCCTGGAGGTCCTGGTTCTCGTGAGCCAGGGTCTCCAGGTCCTCCTCCATAAGGTCCATCTCCTGCTGGGCACTCGGCAGCTGCTGCTGCAAGTGCTCGTTGTGGTTGGCCCACTGCTGCATAATCATACCTCGTCTGTCCACCTCCTGCGCGAGAGTTTTGCACTGCTCAGTGATCTCCGACACGCGAGTCTCACTCGCCTCAAGAGCAGCGGTCAACCGCTGAATCTCTCTCTGCTGTGCATCGACCTGTGTCTGCAGGTCGTTCCTCTACACCCACACCTGCTCAGCATCCGCTAGCAAGATCCTGCTGCGGCTGCTAGACACCTCATCCAAGTTGAGGAGGTACTCGGAGTAGTGAGCTACGCGGTGGTATCCCGCGTGGTACTCCGGGTAGTCATCGCGAGAGACGCGTCTCACGCGCCTCTGCCATACCGGGTCAGCCTGGTGCCAAATGGGGATCATCTCGAACGGAGTCCCCGAGAGCGCTGCTACGTTGCGCCCACAGAAGTAAGTGAGAGCCCGATGGGCGACTCTCTCTAGGCCCTCCCTCAGGCTCCCAGCCGTGACTGTGCTCTCCATGCCCGCCAAGTCGAGGTTGCGCGGGTGTGGAGAGACGCTGAGGTGTACCTCTGCAAAAGGTACCCCGTGGCGGCGGGTCTCACTCCCACGGTATGAAGGCTGCTCCTCGTAGCCCAGGGCGCGTAGCATCTCCCACAGGAGGATGGGAAAGCCACGATGGTGTAGACCGGTGGTATAACGCCACCCGTCGTGGCGGAACAGCTCAAACCCGTGCTCGTCCATCTGGAACACAAACCCAAATAGTGAGTACTCGTTCCAAATGCAGAGAGTGCAGCTCAAAATAAAACAATATGATGCGATGAGTGATATACAGAATCTAGCCACCGCAGGTGGTTACATATTCTAGAGGGGAATTCGGTTACTTTGCTGAATGGTATGTTCTGTCCTAGGGTACAGCAGCCACTTCGTCGAACCTTTCGACAATCCCACTTACGGATTCTGAACAGTGGTTGAATACTAAAGTGGTAGGGTCTTTCACCACCTTTCCAACGAGTTCTCACTCATCCCCATCCGATGTGGGAGTCAGGAGCTATGCATTTTCTAAGGGACGAGGCAGAATCTGAAAATTTTGTTTCTCACATAACAGAGTTCATTCCGGAAATGTTCTGTATTCTGTAGTCCTAGGCCAAAGTTTCTGAAGTTATTTACCCTGCTTATAGAAAATTCTACTACCTTTCTAACGCATTTTATACGCCTCCATCCAATACCTGGAAACTCGAAATATTAAATTTTTACCCTACCCGGCAAGTTCCCGAGTCAGTTTCCTGGACAGAACCGGGTTACTCTAAACATTTTTTCCTAGCTCTGTCCCGAAGGTCTCAAACCCAAAATATTAAACTACCACAGTTGTAGTATTTTTTGTAACCTTTCCAGAAAGTACAAATACAGCCCTATGGGTGATCGGAGCCAGGAGTTATGGATTTTACATGATAGGTTAAAAATCTGAATTTTAGATTAACCCGAGTTTGACGTGCTGACTCGGACGGCCAAAATGATATTCTCCGGAAATTTTTAAGCAAATTTTTCTTTTTGAACGTACAGAGAGTTCATTCGTGATTTCAATAAGTATTTGTTTGCATGCTTTTGACTTTCGGGTGGGGAGGTACAGATTTTTCAGTGAGCAACATACTTGGTGAAATTTTAAATTCGCATAAGGACTTGCTGCTTTACTATTTCATATGATGCACATGCTTTCGGCCTATATGTCCTCACAAAAATAAAAATTGACCGCAAATAGGACCATACGCATAGTCGGTGGCAGACGATCTCTCAAGTTAGTCGTATTCTACCCGTTTCTTAAGGGAATCGTGGATAGCATACCTGCAGAAGATTCATTCCAGCAACAATACATCAAATCAAAAGAAATGAGCTGAAAATAATCCCTTATTATTGTCCTAGGGCAGGACACTGACGTTTTACGCAATCAGCCCGCATTCACACCATTGTGCTAGCTTCCCATGTTACAGTCCACTGGGCGGGACACATACCTGCGTTGACGATGTCGTAGATACAGTATTTAAACAAACAACCTCCTACAGTTAGCTTTGCCACCTGAAATCATAACTAATAATATCCTATTGGGCACGTCCTCGCATGTTCGTTACGGGATAGCTCTGATAATATGTCCTTGAATATTATACTATTTTCGAGATAGCTCTGATACCACGCTGTCACGGACCCGCCTTACCACAGAGACGGCTCCGTTCCAGGATCTCCCTCGGGTGGTGACACGCGCTGTGACGCCCAATAGGACAACACATGACAGAGAACTATAATTACAACAAAAGCATAGGTAGAGAACAGAGTTTTACATAAAATCCGAAGTTATATTACAAACCAGAGTTTTATCAAAAGTAAGTTGCAGAAGCGAATTGTTCGATATTGAATCATTAGCTCGACGAAATAGACGAGATATAATCGCCCTCTCACGGCGACACACAGGGAACAACCCGGCCATAATAGGTGCCTTGCCCAAGCACCGTACCGGCAAGCAAGGAACTACTCCTCATCTTCATTCGTGCACAGCTCCCACTCGATGTTCCAGCAGTCGGGGCGCTGGCCCTTCCAGTGGAATCTTCCACCGCAGTGGCAGTCTCCGTCCTGGCCATCTGAAAACCACATAGAGCTACGCTCTAAGTAACTAATTTACTCAGCAAGACTTACCCGTCAAAATGGCCAGCTACAGCCGACGCCTAGACATCCAAAGGCTAGGGATAGGGTTTATATTGCCAGAAGCCAGCCTAGGAGTGGATCCTTGTTTTTCAAGTTTTAGCATCAAGTTAAGTTGTCATGTAAAATAGTAAATTGAGTTTGTACTAAAGCTATAACAATCATGGTTGCAATACAATCTTAATAATTTCCAAACAGCAGTATCAAACACACTCATCATCTTAATGACTTCCGACACTGTTCTGGAGCAGCGATCAAGTGGTACTTGTTACTGTGAGGGGCAGCGACTTGAATCGATTTACATCCTGTAGGAGAAACCTGCTTGCACAACCCATACGCGCTTCCGGGAAGCCGCATGGAGCAACCTTTTGCTTACGGTACCGCCGGATCTTCCGGGTCCAGACTCCCCCGAGAAGGGTCCCCCAACGCGATGCGCCCCGTGCCACCATCCGTGGGTGGATTCCTCCCTCCTCTCGGCCCTAGTTCCATCAAAGAAGGGAGAAGGCTATCTTCCGACCAGGCAGTAATCGTAGCTACGTCGGTTTACTGGGCCCATATCTCCAGCATGCAAACAATACGTTCAAACTTGGTCCCATAGGCCGGACACGAGGCGTAGCCTTAGGTGACTCGGACGGGGCTACCTCCTTGAAGACAAGCTGTCCTTCCTTTTCCACCTAGTTGCCCGTCCGGTCTTCATTGTGATTCCATTCACCCTTTCCTTTATTCGATATCATTCTCCAGTGATAATATTTTCTATCTACGAGTGGTCTCCATACCACTCGAGGAAGAGTCGTCCTAAATTAAGCAGAGCGACTACCGTCCTGAGACTAATACCAGGTACAGGGATCCTACTGCAATACTAGGTTTTCAAACAACTCCTATAGACTTAATGCACAGGCAAGCCTACATCCCTAGCTAGTAATAGAATAAAAATTTAAAACGGGGATAATGTACCGGAGCTTGCCTGGTTTCTGCTCTTGCTCAGCTACGGCACCTCCGGCTCCTGCTAGATCCTGCTCCGGTCCCGTCTCCACGTGGTCCACTGCGTGATCTATATGATGCAAGGATGATGCTTATGAGAGAAGATTCATGGCACTTCCTCAATAAATACGTTATTGTACACTATTTCTCATGGAAGTGGGCGGGGTGTGTTGAGAATGCAGAAATGTAGCGTATTTAGTGGAGGCACCGGGTGAGGGTGTTTTGTGTCTTTCCTTCATGGACTCCAGTATTTAACCGCGACGTCGTCGTACCCAGGTAGGGTGTGTATATGTCGGCCGGGGTTAAGCTACATAAGTGATGTCCATGACCAGTAGGTGTTATTTAGTTAATGTTTTAGTGTATCGAGCATAACCCTCACAAAGAACTAAGTATCCACGAAACAGCGCTAAGATGGAACCATATTTGTTAACGGTCTTATTGCACTCGGGACTTAATTTATTAAGTTGATATGGTTCTGATCTTCAAATGGGTAGGGGTGATTTAATATAGTTAGATTATACTCGGAGCGATTTATTGGCCAAGTTTCACTCTCATGCACCAAGCCAATAATTTCATTTATTATTATAAGGAAAAAGACATTAAATTAATTACAGCTAATATACAGAGACGTATCCTATGACATTTATCAGGGAGACTAGAAACTGAAAAACCTACTTGGTGACCAAATTTCAAGATTTTATCAGCTACCTATAATTAGTTATGAATTTATGAGGGTTTTTATTACATATTTAAATCCTAAAAATAACACTAACATGCACTGTGATTTAGCATTTTTTCCTACTAGTACTAGTCCGGACAAGGCTAACAAAATTTATCTTGTCTAAAAATTCCTTTTAATCATTTTACTATGTATTTTTCAAGTTCTACACTTTTCTAGAAATGATTAAAATGAGAAAATCAAATTCTGATGACGCGCGCCGCAACCAGACAGCCCAACGGGCTGAATCTCGCGCGGCCAATTGGCCGAGCGCGCGCGGGGGCGTTCTCGGGCCAGGTGCGGCCCGAGAGCGAGGCCAGGCCCAAAGGCCATTGCGGCCCAGTGGCCATCCCGGCCACTAGCCAGCTCGGCTGAGCCGAGCGCGCGCGCGCGACGGCGGCGGTCAGCCGCGCGCGATGGCGCGAGCACGGCGGCCAGCCGGGGAAACGGCAGGATCTGCATTGGCACGACAGCGATGGGTGGGGAAAAGCAAACACGCGGCGCGCGAGAGGGAACAAGGTGGCTCACTGGAAATAGGGCTGCGACGGCGAGGCGGAACTCCGGCGACGGTGTTCTGGACGAGTGGCTGCACGGATGGAAGCCGAGTGAGGCCGGGGAGGGAGAGGAGGTGAACTCACGCGTGCCAGTACGAGGAATCGCCCGGGGGCTCACCGTGGGGGTCGGGCGTCGGGGTTGAGCTGCGATCGGAGGTGGAGGGGAAAGCGGCGATTCACGGCGGCTCGGTGCGGGCAGGGGAATGTGGCTTCACATGGAGCTCGGAGTCGTCGAGGCGGTGCTGCGGACGACGGCGAGCAGTCGGTGACGGCGGCGAGGCGCCGGTGGTGCGAAGCGGCTCCGGGCGGCGATGCGGCGGCTCGGGTGAAAAGAGCAGAGAACGGAGAGAGAGTGCGTGGGGGGGGGGCGTTCGGACAGGGCGACATGCAACAAGGCGGATGTCCGAGCGCGCGCGTGGGACCGTCGATCCGCGGCGTCGGCGTCCGACCGCACGTCGACGACCACGCGGCGTACCGGCAGGCGGGAGAGCGGGACGGCGCCGGGTTGTGTTTCTTTGAAGTCGCTGACAGGTGGGTCCCACAGGGAATTTTCTTTTGTTTTTATTTTTCCAATCCTAACAGCTGACTGCATTTGATATTTTTGTTTTAATTAATCTAGAGTTGATAAATTTAAACCAAAAATAAGGCAGACTCCCCATAATGTGCTGGATTTTATAAAAATACTAACTACCATCATTGCTCATTACGATTTAATTAGGAAATTTTTTAATAGAGCTGATTTTTGACCAATCCACCATTTATTTGGGGCATCTATTAGTGGAATAAAAATATAAGAAAATCCTCAAAATTATATTTGACCATGACCAACAACATATATTTTTGGCAGGGGTGACTTATGTTGAAAAGTTGGGACTTGTAGTATAAGTGCCATTCAAATTGGTTTGAATTTGGTTTGAATTGGACAAACTTCAGTTCAAATTCTTAGTGTTAGGGTCATGTGATGACTAAGGTGTTGTTCTTGGGACCTTTATGACACTAGGAGTGTCACAGTTTGTCAGTAACTAGTTATTTAGTTGTAAAATTATCATACTCAGTTGGTTCGGTTCATGGTACTGAAACCTATTTATACAGATTCAAATCTTAGATTTGTTATGGATGACGATGTTGTATTTACGACTAATTATTTTTTTAGTAGGAGGCAACGTTGACAGCGAGGTGTTTGTAGTGACTTTTTGAATATCAAGAACAAGCTGACCTAGTCTTTCAAGGACACTCATATAGATAAAATGTGCATTAGTTTGTTTATAGGAATGAGTACTTCTATGTATACGTGAGAGTTGCGTCTGTGGTATGTTTAATTGGCAACAAAATTTTTCTCATTTTTGTTTTCAATTAGATATCCTAAATCATTTAATTCCCTTTCCAAACCCATAATTTGGAGTGGTAATGAGCCGAAAATTTTGTACTAGATTTTATTAGAACCGGGCCAAAAAAAAGTCGGACTGAAATCTTATTCATTTTAGACCTAAAAATATATAAGGACTGATTAGGATCATCTTAGAGTCCACGGGCCGCGATCCACAACCATATGATTGGGCTTTGGCCCATTACTCGGCCTCTGAACAGAGAATGAGAAACGTGGGTCATACTCGTTCCAAATCGACCCACTAACCAGAGGCGCACGCATTGTATTGTGCACCGTTGTCGCTTCTGTGCGTCGTGCACTCGTGCGCGTTGGTGTTTGCCTGCTCCGCCACAAAATCACAGTAGTGTCGTCTTTGTTCTCCTTTGTATCGAATATCTGAGCTAGCATATCAGCTTATCTCTGTTTTCTTGTATCCTTCTTTTCGAGATGCTTGACACGTATGTGTATGTCTACAAAGATAAAAGTGTCGGTGGCATGCCTTATCAGAATTTAGCGGCGCAAACCAAAGATAAACTCATCCGAAGGACGGTCTCTCTCTGCTCCTCCATTCGACCAGTATTGTCCGTTACTCGCGTTGAACACATACTAGAAGCGCTATGCACATCCGAAGCTCTCTGCATCTGCATGCACGCAACGACTCTTCTCCTACCCTATCCCTACCCCCTAAGCCATCGGTCCACACTCGTCCGCACGCATGTGCGCGCCACCTCAAGTCTCACCTCCTCCATCCTTTTTTTCTTTCCAAAGGCGTGCGTGGAGGACCAAACGCGACGACATTTCTGTCCAGCTGCATCCCCTCCGGCCGTAGTAGCCGTGAGAACCATACTTTGGGCACCCATGCAAAGCTGAAAGCTTTCCACACCGCCTTATCCTTTGGGCATGGAAGCCAGTCCCCAAACATCACATCTCACTGCTCGTCTCCGTTCAGGCGGCAGCTGCCGATGGTGTTCCATATGTTGGTCATGTGCCCGCGGTCAGAGCGAGCACCGGCGATGAGCAGGCAGCTCCCCCCCCCCCCCCCCACCCCACCTCGTCTGCCAACTGCCATGCCTCGGTCTGCGTGTGCAGCTGCTGATGAGGACATGAGGTTGCTCATCAAGTCAAAAGGGTCGTGCTAGCTTCTACAGCTACGGACAGCTAGTGATAGCCGCGCGTTGTCCATACCTGCGTCACGTGCGCGTCATGTGGGACGATGAGGAAAACGAACAACAGCTCGTCACCGAAGCGAAGCAGGCTGGTTTGCTGATGGCTCTCTCTCTCTCGACGCAGAGCCGCACCCTCTCCGCTCCGGTGGCTGAAGTGTTTTCCTTCCGCTCGCTCACGCGTGCCGTCTTTCCGTCCGGAGGAGATTCCCATTCCTCGAAACGAACATGTATTCCACCGCCAAAACTCGCCCGTTCTCCGTGCCTCTATGGCCTACTGTATGCTTGTATGCGCCTGTCATCATTTCGGCCGGTACCCAAAGAGCACGAGAAGAAAGCATGTATTCCACCGCCAAAACTCTGGGTTTACTCCTCGCAGATGTATGCACCATCACTCTATACCCAATCGGTAGTGAAACAGTTCAAATTATATTTTTCACGGCTCTTTTGTTGACAATGAAGAAAATTAGTAAAATAGACTCGTATTCACAAGTCAGACCTAGAGGCCATAGCTGGACTAGGCAACATGATTCCACGGCCCACGGACTTGCGACCTTGCAAAGTGACACCAAGCTTCACGGTTATAGAACCTTAAGCTTATTTTTCACCATTTAAGAAAAAAAAAAGTGGACACGACAGACACACACAAAAAAAACAAAAAAGTAAACCTCATACACGTCGACACATATTGTAATTGTAGCAAAGGAGAATATTCAAAACTGCAAGAAGGTCAAAGGGAAAACAAACACCGCAACGTGCCACTTCAGCAGGAGGGACCCGCCGCCGTCTGCAGGCAGGCAGCCCACTCAACCCAACGCCAACAGGGCCCGCCGAGCAGCGACGTTTCGGTTCCGGATAAGGCCGGCCGTCGCTATCGCTGCACGGCGCGCGTCGGTCGTGGTGGACGTGGACTCACCGACCGAGGTGGCCGTGGAACGCGGCGACTCGAGGCGCCGCGGTGGGGCCCGCCACGTCTCCTCGTGTTGTCTTCTTCCCCTTCGCACCGCATCAGGTCCGTTGAACCGCGGACTTGTGAGAGATCCTACGGCTGCGTCTCCCTTCTCGGTTCCCGCATCAGCACCTGGCTGGGGTTGTGGGAACTGCAGATGTCGTAAGATTTTTTCCTTTTTTAAGGCGTATAATAACCTCGAAATAAATAGGCTCACGTTGGCTTTGTCAGTGGACGACAACTTCAATGCCAGTGACCAGCAGCGTCCTGCCCCGTGATCCTCGTATCCGTATCCGTAGCACTCGGTCGCTGCTGCATACGGCGAACAACGATACGAGTGGCAACAATGCTGGCGCCAAGGATCGAGATCCGAAATCATTTCGTGTTCGACTCGAACAGCAGCAAAAAAAAAAAAGAATAATATATATAGTGTCCTCCTGTATATTATCCTCTGAATTTTATACACGTGAGGCATTAGGATCGACAAAGTTGTTAGCGAGCACCATCACGATTAGTAGCACAGAGTTAGGTGGTGATCGACCTGCGTGCCAACTCCATCCGTGCCGTGTCGTGCCGGTCAGACCAAAAAAAGGATGATGCTGATGCACCGAGTGCACCCAGACAGACCGACAACTAATCACTGGACGCTCGTCACACCGACAGTTTTGGAGGAACAGGATCGATACGCACTGGCGCGTTGCGATGTGTACGCGTGAATTGCGATGTGTGGTGCATCAGCCGCAGTTAATGAGGGTGCAGTCCCGGGGCATGTCTGTGCACGAGGGATGTCTGTCTACCCGTACTCGTGCGCAATGGAAATATTGTACAGGACGGTAAATCTCGGTGGTGTAGTGCTATGGTATGTACTGCTACTGCGGCATTGCCGTTGTTGGATGACACTGATGGGTGCCCGGCACGAAATAGTCTGGATCCGGGCCTTCTTTCTGTCGGCACGCACGGCACGTTTATTTTATTATATACCTGGCCAATGGGTGCCCGGCACGAAATAGTCCGGACTCGGGCCTTCTCCCTGTCGGCACGGCACGGCACGGTACGTTTATTTTAAGGTCCATGTCATGCCGTGCCAGCACAACGGTCCAGACCCAGTCACGGCCTGCTTTATACGGATCGTGTCGGACCATCAACACGATGGGTTCTCCGTATCGGGCCGGCACGAGGCACGCTTTAAATAACAACTTCATAAAAATGACAAGTCTGAACACTCTAAAATTGACAATTCTAAAACTGTGACATAGTGACATTCATATTCAACCTTAAGTCTCAAGTTCAGAAAGTAGATTACAATATAAATTGTCACTATGTCTTAGAAGATCATCAGACTTTATAAAGAGCTGTTGTAGGAGATTACAAAATAACTGTCTCATTAAAAACCCTTAGATAAAATCTATTTGAGAATAAAACTCTAAGGGGAAAAAGAGTACAGCCACAACTCTTTTAGTGATCTCTAATCTCTATTTTTCAAAATACCAGCACCACACCACCAGCAAAACAGTAAGAAACTAATCAAGTACCAGCTCCACCAGCAGCATCACCACCACCATCAGCAGCAGAAGGAGGGCCATCAGGTCCATAACCATCCAAGAACATGTTGGCCATCTTTTCTTCAAGCTCCTTGTTTTCCATCCCGTGCTGCTCTCGAGCATCACCTTGCTCCCAGTCTTTTATCAAGGACAACATCTCCACATGTTCTGAAGATAGACTCCATCGACGGTCCTCGAGTAACCTGCCACACAAACTAAAAGCAGACTCCGACGAGATAGTGGAAACAGGAATAGTCATGATGTCTTTAGCTAAAATAGATAGCACAGAAAAGGTTTGTTTTGATAATGTCACCATGAAATAATGTTAAATGAATCATCAAACTGACTAACAGTGTCACTTTCTAGATAATTTGTTAACTCAAAAACAGCAGGTAAAGAGGAAGATGCAGAAGGAGATGGAGATCCAGATGCAGGTTCAAGTGGCCGTTCAAATAACCTATTCCATGAACATACCTTCTTATCTCCTCCATTTGTAGGTTGTGCAGGTCTTTGCAACCGATCTGCATCAAATTTAACCTCATACTTGGAAAATAAGTTAACTAACTCAATTCTGACTAGCTGGTAATAATCTATGTAATCATGGTTAAGAATAGTAGTCATAAACTGTAATGCCTTAGTAAAAACAGTCAACTTAGTCCTAGGGTCTAAAATGAATGCAAGAGAGTACAAGATAGGAATGTTAGCCCAATACTTGAGAAACTTATTTTTCATTGGAATAACAACTGCTCTAAACTTTTCATCATTCTCAAACTGGTTCAAATGATCAACAATCTTAATAATAGCATGCATCATTAATGGATATGTTGGATAGTAAACAACAGAGAGTGCAACAATGGATAAGTAGAACAGCGCTAGAAACTTGAACATACTTTCAGCAACATACCAGTGATCCTCTGTTAGCAATGGCTCACCATTCGGTCCTAGTGGATAATTAGCACTAATAAACACAAAAAAGGTGTTCTTGTATGGGAGTACATGTTTAAGCATAAAATAAGTTGCATTCCATCTAACATCCATGTCTAAACCAAACTTTCGAGGACGTACATTGTGTGCAATGCAGAAAGATTTAAAAGCAACAATGCGCTGGTTAGAAGAGTTAAGCCATGAAATTGCTTTACGAAAATCCTCTAATTCGTCGTTGATCATATGCAATCCAGACTTAACAATTAGATTAATGATATGACATGCTCAACGTTGATGCAACAAACCATTAATAGGTGCATTTTGAACATCACTATCATTTCCAGAAGCATTACTAGTAGCATTAGCAGAACCAACATATGGTACCAAATGAGGGGTTAATTCTCTAACAGCAGCAGCATTAGCAGAAGCATTATCAAGTGTAATGGATAGAACTTTATCAACCATGCCATACTCAGAAAGAACTTGCAATATACGCTCAGCAATGTTAACTCTATCATGAGAACAATCAATCAATTTTATGCCAACGATGTGCTTCTCTAATTCCCAATCATCAGTTATAAAATAAAAGATAACACAAAGATAGTCTTCCTTTGAATTACCAGACCAAATATTAGAAGTCAAGTAGACACAAGTTGATAGGTGTAGAGTGCCCGATCTTTCGGCGAGTGGAGATAACTTCGATTTGGTGGATGTTGACCCTCACGATCCGACTACGACGAGCAAGCCGAAGCGCCAATGCAATCACCGAACCAACTTTCGGAGGATATTAACCTTGCGGTAAACAAGATCAACCTGATCACGAGGATCAATTCTTACGCGCAATCTTGCACGAAGGTGGAGTTCTGAATTCACGTCGAGAGACGGATGTATAGCTAAGCTAAACTTAAAACAAAACTCCAAGATTGCAAGGGGCCCAGCCCTTGACTATATAGGGGGAGGACGAGGCATCTAGGGCCGGCTGAAGTGGAGAGGCGCGCGGTGGAGAGGGAGTCGTGCGACTTGGGCCACGTGGGCCTTTGGGCGGCATCATCCTAGGCCGTCGTTCCTTAGCATCAAAACCGTCTTCAATTCCTGGGCTCGAGCTCTAGTGATTGGGCCCTTGTACGTCGTCGTCTTGTTAGAAGATGGATCCGTAACTCGAGGAGGCGCGACGACGAGAGGTGGAGGCGTGACAACTTGGTTTGGCGCGCCATCTTCCGTCGTCATTATTTGTTTGTCGTTGATGTCCTCATCATCCTCCCCTTCTTGAAGTAAAGTTGTCCTCGACGGCAACTCATCATCCTCACCCAAGTATGGTTTCAAATCTGCAACATTAAAACTAGTGGAAACACCAAACTCCATGGACAAGTCAAGAACATAACCATTATCGTTAATCTTGGTTAGCACTTTAAAAGGACTAGCAGCACGACGCATCAGTTTAGAACGACGCAAAGTAGGAAATCTATCTTTACGCAAGTACAACCAAACCAAATCACCGGGTTCAAAAGAAATATGTTTTCTACCTTTACTACCAGTAACTTGATACTTTTTATTAGCAACGGCAATATTGTGTTGTGTTTCTTCATGCAATTGTTTCATGTGATCAATATAAGCAAGAGCATCAACATATGGTTCATCTTCAGCATCAATAGCAAACAAATCAATAGGCACCTTAGGAACATAGCCATAAACAACCTCAAAAGGACACATCTTAGTGGCAGAATGTGTAGCACGATTATAAGCAAATTCAATATGAGGTAAACAATCTTCCCCGCGTCTCAAATTTTTATCTAAAAGAGCTCTAAGCATAGTAGACAAAGTTCTATTTACTACCTCAGTTTGCCCATCAGTTTGAGGATGACAAGTAGTACTAAACAACAGCTTAGTTCCTAATTTATTCCAAAAAGAACGCCAAAAATGACTAATAAACTTAGCATCACGATCAGAGACAATTGTTTTAGGAATTCCATGCAATCTAACAATCTCTCTAAAGAACAATTCATCAACATTTGAGACATCATCAGTTTTATGACAAGGTATAAAGTGAGCCATTTTAGAGAAACGATCAACAACCACAAAAATACTGTCCCTCCCCTTCTTAGTGCGAGGCAATCCCAAAACAAAATCCATCGAAATATCATGCCAAGGAGAAGAGGGAACAGGCAAGGACATATACAAACCATGATTACCCAAACGAGATTTAGCTTTTTGACATGTAGTACAGCGTGTAACAAGGCGCTCAACATCACGGCGCATCCGTGGCCAAAAGAAATGGTCGGCCAACACCTCATGTGTCTTGAAAACACCGGAGTGACCCATAAGACCACCTCCATGCGCCTCCTGTAACAACAAAAGACGAACCGAGCTAGCTGGAATACACAGTTTGTTAGCACGGAACAGGAACCCATCCTACATATGAAATTTGCCCTAAGGTTTGCCATCCTTACAATGCATTATAATATCACAAAAATCAGCATCATTCACATATTGATCCTTCAAAGCTTGCAAACCAAAGATTTTAAAGTCTAATTGGGACAACATCATATAACGACGAGACAAAGCATCGGCAATCATATTTTCCTTCCCATTTTTATGTTTAATGATGTATGGAAAAGATTTAATAAATTCAACCTATTTAGCATGACGACGATTCAGATTAGTTTGGGTTCTAATATGTTTCAAAGTCTCATGATCAGAATGAATAATAAATTCGTGAGGCCATAAATAATGTTGTCATGTTTGCAAAGTTCTTAGTAAAGCATAAAGTTCTTTATCATAAGTGGAATATTTAAGAGCAGCACCACTTAACTTCTCACTAAAATAAGCAATGGGTTTATGATCTTGCAACAAAACAGCATCCAAACCAATTCCACTAGCATCACATTCCAATTCAAACACTTTATCAAAATTAGGCAATTGTAAGAGAGGAGCATGAGTTAACCGTTCCTTTAAAGTGTTGAATGCGTCGTCTTGTAGTGCGCCCCACTCAAATGGCGCACCCTTCTTGGTCAGCTCATGTAATGGTGCAGCAATAGAACTGTAATCCCGCACAAAACGACGATAGAAGCCTGCAAGACCAAGAAAACTGCGAACCTATGTGACCGTTGTCGGTTGAGGCCAACTCTGAATGACGTCCACCTTGCTGCTATCGACCTCAATGCCCTGTGGAGTAACAACATATCCAAGAAACAAAATACGTTGCGTGCAAAAAGTGCATTTTTCCATATTCTCAAATAAGTGAGCAGCACGCAAAGCATCAAAAACAGCACGCAAATAATCTAAATGCTCATTCATGGATTTGCTGTATATAAGGATATCATCAAAATAGACAACAACAAATATTTTAATGAAAGGCCGAAGAACTTCATTCATTAAGCGCATAAAAGTGCTAGGAGCATTAGACAATCCAAACGGCATAACCAACCATTCATACAAGCCAAATTTAGTTTTAAAAGCCGTTTTTCATTCATCTCCTAATTTCATTCTTATTTGATGGTAACCACTACGCAAATCAATCTTAGAGAAAAATAATCGCACCACTAAGTTCATCAAGCATAACATCAAGGCGTGGTATAGGATATCGATAACGAATTATAATATTGTTAATTGCACGACAATCTACACATATACATCAAGAACCATCTTTCTTAGGAACAAGAAAAATAGGAACCGAACAAGAGCTGAGAGACTCACAAATGTAACCTTTATCAAGCAATGCCTGGACTTGACGCTGAATTTCTTTCGTCTCCTTAGGATTTGTGCGGTACGGGGCGCGATTAGGAAGCTGTGCGCCTGGAATTAAATCAATCTGATGTTCTATGCCATGAATAGGAGGAAGACCCGGAGGCAATTCAGTGGGAAAAACATCTTTATAGTCCTGTAAAAGGTTAGCAACAGCAGGAGAAATATGCAACATAGGCGCATCATCTAGTGAAACAAGCATACGAGAGCAAACTAGCGCATAGCAAAGCAGATTAGCATCATGTAATTCATCAAAATCAGCACGTGTAGTAAGCAAGATAGGGTTATTCAATTTGATCTCATGTTGAACAGGTGCAACAGAAGGCGATGTAACCAATTTTGCAGCTTTTGTCGCTCGAGCAATATCATCTTTAAGAACTTGTTCAGGTGTCATAGGATGAATAATAATTTTCTGACCCTTAAACATGAAGGAATAATAATTGGAGCGACCATGATAAACACTATCAACATCATATTGCCAAGGACGGCCAAGCAACAAAGAGCATGCTTCCATTGGAACAACATCATAATCTACAAAATCAGAATAGACGCCAAGAGAGAAAGGAACACGTACCGAGCGCGTTACCTTTATTTTGCCGCCATCATTAAGCCATTGAACGTGATAAGGATGTGGATGCTTCCTTGTTGGCAATGACAACTGCTCCACTAAGGTCGTACTAGCCAAATTGTTGCAACTGCCACCATCGATGATTATACGGACCGCTCGTTCTTGCACAACGCCTTTGATATAAAAAATGTTGTGGCGCTGATGGTTTTCATCCTGAACGACCTGTGTACTAAGAACACGTTGCACAACAAGAGTGGCATACCTGTCGGCGGCACTAGAGTCGACATGAAGCTCCGTATTATCTGCATGATTAGTGGCAAGCATAGTCTGCTGAATATCCTCAGAATCACTAGTAGAAGAATACCCACCGTCGTCACGAATCAACATAGTTCGTTTATTTGGACAATCGCGTATCACATGACCAAATCCTCGGTAACGGTGACACTGAATATCACGAGCTCGTCCAGACGACGAGGAGGACGGCACAATCGAGGCAGATTTGACCGTGGATGGAGCACTCGACTTGGACGTGGTCGAGGAGTGGTCGCGCGACGTGGAAGGAGGTGTCGACCGTGGAGCTGAAGGCGTCTTGGACCCTACAAAAATGTTAGGTCTTGACGAAGATTGTCGATCCTGCACTTCACGTTCAGCTTTACAAGCATATTCAAATAAGGTGGTCATATCATCATAATGCTTATAATCAAGAATCTTCTGAATTTCACGATTTAACCCACCCCTAAAGCGAGCCATAGCAGCATCATCCAGTTCAACTAAATCACAGCGAATCATACCCTTTTGCAAAGCTTGATAATAATCCTCTACAGAAAGTGAACCTTGTTGAAAACACTGCATTTGATTAAGCAAATCTCTAGCATAATATGACGGCACAACGATGACGCATAGCAGCTTTTAATGCCGTCCAAGTGGCTGGAATATTATCAGGATATCTTTGTCTATACTCACACCATCAAAGTAAAGCAAATTCAGTAAATTCACTAATAGCAGCCTTAACTTGTAAATTAGCAGGAATATCATGGCATGTAAATTTTTGTTCAACCTCTAATTCCCAATCAAGATAATCACCCGGATCATATTTGCCATTAAAAGTGGGAATATGAAATTTTATTTTGGCAAAAGAATCAATAATAGGAACACGTACCCTACGAGCACGACCACGGCGATTGTCGTCGTCCTGCTCGGTGTTGGCGCCGTAGTCACGTGCATGTTGCAACTCCGTGAGCTGCGTCGTCATGGTCCCAAGCTGCATCGACATGGCCTCAAGACGAGTCATGATCGTCGCGAGCGTGGTGCGGGCAGCCGTATCAGCGAGGTCCAGTTGGTCAAAACGCTCATTTGACGAAGTGACCGTAGAGTCAAGTCTCTCGTGCATCGTCTTCATGTCGTTTTGTAGACCATCAACCTGTGCCTGGACATCCTGGAGGGTGAGATCCTTCGACTTCGAGCTGTTTTCTGCCATAGAAACACAAGCAATACAAAAAAAAGCGGGATCCTACAACGAGAGGTGAGTGGTAGATGAAAAGCTCAATCAAAAAGCTGTTATCAAATTCTTACTCGTCCTTACCAAGCACGCAAGCGTGAACTGCAACCACAGGTAAAACCGGTGGAAGATTGGAGGAGCGATTGCGTGGTGAAACCAAAACCTGCTCGTAGTAGAAAATTTGTGGGGCTAGGAGGCTGCACTCAAACCAAGGGTTAGCACAATTCAAACAATAACTGTAAAGTTGAATAATGGTGCTAAACGCGAAACGATTGTTGCCGGTACAAGTGCAAGAGGAAGGAAGAAGGATCAAAACAAAGTGCACCAAGAACGCGTCGCCTGTGTTGCTCGGCCGCTCTTTTTTTTTCTCTTTTTTTTCTTTTTTTTCTTTCTTTTTTTTCTCTTTTTTTAATACTTTTTGCTGAAAATATAAACAATGAGACCTCAAATAAGCAATTAAGCACAAGCGCTTTCTCTCTCTCTCTCTCTCTCTCTCTCTAGAGTAGAGACACACGAAACCGAACAGAACCAAACACAGGGCGAGGCGAGCGGGTCACGACGTAACCGAGTAGGACTCGATCGGCGAGGCAGTGATTGACTCGGACTCACGGTGCAGCGGAAAAACTTGGCAAGCGATCGGCTGACCACAACTTGGCAAGAGAGACGGGGTAAACAGATGCGGCGGAAAGCAAACTGTGGTGGTGAAAACACGCGGCACGACGGAAGGATACGGCAATGATAAGAAGAAAACAATAAAACACAGTGTACCAGCAACGATCAAAAGCGAAAGCACAAAAACTCAACAACGCAAATTATTGAATGAAAGTGCGAGGCTCAAAACCGTACTGGGGTAAACTTTTTTTTTGTAGTTTTCGGTTTATGTGGGCTTGGATAAAACTCACCGAGAAACACTAGAATCTGATACCACTTGATAGGTGTAGAGTGTCCGATCTTTCGGCGAGTAGAGATAACTTCGATTTGGTGGATGTTGACCCTCACGATCCGACTACGACGAGCAAGCCGAAGCGCCAATGCAATCGCTGAACCAACTTTTGGAGGATATTAACCTTGCGGTAAACAAGATCAACCTGATCACGAGGATCAATTCTTACGCGCAATCGAAGAACGAGCAAGAATTAGAGGCGAGCAATCTGATATATTGCACGAAGGTGGAGTTCTGAATTCACGTCGAGAGACGGATATATAGCTAAGCTAAACTTAAAACAAAACTCCAAGATTGCAAGGGGCGTAGCCCTTGACTATATAGGGCGGGGACGAGGCATCTAGGGCCGGCTGAAGTGGAGAGGCGCGCGGTGGAGAGGGAGTTGTGCGACTTGGGCCACGTGGGCCTTCGGGCGGCATCATCCTGGGCCGTCATTCCTTAGCATCAAAACCGTCTTCAATTCTTGGGCTCGAGCTCTAGTGATTGGGCCCTTGTACGTCGTGGTCTCGTTAGAAGATGGATCCGTAACTCGAGGAGGCGTGACGACGAGAGGTGGAGGCGTGACAACTTGGTTTGGCGCGCCATCTTCCGTCGTCATTATTCGTTTGTCGTTGATGTCCTCATCACAAGTACATTACTCAAATATTTTCTTCACAACAGATTGCTTAGCATCAAAATAGGTATCAACACCCTAGTTGTAGTCTGCCTAGAAACATGAGTATAGTCAGGGTAAAAAGCAGCCCTAATGTAATCCCCCCATGTAGGTTGTTCACCGATATTCACAGGTAAATCAAGTCTAGCAATCAAACGAACAAGCTCAGTCCTAGCTACCATAGGTTTGTACACGAAACGTTGAACATTGCCAGCAGAATCAAAATGCAAATGGGATTGAGAAAATGAGCTACCAACATCACCTTTCTTCTTGCAAGAAAGGATATGACGGCGCAAATGGCCAGTGCCACCATTAGAAGATGCAGAGAGGCAAGTTTTGCAGAAGTTACAGATGGCACCTACCCTTATCAACTTACCGTCCTGGAGTTCCTTGACCTCCTCCATGTCGTTCCACACGTCGGAGGTGGTGGCCCTGGAGCGTCGTGGCTTCTTCGCCGTGCTTGCCGTGGGGCTGCCGTCTTCGACATCGATCGGGGTAGAAGCCGAAGCCCCAGGAAGAAGCTCGGCTCCACCTCCACCGGCGATGTCGTCGACGTCATCGCCTTGAAAACCTTGGGCACGAAGGTCGTCGTTGACGGTGTACTCCTCCATCCGAGTCGACCCCGAGCTTGAGGTCACCGGACAAACAACCGCAAGCCTCAGATCTGGATCACCATGAGGTGAGTCAGTTGTACTCAACCAGATCTAGAGGAGGGGAAGTGGTGTGAAGGTCGTGGGGTGTCGGTCTTGTGGCCGACTACGCTAGAGGCTACCGACGTCCATGTCGTTGAGGTGTGGAGGACAAGAGGAGCGGAGGAGGATGAGGCGAGGGCGAGCCAGCGAGGAACCGAGGCGGCGAACGACAAGGTCGTGAGGAGCAGCAGAGGTCGGAGGAGGAGGAGGCGAGGAGCCGAGGCGGCCAGGCGGGTGTGGGCAGGAGGCGTGCGACGCGGCGGAAATGAGCTAGGGTTTGAGGGTGGCCGGTCGCGTGCCCGCGCCGCACGCTTTTATACCAGGGCGGACAATGTCACTACCGGACCGTCGGTGGGCCATGCCGGCCACCACGGGCTACTCGGGCCGGCCATCATGCCTGACCGGGTCTGGATAAATGGGCCATGCTCCAAGCCTATGCACGGCCCGTAACAGGCCTCGTGCCGACACGACCCGCTAGCTTTCGTGCCGGGCCATGCTCAGACCAGGCCAAAATGGCCGTGCTTCGGGCCAGCCCGTTTAGCAGGGCCGGATGGTCAGGTATACATATTTGCATTGCTCGATCTCCTTTGTAGTAGGACAAGATCCATGCTGACGGTTTTTTTTTTTTTGAAAGATAGATACGATGCAGAGGTTAAAACCAATGCTTGGGACAGTGAAAAACTAACAAGAGATAGATGAAGACGGTAATGTATGATAGATCATGCAACGACTTTATTTCACGCAGAAGGAATGTTACGGTGCGGACACGGAGTTAGTACAACCTTCCGTAACCGGGACCAGCCAGGCAGAGATGAACGCCAGTACTTTCGCGCGCGCCGTTTCTTTTTCCCCTTATAAACCGAGTACAGAACAGATCAGCCGCATTCGAAATCGAAATGCCGATGAATATCGCGTGCACAGTGCAGGCCAGGAAGACGAGGCCACAGCACAGTGCCGGACGCGGCGTCGTCGAACAGCGCGGCCCGCCGGACCCGGCCACGCCGCGGGAGGCGTCGACAACAACAGCTCCGTGCCAAAGGCATCTGATCCGCAGGAGGGCCCCGCAAGGATTGCGAGTTTTAACCCGTCGTACGCAGCAAAGATGGCAGGAGGGGCGAGCTGGACTTTTGCCGGAAAGAGGGTGCTGCAGCTGGACGAGACAAGCCTACTGGGCGCAGGGCCCTAGTTCGCTCCTTCTTCTCTTTCTAGGATGGGGCCTCCTGCCCTGTGCTCTACTGCTCTCCTCTGCCATGTTTCATGCTCACGCCAGTCCGGCCCGGCTGGGGGAAAACGGATTGTTTTGTTACTGCTAGTAATGCGGACGAAATTTACTTACTGTATAAATATAGTATGGTTTAAAATAACATATATTTGTTGTTAGCTTCACTCAAACACGCATCCATCACTGTCCACAACCGAGGACCTGCACAAAAAACCCGAACACGCGAGGGGGGCAAAGTGCCAAAAGGTGACGAGGCGCGGCTGGCCTTATCCAGTCGGTGATGCCAGCTCGGACGTCGCGTGGTCGAGCAGCGGCGCGCAGTCCCGCCCCGCCCGCTCGCCCTCGCGTGTCGCGCCCCTCGAGTCGTCGCGGCCCGCGCCCACCGGTTTAAAAATTTAACCGACCCCACCAAATCCCGTTTCTGCCCCCGTAATCGCCCATTAACCACGCGAGGACCCCCTTAATCACGGACGCTGCCACGCCGCTTCTCGAAAAGACGCGCGACACACCGGACAGCCGGGCGAGGCGCGTGTTCCAGCTGTAATTAGTCAAACCCGATGCCCACTCAGATGCGTTCCAGCGCACCTAACAGACATGTGGGCCTCAAGTTATCTTGTCCCCGGCGTGTCAGCTTGTGAGGCTTGGTTTGCGTCGCGTGAAAGAGCGCGGCTGAGCTGGAGCGCTTTACCGCGGGGCCCGGGCCTTAACTAACGCTATCCACTCCCGGTTCGGCCGCTGGCCCCCGGTTTGCCGAGTATTTACGGCCTGCTGCCACCGGGTCTAGGTATATGCTACCACCTGGGCAAAAAGACTTGGTGCTCCTCTGGTCTTGTTTTATTAGTGGTGGTGGCGCTGCTGTTAGTGTTCCTCTTTGCCTCTCCATAAACAAATGGTTGATTACGGGGAGGGAGGATTAGTTAAACAAAGGGTCTGTTAGTACCTGTGGTGGGGCTGCGACGTGGATATGCTTGAATATGCGGCAATGCGATGCATGCTCGCTCGCACACTGGCAAAAGTCTTTGCCACATGGACCAAGGATTTTTGTTTAGTTGATCATGGTTGGTTAAGGCTTATCTATTATCGTCTGATGCTGATTAATTAAATGGCCGTCGGTAAGGTGAGAGTAAAGATATGACACTTTTTTTGTGATGAAAATGATATAACGATGAGGACGAAATTGCTTAAATATATATGTTGATAGGAAACAATATGATTATCTTCAAAAGTGATCAATTGTATTAGTATGATTGATGATAATCTACCCACTAACTCATATTCATATATTATATTTTTTTTACTCATCTGGACTTATGTCCTTGCTATGACAAGTTGCCTAAAACATATGTTTCTTCTTTCAAAACGAAGTGCCACATGTTTGCATATCTTTGAAACAATGACATGTTGCATTAGATTGATGCTAAATGCTGCACCTGCACGACTTAGAACCTTTTGGAAGAATGCATGCCGGTGTACACTTGTCGTTGTTCTATTCTTTTTGTCATGTCCATTGGTCAATAACATGTTGTCTCTGTCCTATCTACTACTAGGATTTTTCCTTTCAGTGTAGTGTCCAACCAGATAACCAGCTCTGCTAATGAAGGATAAGATAAATAATGCACCTACCGGTCTCATGCATTTATTAATCATCTCACACTAAAGATGAGAGATTAGCATGGAAGCAAAGTCATTAGTCGAGCTTGACCAGCTCCGGTAGTAGCTATAGCACTTTCGGTTCTTGCTTATCTCTAAAGAAAATATGGTTGGACGGTACCGATATAAGAATATTAATTTAGTGTAGACCATGGATAGGATTTTTATGTGAGTAGTACTGTACTCATTTTCTGTGTACCTAGGACAACTGAGTGATGTAAAGTAACACATATATTATTGTTTCCCTTCATTAGCAATATTATCTTGGGTACCTAAAATTTTTAGATGGAATATAAAAATCATAACATAAATATCAAGTTGACGCGTAGAAGAAAATTTATATCTTTCAAGCACAAAAATAGTGAGCTCGCTCAATAAGTTTCTTATCCGCTCCATTAATATATTAGTTGCTTATTTTGTTCAAAAGATTTTCGTCTCATTCACAACAGACGATTCCTCCTAAGTGCATCAAAATTCTGGACGGAAACATGAGCTTTCTATATGCATATAAAATGTCGATACAATAGTGATTTTTCTTATTTGCCTCACATCCATGTATAATGAACAGAATCCACATGCCGTCATCAGATTTACGGCTCAAAAGAATAACTCCAAATCTACAAAATTAGATTGTTCTGTGACAGTACATTTCCTTATTAACTTACAGTCAAGATGTCGCAGATCTAACAAAAAAGGGTAGAAAAAAAAATCTCAAATCTTCAAAACTATAGAACCAATCAAAGAAATATCCAAAGTATGGTCAATCCTGCCTTGACCATTTGCATATACTCGGCATAAAAAATAGACAAAAAACGGCGGGTCTTATCCGCGATGGCATGAAAGTAAATATCAGACACATCAGGGGCACGGGTCACCTCTCTTTCCTCCGTTCTAAGTTTGAGTGCTCCCCTGCGAAACCTTTGTGCCTAAAAATACTGCTCCTACCCAAGAGGATCAGAGCAATTTCTCCCCTCAATGTCTCGACATTTCTTGCGCTCTTGCACCTGTCCCTGTCCGTCTGCCTCCTACTCCTTCCTCTTGTCCCTCTCTCTCAACTCAGGTTCGGTTTCTGCATAGGCGATAGCGAGGGAAGCAAGCTAAGAAACGGGGAGCGGAGAAGCCGGAGGCCAAAAATTTGGTGTGGAACCGGCCGAAGAGGAGCAGTGAACAACGAGCGGCGTTTGATCTGGGTGAGGAATGGCTTTCTTGCGCTGTGTTTTCTGTTGCGTTTGTCTCTGTTTGTTTGGTTTGTCCTGTGATTAGGTGCAGCGGCTATGGCCGGGAAAGTTCGATCTTTGGAGCTGATTCGACCCCATTATTTCATTACGGCGACTAGAGATGCGATGCGCAGTAGATTACTTTGTTCGGTTCGTCGTGTTTGATTTTGTTAGAAGTTGATTTCGTTTTGGTTTTCTATTCAAGGGATCCTAATGTGAAAAGGGAATTTATTTTTGTTTTAGAAAATTTGATGCTGCTTTCGCAATCTGCCTCAGGACTTTCCTGACCTCTTTGAATTTTTTTCCTTCAACATTTGATCTATAGTTACTGCGTTCCCAACAAAACGTTGCGGTCAATTTGGTCCTGTTGGTTAGCTAGGACCAAAGACGACTGTATCCGTATATGGTATTTATGAGACGAGGACGGTATTCTGTCGCATTTTGGATACGTGTAATAGTCACATCTTGAATTTTGTCAATATTTACCTCTGCTGGTCGTTTTGTGCAATATATCGACCACCGGTTTAGAATTAGTTCATGGTTGACCACATTGCTGTTGTTAACAAGGTTTCGGTGTCAGATGTGTGATGGTCTAACTTCCTCTGCAGTGAGCTATGAACAGAGGTGATTACCTGATATAGAGTAGTAGTAGTAGTAGTATAGTATTTTACTACATGGGTAGTTCATTCACCATAACTTTGCAGTGTATAGATGGCAGACAGTAGAATTTTCTTCAGGGTAGAGCAACTTATTTTTCTAGGTTGTAGTGTGTAGTTTGTCTTATTCAAATGCCATAACTTCGCACAGCAGCCATGGAGGCATGGAGTGTCACGGTTATACTATGAAAACAGATTAGGTTCTGGGCTATAAATTGTCACGGTTATACTATGAAAACAGATTAGGTTCTGGGCTATAAATTGCTTGATAGTACTAGTATAGCATAGCAGGTTGCGAGGCGCAATGTCATAATGGACTTCAGCAGCTAGTATGGTGTACTCAATCAAGTTTACCATGCTGTGCCAGTAGTGTTTTCTGTATAGGCTAGCTCTGGATGTATGGGCTGTGAAATTTCTGTGTCAACTGGTTCAGTTGCGTTAACTGTCTCATAGGCATGGTAAGTACTGTAAGCAACCGTGGCATGAGGTTTTAGGTTTTTTCCTTCATGAGAATAGTGGAAGCCTGGATTGAGGAGTGGTTGCATCATGCTGATGGAGTGTAGAACTGTAGTGGTGGTCCTGGTATCTCTATTTTTATGTTTTTGTGGAGGGGTGCGTGGTCCATCCTTTTGATTAGTTCTTTTTGGAGTGGATATTGTGGGCCTAAACTGCAGTAAATGCGCTATTGGTTTGGATCTTTGGAGATTCCATCAGAAATGAGATGCACTGCACTTGTATTAAAGTGCTTCGGCTGTAGAATAGCACCTCCAGAAATGAGATGCCTGTTTTCCACTGCGAAGTTATGCAGTACTTTCATGTATTATCGCATTTAGCAGCTTATGAATTTTAAAGGTAAAATGAATTAACTTAGTTCATCCACTGAGTTTAATTAGTCAGCTGTAGTTTGACACCATGCGCCATTAATAGCCTGAAAACAGTTTGTGTTTCAATTTATATGAAAGTGATGATTATTCAGTATAATGGTAGCAAAAAATGCTTTGATGAAATTAGAATATGTCGATTGATTTGGCATTTTCCCCTCACTTCCATCGCTATTCATTTCCTTCTCCCTTATAAGTTATAACAGATAATATGTTACACCAGTTCAAACATTAATTCATTTATGTTCAATATACAGTGTTATATGTAACAGTCTCATAAATATTTGGTGTCAAAGTTGTCTGATATACGGTGTTTGTTGTTTAGCAGGAGTTCAAAACTTACAGTGCAAGCAACTTTGATACAAGGCCCGGAATAAACTGCATTGGTGGTTTTCTGCTCTCAACATAAAGTTGTGGAGCCATGGTTTCAAAATCATATTCAAATCTGCTAGACATGACCTGTGGAGATGGATTTGAATTTCGGCAACCTTTTAAGTCTCTTCCTCGTGTTGTAACTTCTCCGGGCATCATATCTGATACTGATTGGGATACAAGAAGTGATGGTGATTCTGTTGGTTCAGCATCTTCAACTGAGAGGAAAATAATTGTAGCTAACTTCCTTCCACTGAACTGTACAAAAGATGAAGCTGGGCAATGGTCATTCTCACTGGATGATGATGCACTGCTCATGCAACTTAAAGATGGCTTTTCAAATGAGACTGATGTTGTGTATGTGGGCAGTTTGAAGGTTCAGGTGGATCCCAATGAGCAGGACCAAGTTGCTCAGAAGCTTCTTAAAGAATATCGATGCATACCAACTTTTCTGCCTTCTGACCTCCAGCAACAGTTTTATCATGGCTTCTGTAAGCAACAGTTGTGGCCTCTTTTCCATTATATGCTTCCCATTTGCCTTGACAAAGGTGAGCTATTTGATCGCAATCTGTTTCAAGCCTATGTCCGAGCCAACAAGCTTTTTGCCGACAAGGTTATGGAAGCAATCAATACAGATGATGACTGTGTTTGGGTTCATGATTACCACCTCATGCTGCTACCTACATTCTTGAGGAAGAGGTTACACAGAATAAAGCTCGGTTTCTTCCTTCACAGCCCATTCCCCTCCTCAGAAATCTATAGGACACTGCCTGTAAGGGATGAAATCCTGAAGTCACTGCTTAATGCTGATCTAATTGGTTTTCAAACATTTGATTATGCACGTCACTTCCTTTCATGTTGCAGCAGATTGCTTGGCCTGCATTATGAATCAAAACGTGGTTACATTGGAATAGATTATTTTGGCCGAACAGTAAGCCTGAAGATTCTCTCAGTGGGTGTTCATGTTAGTAGGCTTGAATCTGTCTTGAAGTTGCCTGCTACAATTAGCAAGGTACAAGAAATTGAACAGAAGTATAAGGGCATGATGCTGATGCTAGGTGTGGATGACATGGATATCTTCAAAGGAATAAGTCTAAAACTGCTTGGGCTGGAGCTTCTTCTAGAGAGAAATCCAAAGCTCAGAAGGAAGCTTGTTCTTGTACAAATCATCAACCCAGCAAGAAGCACAGGGAAGGATGTGCAGGAAGCTATCAGAGAAGCTGTCTCTGTGGCTGAAAGGATCAACATGAAGTATGGTTCTTCAGGTTACAATCCTGTCGTCCTAATTGACCATCATATACCGTTTTATGAAAAGATTGCATTCTATGCTGCATCTGATTGTTGTATTGTTAATGCTGTGAGGGATGGTATGAACTTAGTACCATACGAGTATACTGTTTGCCGACAGGGAAATGAGGAGATTGATAAGCTTAGAGCTGTTGAGAAAAACACACATCACACAAGCACACTAATAGTTTCAGAGTTTGTCGGTTGCTCCCCATCTCTTAGTGGTGCTTTCAGGGTGAATCCTTGGAGCGTTGATGATGTTGCTGATGCCTTGTGCCGTGCAACTGACTTGACTGAATCCGAGAAGCGGCTGCGACATGAGAAGCATTATCGCTATGTCAGTACTCATGATGTTGCTTACTGGGCACGCAGCTTTGCTCAAGATCTGGACAGAGCATGCAAAGATCATTACAGCAGGAGGTGTTGGGCTATTGGATTTGGTCTGAATTTTAGAGTAATTGCGCTTTCTCCTGGTTTCAGAAAGCTGTCATCAGAGCACTTTGTTTCATCTTACAACAAGGCTTCTAGGAGAGCAATATTTCTTGACTACGATGGTACACTTGTGGCCCAGTCATCAATTAACAAAGCTCCTAGTGCAGAACTCATTTCCATTCTTAATTCCTTATGCGCTGATCCAAAGAACAGCGTATTTATAGTTAGCGGAAGAGGACGGATTTCCCTTGATGAGTGGTTTTCTCCATGTGAAAAACTTGGCATAGCTGCAGAACATGGCTACTTTATCAGGTATGCCAGTCAAATGATATCCTCTTTTTTTGCTTTTATGATTGCATATTTATATTTTCAGGATGTCAAACTATTTATGTGTTTTCAGATGGAACAAGGCAGCTGCATGGGAATCAAGCTATTCAACTTCTCATTGTGAATGGAAGCACATTGCTGAACCTGTCATGCAAGTGTACACTGAGACAACTGATGGATCCTTCATAGAGGCAAAGGAAAGCGCTTTAGTATGGCACTATCTGGATGCTGACCATGATTTTGGCTCTTGTCAAGCAAAAGAACTACTGGATCATCTTGAGAGGGTGCTATCGAATGAACCTGTTGTTGTGAAGTGCGGTCATTTCATTGTAGAAGTGAAACCGCAGGTACATGCCCTTTAATGCAAGAAAAAATTTCTCATCTTATTTCCATGTTGGTTGTACTGTCATCTTACTGAGTCATGACTCATGCAGGGAGTTAGTAAGGGGCTTACTGTTGACAAGCTAATTCGTATGTTGGTCACCAGCGGGAAGGCTCCAGATTTTCTGATGTGCATCGGTAATGACCGATCTGATGAGGACATGTTTCAAAGTATCAATGCCATGGCCTCCAATTCTGTATTATCATCCACAGTTCCGGAGGTCTTTGCTTGTTCAGTTGGCCAAAAGCCTAGCAAAGCAAAATACTATGTTGATGATACTAGTGAAGTAATCAGACTACTCAAGAACGTCACACGTAATCCATCACAGCGGGAAGACGGCAGCCACGGACGTGTGAGCTTCAGGGATGTTCTTGACTATGTGGACTAAGCCAGTAGTTACTTACCTAAACTTACTAGCTGCAAAGCATGTACATACCAAGTGTCTCCATCTCTATTGATTCATTGTAGAAGAAGGGTGTGTTATCCAGAGTTCTAGCCTAGCCAACATGAATCATCACCACCTTCGTAAGGTTAACAACAATGGTGCCAGCTTAAGTTGTCATTTTGAGCTTCAGAACATCAGGTGATGTATTTGTAGGCGATTTTGGTAGGATAGGAGAATCTTGCTGGAGAGGTCTGTAGGGTGACAGAAAAAGGTCCTGGCTTGTACGGCCACCGACCTGATTCTCTTAAAAATATGTGTTGCAATCTAATATCCTGTCTTTTAATGATTGTATTGGTCGGTCTAAACATTTCTGCTAGGAACTTACATTCGCCTGTAGCTAATATACTTCATGCCATTTTAGTCCCCAAAGTCCTGGATTCATGTATTCCCTTCATGCCATTTTAGTCCCCAAAGTCCTGGATTCATGTATTCCAGTACTTGAGCTACATTGTAGAATCAGGGCATGTTTAGTTTGAAATCCCCTGAAGAGCTACGTTGTAGTTAGCAGATCATTGAAGAGCAGTGTCATCGATTCCTATGATCTTGCATGAAATATGATTATTTGCTTATTTGATTTAATGTGCCTGTTTTTATCTGCTTTTGTTGCTTCTGTGGACTGTTATTGTAGATTATTTCCTTCCTATTTGCGGTAGGAGCTCGTACCATTCAATCTTTCTTATACTTCAAATTTGAGCAGTCTGGGGCCTTGGCTTGGAGATGGTTCCATCGGCATAATTTAAGGGGCTAGACTAATACGATGAATTAGTAGCCTGGCACGACATTTACAATATATGTTCAGGTTCCTTTAAAGCACATAGAGTAGGTTAAAGTGTTAAGGATTCTCATATGATGTCAATTCTTAGTATTTTGGCTTTATGCTATCCGAATCTTTCATTAGTATTACGCTTTTAGCCTGTTAATGTTTATTTTCTTCATCGTCACTATGCACATGCAGCCGATTTAGCATTGCCCATCCGTTAGGTTATGTCAATTTCTCTCTCCGCACAAGAGCAAAGACTGCTCATCCTATCTTATAAATTCTGTGATGGTAGCATACAGTATCGTTATAACCTAGTCGAGAGACCTTCAAACATTCAAAAGTTGCTTAAGCAGCCAGCCAGCAACACAAATTTTATCACATCATATAAAACACAACGCCATACAGTTTTTATGCAAACATAACAACATGCATTAGCAGATAAAAGGTGGTTTGTAGCAGCAATTTCTGTTCAGATACAATAACACAACATTACAATACTTTAGGGTGCGCTAACATGCCATTACCATAGATACAGGAACAGGTTTATTGGTACAATACACGGCAAGTGCTGACTCGGTCACTACTGCAGCGGATATGAACACCGCTATACAATGGCATTCTTCCACCAGAGTACACGTACACACGGGTAATCAGCTTAGATAACCTTATCGTCTCCATGCAACCTCCTCCTGCTCACATTATAACTATTGACAGTTAAGCCATGACATTCCCCTTGGCTAGAGAAGTCTGATAAGTTTGCATCGATCATGTGATCGACCTTCTTACGGTTGTCCTGGGGAGTGTATAGTAGCTCCATCAGGTCACCATCAAAGGGTGGCGCTTTATTATCTTGACTATTGACACTATCACTACTGGTCAGTCCACTATGCTCCTTTCCGTCAGTGTCGTCACCAAAGCTTATCAAGTCTCCTAATAGCTCAGTAGAAGCAAGAGTTTTGTTGTGAAGACCTGTGGTGGGAGCAGTTCCAGTTTTGTATAGTTTAGCAAGGCGGGAACGTCTATGGGGAACTCCCTGCTCTAACCTAACACTAGGAAACACAGTAAGATAGCCAAGACTAACTCTAACTAATTTGAGCAGGAGGGCGTAAAACATGGAGTTAACAACTGCGCTTCTGATGTCGCATAAGCTGATCAGAGTGGCCTTCCTCAGAGTTCTCTTGTATGTCTTGTGCATCCTGCTGAAAAAGCGGTTGATGGAGAGTTCCTGCCTACATGTTTTGATTACACAATCTTAATCATTGTATACATCTTTACAGAAATAATAACGGAAGAGAAGAAGCACACTCACATGGAAAGGATAAAAGTGGCGAGCCAAGAACCCAACAACTAAACCAAGCAATGCACATAATGCTGCAATGATTGACATCGATGTAGCTCCTAAGCCTGCAGAATAAAGACATTAACATTCATAGGGCTATGCTGTCACAATTTTTCTCAACAAATACCAGAAACTACATAGCTGAATATTGTATATTACTACTTTTCTCCAAATAAAGTGGAGCAAGGAGTCCACAGACATCGTATCACTATTTTATCTATCACAATGTCAGGCCACAGTGCGAATAGATTGCAGGGGATAAAAATGACTCAAGCCCAGAAAAAAAGAGTTAAAGAAACATTAAGTTCTGGTAACTGAATCTCCAATATATTCAATCATAAGTTTCACTGGATATGGACTAAAATTCCAACTCATTATAATAAACTGTCTGAAATACAAGCTGTACTATTTTCTGTATCTATAATAATTATTACTAATAATATGAAGCCTTTTCTCTGGAAGGCCATTAGCTCAACAACTGATGTTTCTCTTCAGGAGCTATAGGTTGTGAATGGCCTCTTCCGCTCCCACCCCTCCACCTCCCGACGTCTCCCCTACCAGCCCCACGCCGGCGCCTGTCCATGGCCCGGCGTCCACCTCCCCGGCCGTGAACTCGCCGGCCTTCCCCTCCCCACAGGCGTCGGCGTCCGCCCCCACCTTGTCTCCCCACGCGCAGCCGTTCACGAAAGGTAGGTCGAAGGAGGAGAGATGGAGGGATGCTAGCCCTATGTTCTCCTCCAGTAGCTCGTCGGCGATTGCTCCCTTGGGTTCCTCGTTCAAGGACGTCCTGCTGTCTGCCAGTGGCCGTCCGCCTTCGCCGCGGCCGGCGCAGAAGGAGGCCACGCCGCCAAGGATCATCCTGAAGTCCAAGCCTCGTCCAGCTGCTTCGGTTGAAGGGCCCGACGCACAGGGCTGGCAGCGCGTTGAAAGCCGTTGCTCGCGAAAGACTCGCCTGAAGACGCTGCGCGCTCCTCGTCGGCCGGTTCCGATGGATCTCCGAGGAAGGTGCTTCAATTGCTTCTCGGCATCCCATCGCGCCGCGGTCTGTCAACAGCGGCCGCGCTGCTTCAAGTGCCGACAGCTAGGGCACCAGTCCTATCAGTGTCCTGGCAATCTGAAGAACATGGTGTGGCGGCGTGTTACACCCTCCGCCCAAGAGTCGTCGAACACGGCGGCTAACGAAGATTCGGGTTCGTCCCCGGTGATGGCGGCGGGGCAAACGCAGGAGGAAGGTATGGTCGTGACTGCTGCCGATGCTAGCGGCACCCCGCAATCGCAGGGCCGGCGCCGCCGGCGACGGGCCAGGCGGCGGCGTTCTACGGATCAAGGAGACGATGACATGCCTCTGGGTGACGACGGCAACCCCACTCCCGAGGCTGTCGAGGCCGGTGGCGCCAGCGCTGCAGCTCCTAGCAGGCCGCGTCGAATCATCGACCGCTCAGCCAAGATTGCTAGGGCGGAGGAGGATCTCATAAGCACCTTGTCTGTCACGGTGGTCGGCGACATGGCTGATGTTTTGGAGGATGCTCTAGCGGTGGAGTTGGCTTCTCGTTTTGAACTCCCGGCCGGCGCGTTTGAGTTTCATCGGCTCAGCCCCGGCGACCTGCTGCTATTTCTCCCCGATGAGGCTGCGGCGGTTCGCGTGTTCGACGGGGGTCGCCCGGTACAGCTGCCTATAGTCACGCTGCATTTCCGACGCTGGTCTCGTTTCATGAAGGCGACCGGCATCATGTTGCCGACTTTAATCGACGTCGAGCTAAAAGGCATCCCAGCTCACGCTTGGGAGCTAGAGACGGCGGAGCACCTTCTTGATGATTGGTGTTGGGTTCATAGTCTACATCAAGACACTCTGCAGCGCAGAGTACTCGTCGTTCAAGCTGTCAGCTTGGTGCTCGCGGCCAGAGTTGATTCCGGCGGCCATGGACTTGGTGATCATTGAGCCACCAGCTCCGGTTGAAGAAGACCCGCCTATGAAGCGTGGGCTAGAGTATCCGGTCGACATCTCTGTGTCTTGGGATCGGGATGCTCGCGATGAGGATTCACCTCCTCCCTCGGCTCCGGCGAATGATGAGCACGGTGCCAAGAAAAGGCGTAGGCGGCGACGTCGGCGTTTCCGTTCGCCAGACGTCAGTCCACGAAGTCCGACGGGCAGAGGGTCAGGTGGGGCCCAGAGGACCTCCTCGGTCCATGAAAGGTTGGGCCCACGCCTAGTGGCAGCCAACCACACGTTGGAGGACGCCCAGCAGTCGAGGTACGCTGCTGTTTCACTGCCCAGCAAAACCGAGGCGTCCGCGGCAGCTCACCCGTTGGCCTCCCCCTTGGATGCTGCACTCCTTATTGATGATATGGGGTCTTTTGGCATTACTCCCAGCTTTGGAAATGTGAAAGCCGTCTCGGGGAGCACAGCGGACGAGCAGGCTCTTGACCTTCCCGCCTTGCTTGCAAATTTGAATGTATCTTGTGGGCCTCGGCTTCAGTCTGGGCTAGGCCCAGTCCAGCAGGCCTCCAATCTTGAGCAGAGCACAGAAGCCATCTCTGAGTCCATCTCCCTCAAAGAACCAGTCCTGTCGAGCCTCTCCCCCACATCCCCTGTTCCGATGATGGTGGCCTACCCCCCGCCAAATGGAACAGAGGAGGCTCTGCTGCCGGCAGTGGACGGCCCCGGCCTCCCGCAGGCGACCATTGAGAAGGAGGGAGATGACAACGCTCTGCCGGTGGTGGAAGGCGAGTGCCTCCCGCTGGCGGACCCTATGGCTGACAAAGCTCCGCCGGCGGTGGAAGGTTTGTGCCTCCCGCTGGCGGATAACAAGAAGGGCTACCCCCTGCCGGCGATGGAAGGCGCGAGCCTCTCGCTGGCGGACCTTGAGAAGGAAGCGGCCCCGCCAGCGGTGGAAGGCACGAGCCTCCCGCTGGCGAATCCCGCGGATGCCCGGCTTGCAGTGGAAGGCATGGACCTCCCGTTGGCGGGTTGCAGACTGCTGCCGACGGTGAGGGATGAGGGCCTCCTGCAGGTCGGGCCAGAAGACTTGGAGGCGGCGCTGCCATCCTTCGAATGTTCGACGCCCATCACTTGCTCGAGGAAATGTGGCCTAGGCACTCAAGCAATCGATGGGCAGAATATGTGCCACCTGATGTCCCCTGTATCTGGGTTGAAGACTTACTCGCGCCGGCGTCATAGAAGCCGTGCTCTGTTGAATCCAGCATCAGAGAGCGTTGCCGTCTCGTCTGACAATGTGGACGTCGTAGCAACGGCCGTGACACCGCTCCCGGTTCAACCCGAACTGGAACGCGTTGATGACATGGTTGTGGCTCCGTCTGCTGCTCGCACAGTGTTCATCAGTGCCATTTCTTCCTCAACAGCCAGTGTGCTACCTACTCCGTGCCACTCTCAAGCAAAGTTGAAAGCCCGCATGCCTTCAGCGCCTCCTCGTCGCAGCCGTCGACTTGCTGGTGTCGAAGTTGAGTTCTCCATGGATCCTGAACCTGGCTGCTGCAAGAAACACATAATGTGCACATTGGAAGTGATCGAGGAAAATGAAGGCGTGCATGACTCTGCCCTAGAGGAATATACGAAGCTCTTCTCTCAGCCTTTGTCTGAGGAACATCTGTTTGCTCTGGCTTGCTTGTTTGGATGGCGTTCACCAGATGAGCGAGCTAGGAGTGGCAGCGTGGTGGGCGCAGGAGTGTAGCTGTATACGCTTTTCTTGTAATCTGTGGTCGTTCTATACTCTCATCAATGGATCCCAAAAAAATTCTGATTTGGAATGTACGGGGACTTAATTCTCGTAGCCGACAAGATGCTGTCCGTACCTTGATCGACTCTGCCCGTGTGGATGTAGTCTGTTTACAAGAGACGAAGATGGAAGATACTTCGCAGCGGCTTGTAATTTCAATGTTGGGTGTGGCTTTCACGGAATTCTTAATCTTACCTTCGGTCGGGGCTAGTGATGGAATTCTTATGGCATGGAAACAGGACATTCAGGCGACGGGGCTGAACAGAATTGACAACAACTGTGTCTCGGTGCAGTTCCTATCTAGCGCTGGTACACCTTAGTGGCTTACATGTGTGTATGGACCCCAGGGAAATGACAGAAAGGTTGAGTTCTTGCAAGAGATGCGTGACATCAGACAGGCATGTCAGGGCCCGTGGTCGATGGTTGGGGATTTCAATCTAATATACAAAGAAGAAGACAAGAGCAATGACAACTTCAACCGCGCCATGATGGGACGTTTTTGACGGCTTATCAATGATCTAGCTCTCAAGGAAATCCCGCTGCACGGTCGCAAGTTTACTTGGACAAATAATCAAGTCTCAGTCAAGCTTGATTGGGTGATGTGCTCTGTAGATTGGGAGGATATGTTCCCAAATTGTTTGCTTCAATCTGCAGCGTCGGATGATTCTGACCATTGCCCTTTGCTGCTGGGAACAAATGACATCCAACCGGGCAAACGACGTTTTCATTTTGAAGCATTCTGGCCCAAACTGGATGGGTTTTTGGAAGCAGTACAATTAGCATGGGACTCGGTGCAGGCTGGGCCGTGCCCTTTTGATACTCTTTCGCGTAAACTGCAGGCAACATCCAGAGGTCTGCAGAGCTGGAGTCAAAAGAATGTAGGCCATGTGAAGACACAGCTTGGTTTAGCAAGAGAAGTTTTGCATCAGTAGGAAATTGCACATGACAGCCAGGTTCTTTCCCAAGAGGAGAATGAGCTGCGCAACCGTCTCAAGAAACATTCCTTGGCGCTGTCATCACTACTGAGGACCATAGCTCGGTCGCGCTCTAGGATCAGCTGGGTCAGCGAGGGGGATGCTAACACTGCCCTCTTCCATGCTCAGTCCCGCTACCGGAGTCGCAAGAATTTTGTAGCACAGCTAGTGAATGATGGACAAGTTCATACGGACCAGGCACGCAAAGCAGAAACGTGGATAATTTCTACAACAATCTGTTGGGCCAGAACGAAGCTCGTGAGCGCACCATCAACCTGGAAGCTTTAGACATTCCATCTCATGATCTATCTCAGCTTGACAATCCTTTCTCGGAAGAAGAAGTGTTCAATACTATCAAGCTGCTGCCACAGGATAAAGCCCCCGGGCCGGATGGATTTACAGGAGGATTCTACAGGGTGTGCTGGCCTATTATCAAGAAGGAGATCATGGATGCTATCTTGGCTGTTTGGAGCAGGAGACTTGCCAACTTTGGCATTCTAAACTCGGCATTTATCACCCTGCTGCCCAAAGTTGATGGTGCCAATTGTGCTAAGGATTTCCGCCCCATAAGCCTTGTTCATAGCTTTGCAAAATTGGTCACAAAACTAATGGCCAATAGACTAGCTGGACGGCTGCAGGAGATGGTTTCCCCCAATCAAAGTGCGTTCATTAAGGGAAGGTTCATCCAAGATAATTTTATGCTGGTGCAACAAACAGCACGCTTCCTACACCAACAGAAGCACCCTCGGTTCCTTCTTAAACTGGATATTTCTAAAGCATTTGATTCAGTCTCCTGGCCGTTTTTGATCGAGGTGCTTAGACATTTGGGTTTTGGTCAGATTTGGTGTGACATCATAAGTGGGTTGTTGAGGACATCATCAACTCAAGTTCTTCTTAATGGGTCGCCCGGGGAGCTCATTATCCATAGGCGAGGGCTTCGGCAGGGAGACCCCCTCTCTACGATGCTTTTCATTCTCGTCATGGATGTTTTGGGTCACATGGTTGCCAAAGCAGCTGATCATGGCTTACTCCAGCCACTCTCTTCTAGAGCACTGCAACACAGGATATCTATTTATGCCGATGATGTAGTAATGTTTCTCAAGCCAGAAGCAAGTGACATTGAAATTACCATGGATATTTTGCAACTTTTTGGAGAGGCTTCGGGTCTTAGAAAAGTAGTGCTTATCCTATTCGGTGCCGTGAAGAAGACCTTGAGGTAATCCAAAGCAATTTACCTTGTGCAGTTTCAGATTTCCCTTGTTGATATCTTGGCTTGCCTTTGTCTCTGAAGAAGCTCACTAGAAATCAGATACAAGCAATTGTGGATCGTCTTGCTGATCTCCTTCCTGGGTGGAGATCGGAATTGATGAACAGAGCAGGTCGGGCAATCCATGTTCAGTTTGTAATGACAGCAATGCTTATTTATTTGGTCATGGCCATGGATCTGCCACAGTGGGCACTCAAAGCTATTGACAAAGTCCGATGCGGATATCAATGGAGGGGAAGGAAAGAGGCAAAAGGCGGCCACTGCCTAGTTGCTTGGGGGAAAGTAACGCGGCCTAAGGAACTTGGAGGTCTGGGAATCTCTGATCTAAAAAGCCTTGAATGGGCCCTGTGGGTGCGTTGGTTATGGCTACAGAAAACTGACCCCCATCGTCCTTGGAGTATGTTTCAAATTCAAGTTTCTAATCAGGTCCGTTCACTCTTTGTGGTGGCAATGTCATCGGAGGTTGGCAATGGAACCACCACTCTCTTCTGGGAAGACAGGTGGCTACATGGACAGCGCATAGTCGATGTTGCTCCCAAACTCTACAAGGTGATCTCCAAGAATAACATCAAAAAACGTACAGTAGCTGAGGCGCTCAATGAGCACCTTTGGCTGCTGGATGCAAGAGGAGCCTCCTCTGTTGGTGAGCTGAATGAATTCTTTGCTCTATGGGATGTCATACGCAGTTTTGCGCTGAACCCTGAAGCTGAAGATAGACATTATTGGAGGCTATGTTCAACGGGCCAATACTCAGCAAAATCTGCCTATTCTCATCTGTTTTTGGGATCAATTCAGTTTGGCCCATGGGAACGCACCTGGCAGACATGGGCGCCTGGAAAATGCAAGTTTTTCTTATGGCTAGTGGCGCATGATAGGTGTTGGACTGCGGACAGATTAGCACGCCGTGGCCTGGAGCATTCTGAGAAATGTGTCTTGTGTGATCAAGAACAGGAGACGATAAATCATCTCTTAGTGGCCTGTCCCTTTGCTCGGCAGTTCTGGTTCATGGCACTATCATATTTTGGCCTACAGGCAGTAGCACCTCAACCAACAGACTTGGTGTTTGACTCTTGGTGGGAATCAGCTTGGCAAGCCATTCCGGAGCAGAAGAAGAAGCATGGTTTCAATTCTTTGGTGGCGCTTGGAGTTTGGGTCCTTTGGACTCATCGCAATAAATGCATGTTCGAAGGGCTAGCTCCAAGTTTAAATTTGGCGCTCATGACTGCACATGATGAAAGGCGCATATGGGAGATGGCTGGAGCACGCGGCCTGACCTCCCTGTCTTCGTCGATGGTGGGTGCTGTTGTGTAGAGTAGAGGGTGTTGGTCATTTGTCATGTATAAACAGGCGCGAATGTAATCCTAGAAAGTGTGGAGTAGTGGGGTGTGTTGTATGGGTTCTTGTCCCAATAATTTTCTTCTTAATACAATGAAGCGCAGCTCTCCTGCGTTTTCGAGGAAAAAAGAAAGAAAAATAATATTACTAATAATATAATTTTTAAAATAGTAATTGTTGCACCTAATTATATATTTGAGAGCTAAAGCCAAAAGCGTCCAGAAGTGGGTGCTGCTGCAAACCACGTCCTAGTCTGGATGCTATTCGCGATAGTGTCCACAACTTGGTCCAGCAGAACCTGATCATCACGCACCAACTGATTGATGCCCTGCATCGAGGATTCAATGTGCTGTTCTGGCCGACAGCCCAGTGCACCATACCCCCTTGCCTGGATGTCACTGCAGTTAGCACTCCCCATCCCAGTTTATCTCCAAGCAACCATCCTCCACAAATCATCTCCGCAGGCCAGTTAAAGTGCATCATACTTCTCGGCTGCTTTCGAGCACCACATGCTGGTGTCGCACTGAGCTCGGCCAACAACTTGCATTATTAACATTGTAATTGTTCATCTCTAGATAACACCTATTTGTTCCATTTTCATTAGATGGATGAACATTTTTATTGATTAAGGATACTGATGCTTATTCTTCATCTCTAGATAAAGTTTTGTGTGAAATTTATCCATTAGCCCACCTTCTCTCTACTTTATCATTTTCTCAGTTGCGCATGTAGGGGCAGTAACGGGATGAATTTGAACTGATTTTTAACTTAAACTAGTGAAGGGCTGAAACAGACCGTGGACTGTGACCCATTACCACCCCTAGGTGCATTTGATGGTTCTGGGTCAGATTAACCACTGCATCATGTGTGGTGTCATAATTTGACCGTGGAGGGTATAGTATTACATTATTAGATACTCTGTTGATATAACAGGTTTTGGTTATAAAACACAAGGTACTAGTGAAATTCGAGTAATGTATATGGTGCTTATGTAAATGATAAATGCTAAAAACAAGTTGAAGGTCCATTTAGCATTTACCTGAGTGTGTCTCATGTGCACAATCTTCAGCTTTTAAATTGACTCGTCTAATCAAACGGTTTCCTCTGTCAGTAACTAGCAGTGCACAAATTTTGGGTACATAGACAAGCTCAAAGTCTGGAGAGAAGGTAGCATTCTGTGCTGGCCCATCCCTGTTACCGTGCCCTGATGAAAGGCCTCCAGCAATTGTTGTGGTAAAACCTAGCAACAAGAAATGTGTAGCAAGAAAAATCAAGACAAAAGGATGCTACTTACTATTGACAAAAAATGATTATACATCCTCTATTACAGATAATACTAAGATTATCAAGCATGGTCAGTCCTGTATGACACTGCTACATGCAAATATTTAGCAGTCTTGTAGTGGATGGGGAATATCCTAATAAATGATGGGTTAACATCGCATTGGCTTTCAATAGCAAAACTTGGGTGCAAATATCCTAATAAATGATGGGTTAACATCGCATTGGCTTTCAATAGCAAAACTTGGGTGCAAACGTGTGAGGAGAAAGTGACAGTGAAGAGTTTCGGGCAGCTCTGCACCATGTTTTAGCAGATTTACAAATTTGTCCAAGAACATAAAAGTAATAAGTATAGTACATCACATTCACAATGCATAGTTAATTTGGTAAAGTATGAAACAACAAAGTAGAGATAATTGTTAGGAAATTTCAATCCAAAAATTCCCATCCGAGCGGGACGCCGCTTCGAAAGCGAGAGGCGTTGGCAGCAATGCAGAGCCGAGCATTAAGGGCCCGTTTGGTATGGATTTTTTTGGAAAACAGATTCTGCTTTCACTTTCGCTTTTCTTAAAACAGCTTCTATGAAAATAACAGATTCTCTACCAAAACAACTTTTTAAGATGTTTGCCAAAACAGCTTCTACTCATTTTTGAGGTGGAGGGGTGGAAGAAAAGCTGAGAAAAGCATCGATTTGCCGCTTTTTGCTTCCAGGTGTTTTGGAAGAATCGATTCTCATATTCGGGATGACAGAAGCGCTTCTGAACCGTTTGACAGTGATTTTCAGAGAAGCGGAAGCAGAAGCTATTTTAGGAGTCATACCAAACGGGACCTAATGCGGCCGTATCAATCACAAACGCCCCAATCGCACATCAAGCCTCCTCGTACCCAACAAACCTAATCCCCTAGCCCACGAAGTAGAACAGACAGGGAGACGAAGGATGCATTGAGGGGGTTTGCCCACTCACCGGAGGGCGCGACCTTGCGGATGGCGCCGTGGATCCGGTCGGCAACGTAGACGTTGTCTGCGGCGTCGACGGCGACGCTGCGCGGGCGGTCGAACGCGGCGTCTCCAGGGCCGCCGTCGCTGTACCCGGCCTCCCGCACGCCCCCCGCGAGCCTGCGCGGCTCGGCGCCGCCGCCGCTCGGGGAGAAGGGGAGGGTGTAGAGCGCGGAGCCAGCGGAATCGAGGACGACGAGGTCCCCCGCGTGGGGCCGCGGGACGAGCGCGTAGGGGTGGAGCCCCGAGGAGGCCGGGAGGTGGTTGAGGTCCGCGGCGGTGGTGACCGTATACCCGTCCTCGAGGACGCGGTTGGCGGCCGCGAGGAGCGGGACGAGGAGGAGGAAGGGAAGGACGGTGAGGGGGCGGCGGCGGGGGAAGGGAGGCGTGGCCATCGCGCCGGCGGGGAAGGCGGAGAGCTCGCCACCAGGGGTGGGGAAAGCGCTGCGGTTGCCCTGTACCGGGAGTGGAGAGTGGGGGAGTGGCCGAGTCGGTCTCCTGGAACCGCGCGACCCGACTTGACCGCCAGTGGGTGGGCCCGCTCTTGTTCTCGGGCTGGTGGATGGGCCCCATCGAATGCAGAGATTGCGGCTTTTGGGCCTATTTCTTTCCACGGTTCGCTGCGCGGGCCACTTCGGCACGGAGGGGCGTGCTGCGGGCGCCTGGCATCGCGGCGCGTAGAGAATGAACCCATTCGTCCGGCACGCGGGCGGGCAGATATGATCAGGTGACAACTGACGGACAACAATGCAAGCTTTGAGTCTACTTTAACTAATATCCATTCCGCGACGGCTTTTGCTGTCGCCGGCGAGCGGCGGCTCTGGCCGGATTGGTTTTTTTTTTTTTTTTGAGAAACTGGTCGGATGGGGTTCGGGATGCGGCCCCGGTCGACTGGGCGAGCTGCTACTGCGCATCTACTCCGACTCACTTCAAAGCGTTGGCGCGATCTCGCTTCAGCGAGGGTGGTGCCCCTTCTGGCTTCGGGTTGGTGGCGAAGGCTGGATTTACTGCCGCCGACGTCGGCCGGTGGTTGTGAATCTTGCTAGTTATATAGAGCTAAGGGCCGGAGACTTATTCATCTTCTCTTTGTTTTCTAGAGGCCTTTTTGCTCTTTTGGTGGGACAGCTGTCCTATATCCTTCCTAATGTACCTGTTTGCGTATACGTATTTATACTTTTTCTTAAATTTTAATACATGTATGTTTGATAAAAAAAATATCCATATGCCTTGTGAGCCATCAAAACCTTCATGTTTTTTTAGAACAAGTATACGTATGAGTGAGAAACAGAGAGAAAGTGGGGCCTTGAAACGGCATACCCGAGGCTCAAAGCACGACGTTGAAGAGAGAGAGGCATGCTTGCAGCCGGATGCAAGCGCATGAGCTGCCGCTCTTTCCTTTCTCCCAATCATCGTATGTTTCTCACCCATAGACACGCGGATATTAAATGCTTGCATTTTTAATTCACTCGGCTTCTTAGGTCATTCTTAATGGATGATTTTATTTTATTATTTTTAAAATATTATGTCATCTGATAGTTTTAAAATTAATGAACGAAACTAGATTTCTCAATGCAAAATTTTATTTTATAGTTTTATATATTAGTGTAGCATTTAAATGTTTCATCTAAATGACCAATAAGAGTTGTTAAATGTGTAGAATAGATACTCAAACACTTTCAATGGAGTTTCATCCTAATGAAACTCAACTCTACTCTCTCCTTATAAATTACATGTCATATCATCAGTTTTATCTGTGTCTTATATCATTTATTGAGAATAGAACTCCTATAAAAATACCACTGAGATTAGCCTTAGGCTATGTGAGTCACTTCGGGTGTTCGGGTAAACCCGAAAATTCGGGTCGGGTTAATCGGGCTTTGAAGAAATCGGGTTTTGGCAATTGGTACCTGAGGTTGGTCTCGAAATTTTGGGTACCCGGAATTACGGGTTTGAGTTTTGGGTAACTCGGTATACTCGATTCCTTGGCAACTACACCAGATTTCAACAAATTTTTTAGCAAAAAAAAAATTAACAGCAATATGGAACAAAAAACAAGAGCACAAACAATAGTATTATAGATCCATACTACCATGCATTACGTCCATCACAGATTCACAATTTACAAATAATTTAACAAGTCATAGTTCATAACTAAGAACTAGGAACCAGAAACTTTAGATGTAGGTGTTCCAGCCTTCTAGGTTAGGAGCTACGATCTAGCTTTGGTGAGTGGAATTGCTTGTCGTTGCACTGGTTGTGTATTGAAAGTGGAAGCTTGCTCTTTCCCTTTTCCCTTCACACCGAATTCTCCAATCAACTCTACAATGTGAGGACAAATGCAAAGTTAGTAATCGGGTGGAGAGGATGGAATGAGTGTAGAGTTTTGGAACTTTGGGAGTTCCCTGGAATCGAGACTTTGGGTGCTCAATTCAATGTTGGGCTGGGCTGAATTCAGAAGAACATTAGTGGGCTGCTCAAATTTTGGGTACTTCAGGCTGTTCGGGTACCGGAGGTAGAGACCTGAAAAAGATCGAAATTGGATCAGGTTCAGAGTACTAACCTGAGAAAATATTTCGGGTCTCGAGTTATTTGGGTTTTGTCGGGTTTAGGATTCGGGTCCGGGTTTTGTGTCCGGAGTGATGTGGGAGTTTTATTTTTATTGAATAAAATACGGCATAAGCAAATTTGATAACATGACAAAAAATTTATGAAGAGAGATGGAAAGATTTTCATCTAGATAAAACTTAGTTTACATGATTTTCTAAAATTAAAACACCATGAAGCTAGCATTAAAGAGGAGTAATTTTATTTTATTTTTTAGACAACTAACAAAACCATATAGAAGTAAATGTCATGAAATATCAAAATAAAACTACGCATTGAAAGGATGGTTTCATTCATGATTTCAAACCGTCAAAGATGACATAGCACTCTTAAAAATATCAAAATGAAACTATCCATTGAAATTAGCCTTAGTCATCATATTAGCCAATCTATTATATGTGTTAGCTATATTACTAGCTAAAGATGACATGACAACTGCTTGGAGTCAGCAGCTAGCTAAATTATTGACCGTGTTCTCTCTGTCATATCTATCCTGCTATTATCGTGAAATTTGTCACATGTCATGAGCTGATTTTTCTTATTAAAACGAAAATGTTGTTTTCAGTGTGATTGCGAGAGGTTTGATGGATGCATAAAAATTCAAACTGGAGTAAATATCTTTTGATTGGTAAATCTAAGGAAAAGTACATCTTGTAGACGAGGAGAACACTATAAGGAAATTTTTATCCTATTATGGAGATCTAGAAGACATACAAAGAAGTGGTTTGAGGTAGTACTCCTGTGCGGAAGGGCTCTCGAATCTGGTAGGATAATATCAAGTAAAGCATCATGGGAAAACAAGGGATTGATCCAACAAGTGTTATGTTTGAGGTGACTAAGTCTATGATTAAATTTACACCTAGAGTTTGCATATTTATTCAATATCTATTATTTAATATGTTTAGGCTTTGGCAAGGCCATATTAACATATTAAGGGACTTGCTAATTTTCAGCTGACTGAAAATTTAGGTAATTTTCAGTCATCTTCTTGAACCATTAGATTTAGATTTAATGGTTTATAATTATTATATAAATAATCCTATAAAAAAAATTAAAATACAAAGTAACAAACCATTGACTGAAAATTTTGAGCTAATTAAAAGCTAGAAAATATAATATATTGAAACTTGTGGGTTCTCACGTAAAATAGGCACTCTACGTCAGCTTCTAGATTTTTAACCATCCGATCGTGCCAAGGGACCATACATACCGTCTCATTACTCCATCCGACCTTTGCGACTGAGTCCTTCTAAAAAAATAGAATTAATTTTATAATAAAATACTTCCTCCATTTTAAAAAAGATATAGTTCTATGGGTCTCAAATATTGCCAAAATAGATGTCTCGATATCCAATGCAAAATTTCCACACGTTTTCCACTGATACCCCTCATTAACATGGCGGTCCCCATTCCCCTCTCCTCACCCGATGCAATCCCGACCTGCCCCTTCTCACCTCCCATGGAGTTTGGTTCGTTCCCCTCCGCAGATCTAGGTCGAGTCTCCGTCGAGGCCGGCGTGGATGTAGCCACCGACGAGCTCGCCAAGGTTGCCAGCGGCCCTGTACTCAGTGGCGGTTGTCGCCATGGGCGAAGACGCACGGCGCCGACGAAGACGGAGCCGCAGCATCCTGACAGACCTGAGTCGATCTCCTCGACGCGTGACTCAATAGGATGACGCTATCTCCATCCAGCTTGGAGCTTGCCGCCGGCCATCAGCGGGGTCGCACATGTCGTCTCCTCACCGATCTACCACTACCAGGCAGGACGCACGGTGGCGAGGGCTGGCGAGCTCGCTGTCCAGGCTGGGCTTGAGGTGTGAGCAGCCTGCGGCCACAGGCACGAAGCAGACAACGGCATCCATAGGCAGGGTCGTGCTCTCGGTGGATCTACGTGCGAGGTGAAGGGCAGTCTGTGCGCTTGGTGGAGTGGAGAGGATGAGGACGAGCAGCTGGCCTGGAAGCGAGAGAGATTCTTTGCCTTTTTTCTATTCGAGTAGCAGACAATAACTTTTCAGAAGGGTAGCAGGGTAAAGTTTCACCGCACCTTGGTTACTTCCCCCTGGTCTCCAAAACGTCATCTTTTGTGAAATGGAGTGAGCACCTTGTTCTATTTTTAGATTATTGTTGAAATGTTAATTAACTATTTAACTTTAAAATGTATTTCTAATGAAAATTATATTCTTGAAATGTTTGGTGCTTTTTCTGCTATATATATAGGATCTTTAGATACAACTTAGGTTGGACGCAAGATGTCACTACAGTCTGCAGATATGCAGGTTGGTCATCCAAACATTATTTCTGATCATTATATCAAAATGTATATAAGGTTCCATATTATGCGCTATATATCTGATATATATTTTTGTATCAGTTTGATTTTGTTTAGAGAAAAAAAAATCAAGGGACCGTAACAGGGGCTACAAAACAAGTAAGAAAAAATGTGCGAGAAGACCCGCGATATTTCTAGTTACACTCTAAACTCAATTTGAGTCCATCATATTGTTGATACACTCTCACATCTGCTTTTTATTCTTTTTCTTACAATATATAGTCTTGAATAACGAGTTAGTTACATTACCTTCCTGCTAATGTTGAACATACCGTAGTCAGTATATGCATGCAATCTGTAATCAATGTTGTCAAACACGGGTCATGTAGACAAAAAATTTGATTTGGATAACGAAAAATTTCTTTTGAGCACAGGGACATGTGCCCCCAACTGATATGAATAATGAAAACATTATTTATGTAATTCACATCGAGATTCCCTTATTGATCCTACTACAAGAAATATGACATAATTTTTAGTATTTTTGACATAAATAAATCATTATAGATGGTTATATTTTGTACATGTCTTTGCGCAATTTCTACTCACACATGGGAAAGCAATTGATAAGGATCTCAAAATCTTGTGAAAAATAACAAAGATGCAATATTGACCATGTGGTTGGATGCTAGATATTACAACTCCAAATACATATTAACAAGTAAAAGAGAACATGTAAAATACGTAAGAAAAAAAATATCCATATGATTAATATGTTTTCAAAAGGTATATAATCAAACTACATGTGCACGATCATAATGCAAAGAACCTTGGAACCTGTATTCACAAATGATCACTGCATGAAAAAACTTACATTAAAACCTATAATAGGGCAAAAATGCATCCTTTTCAGCTCAATCTAACAATATGGTAAGATCATTTTAAATGATAGTGGCATAAAAATTCACACAAGAAGCTATTCTCTCTTGGATGTCAAGTAACAAAATTTCCTTTTTAATTATTTAACTCATTAGCATTGTCGGGAGAAATAGAAAAAAAAAGCGCTTCACCCTTTCCGTGTTCTCGCATGTATGATGCCCTAGAAATAAAGTATATATTCAACAAACTTTTCTTACTTTGACTAGTAGAATTTAAACAAAGCTATCTCTACCACATAATAGAGATTTAGTGATGCAAGTTTAGAGACGGCTAAAATAGTCATGTCACTAGATTACTTATAGTGACGCATTTCTAGAAACGCGTCACTACTATTTGGTTGAAGGGTACTTATAGTGATGATTGAGTAGAAATCCGTTTGTAGCAAAAGACTTAGTGACATGTAGAAAAAATCCGTCTCTATAGCTTCAAGCAATAGGGACAGAGTTTTAGATTAGAGATGGATTCAAATCTCCGTCACTACTTATTTCAAGCATTAGCGATGGGGTTCTAGGCTAGAGATGGGAGATTTGAATCCACGTCCCTAATGAACGAAGCTATAGGATTTAGTTGTAGTAATGAGATCTTCATTCCCCATCTCTATTACATAATCATATAGTGACATGTACTAGTATCAAGTGATTTGATGACATGCTGGTAAAGGTTCTAACCTTGGCGCACTAGTGAAGAAGACCCAAGTTCGAATCTCCTTAGCAACATTTTTTCCTTTTTTTCTTGCCCTGGCCGCCATATAAATGCCACTAACCCTAGCCGTCGCCACTCCACTCCTCCTCCTTCACTCATGTCGCCCGCCCCACCTCCCCTCCTCCTCCTCCTCCTCCTCTCTCACGCCGCCCGCCCCACCTCTCCTCCTCTCTCGCACCGCCTGCCTCTCCTCCTCCTTCTCTCTCGTGCCGCCCGCCCCGCCTCCCCTCCTCTCTCGCGCCGCCCGCCTCACCTCCCTTCACCCTCCTCGTCTTGCGCGCTACTGTTGCCTCCCACCTCGCCTCCCCACCTCCTCCTTCTCTCTCGCGCTGCCGCACCGCCACCTTGCCTCCCCTCCTCCTCCTGCTCCTCTCTCAGTGATGAGGCCGCTGTTGTTGTTGGTGATCCTTAAGCCTAACAGAGAAATTCATAAGCGTACGGATGCTGATGTAGCTTTCACTCGGGAGTATTCTAAGGTATCAAATCCACGAGGAACGAAAAGTGAAACTTTATCCTAATCCAACTCTAGTGAACAAAGGAGAGGAACAACAATGGTTGAGAGAAGAATAGATTCTATAGAGAGAAGAGGTCCTCGGGCCAGGTAATCTAATGTAATAAACTCCCACTAAGTAATTTAGTGAGATCCTATTTCAATTTATCTTCTTCGGAGCACGAAAACGATCCACTAATAAGGGTCGGTAACTAACCTCATATACTAGTGGGTACACTACCGCTAGACAACCCTGCTTGAGACTTCTCGAACGTGGTGGATTACAATATTGGACGGACAGGACTGTCACCACCTGCCGCCTACCACATAGCCCGTGGGGACAAATGCAATCCCAGGAAAAGTAAGTCTAAACACCACGTTTACACTTAGACTTTCATACCAGCTCTAGAATTGGTAAGCATAACAAATTAATGCTATAAAGCAATAAAAGGTTATGCACCAGGATCCCGCAGATAAAAAGGATAGAACAACTCACTTTATTACTTGAACAAGAGTTTAACTATATGTTACCCGGCGGAAGGACAAGGAATCTACTCTCGGTGGAGCTTCATCCCTGAGGCACAGGATGGAGAAGGAGCTGACATTCCCGGCTCCCTCCCAGACTTCTACCTCTCACTCTCACTCCCTATTCTTATACATTTATGCAGCGTGGTGCTTGTTGTTCTCCTCTTTAATTATTGATCTTCTTCTGCCGAATTTCCCCTCCATTTATAGGTGGTGATGGGCCGGGAGGCATTCGTAGGTGGAGTGGAGTTGGTAGGCCGAAGTCAGTCCATCGGGCGGCAGGCAAGGCCGGGCGGCCTTGGATCGTGTCGATTTCCGGACCGACCTTCTCCCGATGGCTTGGATTGCATCCGAAGACGGTTGTTGGGTCGGTTTCCATCGACTCTTCATTTTGGGGCCAGTAGGCTTCATGTGCCTCATGGGCTGGCAACCCCGGGTGGCAACCCGAGGCCGAGCGGCAGGCCAGGCCGGGCGGCAGCCCATGCCGCGCGACGGCCTAGGCCGGGCGGCGGCCTTGGCCGGGTGCTGACCCTTGCTGGGCTGCCCCTTGACTTCTCCTGGTTAGGCCACTTGATGAACTTGTCTTCTTCACCATATTTCACGTGTCTTAGTCCGGGAGGAGAAAATGGCTTCTCGATGGAATATTTGTTGAGTCGGCCATGTGCTGATTTCAGCCGTAAATGACCCTGTTGGCCGGGTCCTGATTTCAGCCATAAACTACCCTGTCGGTCGGGTCCTGATTTCAGCCATAAACTACCCTGTCGGTCGGGTCCTGATTTCAGCTATAAATGACCCTGTCGGTCGGGTTTTGATTTCAGCCGTAAATGACCCAGTCGGCCGGGTCCTGATTTCAGCTATAAACGACCCTGTCGGCTGTTAGGAAACAACTGTTTCACAGCCATGATCGGCGACGGGGTATTTTCACATGTTTTTCCATATTTTGACCCTGTAGCACCTGTAACTACATATTTCACCAAAACTTGTGAAACTCATTAGTACAAAGGTTATTTTTATTTATATTATTAGTTAAGATCCACCTTTTTATGGTAAATGGTTAGTCGAAATAGGAAATTTACGACTACCAACAGTCGTCCAATGACGTGCGCAGTGCCGTGGAGGCCCTTACGGTGTAGAAGTACTCGGAGCTGGAGAAGGTGACAGTAGGGTTCGCAGAGTTGCGGTGTGCGGCGCCCGACGTGGCGGTGTACCGCGCTGTGATCCATGGCGACGCGGCGGCGATGAAGAGCGTGACGGGAAATGTCGTCGGCGTGGTGGGCATCCTGACGCGCATCAACTACCCCTCTCTCGTGCGCCTCGCCGGCCTCTGCGCCCACCGTGGCGACACCTACCTCGTCCTTGAGTATGCTAGATTCGGCAGTGACGGCCTCGGGCTTGCTGAATCCGGTGGCCTCCTCTCCGCCTCGTCCTCCTTCTAGGCTGGACCGGGCTCCTCCAGGCTCGGGTTGGTCCGCCTTTTTTTATTTAATCAAAATTAGTTATAGGGATGAGGATGATTTCCGTCCCTAAAAGGCAGTAGAGACAGGTATAAAAATCAATCATTATAGGTCTAGACGGTTAAATCCCCGTCGCTACAAACTAAAATTTAGCGACGCAAAAATTGAGATGGTGATATTTTGCGTCGCTAAAGGGCTTAGACCACCGTCACTAAATGTCGTTTCTGTAGTAGTGTATCTCGATCAACGATCAACTATATGGAAGCATCATCATTTCATTTGTTGGGAAAATACCCTATAAGTTTAGTACTTTCATGTTGGAGCATATAGAGCAATTTTGAAATGACATGATATATGTTGAATACTAAAAACTTGATTGTAAATAATAAGCCAAGCCGCATCATGCCAATGTGTTTTCCTCTATTTTTTTTTTAAAAGGTGCTTTCCTCTCACATGCATGATGTCTCAAAATCCATTATACAATATACTTTGTGACACATCATGTAAGAGGAAAGCTTGAGACGATGTTTTTTCATGGTTTTACACATTTTGGTTAAAAAAAAAACAATTTTCCATCGTAATAATGTTAATTGGGCACGTTTCCTTACTACGAACAACCTAGACTACACGAACACCATCGACTTCTCATCGACGCCAGAAGTAGCTAGCTACTAGCTCGCTAGAAAAGTCATCAGAAGTTTGGCAATGGACATCAAGCAGTGCATGAAGCCATTCGGGACAGACACAGACAATGTGGGTGTTGGAGCAGGGTGCTTAGCTTATCAGCTGGTGATAGCGAGGCCGCCAGAGCGATCGAGACGGGGAATGGAGGAGAAGAGTCAGGAGGCATGTGCTTGCATGTGCTCCCGTTCCGTTTCCAACAGCTACGGCCGTACGTACCAAATCTGTCCACTCCCTCTCTACACATACGTGTGTCGATCGCCGCATCGTCGCCATGCGGACACGTTGGCGCGAAGACGCTCGCGCTCCCGATTCACCAAAATGCATGGTCCCCCCATTCTCGACGTGCCACAGCTAAGCAGCAGCTGCACAAGAGGCCGTCCATGGCGCCTCTTATTTTCCGTAGCTCGCTACCTAGCTTAGCCCAACCGGCTGGATGCAGTTTTGGCTAGTGGCATCTTTACTTTCGTGGTACGTGAAAGCCATATGCGATGCTTTTGTGAAGGGGTACAGGCTGTCTACTGCTAGTTAGATGGTTGATCAATGATCACTGCAGCTTTCGGGATTGCAACTATAGAAATATAGGATGCATGAATTGATGATAGCAGCGATTGTTGTGCGTTATGTGTAGCCTACCGTAACTGTTATCATAGTTTAGAGCTAGTTTTTCAGAGTGCGCAATTAAAAAAAAAAGAGACTAAAAATTCTAGATGTGCCATTGATGTCCCACATGTCATATATATATAACACAATCTATATGTTGAGTTTACCCTGTGGTATAAGGTATTCCTGTTTTGGTTCTTCTGATTGGTTTAAGTGAAGATAGAGCTTAGTGTGGTCCTGATCAATTGTAGAGGTACACTTATTCTTACAAATTCTTTAACATATCACCATGCTTCGCTGGTTATGATTGCGGCTACAAACAATTCTGGATGGTGCATATACTAATGTGTGTCATGCATGTGTAGCGTCGCTTATCCTCTCTGATACTATAGCTTGTTTCTGGAATATAATCAGCCTTTTCATTTGCTTCAGGGCCAATAAAGCTTAATGATCACACATTTTGTACAACTAGTGGTGTATTTCATTTTCGTACTGTTTGAATAATACATATACCTCGAATGTATTGATTTGGCTAAATAATGAATAATAGCTGTCATGATTGCAACTTCAAATTTTGTACAAATTGCTTTGAGACTGATGTGCACTATAGCCGAGCCTAACCTAGCTATGCCTTGTGTGTTGGCTTTTCTCATTAGCTTGGGCAACAGATAGAGGGAGGTCCCTGTACGGTACGTTGTAAGTTTGTATTTTTGTTAACAATGCAAAACATCATAATTCAAAGCTTCTCTCAACAGTATAGATATTAGGTACCTAATATTATGTCACATTTATCTGTAAAAGTTTTATAAAAGTATTATCCAAATAATGAACTACACGACCACAATAACAACAGGCGTATGTCCCTTGATTGGATCGGACGATCCAAACGGGTGGGCCAGCAAATTTTTGTTGACACGATGGATGCTCTCTGAGTTCATGTCGCAATCCGTATGCATGTGAGGTTACATGGATTCTGTATGCCAAGACCTGGCATGAAAGCAAGCATGTGTTCGCATTGGTTCTTTTCCCTTGTTTGTTTCCCTGTGCTGTCTGCATCTTCGACGCGAATTGTACAATTTCACTAACTTTGTCCGTAACGAAAATAATCATCATGGAGCTAAATGGGCAATCCATCATGTTTGGCATCTGTCACCAACAGAGTAACTTTTTATCGCTGTGGTTATGCCTTTGAAGTTTGGGCACCCATCATCCTAGATCAATGCAGCTAGGTAGTCCATCAAAGCATGTTCCCATTTTCTCGAAGACTCGAAGTCACCTTTCCATGACACTAGTAGGCGTAACAATGGTTTGGCTGGAGTCACTAAAGGTGTGTTTGGTAGGGCTTATGAACTGGTTTATTAAATAAATTATACTATGATAAATCATAAGTTCTGTCAAACAGCTAGTTTACATAAGTATTTATTGTAATAAGCTTCTACAAGTCATTTGTCTTTTTGTACTAGAAAGTAAAGTCGGCAAATACTAGCTTTTTGGACTTATGAACCATCTCTCCCTAAACCCAGTTGAATAAGCTATTTTAGAAAAATAGGATAAGCCGTTTTATCAAACAGCTTGACAACTTATGCTACAATAAATCAGATAAGTTAGATAAGTACTTTTTACATGTAAACCATAACATAAGATGTTTTTAATATAAACATAAGACCTGTCAAACACACCCTAAATACAGTTGCAGCGTAAACACCACCGTAGAAGATCCCTGACGATGCAAGCGGACCAGCATCAGCAGCTGTTATCCTGTCATCCATTGGCCATGCAGAGACCGCGCTTGTCCGTTTCCTCTCATCCGTCCCGTAAAGCAGGAGGGCCGAGCCGGTAAGCCTCTCTTCTCTCCCGTGGTGGCATGGCGCCACCTGGCAGACAATGGTGCTTAATCAATACTACACAGTATATTCTGTCTACTAGAGAAAGCACTGCGATCACTCTGGAAGCTAACAGCTGTCATGCACGTGCGGGCGGCGATCACGACGAGACGTGGCGTCCACGCCCGGGGCCCGCCTCGCCACCACCGCCGGCGAACCACCACACACCACTCGCCCGATCCGTCGCCATCCCGCCGGCCCCCGTCGTCGTGGCGGCCGCCTTTCCTCGCTGGCTTTTCCCTCCACGTCCGCGCAAAAGCGCGCGCCTCCTCCTCACATGCACATGCGCCCCGGCCGGAGCACTCGCTATAAATCCCGGGCCTGACCGCGGGCAGCTTATAATTAGTAGCGAGAGCCCAGTCCGCGCCCGCCACGTGACCCAAGCAAGGGGCCAATAATTCGCCGCGCGCCGCCAAGCAACAAGCAATGGAGACGCGCCGGCGGCAAAGCAGTTGCGGCGGCGGGAGGAGGCGGCGCCTGCCGTCGTCGTCGTCGCGCGCGGCGCTGCGGCGGAAGGTGCGGGAGCTGCGGCGGCTGGTGCCCGGCGGCGAGGACGCGCCCGACGGGAGCCTGCTCGTCCGCGCCGCCGACTACATCGCGCGGCTCCGGGCGCAGGTCGAGCTGCTCAAGGCGCTCACCGCGATCTGCTCCGCCGCGCCGTCGCAGGTCCCCGCCGGCGACGACGAAGCCGAGGCGTGCGTGATGGGTACATGCAAGGATTATTAAAGCTGCCTATCGTCATCACGAGCTGCAGATAATTTGTACGCACTGAAATGAAAAGAATTTATATGTGGTTGTTGTATTATACTAGTTCAATGTTCATCAATAATTTTTTTGAAGCATATAGTATTATATTAGGAAGACGGGGCCTGGTGAACGACCGATCTGTAATTTTTCGGTTTGTCTCACGATTTTTGGGTATTTATTCTTGTTTTACAGTTGTTCCGACTTCCGACCATATTATTTCTAGCTCTAAGTTATTTTTTGGGGGCCAAATGGAGGTCCTTTTTGTCTTCTTAAGTTTTTATATGCTCTATGTTGTACTGTTAATTGAAATTTTCAAGTTAAATTAGGTCCTATGTTCAGATCACTCCACGTTTCAAACTAAGAGATTTGCTGTGCAGCGCACATATGATTGCTCAGTGCATTGGTTGCCCACTACAAACCATGGATAATGGATCGACATGTCGTGCTACCTTTTCTACTGTTTCTACTATTATTCTCTTCATTCATCTTTCCTAATGCTCCTGGAATGGAGGTATCATACTAATGGATAATATCAAGTTTACGTTTGTTAACATTCATCACACCACACAAGACCACTCTTATGTGTAATAGGGATTGTGTCAGCTCACACCTTGAATTGCCTTGATTTGGTACACATTAAAGATCTATGTCTAATATTTAGTGAAATTATCATGTTAATTAGCTAGAGGAATAGATCTATCCACTTATGCGCCATGGGACCAACTTGTAACAGTTAAAGATTAATTGATGTATCTTCTAGTTGGGTTAACATTCTAAATTGAAATGTTATATTATTGATCATGGATTGTTCAATCCTTGGTTCAGGCCAACCATTTAGGATGATATTGCATTCTGTTCTTCTTGAATTTAACCTCGATGATACAATATTTATGGAAGCTGGATGTTCTATTTGAAGAAATGTATAATGATTTCATACAGGTTTTATGCCAAAAAAGGTGGGTCACATTGCAATTTAAGTAAAAGCAAGGACCATTACAAAGTAACTGAGGGAATGCTACTGTTTCTTGCAGATTTTACTTTGGATAATAATGGTTTTCAGAAGGGGATGACATTTCTGTTGTAGAATGCATCACATCCATTTCGTTCATGCACAAAGAACCTCTTGTCATTTAAAACAAAAAATCAATTGCGTTTAGGGCGAATTGTGTGGCATCCCTGCCCCTTGGATCCTTTGCAGTGATACTCACGTAGTATTAGCAAGTTCATAGAATTTTTCTATAGAAAGAATACATTCAAGAACTACTACAAAATTTATCTCAAAATCTGGGATTTCTGAAATCGTCCATATTGTTTCATTGTATTTATCTTTTCAAAGTAGCTCTACAAACATGATTGAAGTGTTGAATATATTTGAGTCATGTGCTCAAAATTATTCTAATAATTCAAGGCCCATATAAAATGCTAGGAGTAAATTGTATTATTTTCATTGTGAAGAAGTTAAGAGTAAGTTACTCTTCTTAATACATGTCTTTATTCTCACATGGTGGTGAATATGGAGAGAGGATGGACAATTATGGAACCAAGTGAGAATGGTTTTGTCTTGGTAGCTGAACAATGCATGTACGTTGCCATGGTAACTGATGTGTTAATGACCTGGCTATTAACACTCAACGTTACAACGTGTGCATTGATGGCTTACCGTTACCTACAATTGACACCCATCAACTTGAGTCATGACGTCTCCTTTCATCTCCCTTACTTCCTAAGCACCTAGTATAAAAGGAGACATCCCCTTCTGAGTTGAGAGACACACAATTCACTCTAAAAATTCCATTGCTACTGCTGCCGGAACATCCTCATCGCAAGCCTCAACGCGCACAGAGCTTGTCAGAGCAAGTCTCCGGAACCACGCCACGCTGCGACATTGTAACAGAACCGCCTTATCACGGAGACGATTCCGTTTCAGGATCTTTCTCGGGTGGCGACACGCGCTGTGACGCCCAATAGTACAACACATGACAGAAATAACATAGCTTACAACATGAACAAGATAGAGTATAGTATTTTATATAAATTCAAATTTAAGTTACAAACCAGAGTTTTTAAAAGTGCGGAAGCGAATAGTTCAACAGGAATAAAATGGTCCGACGGAATAAGTAAGATACAGTCGCCCTCTCACGGTGATTCACGCAGAACATCCGGCCTTGTAGGTGTTTGCCCGAACACCGTACAGGCAATCAACACCTTAATCCTTCTCGTTGTCGGTGCACCGCTCCCATTCAATATTCTAGTAGTCTGGACGTTGACCCTCCCAGTGAAACCTCCCACCGCAGTGGCAGTCTCCACCCTAGTTTTCTGAAAGCTACATAGAGCTACGCCCTGAGCAACTAATTTACTCAGCAAGACTGACCTGTCAAAATGGCCAACTATAGCCGACACCTAGACTTGCACAGGCTAAGGATAGGGTTTATGTTGCCAAAAAGCTAGCCTAAGAGTGGATCCTTATTTTTCAAGTTTTAGCATCAAGTTAAGTTGACATACAGAATAATAAATTTAGTTTACACTAAAACTACAACAATCATGGTTGTAATATAATTAGTAACAATTCCATACAGCAATATTGAACCCATCCATCATATTAATGGCTTCCAACACTGTTCCGACAGAGTTATCAAGTGGTACTCGTTACTGTGAGGGGCAACGACTCGAATCGATTTACTTCCTGTAGGAGAAACCTGCTTGCACGATCCATACGCGCTTTATGGAAGCCGCATGGAGCAACCTTTCGCTGCGGTACCACAAGGTCTTCCGGGTCCAGACTTCCCCGAGAAGGGTCCCCCAACGCGAGGCACCTCGTGCCGCCATCCGTGGGTGAATTCTTCCCTCCTCTCAGCCCAGTTCCACCAAAGAAGGGAGAAGACTATCTTCCGACCAGGCAGTAGTTGTAGCTATATCAGTTTACTGGGTCCATAACTCTAGCATGCAAACAGTACGTTCAAACTTGGTCCCATGGGTCGGACACAAGGCGTAGTCTTAGGTGACTCGGACGGGGCTACCTCCTTGAAGACAAGCTGTCCTTCCCTTTCCACCTAGTTGCTCGCCCGGTCTTCATTGTTATCCTCTCCAAACTTTCCTTCAATCGATATCATTCCCCAGTGATAATGTTTTCTGGTCTACGAGTGGTCTCCATACCACTCGATGAATGATCGTCCTAAATTAAGCAGAGCGACTACCGTCCTAAGGCTATTATTGGTTGAAGGGGACCTACTGTAATACTAGTTTTCAAGCAACTCCTATAAACTTAATGCACAGACAAGCCTATATCACTAACTAGTGATAAAATAAAAAGGTTAAAACTTAGTGGGATGCACCAGGGCTTGCCTTGATTCTGTTCCTGGTCAGCTGAAGCACCACCCTGTCCTTCTGGCTCTTGCTCCTGTCCCGCTTCCACGTGGTTCACCTCATTATCTACATGATGCAAATGTGATGTGATGCATGAGAGAAGATTCATGGCAGCCCATTTAATTAAGACTGACAGGTATGATGAGTACGGTATTGATTAGTCCAGTGACCATCATGTATAAAATAGAGACATAGGGTGAGTGTCTTTAGTGTATTTCCTTCATGGACTCCAGTAGTTAAATGCGGTAAGTTTGTACAGAAAGTACGGGGTGTTTATGTGCTCGCGCCCGATATACCAATGCAAGGTACATGATGAGTAGGCACTGATTCAAAATAATATTACCAGTATGTTGGGTACGTTATTAGGCAAGAATGGATATATAAGAAACAAACCCTAAGGTACACTATAGATTTATTAGAAAATATTGACTCTATAAGATAACTAACTAATTTAGCATGGTCCTAAAAGCCAAGTGCATATAGGTGACTTACTATGGGTAGCACCTATCACGCGTGATTTCTAGGTCAAGCTCTAATTACATGCAATGCTTAATTGATTTTTAATTATTAAACCTATGGACAAGGGCAATTAACTATTTTGACATGGTTCTATTTGTCAATTGTGCACAGGTGATTTACTGTTCACCTACTTGCATTGAGCCATTAATTTTAAAGAATTAAAATAAGATAAAAGGTTAAATAATTAGTTATGACTAAAATACAGGGAACTAGCATTTGTGATTTTACAGGGTGATTAGGAATATCTAAAGATAGTTGGTAACCAAAGTTCAAGAATTTACTAGCTTCCTGGGTTTATTTATGATTTTATGAGTGTTTTATCTATTTATTTTAGTTCTGGCAAAAACATTAACATGCAATGGGGTTTAACATTTTTCTACAGTAGTATGTGTCTAGAGGAACTCAGAGAAATTTAGTTTGCTCGAAAATTCCTAGTAGTGAATTAGTTATGCATTTTCTAAATTCTACTTGATTTATAGGCTATTTAAATAAAAACAAAAAACTGAAATGGCTTGGCCCAATAGGAATTGAGCCACACTGGGGGCCACGGCGCGAAAGCGACCAGATCCGGGCCGTGCGGCCCATGGTGGGGCACCGCCGGCGCCCACCGGAGCCGGGCGGCACCGTCGTCGGAGCGGGTTCCACGGCGACCGCGCGCGACGGGAGCCACACCACCGGGAAGCAAGCGAGAAGGGGAACTCGGGAGCGGGCTCGGCGAGAGACGGAGCTCACCGGAGCGGCCGGCGGTGAGCGGCGGAGGTGGGGGATGGGTCGCCGGTCTTCAATTTCTTGAGGGCAAATGGAGGCGTCTCGCGGGAGGGGAGCGGGTGGAAATGGAGGAGGAAAGCGAGGTGAAGCCGATGAATCGGCTGATCCGTGTCAAAACAGATTGGAGCAGCAGCGTAGCGAGCTCTGGCCGACGGCAATGGAGGTGGCGGCGCCTGGTTTCGGGTGAGGAAAAAGAGAAAGTAGTGGGGGCCGAAATGAGGGGGGGGGGGGGGGGGGGGGAGGGGGAGCTTGGGTGCGGGGCGGTCGGGCCGACCAAATGCACCCATCGCCGGCGTACGGTCGCCATGCGGCGACGGGTGCCCGGGCCTGCGCGCGGAGCTGTGAGGAGGAAGGGGATGACAGGTGGGACCCATGCGTCATTTTTATTTTGTGTGGTTTTAAAAACAGCACTCATTTAATATTTTTATATCTTAAAAATTATAGATCCTATAGAAAATTTAAAAATATGTGTGTGCTCACCATGATGTGCTCTATTTTATAAAAATAATAGAGTTCAAAAAGTTCCATTTGAATTTGAATATAAATTTTTCAAAGAGGCATAGTTTTTAACCACTTGGACATTTATTTGGGGCAATAAATGGGGATATACAAATATGAGAAATTCAATAAAATTCTAATTCAGCGTGGGGTACAACATATAGTTTTTTTTGGCCCATGTTATATTGAGAAAACTGAACTTGTAGTTTAAATAACATGCAAGTTTACTTGATTTTTGTTTGAATTGGACAAATTTCAGTTTAAATATTTGTTCTAGTTCTTTTGGAGGGGCTGAGAGTCCTATAAGTATGCACTTGAAGAATTCAGGACATCAGAGGTGTCACAACCCTTCCCCCTTAAAGAAATCTCGTCCCGAGATTAAAGGAAGTTATAACGGTTTACCTAGGTGGTGGCGTAGGAACTCGGGGTAGTGGCTTTGTAGAAACTCTCCAGTCTCCCAGGTAGCTTCTTTCTCACTATGATTGCTCCACTGGATCTTGTAGAACTTGAGCGTCTTCTTGCGAGTTACTCGTTCCTTCTCATCCAGTATCTTCACCAACTGCTCTGAATATGTCAGGTCGGGTTGTAGTTGCTCCGTGCTCTCCAAGGGGACATCTACTGGTGTCTTCAAACACTTCTTGAGTTGGGACACATGGAATGTATCATGCACTCCAGCGAGTTCCACTGGCAGTTGGAGTTTATAGGCTATAGGTCCACACCTTGCAATGATCAGATAGGGGCCAATGTAACAGGGTGCTAGTTTTTCGTGGACTCCAAATCGTTGTACACCTTTGGTTAGTGACACTCGAAGATAGACCATGTCACCGGCTCCGAATTCCAGCGGGCGACGTCTTTTATCCACATAACTCTTCTGCCTGGATTTTGCTACTCGTAGGTTTGATTGGATTTCCAGTACTTTCTCCTCAGCTTGCTGCACTAATTCTAGGCCGAATATTACTCTCTCTCCTAATTCTGACCAACTCAATGGTGTGCGACAACGACGACCGTATAGAGCCTCGAATGGCGCCATCTTGATGCTTTCTTGATAACTATTGTTGTATGCAAATTCTGCCAAGGGTAGGCATCCATCCCACTTTTTGTTATGATTCAATACATTGGCTCTCAACATATTGTCTACTATTTGGTTAACCCTTTCCGTCTGGCTGTCCGTTTGGGGGTGGTATGCAGAACCTCTAATCAACCTTGTGCCCAAGGACACATGGAGCTGCTCCTAGAACCGTCCAACAAACTGTGAGCCCCGATCGGATATGATGGTCTTAGGTACCCTGTGCAAGCAAAGAATCCGTTTGATGTATAACTATGCATACTGCTGCATTCTGAGTCGTGTGGAGACTGGTATGAAGTGTGTCACCTTGGTTAGTCGATCAACAATAACCCAGATGGAGTCGAATTTGCGCGACGTCTGTGGTAAGCCGATAATGAAATCCATGCTGATATCATCCTATTTCCTAGCTGGAACACTCAAAGGTTGTAATGGACCAGCTTTCTTTAGATGATTGGCCTTAACTCGACGTCATGTGTCGCATTCGTCTACATAACGAGCTATTTCCCTCTTCATGCGAGTCCACCAATACCTAGATCTCAAATCATGGTACATTTTGTTGCTTCCCGGATGCATGGAGTACTTTGCAGTATGAGCCTCATCCAAAATCTTCTTGTGAAGTTCCAAATTCTTAGGCACTACTCGACGATCTTTAAACCATAGTACACCCTCTGCATCTTCCCGAAAACATTGAACCTTAGCGTCGCCCTCTTTTAGTCTTCTTCTGAGGTGTGCTATGCCAACATCATTCTTCTGAGCTGCTACTATTTCTTCCCGTAAGATAGGAATCAATGCTAGGTTATAGAGAGCTCCGTGAGGTGTTACTTGAACATAATGACCATCTTGAACTTATGGGCTGATCATGATGTGATGGCATTGGGCCTTGCGGCTTAGTGCATCAGCCACGACATTAGCCTTTCCTGGGTGGTAGTGCACTTCCAACTCATAGTCCTTATCAATTCCAACCAACGACGTTGTCTTATGCTCAGGTGATCCTGAGTGAAGATGTACTTCAAGCTTTTGTGATCGGTGTAGATACGAACTAGATTTCCAAGCAGGCAATGTCTCTATATTTTTAATGCTAACACCACTGTTCCTAATTTCAGATCATGTGCGGGATAGTTTTGCTCATGCTTCCTTAGTTGCCTAGATCCATAAGCGATGACTCTTCCATCTTGCATGAGCACACACCCTAATCCGATACCTGAAGCATCACAATAGACATCGAACGGCTTCCCCAGGTCCGGTTGAGCTAATATTGGGGCAGTGGTAAGATGCTTCTTCAGAGTTTGAAAAGCGTCCTCGCAGCCTTGATCCCATACAAATTTTTTTTCTTTCTTCAGCAGCTCAGTTATGGGTTTCGCAATCTTGGAGAAATTTGGGATGACATGGTGGTAGTAACTAGCCAATCCAAGAAAACTGCGTATATGGAATGCGGTTTTTGGTGTCTTCCAATTCAGTACATCTCTCACCTTACTAGGATCCACCGCTATACCTTCTTCAGAGATGATGTGGCCCATAAATGGTACTTGCTTCAACCAAAATTCGCATTTGCTAAACTTAGCATATAGTTGGTGTTCCCTTAACCGTTGTAGTACAATGCGAAGATGCTCTGCATGTTCTTCTTCTGTCTTGGAGTAGACTAGAATGTCGTCAATAAACACCACTACAAACTTGTCCAGCTCTGGCATGAACACCGAGTTCATGAGATACATGAAGTGTGCATGTGCATTTGTCAAACCAAATGACATCACTAAATACTCATAAAGTTTGTATTGAGTGGAGAACACTGTCTTGGGTATCTTCGGTACGGATCTTGATTTGGTGGTATCCAGAACGTAGATCAATCTTGAAGAAAACCTTAGCTCCAATCAACTGATCAAAGAGAATATTGATGCGAGGCAGTGGATACTTATTTTTGATAGTCATGACATTGAGCAGGTGATAATCTACGCATAGCCTCAAGGTCTCATCCTTTTTCTTCATGAACAATGCCGGACAACCCCAAGGTAAAGAACTTGGTCGGATAAATCCTTTATCTAGCAACTCTTTCAGTTGCTCTTTTAACTCTGCTAGCTCCTTAGGTGCCATTTTATATGGTCTCTTGGATATGGGTGCAGTGCCTGGCTGTAGCTCGATCTTGAACTCTACATCCCGACCAGGAGGTAGTCCGAGGAGGTCATCAGGGAATACATCAAAAAATTCCCTAACCACTAGAATATCCTTTATCTGCACGGCTGTGGTGTGGTGACTGCTTGGTGTGGCCACTTGGGGAGGTACCACTCGAAAGCTTACGCTACCATGGATGAGAGAGTTTAGGTGTATGGTGTAGGCGTCTATGTCCAACACAGCCTTATGTTGCCTCATCCAAGGCATGTCCAAAATGATGTCAATGTTGCTCCCATCCAAGACCATGCACTTGGTAGAGTAGACTCTTGCTCCTAGGGTTATTGTGAGTTTCTCAATTTCATAGAGAGCAGGGGTTTGCCCACCGGCTGATTTAATTGTATATCGTGATTTCATAAGGGTATGAGGCAGCTGATATTTATCAACAAAAAACCTGCTAACAAAGCTATGTGATGCCCCCGAATCAAATAGAACTAGTACGGCGTGGTCTCGAATAGAGAACATACCAGCGAGGATGGGGTTGTTCTCCAGAATTTCCTCTAGGGTAGTGTTGCTCACATGGCCAGTGCGGACAGGTCCCTTGTTGTTGCGGTTGCTGTTGTTGTTGTTGCTCCTCTGTGGGTTCTGACCAGTGTTTTTTTGGGGTACGTGCACTCCCTTGAGAAGTGTCCCAGGCAGCTGCAGTTGTAACAGGGAAAGGGTCCTATCTGGGTGTTTTGCTGCTGTGGTGGGTTGTACCCACCTTGGCCCTGCTACTGACGCGGTGCCTGGGTTGCTGCTGTGTTTGTTGGGGTGGACACGGAAATGGTGTAGTCACCGGTGTGGAGCGATACTTCTGGCCCGACGGATCCATGTACACCATGCGATACTTCTGTGGGGGTCCACTGAAGGGCCCCATAGCACTGGCGGATCTCTTGCTCTCTGCCATCACCTTATGATATCCATCTTCTATGATGGTAGCGTTGTTGACGAACTCAGTGAATGTGCCGCCCATGTTAAGGTTGAGGTGGTCCTGCAGTTCTGCACTTACTCCCTCCAATAAACGGTCCTTACGCTTGGCGGAGGTGTTTACTTGTTCTGGGGCATACAGTGCCAAGTGGTTGAACTCCTTGTTGTATTCTTTGATGCTACGGTTGCCTTGTTTCAGTGCCGCGAACTGTCGTGCCTTCCTGCGGATAAGCCCCATAGGAATGTAGTGGGCACGGAACGCCGTCTTGAAGTCGTCCCAAGCAATCTGCTGGTCCGCACCAGCAGAAGCGACATGGTTAGCCCACCATGCCCCAGCTGCGCCATGCCGCCGCTGTGCCGCAAACAACGTCTTTTGCACAGGCGTGCAATTGTGGAGCCCAAACTTAGACTCGAACATGCGAAGAAAATTTTCAGCTTTCATGGGCTCTGTGGTGGAGCTGAACGTAGGTGGCCTGGTGACGAGGAAGTCAGCGTAGGTACTGTTCTGTGGTGCGCCATCGTTGTTGCCCCTAGCATTCCGGTTTGCCACGTTCTGTTGTGCCAACTCCCGCATAAATTCTGCTTGTTGCTGCTGGTTTTTCATCTTGGTGGCGAAGAACTGCGCCATCATCTGCATGGGGTTGGGTGGGGGTGGTGGAGTCCCTTGCCGAGGGTTATTCTCTTTAGCTCTAGAACCTTCAGGCTGTTCACTGTGAAGCTCGTTGGTGTTGCGAGTGCGCACCATTCTGAAATACAAGAATTAGGGTACCATTAGTCTCTTATCCAACAAGATCATTACAGGATACCAAATCAAGTAATATAGCAACACAAGGCAGCAGTAAATGTAGACAACATATTTCTGATAAAAGCTGGCATTCCTAAGTTAACACAGGTCTTAATACAAGTCAACAAGTCTGCACTACATAAACTCGGAGTATGTGTCCATTGAGTTACCAAAAGCTATTCATGCGGGTGATCCCCAAAATACCACAACCATGTGTGGATCGTCAAAAGCTAGCCATCTAACCTGCCCTACCTGCACAGCCTAGTCCTGTCTACTACGCGCTACTAAGTCCTGCCTCTAGCTGTGCCAGAGGGTCCTAGACGGTCTGCACCTGTCGGAGCGGGTGGCTCGTAGTCCACGTCGGACTCCTCGCCCATGTCCTCCTTGGGGTCCTCCTCCACGGGTGCTGTTGGTGGCGCAGCAACCACATCCAACTGTGCCTGTAGGTCCTGGTTCTCATGAGCCAGGGTCTCAAGGTCCTCTGCCATAAGCTCCATCTCCTGCTGGGCACTTGCTAGCTGCTGCTGCAGGTGCTCGTTGTGGTTGGCGCGCTGCTGCATGATCATGCCCTGTCTGTCTACCTCCTGTGCGAGGGTGTCCCGCTGTCCAGTGACCTCTGTAACATGAGTCTCACTCGCCTCAAGAGCAGCTGTCAGCCGCTGAATCTCACTCTGCTGTGCATCAACCTGCGCCTACAGGTCATTCCTGTGCACCCACACCTGCTCAGCGTTAGCTAGTAGAATCCTGCTGCGGCTGCTAGACTCCACATCCAAGTTGAGGAGGTACTCTGAGTAGTGAGATACGCGGTGGTATCCTGCGTGGTACTCTGGGTAGTCGTCGCGAGAGACGCGCCTAACGCGCCTCTGCTAAACCGGGTCTGCCTGGTGCCAGATAGGAATCATCTCAAACGGAGTCCCAGAAAGCGCTGCTATGTTGCGCCCACAGAAGTGTGTGAGAGCCTTGTGGGTGACTCTCTCCAAGCCCTCCCTGAGGCTCCCAGACGTCACCATGCTGTCCATTTCCGCCAAGTCGGGGTTGCGCGGGTGGAGGGAAACGCTGATGTGTACCTCTGCAAAAGAAAAACTCTAATGCCTCAAACAAAAACAAGTTGAACAATAACCAAAAGACTCAGCAGACGACCGTCTTCAAGAAGAAGAAGAAGAAGAAGAACAAGGAGAAGTGTAACTATTTTGTTTGCACCGAATCTGGTCATTGGGCCAATGAATGCAAGGATCGCAAATGGAATCAGAATAAAAAGTCTGCAAATATGGTTATTAGCAAGGAAGAAGGAATATTTGGGTATGGTAATCTTTTACCTACTGTTCTTTCAGTGTGTCATTCACCTAAGTGGTGGGTTGACACTGGGGCTAATATTCTTGTATGTTCTGACATCTCCTTATTCTCATCTTACCAGTTCGGCAGGGCTGGATCCTTGTTGATGAGAAATGGTTCACATGCAGTTGTACATGGTACCGGTATGGTCGATCTGAAGCTTACTTCAGGAAAGACGGTACGACTGAGAAACATGCAACATGTTCCATCTATCAAGAAGAATCTCATTAGCGGGTCTCTACTATGTAAAGACGGTTTTAAATTAGTCTTTGAATCTAATAAATGTGTATTGTCTAAGTATGGCACTTTTATTGGTAAAGGTTATGATAGCAGAGGCTTGTTCCGCTTGTCTTTGTCTGACACGTGTAATAATGTTATGAACCATGCGAGTAATATTGATGAGTCCAATATTTGGCATTCATGACTTTGTCATATTAATTTTGGTTGTATGATGCGGCTGGCTAGCTTGAACTTAATTCCAAAATTTACTTTAGTCAAAGGTTCTAAGTGTCACATGCATGTGCAATCTAAACAAACTCGCAAACCTCACAAGGCTGCAGAGGCGAGAAACTTGGCACCATTAGAACTTATTCATTCTGATCTGTGGGAAATGAATGGTGTGTTGACTAAAGGTGGTAAAAGATATTTCATGACATTGATAGATGATTGCACTAGATTTTGTTATGTGTATCTCCTAGAAATAAAAGATGAAGCATTGTATTTCTTTAAGATCTATAAAGCTGAAGTAGAAAACCAACTTGAGAGAAAGATCAAAAGGGTAAGATCGGATAGAGTTGGAGAATACTTTTCAAATATCTTTTCTTCATTATGTGAGGAACATGGTATAATTCATGAGAGGACGTCTCCTTATTCACCTGAATCTAATGGGATTGCCGAAAGAAAGAACCGCACTCTAACTGATTTGGTTGATGCCATGTTAGAAACCGCGGGGCTTTCTAAGGAATGGTGGAGTGAGATGATATTGACTGCATGTCAGGTCCTGAATAAAGTTCCTACAAAGAATAAAGAAATAACACCATTCGAGGAATGGGAAAAGAAAAGGTTAGATATCTCATACTTGCAAACTTGGGGGTGTTTGGCCAAGGTGAATGTGCCAATCACCAAGAAATGCAAGCTTGGTCCAAAAACCGTGGATTGTGTCTTTCTTGGGTATGCGTTTCACAGTGTTAGATATAGATTCTTAATAGTAAAATCTGGAGTACCTGACATGCATGTTGGTATAATTATGGAATCCAGAGATGCTACATTTTTGAGGATGTGTTTCCTATGAGAGAGAAAATACCTAACAATTCTAGTCAAGAATCAATGCAGTTCCCTGAACCATTTACCCTAATTGAGCATGTTGAACCAACACTTGCAAAGGATTGCAAAGTCCTTTGGTGATGATTTCATTGTATACCTCATAGTTGACATTCCTAGAACCATTGAAGAGGCATATTCGTCTCCTGACGCTTACTATTGGAAGGAAGCGGTACAGAGTGAGATGGATTCTATTTTGTTTAATGGTACTTGAGAGGTTGTTGAACGTCCTTATGGGTGCAAACACATAGGGTGCAAGTGGGTGTTCAAGAAAAAGCTTAGGCCTAATGGTACAATTGAAAAATACAAGACAAGGCTTGTGGCCAAGGGTTATACCCAAAAGGAGGGAGAGGATTTCTTTGATACTTATTCACCAGTTGCTCGATTGACCACAATTCGGGTGCTACTTTCTTTGGCTGTATCTCATGGTCTTCTCGTCCATCAGATGAATGTTAAGACGGCTTCCTAAATGGAGAGTTAGATGAAGAGATCTACATGGATCAACCAGATGGATTTGTAGCACAAGGTCAACAAGTCATGGTTTGTAAGTTGTTAAAGTCCTTATACGGCTTAAAGCAAGCGCCTAAGCAATGGCATAAGAAGTTTGACAGAACTTTGACCTCTACTGGCTTTGTTGTCAATGAAGCTGACAAATACATGTACTACCGCCATGGTGGGGGTGAATGAGTGATCTTGTGTTTGTATGTCGATGACATACTGATATTCGGAACTAGCCTCAATGTGATTAAGGATGTAAAGGAATTTTTATCTCATAATTTTGAGATGAAAGATTTGGGAGAAGCTGATATTATCCTAAATATAAAACTAGTGAGAGAAGGTGATGGTGGGGTTATACTCTTGCAATCCCATTATGTGGAGAAGGTTTTAAGTCGCTTTGGATATAGTGACTGTAAACCATCTCCAACACCTTATGATGCTAGCGTAATGCTACAGAAAAACAAAAGGATAGCAAGAGATCAACTGAGATACTCTCAGATCATTGGCTCACCAATGTACTTAGCTAGTGCCACAAGGCCTGATATCTCGTTTGCTATGAGCAAACTAAGCCGGTTTGTCTCAAACCCGGGAGATGATCATTGGCATGACCTTGAAAGAGTATTGCACTATCTAAAGAGTATAATGAGCTATGGAATTCACTACACTGGATACCCTAGGGTACTAGAGGGTTATAGTGATTCAAATTGGATTTCTGATGCTGATGAGATAAAAGCCACAAATGGATACGTGTTCACACTTAGAGGTGGCACTGTTTCCTGGAAATCTTACAAGCAGACCATCTTAACGAGGTCAACTATGGAAGCAGAACTCACAGCATTAGACACCGCAACTGTTGAAGTTGAATGGCTTCGTGAACTCCTAATGGATTTGTCGGTTGTGGAAAAACCCATACCAGCCATCCTAATGAACTGTGATAATCAAACTGTGATTGTTAAGGTCACCAGTTCTAAGGACAACATGAAGTAATCAAGGCATGTAAAAAGGCGGTTAAAATCTGTCAAGAAAATGAGAAACTCTGGAGCGATAGCCCTGGATTATGTCCAGACAGCTAAAAATCTGACAAATCAATTCACAAAGGGTCTTTCACGTGATGTGATAGATATTGCATCGAGGGAATTGGGCTTGATACCCATGTGAGTCATGCCTCAGTGGTAATCTATTCTATATGATCAGAGATCCCGTGAAGTAGAATGGTGCAACAAGCTGTTGGCTGACTGAGAGAAGAGAACCTTTGTTCAAGGCTCGTTTCATTGATGATGCAATTCTCTTTTATTCTATATGGCAGGCTGGTTCATACCTTAATATGATCCGAATGGCTTACATAAGCAGAGATGTTTTCCTACAGAACATCATATAAGGATCACACCTATATGAGTTGAATGCTAGTCACATTCTATGAGATAGAGTAATCTCTAGACACTCATGAAAAGGCCAGGAGTATGATTTATATGCTCCAACCCGTGGGGATGCTTATGGTGGCCAAGTATCAGTTAAAGACTTTGGTAAAACTTGTTCGCACAAAACTATTCGTTCGAGAGACTACTTCCTGGTGTTCATTTGAGAAACCGCACTGTGAACATCTTCCTGCATCGACTTAGTTCGACTACTTTGAGCAGCCCAATATGACTGTTGGGAACGGCGCCGCCGGTGCCTCCGGCATTAGTCCCGCCTCTGGATACACCCTGAATCTTATCTGGTTATCAATTTTGTTCTTGCTAATTTTGAATTAGGCATGAACACATACTCTCTCAGCCTTGTCACAAGATCACTCATGTTACACAATATCATGTTATATATAGAATGTTTTGGAATTAAAATATGCCTTAATTTGCCTAAATTTCTAACATGAAGTGCCTTATGTTTTGGAGGATCCATCTTTGAAACATCCTTGCTATTTTGTAACTTCTTGTGGCCACGAGCCCACAGTTTACACCTACTGAGCCCATGATATTATGCTAAGCCAACGGCAATAGAATTACTGAATTAGCCCATGCCACTGTCTGCACAAATTTGGTCGTAACAGTGATATCTAAGTGTTGATTTAGTTTTCTCCACTATATAAATGGTGAATACACTAGCTCCCTTCCACCACAAAAAAAAGGAGGAAAAATCTCTTAGAAATATCTATATCAAAATAAAACTGCTGCTACATACTAAAATGAAGAGCAAAATTTTGTGTAAGTTCAATATCTTTTTACTAGTAGATATAAAATGTAATTAACATTCATTGGTTTCCAATGTTCACAAATACATACACACAAATAGATCACAAGCGTACCAATGATGTAGACAGTCATGCCACTCAATACAGACAGTTCTAGAGTTTAGAAGTGGGACAAAGTGTCCAGGAATTCATTGCTCCATTGGCACTTGGCAGCACGTGTCAGTAAGATTTGAAATGCCAATCATATAACATGGTGCTCACGAGTTCTTATTCTGCTAGAATATCGTTAGCCTCGAAACTGCAAGGAAGGATTATGCAGCCAATCGTTGCTGTTTTAAATTCCTTTGTGTTTGATACCTTCATCTCTTCATTCATATATTACACATTGGGAATATGATAGATCGAATGTAAAACTACATATACATTGAAGCCCCAATAAGCAAGGACTGGAATGGAGACATCAGGTCTGAAGGGAAGAAAGCAACTGGTCTACAAAATTCTTGTTATCTGCACAACAGATAAGAGAAAAAATTATAAGGACAGTGTTGGTAGCAGTAATGATGCTCACAATGATGCACTGAATGAAAAATAAAAAAAGAAATGATAAAGATCATAAGCGCAATAGGACAGACAAGCTCGGTTGAAGAAAAATGACATTATTTGTTACTCATTGTAGAATAAGCCAACGAACATTATTCAAGCATGTACCTTTATTTTTCTCAGTTGTAACTGAGCTACAAATAAAATACTATGGTAGTTATTAACTAGGACAAATTTGGAACTGACAAACTAAAAGGTTAAAAGAATGCAGATTAAATGTAATAATCAATGTTACAAATAAATTCTAAATCTAGTTGATGCAAAGGACAATATATGATTAGAAAAGGAATGGTGGCTTCGATGAAAATTTGCATCAACCTAGAAGGTAAAATGTGTAACAGTAGATCAGTAAGGCAGTAGCAGTCAACAGCACGACATGCAGCGATAACTAACACTTGGGGTCAGTCACAATGACAGCAGCAGATTAGCCCAGGAGACAGAAGAGTGAAGGCATAGAAAGAACCAACAGTGAAAGACAAAATGTAGTTCACTCACTCGTCTGAGTCACCACTAATTATCAACAATGGATCAAAAGGCCAAATTTTGAAAAGCATGGTATATAAAGGTAGCATTCATTCTATATATGTTGTACTGTTAATTGAAATTCAAGTTAAATTAGGACCGATGTTTCAGTTCACTCTACGTTTTCAAACTAATTTCCTGTGCAACTCACTGCACAGTGTATTGTTTGTCCACTAAAACTCATGGATCATGGACCACCATGTCATGCTACCGTTTCTACTGTTTCTACTATTGTTCTGTTCATTCATCTTTCCGAATGCTTCTGAGTGGAGGTATCATACTAATGAATGATTGACATGTATGTATGTGAGCTGGATGCTGCCTGTACATAAGAACAACAGCACGTCCGTGTCAGACGTATACAGACAGATGGAGAACCCGAGGCCGGTACATAGTTGAGATTTGGAGGCTAATTTCATTTTAATTATTCTACATTTACTAAATTCATCAGTGTATAACAGCTGCAAACACAAAGGCAAGCTAGGATTTTGTCAAGTGTTGACGCAATACTTTTATGTGTCACATAGGAAATATACTAAGAATGCATAAATGCATTTGTTAACATTCATCACCACTCAACACCACTCTTAGGTGTAATAGGAATTGAGTATGACTAGCCGCTGCCTGCTGGACTCTGCCCTCATAGACTGTGACAGGTACAGCACACATCTTAAAGCAACAAACCTTTAATCATTCGTGTTGGATTCCTACATAATCGCTTCCAAAATAAACTGTCCGAAACAGGGCCAAGGTGTGGTAATGAACTGTGTTACTCAAAGGGCGTGGATGAAGCTGTCACCAAAATTCCGGTATGTGAAAAAATTAGCCCATGCCACTGCCTAGACAAGTTTGATCGCAACAGTGATGTCAAGTGCTGATTTACTGCTTCACTATATTGATGTTGAATACACTACAAAAAAAAAAAGTGGCTCTCTTATCAATATCTACACCAAAATAAAGCTGCTACTACATACTAAAATTAAGAACAAAATTTGGATATAAGTTCAATATCTTTTTACTTGCAGATATAAAAGATATGTAGCATTCATTGGTTTCCAACGTTCACGAATACATATAAACAGATGGATCACATGTGTACCAATGATATAAACAGCTATGCCACTCAATACTTCCAGAGTTTTGATGTCAGTAAGATTTGAAATGCGAGTCATAGAACATGGTGCTCACGAGTCCTTGTTCTGCTAGAATATCATAGCCTCGAAATTGCAAGGAAGGATAATGCAACCAATAGTTGCTGCTTTAAATTCCATTGCTCGTGTTCTATCCTCGGTGTTTTCTTTTGGGTTTGATGCCTTCATCTCTTCCTTCGTTGATATATTACACATTGGGAATATGATAGATCGAATATAAAACTACTACATACATTGAAGCCTAAGCAAGGAGTGGAATGGAGACATCAGGTCTGAAGGGAAGAAAGCCACTGGTCTACAAAATTCTTGTTATCTGCACAACAGATAAGAGAAAAAATTATAAGGACAGTGCTGATAGCAGCAATTATGCTTACAATGATGCACTGAATGAAAAATAAAAAAAAATCACAAAGATCATAAGCACTTTTAGACAGACAAGATCGGTTGAAGAAAAATGACATTATTTGTTACTCATTGTAGCATAAGCCAGCAAACATTGTTCAAGTATCTAGCATATTTTCTCAGTTGTAACTAAACAACAAATAAAATACCATGTCTGTCAAACCAAATGGTTGAAAGAATGCAGACCAAATGTAATAATCAATGTGGCAAAATAAATTATAGTATGCAAAGGACAGTATATGATTAGAAAAGGAATGGTGAAATTGCTTCTGAAATTTGCATAAACCTGGAAGGCAAAATGTGTAAAGAGTAGATCAGTAAGACAGTAGCAGTCAACGGCATGCACTTGTGGTCGAAGAGTCACAATGAGAGCAGCAGGTTAGCATTAGCCTGGAAGACAGAAGAGGGAAGGCATAGAAAGAACCGACAATGAAAGACAAAATGCAGTTCACTCAGTCGTCTCACTCAGAACTTATGATCAACAATGGTTCAAAAGGCAAAGTTTTGAAAAGCTATGGCATATAAGGTAGCATTCATTCAACAGTGGCGTTTCCGGTCTCAAGGAACATTCCAGAATTTTTTTTTCCCCCAAGTGATGGTCAAAGATGTCCAAAACAAGGACCTGAGGTGAATGGATATGTGATGGGATTAAGCTAAGATGTAGTGTAGTAGCCAGCAAGAAAAAATCGGCCAGATTAAGAAGTAATGGAAGAATATATATCCTAGACCCTGGAACTAAAATAGAGTAATGGAAGAGTACATATCCGAGAAAAGAATCGATGACTGACCAATCTTCTGGTGGGTTCAAGGTTCCCAAAAATCACAACATGAACGGAATAATTTTTTTGAAACTACACCAATCAAGCAGCCACAGAAAAATTAACTTGGCAATAGATGTCTTCCACATACAACTAGAAAAAAAAAATGAATTTCTCTTTTGAATGGTAGTTCAAAAAAAAAAAACGTACTTCATTTTTTTCTTTTTTTCGTCTTACCGTTATGGAATTTATTTCTTTCTGAAGATGAAGAAAGAGCCGAAATATCTTGAAATAAATAATAATAGGCAGCATCACAAAACATAATGTTAACTCAATGTTTCATATTCAGCTGCTCATTATGCAGATGTTTTTTGAGTATGCAGGGAGTAGTCAACTAATATTTATACTGCCGAAAACAGTCAATAGGTGAAAAGTAGAAACTTGCCAATTTTGGTCTATCAGTTCAACAGTCTGAACTATTAATAACAGTTTGTACTTAATTAGTAGTCGTTGAACATAAGAGAAGCACAATGCTTACCGGAAACACCACCGGGACCAGGAAACCTGCCGTTAGGCCGGCCAGTCTGCTCAATGCGGCCGCGGCGGTAGCACGGCACAAGGACGGCGAAGCTGCTCTCCGAGTCCCCGTCGCTCTGGAGCTCCGGGGCGTGCGGCTCGAGCCAGCCGATGGACCAGTCAGAGCAATCAGAGCCCGAGTCCGACAGGCCCCCGCCGCCGTCCGACGGCAGGATGACCATGTCGTGCTCCCTGTCCACCCTTGCCTCCCCTCGGCCGCCACGCCGCCGGCTCTTCCCCTTCCGCGGCCGCGCACCGCCGCCGCCGCCGTGGCTAGAAAAGCCGATGGCGCCCGGCTCCCGGAAACCGGATGGCGAATCCGGAAGCAGACCGTTCTTCATGGCCATGCTCCCCGCCGGCGGCTCCCGGGCTCGCTGGCTTCTACTCCCCGGCCATATCCAATGGGAGAAGCGGCTCAGGGACATGGCCATTGGGGGAAACGAAATCAAAAAATTCTTGGTTTCTCTCGATCCCGGTAAACTTGGGGGAAAACCTACTGGATAAAGAATGAACTGATAAACAAAATCGACAGAAAATCTCCCACAAAAATCCTAGCTTTTGCAAGTAATAGATCCAGGAAATATCTCTCACTAAAAAGCTACTGTAGCACGAACTCGCAAAACAGTTTGCTTGTGGAATCTAATCGAAGGGGGAAAAATGGAGGAGAAAGCAACGGAAAATTATGAGTTGCTCACAAGAAACCCATCTTTCGATAAAGTTTCTTCCCACTCCAGAGAACAAAAGGTACTACCAAATTGGAATCGGAATCAACAATAAATAGAATTTGCTTGTTTCTCCCTAAAATTCTCCGCTGCTCAAGACTGAACCAAGAACAGACGAACCAATTGCATCAATGAGCAGCAAGGTAGGAGGATAACAAGCAGCAGTTGTTACGAAGTCGGCCCAGGAATCTAGACGAGGGCCCGGACCCCAGATTGGGATCTCTAGGCGGTAGGAGAGGAAGGATCGGAACAATCGATTTGGATCGAGGGGAAGATGCGTCAGAAGAAGAGAAGCAATGCTTCTGTTTCGGAAGCAACCACCGGTGGGCGAGGGAGATACGGATATAGCGCTTGCTGGTTCTACTACTGACGGCTGAGATTGCGAGAGGCATGAGTTTCCGGCCGTCGGATCGTGGTGGCCCCACGGAGCCAATCGTTCGGGTGGAACGGATCCTTGCACGACTGGATCGTCAAACCCAGGGGGACGGGGAAAGTCTGACGTGGCGCGTGCGATGAGCTTGGAAGGCAAGTTTCCGTTCTCCGTTTTTTGTCGTCTCCCGCCACTTGTCTCTTGGAGGGATGGGCTCGTTGTGTCGTGTGTTGTTTAACGCGACAGTGATGGACTTATGACGACACTATGTGCGTGCGATTTGTTTTATTTTCGAATTTTTTAGGGTGTTACTCTCCGTATATAGATCAAGGTTCAAGGCACAAAATTTTTAGGACCCCTGACACCCAGAGGCATGAGTTGAGTTCAAACCAGTCCAATATTTTGTTCATATTAATTATGTATGTTCATCTCTACTACTCTCTAATTTACGTGCGATCATATCTTCCAATCATGTTCTGCCCCCTGCCCCGACTGTGTAGCCTCTTTCGGTCACGCACCAGACGTGGAGTCTGCCATGGACACGTACTATATATGGAGTTTAGCACATATATGTTTGTTAATATAGCAGATCAATGGTTGCTCCGAACACGCTGAATACAAATTCTAACAGCTTGGATGTCAGCGACGTCCTGCATGTGTACGAAGTCAGAAGTCTTGACGGCAAGGCTGACGTGGCCACGGACACTGATGACCTTGTTAACCTCCGCCTTATCGCCCTGTTGACGGTCGTGGCGGCGCTGCCGAAGCTAGCCAGGCGTGTCGGCAATGCCCACTCCTGATCGCCCTACTGAAGGTGCATCTAGGCTCCTAATTTTATTTTGGTGATTGACACCAATACAATTAAGAATGAACTAATTTTGTTAATGAGCATGTGTGTAGATTATGGTATAAAGTTTGGTGATTAAAAGCATAGAAATAGAAAGGGAGAAAAGAAGATGGCAAAGTGCTTCAAGATGAAATTCAAAATATGCTCAAGAATAAAGTTCATAGTATTTTATTTTAAATCTTGAGTATAGGAAAAGCCGTACTATTAAGAGGGACACAAAAATGTGCACCGGAGGTGAACTAAGTGCAAAATTCCTATTTCTAGGCCATACAAAAATTTCCAGGGCAAAATCATCGAACTTGTCCGACCCATCGGACAAGTCCATCGGACTCCAGTACCTCTACCACTCTGGGTCGTCGGACATGTCCGACGGTCATCGGACATGTCCGATGACCAGAAGAAAGTCCGACGCATCGGACACTTTCATCAGAGTACAGTTCCTCTGCCACCCTTTTTCATCGGACTTATCCGATGGCCATCAGACTTGTCCAATGAACAAGACTTGTCCGATCCATCGGATTCTAGTACCTCTGCCACCCCTATGCCGTCGGACATGTCCGATGGCCATCGGACTTGTCTGATGGCCAACTTATCCAAGGCATCGGGCAAGCTTATCGGACTCCAGTTTCTGCGCCACCTTGATTCATCGGACATGTCCGATGACCATCGGACTTGTCCGACACAGATCTCAGAAATTGGGTCTCCAACGACTCTTTTCCCCATTGGGCTATAAATAGAACACCTCTTCGCCCAGTGGTTGGTTAGTCACTCATTTTCCACTCAAAAATACTCCCAAGCTCACTTTGCTCTCCCCAACTCTCCTCCCTTGATTCCACTCTTGATTTGTGAAGGGATTGAGAGAAGATTGAAGTGCTCCATTGAATCTAAACTTTCATCCTCTTGAGCACTTGGTTCATCCTCACCGTCGACAACTTTTGTGTTTGTTACTGTTGGGGATTCTTCCCCTAGACGGTTAGAGGTGCCCGTAGAGCTCCCAACTTGTGTGATGACGCCTCGGGAAGTTTGTATTGACCCCTCCTCTGTGGAGTTTTTAGTGGAAAACCAAGTTTGATCTTTGTGGTCACTTGGAGAGGTTAGGGTTGAAAGAGACCCGGTCCTTTGTGGATCCCTCAATGGAGACGTAGGCTCCTTTGTGGAGCTGAACTTCGGTGAACAAATCTTGTGCCTTGCTTGTATTTTCAATCACTTGTGTCTTATTTACTTGTTCTTGCTCATAAACTTGCTAGTTAGGGTTTGCTTCGTATTTCTTAGATTAACTTGTGTAGGTTGCTTGGTAGTTGCTCTCCTTATTTTTACAGCACCCCCTTGCTTATATTCATCTACTCCTAGCTTGCCTTACACTAGTTTTAACATTTACTCGGTCGATCTACTTTTCTATCTTGTGCCATCGGACAAGTCATTGGACTTTTCCTACAATCGTCGGACAAGTCCGACACTATGCATTTGACTTTTATTATTAAGTGAATTTCAGGGATAATTGCCTATTCACCCCCCCCCTCTAGGCACTTTCAATTGGTATCAGAGCAAGGATCTTCTTGAAGGCTTAACCGCCTGAAGATAAAGATGACAAAGGGAAAAGAAATTCCGCCTAGTGGATCGTCCGAAGCAAGGTCCAAGGGTGATGCACATGGAGAAAATCCAAGGATTAAAGATAGTGATAAGGATGAGCTACCAAAAGCCTACAACAATGTTATGTTTGATTATGATGATCTCAAAGAAGATCGCATTGGGCAAGGGTCCGATAGACTCCCCTACTTTGATGGACAATTTTATGATCATTGAAAATGCAAGATGATGATGTATTTGGAATCCATGAGTCCCCATGTTGCAAATATAACCGAGAATGGTTTCTTGTGGGAAAATAGAGACAATCCAACTCGTAAGGATCAAATCAACATTCATCGTAATGTCGTGGCTGCTAGTGCAATTGTTTCCGCACTTAGTGCCACCGAGTATGACAAGGTAGCCGGAATAAAGAATGCCAACCAATTATGGAGAAAGCTTGAGGTTATCTATGAGGGCCTTGATTCCGTCAAAGATGCAAGACTTGAAGAACTGCAAAAATGAGTTCAACCTATTCATTATGGGTCCAGGAGAAGGCCTAAAAGAAGTTCATGATAGGCTCATGAGGATTGTGAATCAAAGAAGAGCTCTAGGAGCCCAAATGACCGACCTAGATATCAACAAGAGACTACTACAAGCATTGAGACCATGGGACAGCAACATTTGCTCAAACATTAGAGAGAAGGACAACTTCAAAACCTTCTCCACCGATGAAGTGCTTGGAAAGCTTCTTTCCCAAAAACAACAAAATGATCAAGCCAACAAGATAAATGCCTTGATCAAGCAAATTGAGGGAGCAAATGGTGATAAAAAGGATGTGGCACTCAAAGTCACACAAGAGAAGAAAAAGAAAGTGATTGATTCTAGTAGTGAGGATAGTGATGATGAGATGGCCTTGCTTGTGAGGAGATTCAAGTCATTTCTCAAGAAAGATGGCTACAAGAAGAAAAGCTTTGACAAGGGCAAAGCAAGAAGATCAAAAAGAACTTGCTATGAATGTGGTGATGAAGGACATTTCATTGTGGAATGTCCAAAAAGGAAGAACAAAGATGAAAGAAGGAAAGACAAGCACCACAAGAAAGACAAGAAGTACAAGAAGCATAGAAGAGGTGAAGCTCACATTGTTCAAGAATGGAATTCTGATGATTCATCCTCTTCATCATCTTCCTTTTCCGAATTCAACTCGGATGAGGGAGGCATTGCTACACTAGCCATTGGCGTCACTCCCACCAACACTTCTCTATTTGGGAGCTTGAGTGATGATGATGACGATAACACTCACAAATGCCTCATGGCAAGAGGATCAAAGGTAACAAAATCTAAACACAAGCGTTACTCTTATGCTAGTAGTAGTGATGATGATGATGTTAATGCTTCACTTCCTAAAATGCTTGAATTCATGGAATTACTTGAAAAACAAAAGGAAGAAAATGATAGGCAAGAGGAGCTACTTGAGAAAAAAGAAGACTTGCTTGTTCTTGAAAAGAAAAGAAACCTTGAACTAGAGAAGCTCCTAGAAGAAGAGAGAAAGAAAAATAATGACTTATCTATGTCTCTCACTAAGACTGAAAATACTTGTGAAAATGTCAAGAGCATTAAAGATGAACTTCAAGAGAAGTATGAGGATTTGGAAAAGACTCATAAGTCTCTTGAAGAACTATATAGGATTCTTTCAACTTTCACATCCTCCTCAAATAATTTCTATCATGCCTCCACTAACAAAGGATGTGATAGATGCTATAACTTGTGCTACTAATATGAAATTTATTGATGATTTGAACAAGCAAGTAAAGGCTCTTGAAAGCAAAATACAACATGAGAAAGATGTTGTTAATGATGAGAAGGCAAAGTATGCAAGAGGTGCATACACATATACTAGAATACCACATGTCATGGATGGCATTGGTTATGTTGAGGAGGCCAAGCATAATGCTCGGGAGAACAAGAATGGGAAGGAATTCCTTAAGTTCACCAAGGAAGGATCTTACCAAAAGAAGCAAGCCAAGAACAAGAATATTAATCATCTTTCTCATGTTAATGATTCTCATGCTAATATGCCTAATGCTACTTGTGCACTCTTTTATGATTTTGATGCTTCATATGTGCTCATGAGAAACATGCATGGACGCGTGTTTGCCAAATATGTTGGGCCACGCAACAAGAGGCCAAAAGCTTGTGTGTGGGTGTCCAAAGTGCTTGTGACTAATGTAAAAGGACCCAAGCAAATTTGGGTACCTAAAAACAAAGCTTAATTTGTTTTGTAGGACTATGTCTCCGGAGGATCAAGTTGGGTGATTGATAGTGGATGCACCAATCATATGATCGGAGATAAAAAGATGTTCAAGTCATTCGAGCCAAGTCATGACAAAAATGAGTACATCATATTTGGTGACAATGGAACGGGACAAGTACTAGGTTATGGTAAAGTCCCTCTCACTCCTTCATATTCCCTCTCTAAGGTTATGCTTGTTGATCACGTTGACTTCAATCTTTTGTTCATTTCACAATTTTGTAAAATGGGCTATGATTGTTTGTTCAACGAATATGGTGTGACCGTCTATAAGAGGAGTGATGGCTCGGTTGCTTTTAATGGTGTGCTTAAAGGAAAGCTTTATGTTGTGGACTTCTCCACGGATGAAGCTAGTCTTGGTACATGCTTACTAGCAAAATCCAACATGGGATGGTTGTGGCATAGAAGGCTAGCCCATGTTGGTATGAGAAATCTTCACAAACTCCAAAAAGGCGGCCATATCATAGGACTAACCGACGTTTGCTTTGAGAAGGATAAAATTTGTAGTGCATGCCAAGCGGGAAAGCAAGTTGGAGCATCACATCCCGCCAAGAATGTGATGACCACCACAAGGCCATTGGAGATGTTGCACATGGACCTCTTCGGCCCTATCTCCTACATAAGTATTGGTGGTAACAAATATGGTCTAGTAATTGTTGATGATTTTTCTCGCTTCACGTGGGTATTCTTTTTGCATGATAAAGGTGAAGTAAAAGATGTGCTCAAGACGTTCATGAAAAGAGCACAAAATGAATATGAAGTCAAGATCAAGAAAATAAGGAGTGACAACGGCAGCGAATTCAAGAACACTCAAGTCGAAGAGTATCTCGATGAAGAAGGCATCAAGCATGAATTTTTGGCACCCTACTCCCCTCAACAAAATGGGGTAGCCGAAAGAAAGAACCGCACGCTCATTGAGATGGCAAGGACAATGCTTGATGAATACAAGATGTCTGACTATTTTTGGGCAGAGGTCGTCAACACCGCATGCCATGCCTCCAACCGGTTGTATCTCCATCGACTATTGAAGAAAACACCATATGAGCTACTAACCGGTAACAAGCCTAATATTTCATACTTTCGTGTTTTTGGGAGCAAATGCTTTATGCTAAACAAGAAACCCAAGACTTCTAAGTTTGCTCCAAAAGTTGATGAAGGTTTCTTGCTTGGTTATGGGTCGAATGTTCATGCCTATCGTGTATTCAATAAAACCACCGGTTGTGTTGAAATCTCACGTGACGTGACATTCGATGAATCTAATGGCTCTCAAGGGGAGCAAGTCGTTAATGATGGTGTAGATGATGAAGCTCCTAGAAGTGTAATAAAAAGGATGGCCATTGGTGATGTGAAACCACAAGAAACATCAAGTGTTGAAAATCGACCCTCTCCCTCAAGACAAAACCAACATAATGAGAATAAGGAATTAGATCACGCAAGTGGTCAAGATCAAGATGTTGGGAATCATGAACAAGCATCAAGCAATGATTCTCAAAGATATGATGAAGAGGGTAGAGCAAGCACTTGAGGATGCGGACTGGGTGATGGCCATGCAAGAAGAGTTGAACAACTTCACAGGAAATAAAGTGTGGACACTGGAGGAAAGGCCAAAGAACAAGAATGTTGTGGGCACCAAATGGGTGTGCCGCAACAAACAAAATGAAGATGGTGTTGTGACAAGAAACAAGGCAAGGCTCGTGGCAAAGGGGTATTCACAAGTGGAAGTGCATTCCTAAACGGGCCAATCAAAGAAGAAGTGTATGTGGAGCAACCACCAGGCTTTGAAGACTCTAAGTATCCTATCCATGTTTATAAACTCCATAAGGCGCTCTATGGGCTCAAGCAAGCCCCGAGAGCGTGGTATGAATGCCTTAGGGATTTTCTTGTTAAAAAGGGTTTTGTAATTGGCAAGGCCGATCCAACCCTCTTCACTAAGCGTTTTGGCGATGATATCTTTGTATGCCAAATATATGTCGATGACATTATATTTGGTTCTACTAACCAAATCTTTTGTGATGAATTTAGCAAGATAATGACCAAAAGGTTCGAGATGTCCATGATGGGAGAATTGACATTCTTTCTAGGCTTCCAAGTAAAGAAACTCAAGGAGGGCACCTTCATATGTCAAGCAAAGTACACACAAGACTTATTGAAGAAATTTGACATGGACAAGGCAAAGCCCATCAAAACTCCCATGCCGACAAATGGTCACCTCGACCTCAACAAAAAGGGTGATCCCGTTGATCAAAAGGTATATCGCTCCATAATTGGCTCTTTGCTTTATCTTTGTGCATCTAGGCCCGACATCATGGTTAGTGTGTGTATGTGTGCACGTTTTCAAGCCGCTCCTATGGAGTGTCACATGGTGGCTGTTAAGAGAATATTGAGATATTTGATTCACACACCCAACCTAGGGCTTTGGTACCCCAAGGGCTCAAAGTTCAACCTATTAGGCTATTCTGATGCGGATTATGCCGGGGATAAGGTAGATAGAAAGAGCACCTCCGGAACATGCCAATTCTTGGGTAGGTCCCTAGTGTCATGGTCATCCAAGAAACAAAACTCCGTTGTAGTTTCCACGGCCGAAGTGGAGTATGTTGCAGCCGGCAACTGTTGTGCACAACTACTTTGGATGAGACAAACTCTAAGGGATTACGGTTACAAGGTGAACCGTGTTCCACTCCTATGTGACAACGAGAGTGCCATAAAGCTTGCTTATAACCCCATTGAGCATTCACGCACAAAGCATATAGATATCCGCCACCACTTCTTGAGAGATCATTCCATCAAAGGGGATATCGAAGTTAGCCATGTGAGAACCGAAGATCAACTTGCCAATATATTCACCAAGCCCCTAGATGAGAAGAGATTTTGCTATCTTAGGAGTGAACTAAATATTCTTGACTCTAGCAATGTGTTGTAGAGAATGTGCACATATGGATGGTGACTGTTTTGTTATTACAAAAAATTATTATTGTTTTAGGTCAAAAACCTATTATTTGTGCTATTGAAGCTGGTTTTTGATCACTAGATTGAATCTTGACAAAATATGGCCATTGTTATGCTTTGTTGATTGTTGGCTGACCATAAGATGTCAAGATTTTCCATCAAACTATTTTTAAAGAAAATAAAAATCCTCTACTTTTTCCTGGCTGGGCTCTAATCTCTCTGGTCATTCTGGCATCGGGCAAGTCCGACAGTTGTCGGACATGTCCGATGGCGTCGGACAAGTCCGACTGTCATCGGACAAGTCCGACGATCTAGGGTTCGACCCTATTTAACCCAGCCCAACTCACCCCTTTAGTCAAACCCTTCCTCATTCATCTCCCTCACGTTCTCTCTCCTCAAGAACACCCCCATTGGTGGCACCAAGGAGATCTCCCTCTCCCACCATCCATTGGAGCAAGTTTGGAGATGAAGAGGTCCTCCTCCACCAAAGTAGTCCAATCCCCCATTCTTTTTGCAAGGTTTAACCCTAATTCCGTCTCTTTCTTGGTTTCACCCTTAGGGTTAGGGTTATGGATTAATGCTAGTGCCAAATCTTGTTCCCTTGCGTATTTGATCCATGGAGCTAGCCTCTAGTTAGTTGTTAGTGGAGTAGAAGAAGTTTGGGTACTTGTGGTAGGTGGATTCATGAAGGATCTAGGTTTTTGGAAAAACTGTGTGTCATCGGACAGGTCCGACGACCATCGGACAAGTCCGACGCATCGGACTTGCTCGATGATTATCGGACATGTCCGATGACCTGCAGTTTCTTCAAAAACCTGAACTCTTCATTGATTCTCCTCACCCCTATTCCTCTTTTTGACCCCCTCCTAACTTGTTGCTTGCCACATTTTCTCAGCATGTCTGACGTGGAAGCATCCCCCTTGAGGGAGAAGAGGACCAAGACCGCCGAAGACCAAGGCCAAAGCCAACCCCCAAAGAGGAGGAAGGCCACTGCTGGGCAGATCTGCCGCACCAAACTGAAAGCCCCAGTTGCTAGAGAGGAGCGTGAAGAGACAAATGAGGTTGACAGTGTCATGCATCCTCCGGCGGAAATGGGCAACTATGACCGTGACAAGGTGAACTATCTTCATGCCTCCACTGAGACCTGCTCTGCGGCAAGGCTAACTAACTTCTATGATGGTGAGAAAGAAGCTTTTGATTTTCGCTTTCATGCACATTTTCATGCAGATTGGTACCGTTCCACCTATCTACGCATGAAGAATGCAGTGGTTGAGATGAAGTGGCTGGATTAGGATCACATGAAGACAAGGAAGCATCCATTACTCGATCAAGTGCTGGCTGCCTGTGAGCATCATGGTCTCAAGACCTTCCTGACTTTTCAGTACTCCAGGAATAGGGAAATCATAACTCAGTTTTATTCAACTGTCTATTTTGATGAGGATGCCAAAACCATGTCCTCGATGACGAATGGCACCAAGTATACCTGCTCCCAGAACCAGTTTGCTAGTATGATTGGACTTAAGCACACACGCAAGGAAAGGCACAAGGTTCACAAGGGAAATCATATGGATGCTGATGACATGAGGTACATGTATGTGGACCCGGACAACTACTCTCCTCCCAACTCCAATGGACTGAAACCATTCTTCTCAGTCTTGTTTCGGATCTGTAGCAGTACTTTAGCTCCAAGGGGAGGAAACTCTGACCGTATTCCTACCTATCAGAGGGATATTCTGCACTGGGTTTATGGGAACAGGAAATTTGATGTCTTTGACTATGTCTTTCAGGAAATGTGGGACATCTCCATCTCTCCCAAGCGTGGCTGTGGATATGCACCTCACATCATGTTCATGAAATAGAAGGTGTCGGGCTTAACCTTCACCAAGGATATGAAGCATATGAGCCTGAAACCTCAGATTCCTTCTAACTGGACTCCTGACACCACTTCTGGCCAGTTCTTTGGAGCAGCTCTGCCTCCTTCTTCAGCTGCACCACCTCAGCCACCTCGGGCTGCCCCTTGGGGCACTAGATCCTCTCATGTGCCTCCGCCTCCTCGCGGCAAGAGAAGCGGGATTATGAAGATGTTCAAATCCCTTATGAGCATGTGCAGGAGCATTAATCAGAGGCTAGACGTCATTGAAAGAAATCAAAAGGGTCTCTATGACCATTTTGGTATTGAGACTCCTCCTCCATCGTCCCCAGCTGAAGGCTCACCTCCTCCCACTCATGATGACCCCGCTCCTCAAGATGACCCCACCTTCACCATCGAGGAGATGAACTACTTTGGGTACTACCCGACTCCTCCTCCTTTCTCTTCTAGCGCAGGTTCGAGTGCTCAACACATTCGCTTTGAGGATGATGACGGCGAAGGTGGTGAAGATGAAGCTGCCCATACTCTTCGCCAGCGCAAAGGGAAAGAACCGGCTATTGATGAGGAAGAAGAGGAATAAGGCGATGATGATGATGAAGACTACGAGTTCTCCAACGACTAGAGCTCTCATCACCTTCTACCCGCACTTTTCTCCTTTTTGGGTGTCTTGATGCCAATGGGGGAGAAGTGTAGTTATCTCAGTTTTTAGTTTTTTTTATCTTAGTTTGTGAGTTGTGAGTGAGTTTGGAGTTGAATTATTTATGGCACTATTTGGTTTGTAAAACTCTATTTTTTCTATCTATGTCGTTGGTTTGTGCACTTTATTTGCTTATTGTATTGGTACTTTGTTGATCATCTTGTTATTTGTATTTCGTCTATCTTGTATGATCCATTGGTGCAAATTAACATGTATGCACAGCTTTAGGGGGAGCTCTCACATTTTTTTTAATATGTGCACTTGTTATTATCTCATATTCTCTCACTCATGCACACATTTAGGGGGAGCTCCTCATCACAAACTGAATCTTCATTGCATATTTTTATGAAATCTAGTTGTATTGTCATCAATCACCAAAAAGGGGGATATTGAAGGTGCATCTAGGCCCCTAATTTTATTTTGGTGATTGGCGCCAATGCAATTAAGAATGAACTAATTTTGTTAATGAGCATGTGTGTAGATTATGGTATAAAGTTTGGTGATTAAAAGCAAAAAACCAGAAAGGGAGAAAAGAAGATGGCAAAGTGCTTCAAGATGAAATTCAAAATATGCTCAAGAATGAAGTTCATAGTATTTTATTTTAAATCTTGAGTATAGGAAAAGCCGTACTATTAAGAGGGGCACAAAAATGTGAACCGGAGGTGAACTAAGTGCAAAATTCCTATTTCTAGGCCATACAAAAATTTCCAGGGCAAAATCATCAAACTTGTCCGACCCATCGGACAAGTCCATCAGACTCCAGTACCTCTGCCACTCTGGGTCATCGGACATGTCCGACGGTCATCGGACATGTCCGATGACCAGAAGAAAGTCCGACACATCGGACACTTTCATCGGAGTACAGTTCCTCTGCCACCCTTTTTCATCGGACTTATCCGATGGCCATCGGACTTGTCCGATGAACAAGACTTGTCCGAGCTATCGGACAAGTCCATCGGATTCCAGTACCTCTGCCACCCCTGTGCCGTCGGACATGTCCGATGGCCAACTTATCCGAGGCATCGGGCAAGCTTGTCAGACTCCAGTTTCTGCGCCACCTTGATTCATCGGACATGTCCGATGACCATCAGACTTGTCTGACACAGATCTCAGAAATTGGGTCTTCAACGACTCTTTTTCCCATTGGGCTATAAATAGAACACCTCTTCGCCCAGTGGCTGGTTGGTCACTCATTTTCCACTCAAAAACACTCCCAAGATCACTTTGCTCTCCCCAACTCTCCTCCCTTGATTCCACTCTTGATTTGTGAAGGGATTGAGAGAAGATTGAAGTGCTCCATCGACTCCAAGCTTTCATCCTCTTGAGCACTTGGTTCATCCTCACTGCCGACAACTTTTGTGTTTGTTACTCTTGGGGATTCTTCCCCTAGACGATTAGAGGTTCCCATAGAGCTCCCAACTTTTGTGGTGACGCCTCGGGAAGTTTGTATTGACCCCTCCTCTGTGGAGTTTCTAGTGGGAAACCAAGTGTTATCTTTGTGGTCACTTGGAGAGGTTAGGGTTGAAAGAGACCCGGTCCTTTGTGGATCCCTCAACGGAGACGTAGGCTCCTTTGTGGAGCTGTACTTCGGTGAACAAATCTTGTGCCTTGCTTGTACTTTCAATCACTTGTGTCTTATTTACTTGTTCTTGCTCATAAACTTGCTAGTTAGGGTTTGCTTCGTATTTCTTAGATTAACTTGTGTAGGTTGCTTGGTAGTTGCTCTTCTTATTTTTACAGCACCCCCTTGCTTATATTCATCTACTCCTAGCTTGCCTTACACTAGTTTTAACATTTACTCGGTCGATCTACTTTTCTATCTTGTTCCATCGGATAAGTCATCGGACTTTCCCTACAATCGTCAGACAAGTCCGACACTGCGCATTTGACTTTTATTATTAAGTGAATTTCAGGGATTATTACCTATTCACCCCCCTCTAGGCACTTTCACCTACCAGTGGGAATCTTTCCATGCATAGTAGACAACGGTGCCTGCACCACATGCTCTTGATGGGCGATGACCACCTGGTGTACTTAACTCGGCTACTCGCAAACCTGAGAAGAAGGTAGTGGCAAGGTCTGTCCTGCTTGATGTGCGTTCTGCACTTGCTGATATAGCAAAGGTCTTCCTCAATGTTTCTGCAGCAAACAGGATATTTATGTTCATGCGGCAGCCACCAGCCGGAGTGATGAACAAGCGTTCTGCGTTTAGCTTCGCTAGGAACTGTAGAAGAGACCACAGAGCCGAGAGCTACTAGGTATCCAACCAATTGATTTCTATTGGTGTTTTAGTTGTGACCTGACCTTGTTAAAGCAATGCTCGCATGTCTTAGTACGACAAGGTCCCTACTTGTGAGTTGAATTGGGCTTACATTTTGATCAGTTTGAGTCCTGTGCTTCTGTCCAAGTTGAAGCTATTTAATCAAAATCCACTATTGATCCAAGAAAACATGTATGAAGACCGTCCCGACATGCCTTAGTAGACTAGAAGGGGACGTAGTCTTGCCTCCTTTCGTAACACCCGCCAATACCTTTACAATGGCTGGATTTGTTTAATTCTACGGTGAGTACTTTATGGGTCGCCAGCAGTGATTTTAGTTCTGCACTTTTCTTTCCTTGTATGGCTCAGGCCTTGTGCATGCTTTAACAAAAGATTATGTGGTTCAGTTGATTGGAGGTCATCTTGGAAAAGGCCCACGCGAAGTACCTGAATACATTTAAACGATGAGTGCCAAGTTTATCGGGTTTGGAACTGATACATGTGTGATCCTCGGAATAAGTTAAAGATTGTAGTTCTTCATGTTTCATTTCATATATATTTCTAATAATTTGACTGCTCTCTCGATAAAGTTGTTGATGTTAAAAGTAGATTCTCGAAATCACTTTGAACCATGTTTGTCACGGATATACTTCTTTTTTATGTTTGTTCCTATTGCCTCACAAGACAACAATTGAGAAAAATAGAAGATTATTAGTACTTAACAATCATTATGGTATAGCAGGTACATCCTCCCATGATTTGTTCAGAGCGTCATTGTTGTCACACCAGGTTTTATCGTCAAAACCAAGTGCTTATCATATATGTGCCCAGGAACAAGTTTCACACATATCGACAGTAAAGTGAATAACAGTATAAACAATGTTATTATTAAAGCGTACCATTATTACATAAATAATTGTCGTTAAAGACTAACGACGACTCTCTCGTAGAATAACAGCGGAAACCACCATAACACCACAGACAATCGACCGGGGGCACGCTCGCCTAGTAGTAGTCTTCATCGATGTAGTCCATCTCTCCATCTTGTGAGCAGCAGTTTGATAGTACAACAATGAAGGGAAATAGCAAGGGTAAGCACATGCCGTACTCAGCAAGTGGGGGAAAGTATGACATGTAGGAATAGAAGAAAGGCCAATATAATGGTTCATTTGCATAAATGAGCACTACACCTAAGACCATTTGAATAGCACTCCTGTTTACTAAGTGAAAAGTTCTCCCCAGTTATCTCATCTATCCAACACTATAGGTTGCACCGCCTGTAGCCCACTATGGTTAAACCGTCCATAAGAAACCACCCTACAGGTTACACCGCCTTTAGCAAACCATGGGTTAAACCGCCCAAAAGAAAACACACTACAGGTTACACCGCCTGTAGCAAACCAAGGGTCACTCCGCCCCAAACCGAACTTGGCTACCCACCAAGTCCACCCATCATCACCCTCCTAGATGTGTGAGGATCCAGGCCTTTCATGAACGTGAGCATGACTGTTATAACAGTTTGACACTCTGCAGAGGTTGCACAACTTTACCTACAGGTTGGTGATTTCATCACAATGCAGTGACTAGAGAGTCTCCATGTTGCCCAAATCACACAACCATAGGTGTGAGGCTAAGAGATCACCACAAGGTCTTTCAAAGAGCTTCCCAGCTTGCAAATAATCCACGCTAAGGTTTCACCACTTTGGAATTAAACTGTTCCTACAGAAGCCCCCTCTGACACCGTGCCTTGGTACTAAACCGTACTTTGCCTGAGTCGAGAGTAAACTGTCCCGTCCTCATTCCTTGACTGCCTGCAAAACTGAGAAGACATCTTGATACTCAACCAAGCCTACCCATATCAGACCTGTGCTTTGCGCTGTTTTCTTGGGTGGCCGCTCCACAAACTACTCTTATGATCCCAAGCAGGTACCACCACAATCCCACAGTACTGTACCAAGTACACGTGCATACTCGCACCATCCTTGTCATCGTCCTGCTTGGATCACCTAGGTTCCATGTTACTAAAAAGGATTACCCATCCCTCCTGATCATTATGTTCAAGTGAGCCATTAGTCAAGATTAATATTAGACACTTCAAAACCCGACATAGCAAACTAAGCATGACATACCCATTCTAACATACTACACCAGAACCTAGGCGACAAGGAATAATATGGAATAGGACGATGACACATAGGATTCAATATTAACAAGCATGCATAGAGATAGAGAGAAATGTAAAACATAGGTTCAATATGCATCAAGGACACCTACCTGGTTCCCTTTGCTGCTGCTCAAAGTCTTCAAGATGGAGATTCTTCAAGTTCTCTAACTGCGGATCGTCTACTCAACGTCACACCAGAAAAACAAGCATACAAACAAACTAAGAACAATACATCACATGTTACAAAACAACATTGAAGGCAATACTACGAAAAAGTACGTGTTGCTACGATCGCGTGAGCGTAAGAATCGTCTCAATCCGAGTTACGAGTAAAAAGTTACGAAGGTTTAAAGTTCTAGGGTTAAAAATAATAAATTAGCAAAATATTATGAAATAGTATGAATAAATAATATTAAACACTACTGGTGCAAGAATTTTTTAGTTCCGAGCTACGGTTGAAAAGTTATGACGATTTGAAATTTCAGGGCTAAAATATAAAAACAGACAAGTTTAGGAGCCTAAAAGTAATTTTGGAAAAGTATAAGGGCTAAATTATAAAATATTAGGGTGAAAAATATAATTTGTGTAAAGTTTAGGGACTAAATATAATTTTGGAAAAGTTCAGGGGTTTAACTATAAATTTTATAGGGCCAAAACATAATTAATAATAAGTTCAGGGGTGTTTTTGTAAAATTACAGGACTAAAATAATTAAATAATAAATTAGGGGCCTAAATGTAAAAATACAAGACTAAAATATAATTAAAAGTAAGTGTAGGGCGTTTTTATAAAAATACAGGGCTAAAATATTATTTAAGAAAATACTAGGGTGTTTTCTATAAAAATACAGTGCTAAAAAATAATCAATTAATAACTCAGGGCTTAAATACAATTAATTATAGGTTTTGTAGAAAATTGGGTTTAAAAGTCTAATTTTAATAAACTTCAGGGACCTATACGCAAAACTGTAACAATAACAGGAATTAAATAAATTAATGTAACCCTAAAAACCCTATGGACCGGGTCCATTGGATTCGTGGACCGGGCTTTGACCATGGGTCCACCGATCCACCTTGGACCTGGACCATACCCCTTTGGGGGATCTAATCCTGGTCGTCGATCTCACATCGGACGACCAGGAGCGATTCCGGCGAGGGCGGCGGCGACGGCCATTGGTGGCCTCCTGAAGCTCGCCGGGGAGGCGCATTGACGCGCGGTTGCCGGCGGGAAGGGGCGCGGGGAGGTGGGGCAAGGGCAGAGACTCGCCGGGCGCGCCGTCGCCGTTTTGTCCTTAAAACTAGCGCGCGAGGGCTACTGGGCTAGGCCGGCTTGCGCGGGCACGGGGTGGGCTGGCTTGCTGGGCCACGCGGCTTGTGGGTGGGCTGGCCGAAGGGAAAGAAGAGGGGGGGCTGGGCCGCGCAGGGGGGGGGGGCGGGGGAGGCCCAAGCCGAGGGAGAAAAAGGGGGAAAGAGGGGAGAGGGGGAAGTGGGCCTCGGGGGGGGGGGGGGGGGGGGGGAGGGGGAGAGAATGAGCTCATGGCCGAAAGAGAGGGAGAGGGGACAATGGACGAGGGGAATTTGGCCTAGGGCCAACTGTGGCTTTCTTTCTCTTTTCTTTTCTGATTTCCTTTTCCTCAATCTAAAAACTAAACTGATTCCTAATCGTATTTTAAAAATAGATTTTTACACATAATAAAATCCTAAATGCAACTAATCAACATGAATGCAACAACCAAATATTTTAAAAAATAACCTATATTTGATTATTTTCTTTAAAAAATAATTCTTTTTCTTAAAAAAATGTTAACAACCTAATTAATTCTAGAAAATTTTAAAATATTCCAAATTTTGAAAATTAGGGTGTTACAAATCAACCCCTCTTAAAAGGAATCTCGTCCCTTGATTCGGACATGATTAGAAAGAAAGAAGGAAACTAGGCTCTCACTTCGTCGGGTGCATCCTTGTCCAACCTTTCCTTGTCGTGTGGAAATGCTTTTGCCATATATTCCACCTTCGCTCCATTGGGATGTGTCAACTTGACCGCCTTTTTAACACAATCTATAATTCCCTTGTGCTTGGTTATCCAATCCATTCCGAGTATCACATCTATACCCTTCGAATCCAAAACATGAAACTCATAGTAAAGTCTACCCCCCTTATGCTAACACTTAATTTATGACATCCATGTTCTACTTTCAATTCCCCACCAGGTGAACTAACTATCATCTTATCTCTGAGCAGGGTGATGGGTATGTTGTACTTGGCCACATACTTGGATAATATGAATGAATGTAATGCTCCAGAATCAAACAAAACAATAGCAGGGTTTGAGTTGACGAGTAACATACCAAGAACAACGTCCGGAGATTCCTGGGCATCTTCAAGAGCAACCTGGTTGACTCGACCTCTAGCATAGTTTTGCTTTGCTGCTGTCGGGGCAGAGTTACCGTTGCGGTTGGGTGTTGGGGCAACATCTTGGGTCGAAGGTTGGCGCGTCTGCAGGTTGGAGGATTGGTTTACAAAGTGACCCTTTTTTCCACATCTATAGCAGTTCCTACTAGTGGTTGGCATTTGCTTCCCATTGGTCCTCTGCTGGGTTTGAGGTGACATAGGAGGTGTCTGAGAGTTGGAACAGTGGAACTGACATTGAGGGGTAAAGAATCCTTGACCGGTAGGTTGAGTCCTCTGCTGTCTAGAGCAGAATGTAGGTCCTCCAGAAGATGATCTAATATGAGGCCTAGTGTTGCTGCGCCATTGTTGACCTTGATGCTCCAGCTTGCGCTTGCTATCCATCTTCGACCTTCTGTTCTCTAGTACTAGAGCTTTATCCACCATCTCTTGAAAGTTCGCATAGCTACGAATCTCAAGTGCATAGGTAAGACCATTATTCAACCCATCAAGAAAACACTCACACTTCTTCTCATTCGTGTCCACTTCTCCTGGGGCATACCTAGATAGTTGTGTGAAGCAAGCAACATACTCACTCACGGTCATGGATCCCTGCTTTAGATCCTGGAACTCCTTCTTCAGCCTTATTACTCCCTGAGGCACATGGTGAGACCTAAAGTTGTTCTGGAACTCATGCCAGTTAATACTATCTGGCTCCTCATGCGCTGCAACATAAGCATCCCACCAATCAGCAGCTGGCCCAACAAGCTGGTATGCGACAAACAACACCTTCTACCTGTTGTTGCATTGAGCGATTTGCAGCTTCTTGTCAATAGTCTTTAGCCAATCGTCTGCATCCATGAGCTCCACAGAGTGAGAGAAAGTTGGAGGCTTGGTCCGTTGGAAATCTCCAAGCTTGTCTCTAGGCTGGGGAGCAGCTCCTGCGACATTGTTGTTCTGTTGCTACACCAAGGTCTGGTGCATGGTCTGGAGAAGCTGTGTCTGCATAGCCATGAGTTGTTCCATAGAGAATTGTGGGGGTGGCTGCTCCTGTTCCTCGTTGTTATTATTATGGTTTCCACCCCTTGCCATCTGATATAAATCGAGATATGGTAAGCAAAAACGGGTAGAAGGTATAGGTAGAGTGCAAGGATATGCTACGGTAAAGCAGACAAGAGGTGCGAAACAAAAGAGGTAGATAAAGAAATACCCCAACTTAACTAATATTTATTAAAATAAAAAAAGTATAGTATAAGGATGTGGTTGCAAGACACGCCTTGCATCACATTAGCACTCATTACAAAAAATCCAGATCACACTCATCACACCAGATCAAACTAGCAAACCAAACAAAAGAACGTGTAAACACTAAGACTCTCTCGTGAAACCATTACATTTATTCGACTCGATAACACTAATAGACACCTATGGAACCACTAAGGGATAGACCTCCTAGTCCTCGTCAAGGTTGGGAATGACGTAAGCTGGTGGGGTACGACTAGCCATTCTGCGAGGTGGTGCGAAAGGAGTCGCGTCCTTTAGCTCTTCTTCCGAAGGTAAGTCCAAGTCATCAGGCAAACATCGCTTGAGCTGGCGAACTGTCTTCATTGCCTCCTCATATTTATTCTGCCAAAACCCTAGTTCCTTCGTGGTTGAATCCAACTCCCTGAAAATCACCATGGTAAGAGTGACTTGCTTCTTAAACTTCTCATGTCCTTGTCCAGATACAGGCTCCGCGTGAATGTAGGTAGATCCACTTGCACGATGAGGGAAGTAAGCATACCTTGTATCTTCAAAATACTGACGATAATGAGAGCGAGTGACCATGCAAGCCTGGCGAGTGGCGTCACGGATCCCAGCGGAGAAAGACTTCCGTGGAGAAATGGCCTCATGAATCCTTTCCACCTCAAAAGTTCCTCTGAGCGGTCTCGGAGCAAATATGTGAACTTGAACCTTCCATGCAGGCTTAGAACCTTCATAGGTCACTTGGGTACCATAATACTCTGATTCCTTCTCGTAACCGAACTGTTGTAGCATCTCCTAAAGCATGTGAGGTAACCTTCCTGCATTATTTCCTGCATCCTTGAAGAGTTGAGTGTCACGATAAGGTGGTGGACTCGGTGGTGGCACCATCTCTTGTTCAGCCTCTTCTATCCCAAACTCTTCTTCATATCCAAGAGGAACGAGCTCTGGTGAAGGCCAGACCTGTGGGTTGTGATCATACCTATGAAAAGTCTTCTTGGTACAGGCCATCTATACAATTTTGAAATAGGAGAGACGAATTAGTAAAAAGGGTTTTATAAACTGCATGGTAAAAACAAGACCAATAACAAAAGTGAATCTAAACAAGACTATAATTTTAAGCCAAAGAATTTCAAAAATAGTGTTAGTTTGTAAAATAGACCTTAGGACACGACCACTCTATCTAGGCTTACGTCCTATGGTCGACACGGCTTTGATACCACTTCTGTCACACCTAGTTTTAAGGACAAAACCAAGTGCTTATCATATGTGTGCCTAGGAACAAGTTTCACACATATCGACAGTAAAGTGAATAACAGTATAACCAATATCATTATTACATCATACCATTATTACATAAATAATTATCTTTAAAGACTAATGATGACTCTATCATAGAATAACAGCGGAAAGCACCATAACACCACAGACAATCGACCGGGGGCACGCTCGCCTAGTAGTAGTCTTCATTAATATAGTCCATCTCTCCATCTTCTGAGCAGCAGTTTGATAGTACAACAACAAAGGGAAATAGTATGGGTGAGCACATGCCGTACTCAGCAAGTATTGGAAAGTATAACATGCAAGCTAAATAGAAGAAAGGCCAACATAATGGTTCATTTGCATAAATGAGCACTACACCTAAGACCATTTGAATAGCACTCCTGTTTACTAAGTGAAAAGTTCACCCCAGTTATCTCATCTATCGAACACTACAGGTTACACCGCCTGTAGCCCACTATGATTAAACTGCCCATAAGAAACCATACTACAGGTTACACCGCCTATAGCAAATCATGGGTTAAACCACCCATAAGAAAACATAGTACAGGTTACACCGCCTGTAGCAAACCAAGGGTTACTCCGCCCTAAACCAAACTTGGCTACCCACCAAGTCCACCCATCATCACCCTCCTATATGTGTGAGGATCCAGGCCGCTCATGACCGTGAGCACGGCTGTTATAACAGTTTGATACTCTACAGAGGTTGCACAACTTTACCCACAGGTTGGTGAGTTCATCACTATGCAGTGACTACAGAGTCTCCTTGTTGCCCAAATCACACTACCGTAGATGTGAGGCCAAGAGATCACCACAAGGTCTTTGAAAGAGCTTCCCAGCTTGCAAACAATCCACGCTAAGGTTTCACCGCTGTGGAATTAAACCGTTCCTACAGAAGCCCCCTCTGGCGCCATGGCTTGGTAGTAAACCGTACCTTGCCCGAGTCGAGAGTAAACCGTCCCGTCCTTATTCCTCAACTGCTCGCATAACTGAGAAGAAATGTTGATACTCAACCAAGCCTACCCATATCAGACCTGTGCTTTGCGCTGTTTTCCTGGGTGGCCGCTCCACAAACTACTCTTGTGATCCCAAGCAGGTACCACCACAATCCCGCAGTACTGTACCGAGTACACGCGCATACCCACACCATCCTTGTCATCCTCCTGCTTGGATCACCTAGGTTCCATGTTGCTAAAAAGGATTACCCATCCCTCATGATCATTATGTTCAAGTGAGCCATTAGTCAAGATTAACATTAGACACTTCCAAACCCGACATAGCAAACTAAGCATGACGTACCCATTCTAACGTACTACACCAGAACCCAGACGACAAGGAATAATATGGAACAGGACGATGACATATAGGATTCAATATTAACAAGCAAGCATAGAGATAGAGAGAAATATAAAACGTAGGTTCAATAGGCATCAAGGACACTTGCCAGGTTCCCTTTGTTGCTGCTCAAAGTCTTCAAGATGGAGATTCTTCAAGTTCTCTAACTGCGGATCATCTACTGAACGTCACACCAGAAAAACAAGCATACAAACAAACTAAGAACAATACATCACACGTTACAAAACAACATTGAAGGCAATACTACGAAAAAGTACGTGTTGCTACGATCGCGTGAGCGCAAGAATCGCCTCAATCCGAGTTACGAGTAAAAAGGTACGAAGGTTTAAAGTTCTAGGGTTAAAAATAATAAATTAGCAAAATATTATGAAACAGTACGAATAAATAATATTAAACACAACTGGTGCAAGAATTTCTCAGTTCCGAGCTACAGTTGAAAAGTTATGACGATTTGAAATTTCAAGGACTAAAATATATAAAAAGGCTAGTTTAGGGGCCTAAAAGTAATTTAGAAAATTATAAGGGCTAAATTATAAAATATCAAGGTGAAAATATAATTTGTGTAAAGTTTAGGGACTAAAATGTAATTTTGGAAAAGTTCAGGGGCTTAACTGGAAATTTTACAGGGAGAAAACATAATTAATAATAAGTCCAAGGGTGTTTTTGTAAAATTATAGGACTAAATTAATTAAATAATAAATTAGGGGCCTAAGTGTAAAAATATAGGACTAAAATATAATTAAAAGTAAGTGTAGGGGCCTTTTTATAAAAATACAGGGCTAAAATATTATTCAAGAAAATACTAGGGTGTTTTCTATAAAAATACAGTGCTAAAAAATAATTAATTAATAACTCAGGGCTTAAATACAATTAATTATAGGTTTTGTAGAAAATTAGGTTTAACAATCTAATTTTAACAAACTTTAGGGACCTATACGCAAAACTATAACAATAACAGGAATTAAATAAATTAATGTAACCCTGAAAACCCTATGGACCGGGTCCACTGGGTTCGTGGACCGGTCGTTGACCGTGGGTCCACGGTCCACCGTGGACCGGGACCATACCCCTTTGGGGGATCTAATCCTGGCCATCGATCTCAGATCGGACGGCCAGGAGCGATTCCAGTGAGGGCGGCGGTGGCCGGCAACGAGGGAGGCAGCGACGTCCATTGATGGCCTCCTGGAGCTCGCCTGGGAGGCGCACCGACGCGCGGTGGCTGGCGGGAAGGGGCGCAGGGAGGCGGCGCAAGGCCAAAGACTCACCGGGCGCGCACGGCAAGCAGAGGAGGGGCCAAGGCGACGGTGCGAAACGGCGGCTGCGGTGGCTTCCGGCGGCTGCGATGGCGACGCGGTGGCGGCGGCGTAGGGGAGCGGGGAGCTAGGCGGCAAGGGGAAAAGGCGGCACGGGGCGGGTCCCATCCTATTTATAGGGCGCGATCCGCTAGGTAGCTTGGCACGCACGTCGAAAACGGCGGCGGCACTGGACCCGGTGGCGGCTAGGGTTTAAGGTTTCGGGGGCAGGCGGGCTGGCGCGCGAGGGCTGCTTGGCCAGGCCGGTTTGCGCGGGCGCGGGGTTGGCTCACCTGCTGGGCCGTGCGGCTTGCGGGTGGGCCGAGCACAGGTGGGCAGGCCAAAGGGAAAGAGGAGGGGGGGGGGGAGGCTGGGCTGCGGGGGAGGGAGGCCCAAGTTAGGGGAGAGAAAGGGGAAAAGATGGGAGAGGGGGAAGTGGGCCTCAGAGGGAAGGGGGAGAGAATCGACCCATGGCCGAAAGAGAGGGAGAGGGGAAAATGGACAGGGGAATTTGGCCTAGGGCCAAGTGTGGCTTTCTTTCTCTTTTCTTTTCTGATTTCCTTTTCCTCAATCTAAAAACTAAACCGATTCCTAATCGTATTTTAAAAATAGATTTTTACACATAATAAAATCCTAAATGCAACTAATCAGCATGAATGCAACAACCAAATATTTTAAAAAATAACCTATATTTGATTATTTTCTTTAAAAAATAATTCTTTTTCTTAGAAAAATTTTAACAACCTAATTAATTCTAGAAAATTTTAAAATATTCCAAATTTTGAAAAATCAGGATACAATTGTAGATGTACCTACTGCCAAGGCATGAACCTGGCCAAAAAGTCATGTTTACAACTGTAGTACTATTTTAATTACGAGTTGGGAAAAAGGGCACATGCAGACAGTTTCATTTTGTTCACTGTACATATAACAAAAATGAACTTGATATTGTTTATTGCAATGTATACTTTATCTTTTGACTATTTAGATCCCAAGTGCTTATAAGTTTGGACAAATTGTTGTATAATTTTGATGAAGTGAGAGTGCACTAGAGTACCAATACCAATTGCTAATTTGAACAATTAGGTTAAAACATGCACATTGTATTTATTTTCTGGTGAAAGTAATCTGGTCTACATTTCTGATGTCATTACTTTGTGTTTTTTTTTCTACATTTGTTATTATCATATTGCTTCTTTGAAAAAACAAAAGGCCTATGGCTTCATAAGTTGTTCCCTATGTAAGTTGGACTATCAGTTTATTCAACATCTACTGATAATAAGCTTACTCTGAAACAGGATATAGCACTATTCATGATGAACTAATCTTGTTGATGTATAATCCCATAAACAGTTGCATGAAAGAAATTATATGAAATTACAAATGGGAAGAATCAATGAAATATTAGTTTTCATTTCCTAAAAGCTGCTCTGGTTTTCTGGTTGTGACTGAAGGTACATAAATATATTTAGCACTTGGGAAAGTGGGTGAAGTCATTAGAATTTTTCTGTTTTTTTGTGTGTGTTTTATTAACCATGCACTTGTCCCACGCATATGAATTTCATTAATTTCAAGTACTAATAGTAACTTTGAAAAGACAATAAGGCATAGTGGATGAAGTTTGAAAGGACAGTTTGGTTCATAATATTCTTATGTTCTGATTTTTTTTCTGTACCTATAAATTATCCAGGTGAGTGGTTAAAAGATTTATTGGCACAAATGTTAGTGAGAGATCTATGTTACTAATCTCAGGCACCAGACTCATTTTACTGCTCTCAATGTCCTCAGCCAATGCTAAAAGTTTGTTTTACATTGGCTGCCCACAATGACAATTTGGTTGATGCTAATTTTTCGTAAAAGGATGCTTATAATTTAGTGTATTTTTTAAACCCGTAGCAATGCACGGACACGTTGCTAGTAAAGATAATAAATCGTGTATGTATATAAGTAAAATATATGCGTTTACACGTGTTTTACAAGAAAGAAGTTTTAGAATTGTCTTAATAGAGAGAAAGATGCAAATATTTATAAGGTACTTATATACTATTTGACCTAGTAATTATTCATCTTGTTTAAAAAATAAGATTATTTATAACGTTGAACTACATCAAACTGTATTTTATAGGTTTGATGAAGCTTCTAGAGAAAAGTAAAAATATCTATGACACAAAAAATTAGTCTCATTAGACACATCATAAATTATTTTTTATTGTACTTAACTTACTAAAAGAGGTTACAAGTTGCGTTTTGTAAAAGTAAGATAACAAGTACACATTATTACACACATCATGAATTAATTTTTTTTATTATACTTATATTAACTTGTTTACTTTTATATTTGTAACGCATAGAATTGTGACTGAAGAGTCATCAGCGTAGAAGTCTTTTTTAACAATAATGAAATTAAAAAGAAAAATCAATTAATGGGGCAGCAGCAGTACATAGTTTTTGTACGTAGAGCACAATTCCCATACATGTTATACAATTTAACCAAGTTCTTGTGGATTAATGCAACGTGTAGTGAACAATGGCTATGATGTGCGTTAGTATGACAAGAATATTACCGAAGGTTGAGCAACGTACAGTCAGATTGAGGGACATGTATTTATTGCAGTTAGTTGTGAGCGAGTACTTGTAAATTTGAAGAGTACTACTCCCTTGGTCCCTCAAGAATGTCGTCTAACCTAAAAAATTTATTCCGTATTGGTTGTCGTTCTTGCACATGGACTCACCAGAAATCAATTCATTTCAGCTTGTCTCATCTGCACCAACCAATCCTGTTACTGCATATACTTCTTTTACCGGTGGGTCCCACAGCTGCTGCTCACGCATGCATCCATGGCGCAGGCTTTTAGCGGGGTAGCAGGGTCATTTCACATAATTCATTGGTACTCGTGTGAATGTCTCTTTTGTGGGACGGGGGGAGTAGTAGACTATTTTTAGGCATGATTAGAATAATACTAGTAAACCTTGTTGTTTTAACCTAGGTCGACTCAGCTCTACCCATGGATGTCGGTTTTGTTTTTATGGTTGAGGGGTTTAAAAGAAGATACTATGTGGGAAGAATAAAAGTTAAAAAAAAGTTATACACATAAAAAAAAATTAGTGCAACAATATCTAGGATGCAAATACCTAATATGAGTCATCATAGCCGAATCCTGTGGCTTGAATCAAGGAGGTGACCCTAAATGAGACTTTAGGGACCTTTTACACTGATGCTCTCATTTTTTATGCATAAATATCCTCTACTCTCTCCTTGTTCCTTGAATGTTGACATCTATGCCCTGCTCGTGCTAGTCCTAGTCATGGAATGGCAGTGCCGGGATTGCAACATGACGGATTTTAAGGTTTCGGCAGCAAGTACTGTTGGAGTTGTTTATGGTTGCAACAACATCAGTTGTATGATACATCGAAACGCCTTGGTGGCAGATCTTCACATTTTCAGCTCTGAGTTTAGTGCGATCTATTCCTTTCTCCTTAGACATCATCCATGCCCAAGGTTTACAAGACCCAAGAAGGCACAAAAACCTCTGCCGCTCAAATATCAAAAACCAGTTATGGATGAAATTTAAAAGAAAACCGGCCGGTTTCTCTGGTTTACTATTCGATTTTCTCTGTTTATCATTTGGTTTTCTTAGTTCATCAAGAGAATTTCTTCTTTTAAAAGAAAACAAGTTACCATTTGTTTCATCGGAGTATTGTTTGGTTTTTCTGGTTTTCAAAATTTTAAAAATTTCAAAATTTATTTTTTAATTTGATTTAAGAAAAACCGTTCATCCGCTCAAACCAGATTGGATCGGTTTTTGTTGGTTTTTTGAACCATGTCCTTGATTCCGTCTACTCTGTCCTCTACCAAGCTCGCCCTCTTGATTCATGCGGTTGAAAGTTCATTTGACAGATAATGTTTGTAACTTGTGTTTGGTAATTCAGAAGAAAAATTCTGTTGTCTTCAAATGTTTCTAATTTACGCACTTCCTGCCACATCAGCATGAACATCATGATCGCCTGATCACTCTTATTGTATATTGCCAAAAGTTAATGTCGAAAGATAATCTCGATAGTAAATTTAGATATGCGTATGAGTATGAAAGTCTATGGACACAAGACACAGGGTTTATACTAGTTCGGGTCTTCCGGAAGATAACAACTTTACGTCCTGTTTGGTGTTCTTGTATTGCTAGGGTTCGCACTAGGGCTAGGGTTTTCCAATGTGAGTTGTGATCATCTTCGAGGACCCCCTGCCCTCCTTATATAGCTAAAGGGCAGTAGTCTACATGACAATCTATCATTCAGTTACATTTGATTCTATCTATACACCTAGCTTGTCACCTACTCTAAATAAATATCTGAGTAGTTATCTTCTGGACCTTAATCTCCAATGCTTCATAATCGATCCCCGGTCCACTCGGCCATATAGCCAAGTGGATAGGTATCTCGGGTATACATGTCTCACAGTAGCCCCCAAGAACTTTCCAATTTTGAATTCAAAACTTTAAATTATCTTGATACTCCTCAAAATTGAAAAGTACTTCTCTTGATACTAATTAAAGCTTTTTTTCTTCATGGACGCCTAATACAGGCATACTCTATGAGTATAGCCCCCCGACTCAAGAAGTATTGAATTGTTATTTTAAATGCTTTGTGAGTCCAACGACCAAAAATTTATAAAAATACCCATAACCAGTCATACCACCAGCTCAAAAATTATTTTAAGAAAATAGCTTATGAGCCAGAAACATTTAAAAATTGGTACTTATATCAAAACTTCAGAAAAATAGCCTTCAAGATAGGTGCTAACACTCTCTCCGAGTGATGTTACAAGGAACTTGGGACAACATCAGCCTCCAAGATTAGTTCTAACACTCTCTCTCAGTGATGCTATAAAGAACTTAGAACAACATCAGCCCCCAAAATTGGTGCGGCCCCTTTACCCAAATAGTATTATAGAAAAATGTAATACAACAGCCCCCAAGATTGATGCTGCCACTCTATCCGTGTGATTTCAACAATAAATCACCAAAATATTGATATTGTAGCCTCTCATTATGAGGCCATTGTTATTCTGAGTGATTTTCATAACCAAAATGGGTCATGATCATTCTCATTTAATATCCGTGAACAATACGACAACAAAAATTATGTGGCTGGTGTACCGCTTAGGTTAAATGGGGTATATATAACAGCCCCACCTCATCTCCAGAACATTGGCTTTTCCACTTCTTCTTTTTCACTCGCTGCCACCGCCACACTATGCCAAACCCTAGATCCATGCTTTGTTCTTCTTCTTCCACCACAACTTATTACGATGGCGCCCAAGCGTTCGCGCTTAGCCTCAAAGGCCTCCGCCAAAGAAAAAACTCCTCATATGCGTGCGGAAGAAGATGCGACCTTTGATATCCCCGAGGGAATCAAAGAGTTCCACGGCATCGATCATGGACAAAGAAAGGATCAACAAACTGGTGATTAACGGTGTTCTTCAAGATCAAGAAACGACGGACTAGATCGAGACCCTGGGTCAGACATTTCCTCAGCTGCCTGTCGATCAAACCTTAGTCTTTGCATCTTTTTTCTATCACGGATTAGGACTTTCCTGCTCAGATTTTGTTCGCGGGTTGCTATATTTCTATGGAATTAGTTTGGTGAATCTTAATCCGAACTCCATACTCCACATTGCTATTTTCATCCATTTCTACGAGATCTGCATTGGAATCCAAGCGCACTTCAATCTGTTCAAGGAATTGTTTGTCTTGAAATCCAACAGCAAAAGTGTTATCGGAGGTGCCGATTTTCAACTCTGAAATAAAAAAAAAATACATAGAAGTCCAACTTCCAACCACTAACAAAGGATGGCATGCCGAATGGTTTTTTCATGGCAACCATGCACCTCCATTGCCAAAATTTTCTGCAGAACCACCAGTCCCATGTCCTTCGTGGACCGCAAAGGCCTCCCTAGAAAAGAAAGATGAAGTTGAGAAATTGCTCAAGTTTATAATGCAATAGAAGAAGGACCATTTGACTGGTGTCCATGTCATGGCGAGATTTATTTACCGACACGTGCAACCAATGAAAAGGCGCCATCATCCTGGCTAGATGTTCAATATGGAGACCGATCCCACAGGAGAGGTTCCTGATGTTATGTCTGACAGGGAATTGTTGACCTGAAAATCACACGTGTGACTTGAGAGATTTGCTTAACTCTAGTGCAGGCTCAACACAAAGAAACCGGGGCGTGCCAGTCGATTTTCCCTGCAAATCGACAAAGAAACAAACGGTTAAATTCCACGGGTCACCGGCCGATTTCAACTCTCCGCCTCTGACCAATGGGACTGGTCCGAATTTCGGTGCTAACACATGCTCCCTGAGTCCGAGGTACGAAATCTTCATGCGCCGGATTTATCTCCTCATTTATCGTGCACCTTTACCGCAACCTACCAGTGTCCCATCCTTATAAATGCATCTCCTTCTTTTATCTTCACTCGAGCTCAAGCCTTTTCACCTTCTTCTCTCTCCTCTGTTTTGCCGATCTACTCCCCTACCTCAGACGGTTCCAAACTCAAGCACCAACGAACTCCAACGGCTTCATCCTCGGTGACGGCAACCCCACAAAATGTTCCTGAGGTAAACTTCTTCTCCGCTTTCTGCTGCTTTGAGATCTCATCTCCAGATTCAACCTGCTACGTCCTTAGTCACTGTTCATAGATTCATACTTGTTGTAGCTATTTTTATGAACTAGCAGTAATTTCTTGCATTTTCCTCTCATCTTGTTATGCCATATTTTATCTTTATTGATTTTGGCCTACTTCTGCTTTATACCTAGTGTCCCATTTCTAACAATAGCTTCATCTTCCGCTCGCACTAGGAACTCAACAATCAGATCTGCATCCCCTCTGGTGTTGACGAAAACCACTTTTATCTGGGCCCTTGCAATGATCCCGATCCCACTAAGTTTATAAACTATGAAACTAACTGGATCCCCTTTAAGTCTGCTTTGACCTCCCCTGAACCATGGAAAACAGTTTTTAGATCATGGCCATCAACAATCCCGGGTTGGAGGAATTTGTTCCGTAGGGTCACTGTATCGCGCGCCGCCACCCTTCTGGATGCCCAAATTGATGAGGCACTACCACTATCCTAGGTTGATATGGCCAAGAACGAGCCATTACTGGCCGCAGCTTCTTATTTCCGGTCTGATGCTTTGAAAGCCTTTTTATTCAACCAAGGTCCTATGGCACCGTCCCTTATGGATGTGATGATGCTAACTGGTTTGAATGTCGACCAGTACTTCAATCCCTTTCTTATCCAGAACAGCCATAAGGAACGGAAATTGGACACCAAAGGATCAAACAGCTGGCCGGAATACATTGCCACTTATCAGAAAAAGGGGACGGGTCACCAACCGAGAATTGGAAGCATTTCTGAACCTTTGGCTTGAACACTTTATCTTTTGTTGTTCCTCTTGCATGCCTACCACCAACTTTCAAGGCATAGCTAATATCCTGGCTGAAGGCATGAAATTTCCCTTAGGCAGACTTCTCCTGGGCTCTGTATACCAACTTTTGCACCGGACTGCCGTGAGCCTTCAACTGAACCAGACCATCTCAGTAGGGGGTCCATGGTGGTTCATACAACTCTGGCTCACTATTTATTACTCGCAAGCCATGGAGCTACCTCCTTTTTCAGAGAATACTTTCCCATCGACAAATGCAGCAAAGGGTGAGGAAATTCCAGAACGCCGCTGCACATCCTTGGGCGAAGCTGCCATGGTAGTCCCCAGATTCAGGATGACCATAGAGGATTTCAACATTTACTTTACTCTTTTCTACAACGGCTTCAAACCAAAGAAACAAGTTTGGTTTCCCTATGATCAGTTAGAATTTGAAAACCCCTCAAAGTTCCGTCCTGATAATCCCTTGCAACACAGGGAATCTGCACTCATCTTGGAGGCTTGCATCAGGCCTGGCATCCTGCCCGTTGACTTTCATGGCGGATAGCGTAGAACTTGTTCATACGAGTTTTATAACCCAGCAGTGATCTCCGGTCAGCTTGGCTTCGGATTGCTCCCTGCTGGCTCTTTCTTTATCGATCGACTCCGGGCTAGACAATAGCTCAAAAGCCATTTGGAATACAAGAACATTTCTGACATGGCCTCAGAAATCCTAATGGGCAACCCGACCGGTATTCAACTGCTTTCCTCTATTTCTGCCCTATTCAGGACTTGGTGGAGAGAGTGCAAAAAACATCTCTTCTGCAATCAGCTGACCGACCACATTATTGGCGTCGTGGACCCAGTAAGTATCTCCTATCCAATGTCAATTCTCACTATATTCTCATTGACTTTGCTCAATTAACCCTTTCATAATGCAGAATCCAGTCATAACTCCTCCAACTGTGAGCAACAGTGGAAAGCCGATCCACTACTATCGAACAGCTAACAACCCAAACATCGGTTGCAATGCCCCGACTCATGTTCAACTCCTTAGTGGCGGAGGCCTGACGAAGACAACTCGCAAGACTGTGAGGAAGCAGCCAACAAAAAGAAAAGATGGACCCGCAGCCCAATCGACTCAAGAAGCTGAGCAAGAGAAGCGCGCTAGAACTGCAGCTCCTTCACTAGTTTCGTCAGCTTCGACTGATCCTACTCAGGTAACAATTCTTTTAAAAATTTCCCATAGTTTTATTGTCTCAAACCCTTCTTCTATTCGATAGACCGCTCCATCGATTTCAGCTATCATTGAAGAAGTAGCCCAAGATGTCATCATTGGTCTTGCCCAACCTGCGCAGGTAACAACCTTGTATACATACCGTTCTTGTTAACTCTTAATTCAATAACTCTTTGTTTTTTCGTACATTGCCATCGACTTCCATCACTCCATCGACAACAGCTCTATCGCCTCTGGGTACTGCACCATTGAGAGAAGAACCAGTGAACGTACCTGAGCCGATAGAACAACCTTCGTCCTTAGTGGCTACAGTAAAAGCACTTGCCTCACACACTTTTTGAACAATATATCACTTACTCTATTTCCTTTTCTAGTAGCTTGTTAATGACTCAGGGGATCAATCTAGCAGTGCCACTATATCTGATCATCACTCAAACCATACTGCCAGCATCGACTCCCCTCTCATCGATATTGCAGTCTCCAGAGAAGTAGTCCATGAGCCAATGCCTGCTACCTCTTCACCAACTCTGGCTTTGATTCCTTGGGTCGATCCGTAGGTATATTTTTCTTTAATTCACATATCGACTACTCTTCTTTTTCAAAACTCTCAACCCTCTATGTTCTCAGGAGATCCGGTCATTGGCCATGAGCGCACATATCCCCGAGTCTTCGGATCTCCCGATGCCTTCATCGACTCCTAAACGCGATGTCCTGAGGCCTTTATCGACTCCTGAACATGATGTCCCGATATCTTTATCGACTCTAGAAACAGCAGTATGAATTAATCCTCCTTGCCTCAATGATATATATTTTCCTGCCACTCCTTTAACGACTTCCTCTTTCAAGCCCAGATCTTCAGGCGTACATTGTCTCTGTATTTCCCCCTAGAGATTAGAGCCGTCCTCTAAGACATTCGCCGTCGCCTAGACATGATTCCCATCGAGAGGCTGGTTTAGGATGCTAGTCAAATTAGAACTCGATACGTTGAGGTGAAAGACAATTTGCCCTCTGGTCTCGTTTCAGTATTGCAGCCGGTGGCATATATTGAATTCCATCAACTTCAAGTACTAGAAGCCTAGACCCGCATTGAACATCGATCAGTGCAGAGAATTCAAGCAGAGACAGCTAACAAGAGAGCTGAAGGAGAAAATCAGCTGATCTTGAGGGAAAACTTGTTGATTTGTAGCGAGAGCGAGATGATCTCCAGGCAGCCCTTGAGGCAAAGAACAAAGGGATAGCCGATGCGGAGGCCACACTTGCCAGAATACCAGAAGAAATTATAGAGCAAGAAGGCATTACCACATCATCTTACGAGCAAGCTTCTAACTTGTGGGGCATTTTAACCAGCATACCCGGCACAATTGAAGAGGATGGTTATGTAGTAGCCCAAGTTGACGCACTCCACATGAAGGCAATCGAGATCATCGAGTTCTACTGCCCGGATGAGTAGTCACAGACCACCTATGCTTGAACAATGTGCTATCCTGTAATTCTACAAACAATATTTTGTCCTGTAATATTTTTTGCACTAAGGGAAATATCCTTGATATCGGCCATCTGAAGACGATGTGTACACATCGGTCGTGAATCATCTTCTCTTTTATTTTATTTTTTTCTGCTAAGGACGATATTCTTCATATCGGCCATGACCAAGCACTCGAGATCATGGGCCAACCCAAATGCTTGGATGATACTTCTTCAAATATTTCCCATTAATTGCTCGCCCAAGCTCTTCTCCATCTAATCCTTGTAAGAAATATGCATTGCCTGGTGCACATCGGCTCACTTTAAATGGCCCCTCCCAAGTTGGAGACGACTTTCCAAATTGACTATCTCTAGAGCCGATAGGCATAATCAACTTCCAGACAAGATCTCCTTCTGAAAAACTTTTAGGCCCCACCTTTTTATTGTAGAATCTGGACACATGAGCCTTGTTCTCTTGAATCCTTTCTAAGGTCCTCATCCGATGTTGCATGACATCTTCTAATTCATCAAACATAACCTGCCTATAATCATCGGCTGATAACTGATCTTGTAATTCTGTTCTCCTAGACTCTAGATTTGTTTTACAAGGTAACACTGCTTCATGCCCATAAACTAACTGATACGGCAGTACCTTTATCGACCCATGACAAGCCATCCTGTAAGCCCACAATGATTCAGCCAATGTTGTATGCCACTTCTTTGGTTGTTCATCTATCTTTCTCCTAATTAGCTTGATCAAACTCTTATTCGATGCTTCTGCTTGACCATTGGCTTGAGCATAATATGGTGTTGAATTCAACAGCTTAATCCCCATACTATCGGCAAAATTTTGAAACTTTTCCGAAGTAAAACAGAACCTTGGTCAGTAGTAATAGTTTGCGGCACACCAAACCTGCATATAATATGCTCCTTTACGAAGCCGACCACGTCATTGGTTGTCATATTTTTCATCGGCACTACCTCAACCCACTTCGTGAAATAATCTGTGGCCTCTAGAATATATTTATGACCCTTGCTTGACGCTGGATAAATTTGGTCAATCATATCCATACCCCATCCTCTAAACGGCTACGACTTAATGATTGGATTCATAGCCAATGCCGGCGCTCTCTGAACTCCAAATTTCTGGCAATCCTGACACCCTTTGTAATACCTGAAGCAATCTTCTTGCATACTTGGCCAATAATACCCAGTCCTTTTCAACAACCATCTCATTTTATGGGCCGATTGATGTGTACCACAGATGCCTTCATGGACTTCACACATAACCACTTTGGCTTCTTCTTGATTTAAGCACCTTAATAATACACCATCAATCGTCGTATAATAAAGCTTATCTTCAAGTAAAACATACTTCAACGCCATGTATTGGATTTTCTGAGTATGTTGGGTTGGATCTTTGAGATATTGAACAATCTTAGATCTCCAGCCTTCTTCATCGACAATAGCTATATCGACAATAACTCCACTAGTGTTCAATTGATAACCAGATGCCTTCTGTGCCAAATCATTTGCCTCCATATTTTGTTCCCTCGGGACATGCTTGAATCTCACTGCTTTGAAGTTTTGCATCAAATTTTGACACTCAGCATAGAACAATCGCAATATGTCATCTTTGCACTCGAATTCTCCAGCTAACTGCCCGAGTATCAATAATAAATCACCAATAACCTCAATAAAATCGACTCCAGCTTCCTTCAAAATCTGCAACCCTTTAAGAAGAACTCTATATTCCATCTGGTTGTTAGTCGACGGCTCCACAGTAAAAGCAAATTCAAACCTTGCCCCCTGAGGTGATATAATCACGAGCCCGATGCCACATCCATTCTTGCATACAGAAGCATCAAAAAATAGTAACCATGGCATCGGCTCCACCATCGACATATCTGAACAATGTTCAACCACCAGATCAGCCAGAACCTGACCCTTGATAGCTTTAGGAGACTCATAAGTCAAGTCATATTCAGCTAGTGCCAAGATCCATTTTTCCAATCCTGCCTTTCAAAATCAGAGCCAATAGCATATACTTGATGACATCGGCTTCGCATACCACCACACACTCGGTCGATAGCAGATAATGCTTGACTTTACATATGAGAAATATAGACATAAACACAATTTTTCAATCTCAGTGTACTAGGTTTCAGCATCAATCAATCTTTGGCTTAAATAAAACATGACCCTTTCCTTGCCATCCTGTTCTTTAATTAGAGTTGATCCAATCGACTTCTTATCAGCCACAAGATAAAGCCTAAAGGGTAATCCTTCTCTTGATGGTACCAGCACAGGAGGAGAAACCAGATACTTCTTGATGTCGTCCAGAGCTTTCTGATGTTTGGTTTCCCACACAAACTTCTGATCCGCTCTGAACTTCAATAATGGAGTAAACACATCAAGCTTCCCTGACAAGTTTGAAATAAATCTTCTAATGAAATTAACTTTGTCGATAAAGATTGAAGCTCTGTCTTATTGATCAGCGGCTCGATGTCGTTGATAGCCTTCATGCTCTTTGGACCAATTTCAATTCCTCGTTCATGTACAATAAATCCTAGAAACTGGCCAGCCGAAACACCAAAAGCACACTTTTTTGGATTCATCTTTAAACCATATTTTCTTGTCCTCTCGAGTACTTCCCGCAAATCGGCTATATGATCTTCTATTTTTCTGGACATAACCATCACATCATCAATATAAATTTCCACTAACCTGCCAATCATATCATGGAAAATATAATTCATGGCTATCTGATGTGGCTCTAGCGTTCTTTAATCCAAACGTCATGATGACCCATTCGTATAGTCCAATAGCCCCTGGACACCGGAAAGCAGTCTTCGGTATGTCTTCCTCCGCCATAAAAATTTGATTATATCCAACATTACCATCCATAAAACTTACAATCTTATGCCCTGCTATTGCATCAACCAGAAGATCTGCTATCGGCATTGGGTAGTCATCTTTGGGAGTAGCTTTATTTAATGGTCAAAAGTCGATACAAACTCTCAACTTCCCACACTTCTTAAAGACATGCACAATATTTGAAACCCACTCTGGATATCGGCAAGGCCTAATGAATTCAGCATCATATAATCTAGTAATCTCAGCCTTGACATTATCATAAATCTTAGGATCGACCCTTCACGACGGTTGCTTGTATGGTTGTAAGGATCATGACCATTAAAGTCACCCCAAGGTAATATTTTGGTGATGAATGACAAACATGAAATATGACTAATGTCTACATGAGTGTTGTTCGTGTAGGAAACCTCTTCTACTCTATGATGATTCTAGACGGCAGCCTTGGCAATTGATGACAATGACCGCAAGCGTGGAGGCTTGTGAGCTTGACGGAGCCCAAGGGTTGATGGAGATGGATCAAAGCGAAGGACAAGCTATGGAGAAAGTGTTGGGAACACTTGTCTAGTTGTTTGGGCTTTGAGTCCATAGGAAAAACCGGACTATCAAGGGGGTCTAGGTCATTTCTCTTAGGTCATGTCTAGTCAGTGATGTGAAAGGTTGCTCGGTGAAATCATAGGCACTAGATGATAGTGGAGAAGCCATGGACCTGCTCGCAGAAGCCGGTAAACAAAGTCGAGCGAGGAAAACAAGTTTCCGCTTCTGGACGTAGTGACCGGACAGAGGGGTCAGTGGAGACCGGACTGTACGGTCAGTAGGAGGACAGGAAATCCAGAGAGAAGACTTGCATGGAATCTGTCTGTGCCAGGGATCATAGAGACTGGATAGTCCGGTCTACTGCCCGGACGGTCTAGTCAGTATGGGTGAAACACAGAGTAGAGAGGAAGCAACTCTCTGGAGTCCGACGAGGATGCCCGACGCGTCGGACTTGTCCGACGGATAGAGAGACCCGATGGTCCGGTTTGCTAACCGGGTGGTCCGGTCAGTGCAGGAGATCAGCCAGGAAAGAAGTGCCAACGGTTCTGGGAACCGTTCCAGGAGTGACCGGATGGTCCGGTCAGGCAGAGACCGGACAGTCCGTCAGTGCGTCCTGAAAGGAGATCTCGTGGAGCAACGACTAGTTTGAGGTTGGAAGCCTATATAACTTCGTTGCTGGGTTCTTGGAGACCTCTCTTGGCCAGTGGAATACCAGAGAGCATTTGGTAAGGTCCAAGAGGAAAAGAGGAGAGCACTAGGAGGAGATATTGCATATCTAGTGAGAGTAACATGGAGTGATATTGCATATGTAATGCTAGGGTGTCCTTGAGGGTGTGATCTAGGTTGTTACTTTTGGTCTATGGTGAGACCTAGACCGGTTAGGTGTCAGTGATCGAGCCTATCATGATTGGTTGTGAAGACCATCATACGTTTGTACACGGTTTAAGCCCGCCGATGAAAGGGACATCGCTAGTGAGCGCTCGTGCCGACTCTAGGAGTCCGGCAAGTTCTCGAGGGAGGTGAGCTTGTGCCTTGGTGGTAGTGGTCACACACACCGTGTCTTCACTTCGGGAGTGATTGCGGGCTTGTGAGCGAGAACTCCACATTGGTGGCGAGAGGGACCGGGACTCCAGTGGGAGTGGTCCAACAAGGAGTAGGGGAAGGCGCCATCCTTCTGAGACCTCAGGATAAAAATCATGAGCCATCTCTTACTCTACTCCTTACTATGATGTTTTACTTTCCACGTTTACATACCGTGCTATTCATGCTTGTGTGCTTACCTTGCTTTAGTTGACTACCTTGTGGACGTGCATGAATAGGCTTCTTTACTTGCTAGTAGTGCTTAGACTTCATACTTGATTACTAGCATGTATAGGAGTTGCTTTGGCTTGATTGATCACCCTAGTATGTAATGTGCTACTTATGCTTGTGTGTTTTCCATGTGCTTGTTGATCTAGTAGCTTTGCATGAGTAGGACTCCTTGCTAACTAGTTGTGTGCTTCCGCATATCTTTAGTTACTAGCTTGCATAGGAGTTGTTTTTCTTTTGAGTGATCCAGTAGTATGCTTAGGTTATTGATTCCATTTATAGGTTCATTATCTTGCTAGTGTGATCACCACTAGGATTGTGTAGGAGTTGTTTTGAGTGGTCGGTTAAAGAAATTGGTGATTTTGGTACATAATGCGAGTTCCCGATTCACCCCCCCCCCCCCCTCTCGGCCACTCGGTCCTTTCAAGTGGTATTAGAGCCAAGTGCTCAATATAGGGCTTAACCGCCTTGAGTAGTGACCGAATTGAGTTGGGATGTCATCCCATTCGGGGCCGGGTCATGGCTCATGGAAGGATCGCTTGAAAAGCTACCTAAATGCTATGGTTTCGGATGAGTTGATGAACACACTTGTGGACTTTGCCAATACCTTTACCGATGATCATGTATATGATGATGATGACTGTGTGGTTGTGTCTAGTTCTAGTGAGTTCCTAGATTCTACTAGTGATGGTTTGATATCTTGCTCTACTAGTGTGCCTAATGTGATGATTGATGATGTTGGCTCTCTTGATCTTACTTGCACTTCTAGTATGACTTGTGATGATGATGCTTGTGAGTCTTTTATTGGTCATGCTAGTGATACACTTGTTGAAGAGTTCTTTGCTTTTATTGCTATTGAGAATGAGGACTTACTTGACTCTCTTATTCACTTGCGAGGTATTGTGGACACGATTGAAACAACTACTTTTGAGCTTCCCAAGATCGTGAGAGTCGAGAAGATCCTCACCTTGCTCCCTAGAAGCAAGCTCCTTTACATCACCCTTGATCTCATCATGGAGAAGGATCTCTCCATCAAGGATGTGATTGGGTTGCTCTTTGATGATGAGAAGATTACCGCAAGCTGGACTGGGGAGAAGACTTCCAAGGCGAACAATGGAACATCTTCAAGAAAAAGGGAAAGAAGTAGCTTCGAGATCAAACTTCTTTGATCCCTCTACAAGATTGCCTTGCAGCAGCTTCTACAACCCTTCCGGATCAGAACCTACACCAAGCTCTTCATCAGGCGCTTCATCAAGCTCTACCTCAAGTGTCATTCCATGTTCTACTCCAAGCACTTTGGGTGGACCATGCATTGGTGTAGGGGGAGCGCCAACAACATTACTAGCACGGTCATTTGAGATGATCATTCAGGCGCACCCACCTCCTCCACAAGATCGACTCTGGAGCATTCGTCGAGCTCCACAACAGGAGTTCTTCTTCCAATTTGATGAAGTTATGAGATATCTGAATGATGACCTTTGTCATACTTTCTTGAGGATTTATGATCTTGTGTGCAGGATAAACTCCTTCAAAGGTCTTCGGAGGATAGCTCCACTTGAAGTGATTGACAAGCTTCTCCGACAAATCACAGCTCCTGAGAGGGGCTTCTTACTTGAGGAGGTGATCAACAGAAGACATGATCTCTCAATTGAGAGAGCAATGGAGATGATACTTGTGCTCCACTCACAAGTGGGACATGTGCTTGAGCATGTCACTGGCCTCTATGATCCTCCCTATTATTATATCGATCTCGACAATGTGCACATGGGGGGATGGTCATGGACATTGGAGGTATCATGGTCCTCACTATCCCATCAGGAGGAGACTTCAGGAAAGGATTGCAAGGATCCCTATCGATGAGTATGGACTTATCACTCAACATGATGAGGTTAGTGCAAATCAATCAAGTAATGCTTTGGATACTAACCCTTCTTCCTCTAGTGCTTGTATTATGGCTACCACCAAGGTCAACTACAAGAGTGGAGGTACTCATTGGATTTTTGACAGTGGGTGCACCCAACACATGACCGGGAAGCCAACCATGTTCACCAACATTGATGAAGACGAAGACAGTGAGAAGGTGACTTTTGGGGATAACTCAAAAGGAAGAGTCAGAGGATCAGGCAAGGTGGCAATTACTGAGGTCCTCCATCTCTCCAAGGTCTTTCTTGTGGAAACCCTCAACTTGAGCCTCCTGTCTATTGGTCAACTCTATGACATGGGTTTCAAGTGCACATTTGATAAGGAGGTGCAATGATTGAAAATTCAAAGAAAGGGCTAGTATTTCATGGAGTGAGGCATGGGAACTTGTATGTCATGGACTTCAAATCAAGTAACATGCCATCAAGTACTTGCCTCTTCACTAAGGCATCTAAAGGATGGTTGTGGCATAGAAGAATGGCACATGTTGGAATGAATCAGCTCAGAAAAGTGGTCAAGAGGAATCTGGTCGAAGGAATCAAGGATGTGACCTTTAAGAAGGACAAATTGTGCAGTGCTTGTCAGGATGGAAAGCAAGTTGCATCTTTACATCCCACCAAGTCTTTCATGTCTACATCTCGTCCTCTAGAGCTCTTGCACATGGAATTGTTTGGGCCAACACATTACAAGCATCTAGGAGGCAATCTCTATTGCTTGGTGATTGTTGATGATTTCACGAGATACACTTGGACCTTCTTTCTTGTGGACAAATCTCAAGCCAGTGATATCTTCAGAAAGTTTGCTAGGAGGGTAAAGAATGAGTTCAAGGCTAGCATTGTGAAGATAAGGAGTGACAATGGGACTGAGTTCAAGAACACAACAGTGGAGGAATATTGTTACAAGAAGGGAATCAAGCATGAATTCTCCACTACATATACTCCCGAGCAGAATGGAGTAGTGGAGAGGAAGAACAAGACACTCATCACTCTTGCTCATGCCATGTTGGACAAGTATGGGACTCATGAGAGGTTTTGGGCTGAAGCAATCAACACAACTTGCTGCACCTCAAACCGTGTCTATCTCCACCAGCTGTTGAAGAAGACACCATATGAGCTATTGGTGGGATGGAAACCCAATGTTTCCTATTTCCGAGTCTTTGGCTGCAAGTGCTATATTCTCAAGAAGAGGAGAAAGCTAGGGAAATTTGAGAGCAGAACTGATGAAGACATTCTTATTGGGTACTCAGGGACCTCTAAGGCTTATAGGGTATACAACTCAGCCATAGGTTGTGTGGAAGAATCCTATGATGTGCAATTTGATGAGTGAAATGGTTCTCAAAAAGGAGATGAATTTCTTGAAGTAAACATTGGTGATGAACCCATGAGGGAGGCTATGAGAAGAATGCCCGTGGGCGAGATTTTACCCCACAAGGGAAATGATGGTGATATTGATGAGCCCTCTACTCCACCACCTCAACCAACCTCTTCCTCCGAGGTGCAAGAACCAACCCAAAATGCCACAAGTACACCTTCTAGCTCCTCCCAAAATTCAGTGACAGTTCACCCACCAAGTGATGAGGAAACCCAAGTGAGAAGTAAGCCACAAGCCTCCCCACATACTTCACCACAAGCTACTTCTCCAAGCTCTTCACAAGATACCCCTCCATCCACTTCAAGCTCAAAGTCCAAAACTAGAAAGCATAAGAGTGACTCTCCCACCTCTCTAAGAATCCAAGACACTCATAACTCAAGAGAGAAAGCAATCCATGATGCCCAAGATACTTCACCTAGACCACCTCCCACTCAAGAAGAACACCACCCTAGGCCCAAGGCCATCAACAAGGATCACTCACGGGATTTGATCATTGGGAGTCCATCTCAAGGAGTTAGGACAAGGAGGAATCAATACAAGCCTAACTATATGAGTGAAGAAAATGATGATGAGACAAATGTTGCAATTGAGAACTTCTCTTTTGTCTCCATGATTGAGCCCACAACAATGGAAGAGGCAATAAATGATCACAAGTGGATAATTGCCATGCAAGAAGAATTGAATAACTTCAAGAGGTGCAAGGTATGGAAACTTGTTGAGAGACTCAAGAATCACAACGTTGTTGGCACCAAGTGGGTCTTCAAGAACAAACAAGATGAGAAAGGTGCAATTGTGAAAAACAAGGCTTGTCTAGTGGCTAAGGGGTACTCCCAAGTGGCGGGAATTAACTTTGAGGAATCATTTGCTCCCGTTGCTTGACTTGAAGCTATTCGGATCATACTTTCCTATGCTTCACACAATGGCTTAAAGCTCTATCAAATGGATGTGAAGAGTGTATTCTTGAATGGAGAGATAAATAAGAAAGTCTATAAGGAACAACCTCTGGGATTTGAAGATCCCAAACATCCTAGACATGTGTACAAATTGAAGAAAGCTCTCTATGGCCTCAAGCAAGCACCAAGGGCATGGTATAAACATTTGAAGAACTTCCTACTCAAGAATGGATTCAAGATTGGAAGCATTGATAGCACCTTCTTCATAAGACATGTTGGGAAGGATCTCTTTATGTGCCAAATCTATGTGGATGATATCATATATGGGTCAACCAATGAGAAGTACAATGAGAAGTTCCAGGAAATGATGGCAAGGGAATTTCAAATATCTATGATTAGAGAGCTCCATGTGTTCTCTGGTTTTCAAGTGAAGCAATTGAGAGAAGGTAACTTCATCTATCAAGAAAAGTACACCAAGGATCTTCTCATGAGGTTCAACATGGAAAATAGCAAACCCTTGCGCACTCCTATGGCAATAAGCAAACCCTTGGATATGGATGAAAAGGGAAAACCAGTGAACCCCAAGCTCTATAGATCAATGATTGGGTCCTTGCTCTATCTCACCGCCTTAAGACCGGACATCATGTTTAGTGTGTGCTTGTGTGCACGCTATCAAGCAAATCCAAAGGAGTCACACTTGAAGGCCGTGAAGCGGATACTAAGATACCTCAAGTACACGCCTACCATGAGGTTATGGTATCCTAGAGGAACCAGCTTTGAGTTACTTGGGTATTCGGATTCGAACTTTGCAAGATGCAAAGTGAATAGGAAGAGCACATCGGGAGGTTGCCAATTCCTTGGAAGATCTCTTATATCTTAGAGCTCAAAGAAGCAAAACTCGGTGGCTCTATCTATAGCCAAAGCGGAGTATATAGCAGCAGGAGCATGTTGTGCTCAACTTCTCTACATGAGGCAAACACTCTCGGACTATGGTCTCAACTTCACTCAAATGCTACTCTATTATGATAGTGAAGTGGCGATCAAGATGGCTCTCAAAACTAGAGATCATGGTCATGCAAAGCACATAGAGATCAAACATCATTTCATTCGAGATCATGTTGAGAAGAAGGACATTGACTTGGTGCATGTGCGAACTCATGAACAATTGGTGGATATCTTCACCGAGCCTCTTGATGAGAAGACCTTCAACAAGCTAAGGGGAGAGCTCAATGTTCTCGATGTCTCCAACTTCACTTGAGTAACCCTAAAGCTTGTCTCTTGTAAATTTGTATAGCTTTGCTCGTTTGTTTTGTTGTTTGTGTCTTTGTTTGTGCTTGTTTCTCTTCTCTTGTAGGTTGACTACGGACCTCCTTGAGATAGCAATGGACATGGGTTAAGCTTGGGAAGGTGGTTCATGGTGTACCCAAGGCTTTGAAGAATGGTCCATTGTGAGTAAGCTCAAGAAGGGAACAACTCATCGTTGACACCTTGGTTTGTAGTTTTTCTCTCTTTCTTTTAGCATCGCATCATGCATGTGTAAACTTGTTGCATTTGCATTCTGTGCATTCATGCATTCTTGCATTGTGATACCTTACATGCCTCCAAGCATGTTTCTAGGGAGAGTTGCTTATTTAAAATGTAAGTATATGACCCTCTAGATGATCATATAGTGATCTTTGTGCTTCATGCCCATTGAGTCACGTTCAACCGAGCTCCGAGGTTAAATCTACTCGCGCGGCTCAAAGACAAGTGACTAACCATTGCATACTTGAGAAATTCTTTGTTGAGTCATGTGTGTAGGGGGAGCAATGGTGGAAAGCCAATGTGACCAAGGAGGAGCACTATGAAAGGGGGAGTCTTTCTACCTCTTGTCTCTTATTATTTGCTCCTTGGTTTTCTTGTGCTTTGTCTTTGGTTTGTTGGTTTTGGTGATAGGTGACAAAGAGGGAGAAGAACATGAAGATCCCAAAGTCAACACCAGTCAAAAAGGGGGAAAAGAAGTTAAAGGGGGAGGGGTTCATGAAGATCCAACACAAAACATGGAAAGAAGAAAATTGAAGACAGAGAGAAGAACATGAAGGAACATGAAGAAACATGAAGAATCCAAATGTAGTGGCGAAGTGGAGAACATGAATATGATCAAGACAATGGTGCATGTTCACTTGGAGTACATATGAAGACCATGACAAGATGAACATCCACACCAACATGGAGAAGAACAACAATAAACATCTGCACCGACATGAACATCTACGTCTATGGTGCGTGTCTACATCAACAAGAACACCTACCGCGACACCAAGACGGGCGCAAAATTCAACTCGAGATAGATATCAAGTGCCCTACATGATTGGGTAGTTCTCCCTCAACACCTAGCACATTCCAAGGGGGAGACTACTTCTAAGGTAAGGACCAAGGTAATCCTCTCATTCCATTCTTTTCCTTTGGTTCTTTATTGCTCACCCGTTTTGGATCATCATAAGTAGTGGTTGTCACCCATCACCAAAAAGGGGGAGATTGTAAGGATCATGACCATTAAGGTCACCTCAAGGTAATGTTTGGGTGATGAATGACAAACATGAAATGTGACTAATGTCTACATGAGTATTGTTCATGTAGGAAACCTCTTCTACTCTATGATGATTATAGACGGTGGCCTTGGCAATTGATGACAATGACCGCAAGCGTGGAGGCTTGTCAGCTCGATGGAGTCCAAGGGTTGATGGAGATGGATCAAAGCGAAGGACAAGCTATGGAGCAAGTGTTGAGAACACTTGTCTAGTTGTTAGGGCTTTGAGTCCATAGGAAAAATCGGACTATCAAGGGGATCCAGGTCATTTCTCTTAGGTCATGCCTAGTCGGTGATGTGCAAGGTTGCTCGGTGAAATCACAGGCACTAGGTGACAGTGGAGAAGCCAAGGAGCTGTTCGGAGAAACCAGGAAACAAAGTCAAGCGAGGACAACAAATTTCAGCTTCTGGAAATAGTGACCGGACAGAGGGGTCAGTGGAGACCGGACTGTACGGTCACTAGGAGGACAGGAAATCCAGAGAGAAGACTTAGCGAGGAATCTGTCTGTGTCAGGGACCATAGAGACCGGACAATCCACTCTACTGAACGGACCATCCGGTTAGTATGGGTGAAACACAGAGCAGAGAGGAAGAAACTCTCTGGAGTCCGACGAGGATGCCCGACACGTTAGACTTGTCCGACGAACAGAGAGACCGGACGGTCCGATCAGTGCAGGTGATCAGCCAGGATAGAAGTGCCAACGGTTCTTGGAACCATTCCAGGAGTGATCGGACGGTCCGGTCAGGCAGAGACAGGACAGTCCGGTCAGTGCATCCAGAAAGGTGATCTCGTGGAGCAACGACTTGTTTGAGGTGGAAAGCCTATATAACTTTGTTGCTGGGGTCTTGGACACCTCTCTTGGCCAGTGGAATACCTGAGAGCATTTGGTAAGGTCCAAGAGGAAAAGAGGAGAGCACTAAGAGGAGATATTGCATATCTTGATAGTGTTAGTGAGAGTAACATAGAGTGATCTTGCACATCTAAGGCTAGGGTGTCCTTTAGGGTGTGATCTAAGTTGTTAATCTTCGTCTATGATGAGACCTAGACCGGTTAGGTGTCGGTGATCGAGCCTATCGTGATTGGTTGTGAAGGCCATCACACGTTTGTACACGGTTTGAGCCCGTCGGTGAAAGGGGCATCTCTAGTGAGCGCCCGTGCCGGCTTCGGGAGTCCAGCAAGTTCTCGAGGGAGGCGAGGTTGTGCCTTGGTGGCAGAGGTGACGCACACTATGTCTTCACTCCGGGAGTGATTGCGGGCTCGTGGGCGAGAACTCCACATTGGTGGCGGGAGGGACCGGGACTCCAGCGGGAGTGGTCCAACAAGGAGTAGGGGAAGGCGCTATCCTTCCGAGACCTCGGGGGAAAAAAATCATGAGCCATCTCTTACTCTACTCCTTACTATGATGTTTTACTTTCCGCGTTTACATATCGTGCTATTCATGCTTGTGTGCTTAGCTTGCTTTAGTTGACTACCTTGTAGACTTGCATGAATAGGCTTCTTTGCTTGCTAGTAGTGCTTAGCCTTCATACTTGATTACTAGCATATATAGGAGTTGCTTTGGCTTGATTGATCACCCTAGTATGTAATGTGCTACTCATGCTTAGGTTGTTGATTCTGTTTATAGGTTCATTATCTTGCTAGTGTGATCACCACTAGGATTGTGTAGGAGTTGTTTTGAGTGCTCGGTTAAAGAAATTGGCGATTTTGGTGCATAGTGCGAGTTCCCGATTCACCCCCCCCCCCCCTCTCGGTCACTCGGTCCTTTCAATGGTCGATATCTAGGTTTGATGGGTAGCCGATGTTCAACAATAGATCTGCTAAGACCGGGCATCTCTAAATAATCCCAAGCAAAACAATCTCGATACTCCTTCAACAACTTGTATTAATTCAACTTTAAACTTCTCATCTAATTTCTTACTGATAAATGTCAGCCTAGGCTTATCACCATCTCCTATATCGACTTCTTGCAACTCATCAGCCCACATAAACCCTTTCTCCAACTTGCCATCTTCTACAAATTCCATTGGGGCACCTGTCAGAGAAATAACTTTGAATTTGACTGGTCCGCCACCTCTAGACCCTGTGTAGTAAACTTGACGTAATCTCCATCCCAAACCTTGCCAGACAGACACTCCATATCATCTGCATGCCATGGAGCCAAATCGGCCGATGCAACATTGACGGTTTCATCGGACGGGACCACCTATTTGATCACCAATCCACTGGACCAGAGATTGATGCATTGTCGATGGTACACAATAATTTGCATGTATCCAGTCACGACCCAGCAGAAGGTTGTAGGTTCCCTTTACTTCAAGAACAAAAAATGTAACCGACAAAGTTTTGCTGCCGATTGTGAGCTCCACATTCAAAACTCCTTTGGCTGTTGAAGTACGACCACCATAATCCCACAAAATCATGTTAGTATCGATTAAATCCTCATCGGTCTTACCCAACTTTCTAGCAGTAGTGATCGGCATGATATTGACTGCAGCACCTCTATCGACCATCATTTTCCCCATCGGCATCCCATTGATGAACCCTTTTAAATATAAAGCCTTCAAGTGCCCATGTTTAGCTTCATCTGGTTTATCAAAAACTGCTTGTTAGACATCAAATACTAATTGAGGCACCTCATCATTACCAGCAAACAATTCTTCTTCTCAGGCCATGAACTCTTGCGGAAGCATCATCACCATGCCCACCGTAGCACCAGGTACTTGCATCTGTGACTTTACCTTCGGTTTCCAAACCTTTTTAGGCGGCTGATCATCATCTTAATCATAATAATATATGCCAGCCCTTATCTGTCAGCATCGCATTCTCTGGACTCTTCGTTTCTGGCTTCTAGAAAATATATTAGATGGACACCACTACTCTTCCTGTTCTTGTTCCTCCTGCAACCCTTCATCGACTTGTCGAATTTAGCTTCTTCTTCAGCCCTTTTTGCCCCAAGTCGATCAAATGCTGACACTCTGCCTTGCCCATCGACTTTTCCTTTCGTTGACTCTTTACTGTTGCTTTGTCCATCCTGGTGTTGATGCAACTTCGGAGCTTCCCTGTACATTTGGTCCGCACGTCGACTGCAACCAGGACAGTTATCGATTGAAGGTAGCTTCATGTTATGCTTCCAGCAATATTTGAAAAATGGACACTCCCAGTGTGGATTAAAGTATGATTCGTTTAACTCCCTATCCCTTTTCCTTTGATATCGGCTAATAAAAGCTTCAACATTGTTGATACCAGCCATGTTAACATTTGCACGGAATGGATGTCCATCGATCTTCATTGCACCTTTAGTAAACTTTATCTTGCCTTGTTCAATCACCATCTGAATCTGTCTCCTAAAAACTTTGCAATCATTTGTATTATGAGACGACGAGTTATGCCACTTGCAATTCCTCTTCTTCTTCAATTGTTCAGTAGGTGGAATCACATGATTATGTGGCAACTGAATGTGCTTCTCTTGTAACAGCATGTCAAATATCTTATCGGCCTTGGTGATATCGAAGTCATATTTTTCTTCTGGCTCATTCTGGTTTACCCAAGGACACGACAAAATATTCTTATTCCTAGTCTACTCTGCCATATCGACATCTTCAGTCTCTTCCCCAGACTCAGAATCGGCCTAGATCGTGCCCCCCGAGTCAGATTATCCTGGATAGATACCATCTGTACTAGTTGGGACAAGTTCTCAAACTTAGCCAAAGGAAACTTTTCCCTTAGGGGTGCCACTAAACCATTAAAAGCTATCTTCGTCATCTGATTATCTATCAACTGGAGACTAAAACATTTGTTACGCACTTCCCTGAACCTCTGTACGTAATCATGCATGGACTCACCAACTTTCTACCTCATAGCAATCAAATCTGACAATCTCATCTCCCTAGTCTCAGCGAAGAAATACTTATGAAATTTCTGTTCAAGATCGGCCCAATTTATAATGGAGTTTGGGGGCAACGATGCGAACCAGAAAAAAGCTAATCCAGACAATGATAGAGGAAATAGTCTGATCTTCAATGCTTTAGTAGCTCCTGCTGCTCTGCATTGCATCGAAAACTGGCTGATATGCTCGACAGTGGTAGTATTATCTTGTCCAGTGAACTTGGTAAATTCTGGTGGCATGTATCGACTCAGCATAGGAATCAAGTCATAGCTAGGAGGATATGGGGGCCGATACATATAAGTCTACCGTTTTGGCTTTAACCCAAATTGTTCTCTCATTATCTCAACAATCTTCACTGCCCAGTCATCGGTCAGAACATTGACATTTGGAGTAATCGATGTAGGACCAGATGTTGGCACTTGTGGGGCTGTCTGTGACAATTGTGTGCTGGCCTCCTAATTCCCCAGGCAGTGCAGCTAGCGATGGTATCCCGAATAGACTTGGCTCTACATTCGGTGTTGTACTATATGTGACATTTGGCTCTGACGTCTCCTGCCTGTAGTGTTGCGGCTGCGTCTGTGGTGATGTTCTCTGTAAAATAATCCTGGAACCAGATCCAGGTGATCTCCCTGTAATGTCACCACTATTATTCTTCGGAGGTGGAGTGGCACTTTCTGGCGCTGGCCCCGAGCTTGTTGTAGGAAGTGCTAGTACTGGGCGGCTATTGCTCGGGTCCCTCAATTGCAGGCCGAGGAATATTCCCATGGATGTGAAAGTACATCGGCCCATGTGCTGGATCATCATATACGCAGCCCTCAACTCTCTGAATAATCAAAGCCCTCAAAATGTTAACTAACACAGGTGATTGGTTAATTAATGCATGGTGCATGACCGTATGTATCATGTTGTTAATGTAGCTTCATCAATCACTTCTATCGGCTTATTGACAGTTGATTTTTCAGTTCTATCTTCATCAATCAAGGCAGCAACAGGTAACTTTCCTTTCTACACAATCTTGCCATGCCTAGTCTTGCTGAAGGTGCTCAATAGAAGGCTTTCAAACTCAGCAACTCTCTGATCAGTCTGTCCCTTCGTCTCATCGCTCAGATCGTCTCTATCAACAGGCAACATGTTCTCCATCTTCAGATCTACACCGACATCATGTTTTGGTGGAGGATTCTCAGGGAGCTTGGGATCTTTTGGCATTCCGAGTTCAACCATGTTGTTGGTCTTGAAGTTCTTGGTCCCACCAGACGTGCCAAAAAGCGTGTTGACGTGAAAATCACACGCGTGACCTGAGAGATTTGCTTAACTCTAGTGCAGGCTCAACACAAAGAAACCTGGGCATGCCAGTCGATTTTCCCTGCAAATTGACAAAGAAACTGTGGAATACTTATCTTTCGGGTATCCATAGATATGCATAAGTTGGCGGTGGACCGGGTACCTCATCAATAAGGGAACCGACCGAGTCGGCTTGGCACGCAAGGCAATTAGAGATAGACTTTCTATGTAAATCTTGTAGACTACAAGTAGGACTCTTCATTTACCCCCTGCCGACCAGATATATAAGGTGGCAGGGAATCCCCCATCGAGGACATGAGATTACTAAGCAATACAAACCACAGAACACAGGACATAGGGTTTTTACTCTCATCGAGAGGGCCCGAACCTGTATAACTCGGCGTCTTGTCTCTCAACCATCATAGTTCTTAGTCTTGACGTAGCCTTATAAATATATTGCCGAGATCAAGTCTCGACAGTTGGCACGCTAGGAAGGGGCCAAGGCTCGCCGGGATTCTCCATTGACTACGATGGCTGAAATTCCCAACATCCAGTACTCCCCGGACTTCAAGATCTCCTTTGGATTACTCAGTTTCACTGTCGACACCAACGGAGACCTAGGTCGGGAGGACTACCGATCCGACTCAGCCGCAGCCAGTTTCTTGGCGCGATCACCGAGCTCGTCAGATCTGATCCCAGCGTTGGCTCCACTCGGATTTGACGATACAGACCTACCCACCGGGTATGACTCAAAGTCGGTCCGTTCCTTTCATGAGGATTCGGATGGATCTGCCTGCTTATACCCTCTGACCATGAACGTGGTCGAGACAGATGAGAATCCATCAGGAGACAACGATGAGGAGGGTGACCGTGAAAGAGACGGTCACAAGGAAGAAAACCCCCAAGGCAACAACTCGTCGGGAGGACATCACTGCCGAGCGAGAGGAACGTGTGGATCTCGCCTTGCACGCCGACTGGACCTTGGAAAACTTGAGATCGAAGTAGATGGCGTCAAGGTCTTTCACACCCGGTAGAACAACATCATCAGGGCTAAAACTTTGCTCGACAGCTTGATGGGTGACACAGCATATCAGACCCTTGCGATGCATAAGGCGGTGGCCATGCTCAAGGCTGCTGCAGTCCAAGAGGCGATCAGGGACGAACCACAGTCGGTGACAAGTTCTAGTCATGCGACATCTAATGGTCAATGAAGGCGTGGCGATCTGAGAAATTCCCTCAGCATTCATGATGGTCGAGATACCATCAACTCCCATTACGAAGAGCGGGCTCAGGATGACCAACGCCACGAGGAGGAGCGCCGCGATTGGAGGACCGACAACTGATGGGAAGGCCAATACAATCCACCACCGAGAAACAACCGTGACGAATGACGTTGGCGTGATGATCGGGACCGGTGCGAGAATCATGATGAAGATAATCGGCATCGTCGCCATGATGACGACATTGGCCCTCACCATAATCATCGCCTACCTCCATCTCCTGACCAACATAGAAGGTCAACTACTCTGAGCGATGAAGAATTCGATGGCATCAAGGCCTACGTACCTGAGCTTCGCATAGCTCGGTGGCCGAAATGGTTCAAGTCGGTGCCCATTGAAAAATACGACGTTCAGACCAACCCCCGAGAGTGGCTTCAGCTATACAGTACGGCGATTCGGTCAGCCGGGGGTGACACCTTTGTGATGGCCAATTACCTACCGGTCTGCCTTGATCCGGCCGTTCGGATTTGGCTCACATCTTTCCTAGGGAGATCGGTCACCTCATGGGGAGACCTTAATAGGAAGCTCATAGAGAGTTTCCAAGCTACTTGCAATCGTCCAGGCAACCACTTCGACCTCATCCGGGAGATCGGTCGAAGAAATCATGATCTCAAGTTGACCGCTCGGGAGTGCTTCGAGATCGCTGATAAGTGCGCGTCAGGCGACTCGGCACTGTATGACATCCGCGGCAAAGGCAAAGAGAAGCGTTCAGACAAATCGGAGTCCTCCAAGAAGGACAAGAAAAGGAAGAACGACAACATGGTCGTTGCAATAGACCGATCCAAGAAGAACCCTTGGATGAACCAGCAGACCATGGACGACTTGCTAAGTGGCCCGTGCCTATGGCACCCAAAGGGAAACCATAAAGCAAAGGAATGTTACCGACTGAAAGGCTTCATGACTGCCGTGCTCAAGGTGGCCAGGGATCCTCCAAGGCGCAACGACAAGGACAAGACTAATGACGGTGATGACAAGGATGAGGAAGGAGAGTTCCAGGAGCCCCAGAAGGAAGTCAACTTCATCTTCGGAGGCCCGAACGCTTACATGTTCAAACGCAAGCCAAAGCTAGAACTATGAGAGATCAACTCCGTAGAGCCTGCTACGCCTAAGTACATGAGGTGGTCTGAGGTACCGGTCACATTTGATCAGTCGGATCACCCTAGGCACCTACCCAAGCCAGGTCTCTACCCGCTGGTACTCGCGGCAACGATGAAGGGGGTCAAGTTCAATAAAGTACTCATCAACAGAGGAAGCAGTCTGGACTTGATCTTCCCCAAGACCCTCACAAAGTTAGGCTTATCGGTCAATGACCTCCAGTCCAGTTCCTCACCCTTCTCTGGGATCATGCCTGGCAAGACCTCGGTTCCTATTGGACAGATCGTTTTGCCTGTTACTTTTGGAACCCATGAGAACTTCAGGATCAAGTCAGACTACCAAGCTATCCTAGGCAGACCGGCGATGGCATAATTCATGGCGGTCCTGCACTACCCATTCCTCTCTCTCAAGATGCCAGGCCCCAGAGGAATAATCTCCCTCTACTCTAACCTTCGGAATTCTTTCGATTGCGATATCCAGAGTTGTGAGATGGTCGACCAACAGTTGATGTCGTCTGACCGGCTCGAGATCTAGAAGGCATTCGGCAATGAGGTGTAGACCAACACAGAGATCCCCATGAAGAAATCTACTAAGGACAAGATACAGACGGACGACGTCCCTACTAAGGAGATCGTGCTCGACCCAGAGGACCTTGCTAAGACCACTTATGCAGGGGCCAACCTCGACGAGAAATAGGAACTCGCGCTCACTCTTTTCCCCCAGGAAAATAGGGACATCTTTGCATGGAAACCTTCTGACATGCCGGGAGTTCCTAGGGAAAAGATTGAGCATGAATTGAGGGTGCCTCCTAGGGCCACCCCGGTCAGGCAAAGACTTAGAAGGTTCGCAGAAGACCGCAAGGATGCCATGAAGAAAGAGATAGCTAGGTTATTAGATGCTAAGTTTATAAAGGAAGTGTACCATCCAGATTGGCTGGCAAATCCAGTCCTTGTACCCAAGAAGAATAAATAGTGGCGGATGTGCGTTGATTATACCGATTTGAACAACGTCTGTCCTAAAGACCCCTTCTCTCTACCACGTATCGATCAGATCGTAGATTCAACAGCCGGGTGTGAGCTTTTAAGCTTTCTGGATGCCTATTCAGGCTATCACCAGATCCCACTGAAAGTCGAAGATCAAATCAAGACTTCCTTTATAACTCTATTTGGTGTCTATTGCTATATTACCATGCCGTTCGGTCTGAAAAATGCTGGCACGACTTACCACCATTGTTTTCAATGCTGCCTTGAAACTCAGATCGGTCGGAGTGTAGAAGCATTTGTAGATGATATCATGGTAAAAACTCAGAATGTTGAAGAACTTCTCTTTTATCTAGGAGAGGCGTTTGACAATTTGAGGCGTTACTCGATGAAGCTGAATCCTAAAAAGTGTATAGAGATATGGGGCCACTTAATTCTCAAAGGGATGTTTAGAAGCTGACCGGATGTATGGCATCCTTGAGTCGCTTCGTCTCCTAACTGGGGGTCAGGGGTCTGCCACTCTTTAAACTGCTCAAGAAGCAGGATGACTTCATCTGAACAACATAGGCGCAATCAGTGTGGGATGAGTTGAAGGTCCACCTCAGCAATATTCCAGTCTTGGTGCCTCCGGAGCCACAAGAAGAGCTTCAACTATACATATCGCCAGAACTCAAGTTGTGAGTACCATTTTAATTGTCGACTGAGAGGAAGAGGGCCATGTACAAAAAGTACAACACCCGGTGTACTTCATCAGTGAAGTCCTCAGTGCCTCTAAAACACGATATCACCATATCTTGAAGTTGTTGTACGTGCTCCTGATCACCTCGAGGAAGTTGAAGCACTATTTTCAAGCTCATCCTATCGAAGTTCAAACAACCTTTGCACTCAGCACAGTTCTTCACAACCGTGAAGCCGAAGGAAAGATTGCTAAGTGGGTAGTTGAACTCGGTCAGTATACCGTCACGTTCGTACCTCGTTCGGCAATCAAAGGATAGGCATTGGCCGACTTCATTTCTGAGTGGACAGAGATTCAAATGCCGCCTGCAACACAAGATATCGAATACTAGAATATGTACTGTGATGGATCCCTCCAGTTACCTGGAGCAGGTGCAGGAATCATGTTCATCTCACCCCAATGAGAGAAATTGCGATAAATCCCCCAGATCATGTTTCATGCATCTAATAATGCAAGCGGAATATGAAGCTCTTCTACATGGTCTACGCATTGCTGTTTCGCTCGGCATTCAGCGTCTTGACATCTTTGGTGACTCGGCTCTGGTCATCAACTAGGTCACTAAGGATTGGAACTGTGTGGATGACAACATGGCTGCCTACTGCCAAGAAGTGAGGAAGCTCGAAGACAAATTTTATGGACTGAAGTTCACACATGTTCTTCGAGATAACAATCAAGCGGTTGATGAATTAGCCAAGATGGGATCGTCTCGATCGATTGTCCCATCCGGTGTTTTCTTACACACCCTGGATTCTCTCACTATTTCTCCTAGCTCTGATGTCTTAATGATCGATGTTGCTGAGCTCGTTAGCGATGTCAATATAGAGACCGACTGACACGACCCGATTGTCCAATTTTTGAGCAAGGGTACGCTGCCTACGGATCCTAATGAGCAATAGAGGTTGAAGGCTAGATGTCGAGGATATTTGATGGTGGACGACCTACATTATAGAAAAGGAGGATCGAACATCTTGATGCGATGCATCTCAATACCAGAAGGCAAAGAGCTAATGGAAGAAATCCACTCAAGAGTATGCGGCAATCATGCAGCTTCCAAGACTTTGGTCGGCAAAGCTTTTCGGCAAGGGTTTTATTGGCATACGGCAGTTGAAGATGCACACCAGGTCATACGGAAGTGTGAAGGCTGTCAATTCTTTGCTCAACAGACACATATGCCTTTGTAGAAACTTCGGATGATACTTATGTCTTGGTCTTTTTCAATCTGGGGGCTTGATATTGTCGGCCCTTTCAAGAAAGTGCCAGGAGGGTTCACTCATTTGTTTGTTGCTATTGACAAATTCACCAAGTGGATTTGAAGCGAAGTCGGTAAGCAAGATAACTTCGAAGAAGGCGGTCGAGTTTGTCAGAGAGGTCTTCACTCGGTTTGGAGTCCCTCATGATACCATCACCGATAATGGTACTCAGTTTACATCTGAGGAGTTCCGTGACTTGCCGATGAGATGGGAATAAAAATCCACTTTGCATCAGTGGCTCATCCTCAAAGCAATGGGCAGGTTGAACGGGCCAATGTTATGATTCTTTAGGGGTTGAAGCTTTGGATATTTGATAGACTCAAACCTTATATCGGTCGGTGGGTTTGAGAGCTGCCTTTGGTTCTCTGGGGGCTACATACAAATGTCAGTCGGGCTACTGGCCATTCACCTTTCTCATTGGTCTATGGCTCCGAGGCTATGCTGCCGACCGAGGTAAACCTCGTATCAGCGCGAGTCAAGGGATACGGCGAGAAACTTTCTGAACAAAATCGAGAGATTGGTTTGATTGTGGCAGAGGAGTTGCGTGATCATGCTATGTTTCGGTCGGCGGTATATCAGCAGGGTCTGCGACATTATTATGACATGAACGTACGCAGTCGCCAGTTTCATGTTGAAGATTTAGTGCTGCACCGAGTGCAATCAACCAAGAATCAGCACAAACTTTCCCCTAAATGGGAAGGACCTTATATGGTCAAAGAAGTCACTCGGCCAGGGGCTTATCGACTGATGTATGAAGATGGCGACGATATACCAAACTCATGGAACATCAATCAGCTACATCGCTTTTATACTTAGTCTATCTTTTGTATTTTCATACATTATTATTGAATCAAACTTCATTCTTATTTCTCTCAATTCCTTAATTTATAATATTAAACAATCGAGCCAGAGGGCTAGTAATAATGTCTCACTACTCCTTAACCTTGATAAATTCTGGTTTTGGATTTTGTCCGACCAATTTCTCATATTTTGATACGGTCTTATGATTTTTGGTCTAATGCTTGAACAACATGGTTATACAATTTATACTGCACAACAGACTGCCACTATACTAAACCCAGAGCCAAAGAGCGAGAGATCACGTGTCGATTGGACGATTCTGCTTGTTACGCGGCTATGAATTACAACCTCATACCTTGTTGGCCTCTTGGTGCTGATGGAGGATCTCCATGTCTTCAGCTTTAGGCCGACCCAATGAATCCTCGACCAACATGGACTTACCCTTGTAGAGAGGACGGGAAATGCCGGTCAGAGAAGGATTGACAGTCTAAGGTATCAGAGTCGGCATCAGCGTAGGCGCTAGAGCTTTGGGTGACTTTCTCGACTCGGTCTGTGCACTTGATGGTGTACGGACTGGCTAAGGCAAGTCGGTCGGACGAGGAGTAGGAGCTGACCAGGTGTGCTCAGACCCTATGGCGCTCTAAGCATCACTCGACCGACCGCTATGATTACCAAAGTGCATGACGTCAGAAATCATACTTTGGCCAGTATTAATGAAAATTCGAGAACGTGAAGGAATTTACTTGGAGGCTTGTTTGATTTTGATTTGACAGACTCTCTTCTTTGAAGAAGTGGTCTGTGAGTCAGTCTCCTTCCTCTTCAGGGAAGACTTGCCGGTTTCGTCAGTCTTCTTCGCCGCCGCAACATCACTCGTAGTTTTTCTCGGGGGCTCCGGCTGACTTGATGGCCGGTCGGAATGTGCGGGGGTTGGCAGACTGGCATCTTGGGGGCGCTCCTCCTCCTCCTCATTATCATCTCCCACAAATTGTCGACGACGCTAGGCAGTCTGCATTACTCATCGGCTTGGGGAGGGCAGGTTGGTAGGAGGTGCGGTAGAAATGTTTGCCACGGCACCAGTGGTCGGTCGCGTGCTCACTGATGAGCTTGAACCACCAGAACCGGTCTGCGGCGGCTTTTCTACATAGTCTGGTCCCTCGGTATCAGTCGGAGGGAGCGGAGGGTATGGCACAAAAGTGTCCAAAACCTACAAAAGCATGAAGACATCACCTGTTGTGATCAACCTGTCAGAAAAAACATCAGAAATACTCAAAATGACCGAAGCTTACTCAGGCCCGTAGAGTGCCCACATTCTATGCCTTCGCAATCCAGAGGTGATCGTGAACAATGTTTCCTTCAAACCTCTTTGATAACCATGACCGACGCAGAGTGGAGTTCGGCGGATCAGGCATTTCTCTCGTTTCGTCTTTCGTGGCATATTCCCAGGCGGGGTGGCTCTACTGCTTCAAGGGTTGTACTCAGCGCACAATGAAGCTCTTTGCTATAGTAATGCCGTCAATCCCTTCATTCTTCAGCTCAATAATTTTTTCTAGCAGAGTGACCATCTGAGGATCAGTTGGGTCCGGTCTTTCTGACCACCGCACCTGAGGGATGGCTTTTGCACTAGAGAAATCAGCAAGAACAAGGGGAGGGTTGTCACAGTAGAATCACTCGTCCCTCTAGATCTTGTTCCCGGTGTTCAGTGGCACATTAATGTATGTCTCCTTCTTGCGCAACTGGAAGCCAACTCCACTAATAGCGACTTGGTTTTTCTTAGTTGGCAGCGGTCGGAGGACGAAGAGATGGTAGAATAAAGTGAAGTGGGGCAGAATGCCCAGAAAGGCTTCACACATATGCACGAAGATGGCAATATGGAGAATGGAGTTGGGATTGAGGTTGACGAGCTCACTCCCATAGAAGAAGAGGAGCCCGCGCAGGAAGCTGCAACAGAGAACTCCAAAACCATGCTCGAAAAAAGAGCAAAAAACTACAATCTGCTTATGGATTGGGAGGGGGCGAGTTTCCTTCGGTACCTTCTAATCAATGCGCGCCTATTCCGGGAGGATGTCGTCCATCACCATTGTATTCAGATCGGTGGTGGTGATGTTGCTCTTTGGGAATTCTCGCAGCTGTTTCAGGATCTCCAACTCCGAGGAGGATGATTCGGCGGTGACGACCTTCTTGGACGACTTGCGAGGCATTGTGGATGAAGAGGTGGCGTGCTAGATCCGAAGACGGGGAGCTAACCCTAGAAGGAGCTCAGAGCTTGCTGGCGATGAGGATCTGTGGCGGCGGTGATGAAATGGTTAACCCTAGCTCTAAAGCAGAGGAGTTGCGGGAGCAGGGGAGGCGCAAGGAAGACGAAGCGTTATGTGCGAAATGGCGGCGTGGACTTGGAGTCAACAGCCCTTCGCCCTTTCATACCTTCACCTTTTTGACCTAGTCTTCGAGGTCCCCATGGGCTTTGGTGGGTCGTACAGTGCCAGGCTTTTTCTGCCTTCAATAAAAAAGATGAGGCATTATTCTTTGAAAAGAATTAGTGCTATAAACCTTGAGAACTTAATCTCGGGGGGCTTCTTTGATGAGAAGCAATGGAATATCCATTTAAAAATACTTCCCATATCTATGTGATTTGATGATCATATAGCAAGAGAACTTGATGGTTGTATGGGTTCAAGTTCACAGGCACCTTACTGACGTCAGTAAGTAATTACCAACATTGGGCTTGTTTTAATCCAAAAAATAATATCTTAAGGAAAGGCTATATCATGACTGATGTCATTTAGCTTACTACTATGGTATGATTGATGTCATATAAATTTATATAGACTACAACATGATTGATGTCATGGAATTTTGGGTCTATAAATTATTCGAATAAGGGTGTAAATCACTCGGCATTACTTTTAATCGGTCGGCATGATTAATGTTGTGTATACTGATCCTTTGGTTTGATGACCAGAGGATTATCAGCTCGAACTTGGTGGTTTGAGTTGAATTTATATAACAAGATGTTAAGAGCTAATATCATTAGACTCTTGCATTATTTAATAGCCTTCAAATTATACAAGAATCGGGGGCTACACTTGATAAGGTGAACCTAGTCGGCGCACCAGATCCATCAGGAACTTCAATTAAGAGATCTTCCTAATTTATGACATGTTCATATTAACATTGAAGATCACTCGGCGAGTCACAACTCAAAATCAGAAAGCACTCGGGAGCTATTGTGGAATACTTATCTTCCGGGTATCCATAGATATGCCTAAGTTGGCGGTCGTCCGGGTACCTCATCAATAAGGGACTGACCGAGTCGGCTTGGAGCACAAGACAATTAGAGATAGACTTTCTATATAAATTCTTGTATACTATGAGTAGGACTCTTCATGTACCTCATGCCAACCGGATATATATGGTGGCAGGAAACCCCCTATCGGGGACACGAGATTACTAAGCAATACAAACCACAGAACACAGGACATTGGGTTTTTACTCTCATCGAGAGGTCCCGAACCTGTATAACTCTACGTCTTGTGTCTCAACCATCATAGTTCTTAGTCCTGACGTAGCCCTATAAATATATTGCCGAGATCAAGTCTTGACAGAAACAAACGGTTAAATTCCACGGGTCACCGGCCCAGGACAGGCCGATGAAGAAAGCCGATAGTCACTATTCATGAAAACCAGCCGGTGACTATGAATAACATATTAAAAATATACTAATCAGCTGATTTGTATTGGTTTTTTGGTAATTCAATAAATAGATATTAAGTACTGCATAAATATCACTGACAAGAATTAAATCGATAGAGCGAAGTCGATAGATCTACGATAGACACGCTAGACTTGCTCTGTTTATGCCAAAAAGTCGATAGGCCTGAGTCGATATAAGTACAGTAATCATACAAAGACTCTCCCTATCAATAGTGTTAAGTCGATAGATCTGATAGTTGGTATTGCAAATATGCTTCAAAATCACAGATCTAATCTTATCAAATAAAGGGGGCAATTGACTTCTATGAATGCGATGATAAGCAATTAAGACGATGAGAAGTCAACTGAATCGCGATAACCTGTCGGCTAAACGTCCCGACAGAATCCTATCCACTTTACCCACGACCGGTCCGTACCTAGTCCTATCGACTCAGTGAGAGATAGAAATCGATGCAGCCTCGTTGGCTCGAGCAGATCGAACTTAATCGAGACAGTGCCCAAACAAAACAAATAAAACTAGATATGATCCAATTATGGGTAAACTAGATAGAATGACTCGAATAATAGATCTATATTAAACTTATAAAATCTCCTAGAAGTCATAATAGATCAGACCTAACCGAGACAGTATCGCAACTCGAAATTGATAGTATAAATGTAATTAAGATCTAATTACCGGATAGCTAGCAATTCTAAAGATAACAACTAGAATACCAAATCAATGAGAAAGTACTTGTTAAAGTCGATAGAATTACCGAGGGTGACTAATCGAAGTATCTCACCGAGATCGGAGCCGATGCAGCCCACGCGAGACAAGGATGTCGTCGATAAAAGGTTTGGTGATGCATCGAATTATATTGAACGAAAGTGTTATTTTTCTCATACAGACCCTATTACATATTTATGCCCCGTGCAAGGGGTTCTGACCCGACTCGGTCAGGACTCTAGATTTATTTCTAAATAAACTCTATAGTAAAAACAGAAAGAGATAAAATAACCCTATCGAGCCCACTTTATTCCTTTCGACCGTTGAGCTTCGCTGACTTCGGCCGATTTTAACTCTCCGCCTCTGACCAATGGAACCGGTCTAAATTTTGGTGCTAATAGGAACTGATAGGAAGATTATTAATTATCTTCTCATCATTATTGAATTGGGTTGTGTTCAATAAAACGATTGGACTGAACTCAACTAAAAACTGAAAATAGGTACCAAATTTTTGACCGAAAGTATTTATTCATACTTCAAATGCCCTTCTAATGCTGATGTAATGCGCTACAAAGGGAAGACTACAAAGGGAAGTCCGCTTCTTTGCTTAATTTTGTACCCAAGCTCGTAGAGCCGAAATCTAACTTTTTATATTTTGTTTAGATGGGGTTAAAAAGTGACGAGTAGTTTTTGGGCTCGTCCTTCTCTCTGCAACAAGTCAAAGGGCAAAACAAAGATAGCTTTTTTTTTACGTGTAAGGATATTTTTGTGCATTTTTTTACAGTAAACTGATTGAGGATTGACAAACACACAAACACATAGTACTCACTCACGCTCTACTCATCAATATCTTATATATATATATATATATATATATATATATATATATATCTGGCATATATTTAGATGGTCTAGGAACTATAGCAGCGACAATATTTGTGCTCGCCCATTTCTGGTCGGTTACTCATAACTGAATTTTTGTACTCTTTTTTATTTTGCGATGAACTGAATTTTGGTACTCTGATATGCCGCATTTTGGTATTCTTAAATCTGAAATTTAGTTCATCTGTACTTTTGCTCCGAGAATTGTATTTCCACTGTAGTAATTAAGGTTATTAAAAGAAAGCAGTTCATCTTGCCAGTCTGTTCTCGAAAAATCTTGCCAATTAAATCTAATTACACAGCATCACCTGGTAATCTCAGAGATTGCTTTGACCTTTGCATTTGATGGCTTAAAAGCAGTTGAACTTTCTTTAACTAGTGTGCAGCTGGTATTATACATTGATCGATCCAAGCTCTCTCTGACAATATCTCGCATGCCTGTATCACCGTTTGCAAAATTAGTCCAGTAGTTACGCGTTGTAGAGACTTGTTGTGTTTGCCACGACTACTAGTCTACTACTAGTCAATTCTGAGCCCAGCTTGTCATGCACTACTAAAATCTAAAAAAGAATCCACAGCTCTCTTCTTGTCGCACGCATAGGTTGCTCCGTGCTCCCAGTCCCAGATTTGATTTAACTTTCGTGGCCCTCCTTGGAGTCTCGAGCGAACACGCAAATTTTTTTTATGCCGAATCCACGGCTGCCCTGCATGCAACAGAGCACGATACAGGAGCATGGCAGCATCCAGCATCACTGCTGACAGTAACATAATTTACCTACTGATGAAGTGACGAGTACACATATACGTGAGTGAATTTTTAGATGATATAATATATATGTGAGTAACTTGCAACAGCTCTGTAGCATGCATCAAGGTAGGCAGCAAGCCACCGGCGATCAACCGGCGGCGACGATCCCCTGTTGTTCCACACCGTCGTCGTCGCCACCGCCTTCCTTATTGACGACGCCGCAGAACGCCTCCAGCGTGCGGTTGCCGAGCTCGCGGCCGTCGTCGGAGTACTTGAACCGCGCGTAGGCCGCGTAGTCGACGGGCCGGTACAGCCGCGGGTGCGCGCCGTCGACCAGTTCGTCCAGCGGGCCCACCACGGCGCTGGTTCGCGCCGGCAAGGTGCTCCTCAGCGCCAAGAACCTCTCGCGGCCGCTCGGGGTCCGCACGCGGTGCAGGCACGCCGGCACCCTCCCGTTCGTCATCACCTGCACGTAATAGCGGAGCAGCGCGCGTCCATCAGTTTTTTTTTGTGTGGGGGGGGGGGGGGGGGGGGGGGAGGGGGGAGGGGGGATTTAATTAAGTTTTGGTCGATTTGAGCTCTGTCATATGATGAACAACGTGTGTATATACCGTGAGGAGCTCGCCGGCGATGACGGCGCAGGTGTCGCGGTCGGGCGGCACGGCGACCCAGCGTCCGTCCCGGGCCAGCACTTCCAGGCCCTCGACGTCGTGCTGCATCAGCACGGTGGTGAACGAGTAGTCGTAGTGGGCCGCCATGGACAGCAGCCCGCCGTCGTCGTCCGCGGCCCGCGCGGCGTAGTGCGTCAGCCGGACCATGTGGTTCGCATCCGCGAGAGGCGGCGCCGCGGCCACGCGCTCCGCCGGCACTCCCAGGCTCTCGAGGACCATCCTCACCACCGCGCCGTCCAGCCGCTGCATCTCCCTCTCCGCCGCCGACACGGCCTCGCTGCATCACGATTGATCGGATCGAGCGATTTTTTTACGTTCATTATTATGACATGGTTTTAATTGGATCACGAAGAGACTTTTTATTACCAGAAGAGAGGTTTGTCGCCGGCGGCGTCGGGCCAGAGGAGATCGGCGAAGGCGCGGACGGAATCGGGGTCGTCGGCGTGGTTGATGCGCACGGACTCCTGCACGCCGTGGCTGAAGTAGCCCGTGTGCGGCGGCGGGCCGGGCGCGTTCCGCAGCTTGACGTCGCGCGGGAGGGCGAAGAGGTCGGGGAGCACGCGGCCGAACAGCGCGTCGCGCAGCTCCGGCGCGGCCACGCCGGCCACGACCACCACGCACCCGTGCGCCAGCATGGATGCCGCCACCGCCGCACGGGCCTCCTCCCAGCCCGGCGAGCCCGGCTCCTGCAGCCCGCGGAGGTCCACCCTGCCGAGTTCCTCCATGCTCAAGTTTAGAGGAAGAGAAAGGGAGGGTTTCAGAGCCGAGGCAGCTGAGAAAGGCAGATATGTGCAACGCTCTGGACTCGATCGCCTTTTATAAACGGCGAGACCGGCAAGTAGGTAGACGATGCTGACGAACTACTGCAAGGCGCGAGAGGATTAGCTAGCTACTAGTCTGTGCGGGAGTGGTGGTTGCATGGAGGATCGCCCCCAGGTGTCAGCAGTGTAGGCTTCTACCGAACCGAGGAACGACAGCTGCACGCCCACTCGATGGAGCAAAGCATGCAAACCATCTCAAAATAAATTAAAACTGCAACGGCACCTTAATATATAGAACGAACGGCAGCCATTGCTAGTCAAGTTTTCCACAGGAATTTCTGGGAAAGGCTCACTTCCAAACAGAACGAATGGTTGCTTTATCTTGCTGTGGTGGTGTTTTATCTTCTTCTGCCTCCTTCCCCTGATAAACGCTTGCCTGTTACGTGAAGTTTGCTACTGCCGACCCAAAATGGCAAACTCCATATAGCAACACTCTAGCAGCTCTTGACGCACAAGTCAAAGGATGAGCTCGATATCACATTATCTCTGCAGCATCGTCTCCTTTATTTCAGCTCATGACTTCATGAGTGGGCGCATCAGGACTTTCCCAAATCGCAGTGCAGGGCCAGATTATTCTTGCCTGATAACGCGACTGATTCCGACGCTCCTTCTCAATACGGCAGCAGTTTCTCCGGCCACCAGCTCCATCTGCACGTTTTTGGTAGAGTCGTTGCGTGTGTGCAGTCTGCACTCGCCTCGGCTAGCGGTGCGTAGCAATGCCGAGAGCTGCTGGGCTCTTACCATTTGTTGCGTTTGCCGACGTCGACGCTACTATATGCGCGTCGTATATATCGTCTTGCGCATAATTAGATCGAGGTGATCATTCTGGATTCTACGCTCTGAAGATCTAAAATTCCTAAACATCTGTGGTCAGGAAGACCTTTGCTTAATTATAGTGATAAATCAACCGGTTTCCTGTGTGGTCACATTCAGTATTTCTGACACAGGTCCCAATTATTTAGAGCACTCACTTTCGGTACGGGCACCAATGGAAACCTATCAGCGCAAACTATTATTTCTTCCGTAAGAATTTTTGTCCGAAAGTTCGGAATAATATAATAAGCCTAAATCTAAACTCCAATCTGTACAGCGTCTTCCCATTTCTTCCCAAAATAACGAGCATTCCCTCACTATGTAAAAAAAGCCTTTTAGTGACGCGTCCAGAACGTCATTAATGACGCGTAATCGACACGTCACTAATTTAGCATCACTAATGGTAACTCATTAGTAACGTGTTTTTTACGCGACACTATTTACACAAGATTAGTGACGTGTCATAAGGGCAAGCGTCACTAATTTAGTTACATAATAGTGACCCGTGACAACAAGAAGCGTTAGTAATTGGTTTACATAATAGTGACGCGTGACAACGAGAAGCGTCACTAATTGGTTTACATAATAATGACGCTTTGACAATGAGAAGCGGCAGTAATGCTTGTCAATAACAGTGATGCTTCTTACTAAGACGCGTCACTATTTGTCTGAATTCACATTCAACATTAGCATCACATTCACAGGCACCACATTCAACATTAGCATCACATTCACAGGCACGTAAAATCGATTTTCGATGGAATCAAAAAGACATATCTGGTAGAATCGTAACCATAGAATACGACCCAAAACTAATCAGCATGCACATTCACAGGCGATCAAAACCGATTAGCAATCTACTGATCATAGGCTTGAACATAGGTTCACAGATAGATAAATATCCCAAGTGTGGTACACAGATAGGTTCATTGAACAAAAAAGAGCACAAATTCACAGGCAGAAACTTAAAACACAAGCTATCACAGGCACAAGTTCATAGGGAGAAAATTAAAACACAAGCTATCACAGGCAACCATGAGCTTGTATAGTGGAACTCCCCTTTCTTATCCAGCACATCGGACATTATAAAGGAAGTGACCTTTTCTCGGATGTTCTCCAACACATCTTCTCCAAGAGGATTCACCGTCACATCAAGATCCTGTATATGGTTAATTAGTGAACTGAACTATAGAGAATGGTAGAATGACAACTAATACTAGATATAGTATTACTAAACTGAACTCAACTCAACTAGACTGAACAAGACATGAGTATTGGATATAGTAGTGAATATCGAGAAAGAAGAATGTCAAGAAACAGTGCTGGTAGCACATAAGTTAATTTTATGAACTGTTTGAAGCACTGACAATTATTTAACAATCTAAAGCATATCATTTTGCTGAGATCTATGGCCTTGAACCTCCTATGTACCCTGTTGCAGCTTTCATGAGCAAAAAAAGGAAGTCACTAAAGAAAACACCAGCATCAGATCATGCTTCTAAAAGGGGCAGCATGCCAGAGTGGCGACACCATAAAAACTGAACTAAACAAGACATAAGAGATTTACCTCCAGTTTTTCAACTTCTAGTAGGCCAAGTGCTACTTCCATATGATGGGCTGTAAAAAAAGCCACACTAAAAGCTAGGACGGTGCTGATGCACTGCAATCATCAAGAGAAGCTTAATTCACTGGTACTCAAAGCAATAAAGCAAATATCATCTAGGTTTGCCAATTTTGAGACAGTGGAGCAGACTTAGACTAAGATAGAAAAAAAACTATTGTCCTGTCTTGGTCAAATAGGAATCTTTGTAGAGGTAGTATCATGACACAATTCAACTGTCTACTAGCTAATGAAAATATTATTCAATGCAAAACAAAACACAACGAAATGAAGCAACCATCTAGAACAGATTATTGTTTAATTTCATCAAACTAATGATATAAATCTTTTTCGTGTCCCTATCATATCATAGCACCTAATGAGCAGCAATAACCAAGTTGAATAGCACTAAGAACATCTTTCCAGCCCTGATTTTATGATGATTTAAATTAATAAATTGTCAGATAGAAGGATATAATCAGAGCATCTTTAGCAGTCCAATGCGATGTGCAAGAAAAATTATGGGCAGTTAATTTCACTTCGATTGCAACAGGTATGAAAATTGTCTTAAAATGAAACAGGTCCATAGTGAATAAATTAAGAACGAAAAGGATGTACCATGAGCAAGGTGACAGAAAATATAATATCTGATATCATAACCAGATTGCAACAGGTATGATAAGCAAGCAAATATCAGCTAGGTTTTCTAATTTTCAGACGGTGAAAACTTAGACTTTGGTAGAAAAAGAACTAGAATAAAAAAAGCACGCACTGGAAACTTTGTCACATGAATCAACTTACTCCTGCCCATGTTATAGGCGGTGCGGTATGTTTCAAATGCCCTGTAGATTTAGAAAATTGGTTAGATCAATGTCGAAGTATAACTGTCCAAACACCAGAATTAGTTTGGGAATGTGAAGGAAAAAAGAACTTACTCATCTAAAACAGCTTTCAAATCAGTATGATCCTGCCCTCTCGACCTTTGAGAATCCAAATATAGCACCCTCCCCCACCTTTGAATAATTACAACTAGAATCCAATGATCACCAATATGGTGCACAAACATAATGAGTTCCTTCTTCACTAGGCTTCGGAAGGCCTTCTTTACATAATCCACCACATAGGACCTTTCAAACTTCATGGTACCCAATGCCATTAACTCAGGATCAAGAAAGTCGACCGACATAGCCTTGTTTTTGGTTTCCTTAAGCATCAGCCTACATAAGTAACCCATGTCAGTAATTAAGATGTGACATGAACTATAACTTACAGTGTGTAGCATGTTGCAAGAGTAGGAACTGCAACTTACTGTGTGTAGCAGCGAAGAATTGAGACATCTAGGGCATCAAGATTGAGAAGCTCATATATGTCACTGAAGCTCAAAGTGAAAACCTCTGATTTTTTCAGATCGCAGAAAATGGATACGCTTATATGAGGTAGTAATCCCATTCTTAAGCTGCGCCGCTGGAAGTTTCATGTAGTACCCATATAGATCAGCTGTGGCAGGTGCGACCCTCTCAAGTTGATCAGCTGGTAACATTGGCTGTCCATCTCTAAAATTAGGATTTTGCGCAGTCCACGCTACTGTCCATGGTGTTGCCTTTGTTTTCCCAAGGAGTTTTATCGGTCCGTTGACATCTCCTGGCTTTTGCTTTTTCTACTGCTGCTGTTGCTTCTCATCACCATCCTTCTCTAGCGGTGCCGGTTGCTTTTGCTGCTGCTGCTGTTGCTTCTGCTGCTGTTGTTGCTTCTGCTGTTGTTGTTGCTTCTGCTGCTGCAAAATCTCACCTGCAACCTTTTGAGTATTCTCCCTTCGCCATCCTTCTCTAGCGGTGCCGGTTCCTTTTGTGAAATCTCCCGAGAAGTAGTCTTTAATGTATTCAATAGTCCAGCAAGGCTTTGTTGCTTCTTTGCACTTTGGGTATCATCCTTCATTGAGCTAGCTGCTGCAAGAGTAGGTTCCCTTGAAAGAATAATAGGAGCACTCTTTACTACAATAGTATTAGTTTGTGGAGGCTGGGCTTGTGCCACACTTTTAGAAGGACCACCCAATGCTGCATGGTTCAATATAATGCTAGTCCTCCTCCACTAAACTCTCTTGTTGACAGCTTCTCCAAGCATTATGGTCTCATCATCTGGTGGGGGCCGAAGGACATGAGCATGAAACTTAGGGTGTACAAACTCAATTTTTACCACTGCATTACCATGGAGAATAGGAACTGTATGTAGTGTAGTTTGCTGTGGATACACATGACCCCATGCAACCTCTATTTGATGACTTCCAGCATAGGTAATGAGAGAACAAGGTGTAGGCTCTGTCAACAAATCAATAGAATCTTCTGCAAGACTGGGAATAGGGCTTTCATCTCCATTGCGATGAAACCTCACCTCTTTATCCACATCATGCTCCATCTGTTCTGTTTCCATAGCATGATCCATCTGCTCTCTCTCCGCACCATTTGCCATCTCCATCTGAGTCTACAGTAGATTTGCTACATCTGCAGCCTCTGAGGCAGAAGCACAACTGCTTCGTCATCCAGATGCAGGGCTTGGGTTCCTGTGACACTCCTAGTGTCAATAGGGTCCCAAGGGTGTCACCTAGGCAGTTTAAAACCATGACACCAAGCATTTGAGTTTGAATTCAAAACCCATTTGAATGACCTTTGAACTGCAAGTCCTAAATTTTCAATAAGACTCAGCTTTGCAAAAATTATATGTTGATGGTCTTGGTCAATTATAATTTTGGGAATTTTCTCAGAATTTTAATCCATTAATAAAGGCCTCAAATAATTGTTAGAATGGTTAAAAACCAGCTCTGTTCATAAAATTCCTGAGCTTTTTGTAGTGGGGACTGTTGGTAGTTAGTATTTTTGTAAACACCAGCACATTATGGGGAGCCTACCATAATTTTGGTCTGATTTTAGCAGATCTGGATTAATTCTAACAAAATTTGCAAAGGCAGTCGGCTGAAAGGATTGGAAAAAGAAAGGAAAAAGAAAAACTGCCTGTGGGACCCGCCTGTCAGCGACACAGAGAAAACACACCGACCGCAGCCGCGCTGCCCCGCCCGTCGCGCGCAGCGTGGTCGCCGGCGTACGGCCAACGGCCGTTGCCGCGGATCGACGAGCCCACGCGCGCGTTCGGACATCCCTTTTGCCGACCGCCGCGCTGTCCGAACCCCGCATTCACTCCTCCGCGCTCTCTCTCTCTCCCGCCCGCGCGCCGCGCCCATTGCCACACGGTGCTGCTCCGTGCCACCGCCGCCTCGCCGTCGCTTCCAGGAGCTCGTCGACGTCCACGGCCTCGCCTCGGCGTCTTCAAGCTCCACGCGAAGCCACCTTCCCCTTTCCGCATCAAGCCGCCGCGGATCGACCTCTTCCTCCCCGTCTCCGACCGCCGCCCCACCGCGTCGCCCGGCACCCACGGTGAGCCCCTGACTGATTCCTTGCTCGAGGAGCTTCCCATCTTGTTCGCGCACGCATTTGAACTCGGGACGGGCAAATCCAACCACGTTTTCCCCTAGTTCGTCGCTCGAGGCCGCCGCCGACCACCGCAACCCCCACCTCGCCGGTGAGACCACACCCCCGGCCTCCCTCTTGCAGGAGAAGCTCGGTGACTTCCTTCTCCGTGCTCCAGTGAATCTCTCCGTCTAGATCCCGAGCCCTACCGCCCTTCCCTTGCCGTGCTAGCCGACGACGACCCCTGCCCTGTTTCCGCCGCCGTCGCTGGGCTACGTCCGACCATCGCCGGTGGTTTCCGATAGCCTAGATGAGTGCGCGGTGTTGAGTAGATCATTTCTCCTTTCTGGACCAGCCCGAGCCAGGGACCGCAGCGAGCTGCGGCGAGCCCCCCTGCCGGCGCCGCCGTGCTCCGGCGAGCAAACGCGCGCGCGCGCGCACTCGGCCCAGCTGGCCGCTGGGCCGCGAAGGCCAGTGGGCCTGGCCTCGCTCTGGGCCGCGCTCGTCCGAGCGCCCTCGCGCTCGCGCTCACCGCTGGGCCGCGCGCGAGTCCCAGCCCAGTGGGCTGCCTGTTTTTTGCCCGCGATGTTAAACCGGTTTTTCTTATTTAAAACATTTCCAGAAATAGGTTAAACTGGTAAATTGCATAGTAAATTGAATAATAGGAATTTTATGGCAAGGTAAATTTTGTTAGACTTGTGTGAATTTGTACTGTGGTAGAAAAATGCTAATGCCACATGCATAGTAATTTTGATACCAGGGTTAAAATAAATAGGAAAAACACTAATAGAATTTTAATTAATTACAGGGAGCTGATAAAATGTTAAAAATTGGCCTCCAGGTAGGATTTTCAGTTTTAGTCTTCCTGGAAAAATTTCATAATGTAATTCTCTATTTATTAGCTGAAATTAATTAAATGCCTTTTTTCCTTATAATAATTAATAATTAATTTTTGGCTTAGTATTTGATAGGGAAATTTAACAATTAATTCTCTCCTGGTGTAACCTAATTATATTAATCCCCCTGCCCTTTTGAAGAGCAGATCCTTGTCGACGAAATAAATTGTGCCCCGAGTGCAATTTTAACCGTTGATAATGGTTCCGCTTTAAGGCTGTTCACGGGTACTTGCACTTTGCGAGGGTTCTGCTCACACTAATGCTAATTAGTTAGCACCTGCAAACCCTGGGCGGTACTTGCACAGCTTTGCCCGGCACCCACCGACACACCGTACTTGGATGCGACGTCGTCGCGGTCAAGTACTGGAGTCCATGAAAGAAATACACGAAGTACCCTCATCCTGTGCCCCACTCCTTGAGTGATGCCTTCGAACGTCTCGCCGCACACCGTTTAATTCCACTGATAACAAGGTGCATTAACGCCTTCGCTCTGCTTAAATTAGAACGACTACTCATCGAGTGGTATGGAGACCACTCGTAGATAGGAATTATTATCACTGGGAAATGGGTTTGGATGAAGAAAAGGGTGGATGGAATCACAATGAAGACCGGACGGGCAACTAGGTGTTAAGGGAAGGACAGTTTGTCTTCAAGGAGGTAGCCCCGTCCGAGTCCCCCCTAAGGCTACGCCTCGTGTCCGGCCCATGGGATCAAGTTTGAATGTACTATTTGCATGCTGGAGATATGGGCCCAGTAAACCGACGTAGCTACGACTATCGCTTGGTCCGAAGATAGCCTTCTCCCTTCTTTGGTGGAACTGGGGCTGAGAGGAGGGAACAATCCACCCACGGATGGCGGCATGAGGCGCATCGCGATGGGGAACCCTTCTCGGAGGAGTCTGGACCCGGAAGACCCTGCGGTACCGTGAGCGAAAGGTTGCTCCATGCGGCTTCCCGGAAGCGCATATGGGTCGTGCAAGCAGGTTTCTCCTGCAGGATGTAAATCGATTCGAGTCGCTGCCCCTCACAGTAAGGAGCACCACTTGATCGCTGCTACGGAACAGTGTCAGAAGCCATTAAGACGATGAGTGGGTTTAATACTGCTGTTTGAAATTATTAAGATTGTATTGCAACTATGATTGTTATAGCACTAGTGCAAACTAAATTTATTATTCTGCATAACAACTCAACTTGATGCTAAAACTTGAAAAATAAGGATCCACTCTTAGGCGGGTTTCTGGCAATTAAAGTCCTATTCCCAGCCTTTGCATGACTAGGTGTCGGCTGTAGTTGGCCTTTTTGACGGGTCAGTCTTGCTGAGTAAATTAGTTACTCAGGGCGTAGCTCTATGTGGTTTTCAGATGACCAGGATGGAGAATGCCACTGTGGTGGAAGGTTCCATTGGGAAGGCCAGCGTTCCGACTGTTGGAACATTGAGTGGGAGCTGTGCACAAATGAAGAGGAGGATTAGGTCTTTGCTTGCCGGTACGGTGCTTGGGCAAGGCACCTATTATGGCCGGGATGTTCCCTGTGTGTCGCCGTGAGAGGGCGATTGTATCTTAGCTATATCGGCAAACTGGTGAACCAGTGTTGAACAACTCGCTTCCGCAAATTTATTTCTATCGAAACTCCGGTTTGTAATATAACCTCGGATTTATGTAAACTCTGCTTCCCCACCTATGTTCTTGTTGCAATTATTTTCTCTGTCATGTATTGTACTATTGGGCGCCACAGCGCGTGTCGCCACTCGAGGGAGATCCTGGAACGGAGCCGTCTCCGTGGTAAGGCGGGTCCGTGACAGTTCCTGCTGGAAACTCGCTGCAGCTGAAATCCTTGTGAGTCAAGGTAGGATAAGATATCACATGTTACTTCAGCCCTTAGTTCTTCGTTCATTGATTGCAAATCATCATCCGATGTTGTCCGTCTTCTCTTCTTGTACAATTCAGCAAAGTCAGGCTATGCATGCTTCCAACCCCTATAGCTGGACACACCATGCACACGTCCGAGTTGTTCAGGGCCATCCAAACATGAGTTTAGTAGATCGTTTTTCCCTAACCAGAGTCTTCCCTGAAGATTTTGTAGTTTCATGTTTCTTTATAATTTCTTCTGAAACTTTCTTAGTATCACTTTTGGGCCAATGGATATGAGCAGCACCATCTACTATTTCCAGTTTACTCCTGCCTTGTAGAAAATTCCGGGGCCGACATTCAGGGTAATTCCGCCATGGATTCTCAATGCCTTCACTAGTTAACAAACTGTCCTCTGCCTCCCATTGCACAAGTCTTCCATCATATCCAACTGGACCCATGTAGTGGTCATGCACATTCCTTTCCTGAAGGCTCTTGAACCTGGCACTCTCTTTTACGGACTCTTCAGAATGCTTCCACTTCACAAATTCAGCCCAGTCATCTGGTTTGATATACTCAATACTTATCAAATGGCTTAAGTCCTTTTATGAGAAATTTGGTCACAAGGTTGTTTTTGTGTGTCCTCCAAGCCCTGGCTACTGTTTTCATGACCTGTTTGAACCCCAATCCTTCATCTCAGGTGGAAATTCCAAGTATGGCATGACATATTTATCAAACAGTTGCCACTTTTCTTGATCGCTGAGGGACTTGAAAGATGGCATGACCAGTGAGATCCTTTGTCTTGCAATGAGACCTGCAACCCTCTTCAACCTCAACTTTTGCCTCCTTTCTATGGGCATGCCAGCTGCATCAATATCTGTGACTGTTATCGTACCAACCGGCCATGTTGTTATCGTTCTTGGCTTTCAGGCTCGACAAGTAGTTGAAGGCGGCTGCTGTCCATCATCTTTAGCATCAAACACCTAAAAATCAAGTGATTATAAGTCTTCTCTTCATATTGTCATAAATTGAAAAATAGACATCTCAAGGCAAAAAGGCATCAAGTCATAACATAACCAAACAATTAGTAAACTCACCATTTTGTTCAAGGCCAAGAAACGCTATACAATTCATATCATATAATCCCTCTTCCTGCACACAATAGAGAGAATATCTAAACATGCTCAGCACTTTACTTCTCAAAAATATCACAAACAAAGCAATATTGTCCTAGATAATCAATTGAAATGATATACATCATCATATTATAAGCATGCTCACCAGTTTACTTCTCAAAAATAATTGCCAAAAACTAATGCAAAGAAAAACAACCAGATAAAGAAATGACTGAAATTATAAGTGTTCATGTGAAAAGTAAAAACAAACCATCAATTTGTTATGACTCAATGCTCAGTGTTGCAACTCAATGTGGTTTGAAAAGTAAAAAAAAAAACTATCAACTAGTTATGACTCATGCTCAGTGCTGCAACTCAGTGTTCCTAGTCTTCCAGATGTAAGTGTAGAAGTATGACCAGCTTATATAGATTAATCATGACAATCAATGCATTTGTAAGTGTAGAAGTATGACCAGTGCTGCAACTCAGTGTTCCTAGTCTTCTAGATGTAAGTGTAGAAGTATGACCAACTTATATAGCTTATATAGGGTCAATGAAATCAAGGCATCAATCAACTACCTCTTCTGCAGAGTAACCCTGGACCATGCTTCCCTCAGGATGAACCCGACTCTTTGTATACTTGTTGAGAGTGCTCAGGAATCTCTCATACGGGTACATATGATGTAGAAACACAGGACCAAGGTACCTTATCTCATTAACCAAGTGAAGAATAAGGTGTTTCCATACATCAAAGAATGATGGTGGGAAATACACCTCAAGGACACACATCGTCTCAAATAAGTCCTTTTCTATATCATCAAGTGATCTCTCATCAATTACCTTCTTAGGGATTGCATTAAAGAAGAAGCACAAGCTCATGATAGCCCTTCGTGCTTTTTCCGGCAATATGTTCCGGATACCAGCGGCAAGCATTGTGGTGAGCATTACATCATAGTCATGAGCCTTCATGGGGAGAAATTTGTTTTCCTTCGAAGCCACAAGTTTTCGGATGTTTGATGAATAGCCAGAAGGAACTTTAACACTACGAAAGAAGTCACATAATTCTTGCTTCTCTTCCTTGGTTAGATTAATTGCAGATGTTGGTAGCTTGTTACCGTTACCTTTCTTATGAAGCTCAAATCTTATGCCCATGTCTTCCAAGTCTGCCCGACCTTTTTCATGATCCTTGGTTTTATTCTTGACGTTCGTGAGTGTAGCAAGTAAGCTTCCACAAACATTCTTTTTCACATGCATGTCATCAATAGTGTGGCGGATGGCTAGGAATTTCCAGTAAGGTAGCTCCCACAAGATTGACTTCTTCTTCCACCTGATTGGTGGATCATTTGTATCACGCTTTCACTTCCCAAGGGTAGTGCTTTTCTTCCCATGTGCTACGGGGAGATCCTTCACTTAGTCGTAGACATCTTCCCCACTGAAATGTCTTGGAGCAGATCCTATCTCCCTTGTGCCATCAAATTGGTGTTTCATGCGTTGGTATGGATGAGACTGAGGAAGGAAACATCGATTCCTTATGTACACCCTTTTCTTGGAGTTATTTAACCATAGTGACTCGATGTCATCTAAGCAGTGGGGGCAATCATTTTCTCCTTTGCACTGTGCGGACACGGAACGACCATCCGGTAAATCAGTTGCAGTGCACAATATAAGACCATGCAGTTTGAAGGTCTCTCTCTTGTGCCCGTAATAGACATCAACACCTGGTGACCATAGTGTCTTCAGATCATCTACAAGTGGTCTCAAATACACATCGATGTCATTGACAGGTTGTTGCGGGCCTGAGATGAGAATGGACATCATTACGTACTTTCTCTTGTTACAAAGCCAAGGTGGAAGATTGTAGATTGATAGCAACACTGACCAAACACTGTGCGAGGTACTTATCTGCCCAAACAGGTTCATCCCATCCGTGCTTAGTACAAACCGAAGATTCCTTGCATCCTTTGCAAACTCATCATATGTGTGATCAATGACGTGCCACTGAGTTGAATCTACCGGGTGATGTAAATAATCATCTTTCTTCCGCGATTTGTGCCAACACAAAAGTTGTGCATCCTTGCTTGATGCAAACAAGCGCTTCAGGCGAGGAATTATTGGAAAATACCAGGTGACCTTCTGAGGAACTCCATGCTTCCTTTTCTCATCACCGCCGTCATTTCTTCATTTGAATCGAGGGGTTCCACACTCGGGACATTCTGTTAGATTTGCATGCTCACCACGGAACAAGATGCAATCATACTTACAAGCATGTATTTTTTGACCTCTAGTCCAAAAGGGAAAATATTTTGCTTGGCCTCGTAGGTCGTCTCAGGTATCTCATTCCCCTCAGGATGAATGTCCTTTAACAAATCTAACAATGCCTTGAAGCACAGATCAGTCAGATGATGGGTGGCCTTCAGTTGGAGATGTTTAAGTGATGTATAGAGTTTTGTGTACTTCTCTTTGCAACCGGGATAGAGAGGGGTTTTCACATCTGTCACTAACCTTTTCAGTTTCTCAAACTCCGTATTGGTATACCCATCATACCCCATGGCATCACGAACCATCTCCTCAAGTCGGTTAGCTATATGGACATAATTTTCACCTACATCAGCAAGGTCATCAAGAATAACTTACAACACAATTATCAAGAATAGATCAAGAAATATATGTCAAGCGATGCAACAATCAAAGTAATTATTAAAAATAATAAACAAATTACACTAATACTCTATGGTGTAATTATAATACAAATATTTTGTTACACATCCAAAAAAATTAGAGAACTCAAAGACAACTAAACGGGAGAAGCAAATCTTATATGCACAAGCAAGTTTAATAATAGACTAGCAAAATGTCAGTGCATTGCTATAGACTTTAATAACAATTGATAGATTAATTATGGTGTACAATTTATTAAAAAATAAATTATATATTATTTTTAATTATGTGATGTTACATAGTCTAGTATCAATTCTTCCTTGCTTGCCAAGATCATTCTCCAGAACTCAAGATAAAATACCAAAACAAAATTGGTATTATTGAAGAAGGGGAACAACACTGCACAATTAGCATATGAAATGGGTACAACGTACCTAGAGAAAATTATTAGTCAATGTGACTACACAAATAAAATTAGTCGGTGACCGTATGCCAACAATGTTAAAAACTTGGGGTTGCAAGATAGTAAGTGTACGATCTTGGCTAAACTAACAATCCAAGTTGGACGAAGGAAAAAGAATGTGGTTTCGAGCGAGTAAACAAAGATAATTCTCTTATGTAATTAATGTATTTGAAATCTTGTTTGCATGGAAAGATTTCTCTCCTAACAATGTAATCAGCACACATATAGAATAAAGACACTAATAACTTCATCAATTGGCTAGTAAAATGAATTTTAATGCTGATATATTAATATTCAGTAGTCCATTAAAAATAGAGCTAATCCAACAGAAGTTTTATGCAACTATTCTCATGAGAATCAAAATTTCAAGCATACTTAAACATATTCATCTGATGAATTGATACATAGGATTTTTCATTGCAATACAATCTGGATGCAAAGTGTTATGTTGCAGCTTATGACGTGCTTTTTGTTGATGTATATTTGCCTGCTTCTGCTCTGGAGTCAAATTATGAAGTCTTTCGTGATGCATATTGCTCTCTTTGACATCTACATGTAGCATGCCTTTGTTCAGGTATCATGGATGCATAGTGTGTCCTATTCCTCGCACGTTTTGCTATAATTTTCTCATTTGTATACTTTTGCCTGCTCAAATCCTCATAAGAAGAAGGAATAGCACAATGACTGTTAGTGCAAGTTGTATTTGAATTGGGTTTCCACTGTGATTGCGTTTGCTCTTCCACTGTTGATGGAGCAAGGAACACACCTAGACATTCCTCATACGTGTAGTTCGTGAAATTGATAACATTGCCTTCTCCTGTTGTAACTGGGGTTGCTAAACATATGAAAAGAAAATAAGCAAACATACTCCTCCCTTCTCACAGAGCTACCACTTTGATCAGTGCATTTGTCCTGTCGCTTATCATCCCTATGAAACAAATCAGCACTACCAACTGAATCTATAATGTCCTTGTTGCATAAAGTGTTGACACCTATATTGTGATTCTTAACAAAATTCACATGAATGAATAAGGGGTTTTGGAATATCCAATTTCACATAAGAATCGTAAGAGTAATTGGATAATATCAAGTTTATTAAGATCACCATCATAGATTAACTAAATACATCAATTATTTTTTGTATTTCTTAATTAAAAATAAACTAAAATGAAGTACCTAGAAAGTTCTCTGACAAAATCATTACATCCATGTTTTCATTATCCGTCAAATTCTCATCAAACTCTCCAGGAATTTTGGAATTAGCAAACAACAAACCTTTCACACGGATATAGGGTCTGGATCACCGTATCTTTTGTTTAGTCATACATCGTCTCTCTTCTCAACATTTTCTATTATGTTTTGCCTTTTGTTTATCAGTTGTTCTCTCTTCAACCTCATTCGCTCCCCTTCCTTTTTCCTTTTATGTTGTTTTTAGTGTTGATCATTCCTTATATTTTATCAGAATTACCCTTCTTTTATGAGCTGGAGTTGTTTGATATGTCTCCTGGTGGATTCTCACCGCTACTCATATCCAATGTTGCATCGTGTACCAATCAAAAAATGAATAACTAGTGTTACCTGTTGCGGGAGGGAATACAAAAACAAAAAAACAAAGCACCTAATCATGCATGCGACCTCACATGAATGAATCAGAGCACACAACCATGCATTCCATATTGTTGTTTGTTCATTAGAACAATCAACTCTAACAACATAATAATAAATTATAGAAAATATATTACAATGACTGGTGTAATCGTGGGCATGTATAGCTAAATATTTGAGATATTTTCATATGATTAATGTAAGACTGTTAACCAAAAAAATAAAATTGCAATGAGGCACATTGCTGAACATAGGCATCACCCTGCTGGCTGGTATAATCCAAAAATTGTTGTTATTGGCCACAAGTGAAGCAATGATGATGCAGGGTTTGGACGGCGTGCTTCTCAGCGGCGATGTCCTGCAACAGTACGATGCAATGTTTGGATGGTGTGCTTCTCAGGGGCGATGGCATGCAACAGTCAGTCAGAATAGTTAAGCATTTGCACGAAGATGTTAGATATCTTGAACGAAGCTCGCCAACTTAGACACATCAGACGGAGATGGGACAAAAAGGGTCTACTATCAAGTGTCCTATTATACCAAGTGAATATGCAAAATCTTGACTTGCAAGGTTAATACGATCTAAAACAAAAATATAACACGGGTGCACGGCACCCTCACAAACCTAATAGAAAATGATACTGTACTCAAGGAGTTATATATAATACACCAACAAAAATATAGTTGACTCAGTATTATATCAAACACATGGCCCAGTGTAAGTTTAGTGAAATAAACACCCATGAGATCATGCAAGCACCTTATGTCATTTTTTGAAGGAGGCCCACACAACTAAGACTTCGGTAGTATCTCTTAAAATGATCAAACATTATCACTGCCGGTATAACGTATGCTTAACAAAAATCATCTGATTGACTTGTCTGAATATACTAACAGTGCGCGCTGGTATAATATATGAATCTGAAAATGTTTGAGCATGCCATAGAGGAGAAAAAGGAGTCACATTTCACGAATGGGGCTGCACCGCAGCAGTCAAAATTCATGACATGCGAACAAGCGAAGACGAAGAGACTAATATGGATGCTGGTACGAGGGTGCCAATAAATGCCAAGCTTGCATGCATTAGCCAGGAACAGGAAGCAACGAATGTCAGGCCATCAACACAGTGCGAGGAAGAACAATCAGGAGTAAAGAAAGAAGGAGACTATGCTAATCTGACCGTTTCTTCTTCAAAAGAAAAAAAACTCTAACCTGGTGGTGGAGTGGAGTGGCCGCCGATCAGCCACGAGACACCAATAGATTAAGTCTCCAGGCGGCTGTCGGGAGGCAACCGTGGTTGACACAGTAATTGAAGCGCAACATGTGCTGATGCCGATTGGAAACCGAATCAAGATGAAACAGACGTTCCGCAAGGACCTGTAGCACATCAGACGAACTCGACGGCGCACAGTCTAGGACCCGCTAGGGCACGAAGACGATGACTTGGTCGATAATAGATGTGTTGGGCAGGTCAAGTGCGCCCGTGCGGTGGTCCGATCTTATTGGATGAAGCACGGGCAATCAATCGTGAGATTGAGGGCGAGCACATAACTTGGGATATGTATCGGAGAGCAGCACCCTAAAAAACGTAGCTTGGGATAGGGATCGGAGTAGAAGGCCAGGGCAACACCACGTGACACCACCATAATGCTAGGGTGGACACGACATGAACGTAGGGCTGACGGACCGGTTCGCACTGAAATTATAATAGAGTAGAGATAGAGATAGAGAGAGTAAAGTACATAAAAATATTGACGGGTCTGGTAAGAATTGGACTATGACAAATGCCAACAATAGGCCCAAGAGTCTCCTGCTGCAGGCCCAATAGCTACCAGCCCAGAATAGTGCACAACAATTAAATGGTGGACATCTGACACGCCCGTTTGATGACAATCCAACGACACGAAAATCTGACTGGTATGTTCGTTCCTGTCCTCTAATTTTTAGATCTGTTCTATCGAATATTAGAATTACTAAATAGAAGTATTAAATATAGATTACTGACAAAACCCAGTCCATAACCCAAACCCACCCACTAAATAACGAGACGAATCTATTAACACTAATTATGCTATGATTAGATAATATGATACTATAGTAAACATTTTCTAATAATGACTTAATTAAGTTTAATAGATTTATCTTATAAATTAATATCCAACTTTCTAATTAGTTTTATATTTAATTTATATTTAATTAATATATTTAGTATTGAAAGGATTGATATGATAATACTAAAATTTAGACCCCAAGAAACAAACACACCTGACTCAAAGACATAATCTCAATTAACTAAAGGTGAGCAGATCTGCTCTGTTAATCCCTTTTGAGAGTGAGGAACAGGAATTGTCCCCAAAAGCTCCGCCGCCGCACATGAGTGACGCCGGCGAGATGGTCCCCAGCCGCCGCCTCCGCAGGTCGCCGGCACCGGAGATCCCGTTTGAAGATGAAGATCTACTCCGTGAGTGCCTCACCCGCCTCCCGCCACGGCCATCCTTGCTAGCCCGGGCCTGCCTTGTCTGCAAGCGGTGGCACGGCCTCGTCTCCGACCCCCAATTTCCTGCGCCGCTTCTGTGGTCACTACTCCTTGGATATTTAGCTTCGACTCTGCCAAATGCAGGATAGCGTTCACCTCCGCGCTGGATTCGCCAGACCGCATCCCTGCCGAGCAACCTCTCATCCCAAAAAGGCTGAATTGAACTTATATCATCGTCACTCCTACCAATGGAAAACGTCTTACATCCATTTTTTCATGGTTCCCATATGAAGCTGCACATGTCTTCTTCCGTGAACATGAAAAATAGGATCTATGTGCTTTTCGTGTTTAAGTGTGTGTCTCAACATGAAATGCAGACTGGAGATATTTTCAATGTTCTCGACTCTGCCTGTTGCACATTTAAAAAAAAAAAAACTCTGCCTGTTGTGGATGACCTCTCGCCTTGTATTCCCGGTTTGACGATAAAGACAATATGTTATTTAATCATAGTTTATGTTATATAAATAGTAATAGTAGGGAATAGTAATAAAGACAATAAGGGGCGAATCTTTGTTACTTGTCATGTGTACATATTTATAGGGATGAATAGATGCCTGTTGGGAAAAGCCACCCTTTGGAGATCTGTTGTGTCCGTCCATTGACGGATTCTGTCACATGCTATAGGAGAAGAACCGTACGCGTACGTAGGAGGGTTGCAACTTGATCAACACGCTTCCGTTTTTAACACATTACACTCACTGGAATAGTTGGGATTGGGAAGAAAAGCCGGTAGAGAATTGGGCTAGAATGGAAAGGGAGAAGTGAACAATTTCAACAACTTGGGCTGAATCATCAACCGGGATTGGATATGTAGTACAGATATACTGGAGAGAGAGTGAAAGAACGCTTCTCTGACACCTTTCTAATTGTGCACCATTGCAAATGAGAGTTTCCTATTATCAATGGATCCTTTTCTATGACAAGTTTATAAACTTCAGAGTCCCAACTATCAGTGGATCCTTTTCTTCGACAAGTTTATAAACTTCTTTCATGAGAGTTTCCAAGCTCTTGACAGGCTTCCCTTCATCCAAACAGATTTTAGCTACAATCTTATCCAACTGACGGGGTAGATCTTTATCAGCAATGGCAAGATAGTGGAGGCAGTGGAAGCACAACCTCACTAGGAAGGCCATCAGTTCCGTGTCGTGGGATTGCTCACGAGGGTTGTAACCTGCTTCTATGTCTGCTGCCTCAAGTTTTGTCTTTATCTTTAGTATTTCTCCGAGAATCTGCAACATTATTATTGTAAGTTTGGAAATGGTTAATGATTGAAGGGCGGGCACACAATAATGATACAAACTTGAGAACAAACAAGCGTTTTGAAGTTGGATGGAGATAGTGATGCGGCTATTACCTTTGGCATCGAATCGTTGGTCATCATAGACTTTCTGAGTTTCTTGAGATGCTCATCAGCCATGGTATGACAACGTCTACATAATTTCACAAGGATAATTGCAGCAGTATGCCTGGTTTCGTCGTTGTTCCGGGCATCTAGAATTACTTCGGTGAGGGCAGCAGGAGCATCTCCATTTGCTTGTAAGATGATGGAGGGATTCATTTCGCTTAGCCTATTCAACTCTTTACTTGCCCAGTCTCTGATGTTATTTTTCTTGCCTCGAGCAAAGATGTGTAGCATACTGGCAATGAAATTCCTTCTTGCTTCATCCCCAGGCCGATCTTGGAGAAGCTGCATTGCCTTCTCTTGCAGGTCATCGGCGCACTTGTCACACATAAGAATGCTTTCCATGGCTGTGGCGCTGATGGCTTCGTTTCCTTGATATCGTAGTTTGGCGCCAGACTCTCCAGGGGAACCCATGAGGAGAAGCAGGAGGCTCAGTGATGTTCTTGCTACGTTGGACCACATATCATGGTCCTTGCCGCCGTTACTTTGGTGTCGGTCGGGGCTCACGGTGTCCATGATCTTGGGGAACAGGCTCCGCACGTCGCTCATAGCTCGGCAATTGTCATCATCGGCGGCGAGCTTCTCGAGGATGCGCAGACCATGCAGCGTCAACTTGAGATTCGGCTGCTCCAGTAGAGACCCTATGCGTCGCAGCCCCCGTGGGTACTCCTCCAAATTGAGCTCATCGGCGAGGTTCTCCACTATCCTCGCGGCGAGCTCCCTCGCCTCTTCACCGCCATATGGTTCTGCCAAATCCAGTATCCACAGCAGCTTTTGGACCTGGTTTCCGGCAGAGGAGGGCCCTAGTAACAATTGCTTCACTAGAATCCGCCTCTCCCGGAGCTGCGGAATAGCATCCAAACGACTTTGTTCTAGTGGCTGGAGGAGTGTGTCAAGAATCCTTGCCCCGGAGAGGTATTTGTCAGGTGATTTGGACTCCAGCAGCTGCAAGGCGTACGTGAGTAGCTTCCGTCCTCTCGCAAAGGATGGATCCTTCTCCAACCCAACCCTGGTCTCACGAAAGTAGTCCATAACTGACAGACGCGCTTGTGCCTCGTCGTTGAACTTGTATTTCGTGACCACGGAACTGGCTATAGTTTTGCCCGTGGAAGAAAAGATGGCCATGTAGAAGAAGAGCCCGCCTTGGAGCAGAGCCAGGGAATAGAGGACGTTCAGCGCGGGCGTCAAGTTCTTGTGATCATCTTTGTCCTGATCCTCAACTTTAACAAAATCCCGCTGTATTATACGCCACAGCGACATCGCGGTGGTGATGAGCAGCCTAAACTTAAAGGCAGCAACAAGGGGGCACAGGATAAGGACGAACACTAGTGCTTGGACCACCATTATTAGCAACACAGCTAATACTAAGCACTTGTCCTTGAAGGTTTCTATCGACCACTTCCACTTGGGAGAGAACATAGAAACATAGAGGCCGAAGAATGAATATCCAATTTTGCTAAGCCTCTCGTTCATAGAGACATCCAAAACCCTGCCATGCATTGTTTTTTAGATCAGATATTGGAGATGGTAAAACAAAAGAGCCTTTCTACAGCCCTCGGAGTGTGGTATGTACCAAATTAATGAGCCATTTTGCTCCTTGGCATTTGAGTTGCAATAATGAGCTATTTGTAGATTATAACAACAAGTTTTATTGTGATTATGCATGATTATTGTCTTAATTTTCAATGTTTTCAGAGGCATGTCAAGGGCAGAAGGGGCATGCCACTATGTTTCTATGCGTAGTTGCGGTCCAATAACTGTACCAAACTTAGCAGTTTCTGTCAGGCCCACAACTAGGAAATGTCACCTTCTATAAATAGGTGACGGCATGGCGCTGCAGTGCACTCCCCGTGCGCTGCACCACCGCCTAGGGTTAGGGTTAGAGTCCTCCCCGTCGCCGTCTCCTTCGCCTCCAGCCACCTCTCCTCCTCCTCAGAGGGCGAGCAAGGGCCACCATCAGTGGGACCAGGCGCGGAGCGTGTGGCGGTCGTGGTGTCGGCGCGGACAATGCTCCTTGTGAACAAGGCAATGCCGCCCCCCTCCTCCTCCTCCTCTATGCCCTGCCGGCCACTGCCGCCATCCTCCGCCACGTCGGCACCGCCCCCCTCCTGGATCTGGCGAGCCTTGTCGCCAGATCGACCCTAGGGGTGGCGGTGGTGGTGACGAGGGCAGCTGTGCCCGTGTGGGTCTTGGCGGCTTCGACGGTGGAGGCCTTCCTCGCGCGGGCTCCCCATCCTCCTCCGCCAGCTTCAACGGTGGGGATCACGTGATGCGGCGCTGGCGCGGCAGGCGGGGGACGGGTGGACGACGGGCGGGCGCGGCAGCGTCGGTGCGTCTAGTAGTTGTGATACCATTGATGCCTTTTTTAAGTTAAGTAGTACATAAGCTAGTAGTAGTCGCGAGAATGCTACTAAGAATGTAAGTAAGTAGTGACAAAGGCCCGGTGACGTTTTTGTTGTCCACCAGTTAGGCCCCTTTTGGCCCGCTGCTATACAGCATAATTGTACTAGTGATATGCGTATAGTATTAAGCTGCAGGATATATATCAAGATTAAAGCCCAGCTCAGGTTCATGGGAGTCGAAGCAATAGATTGTTGTCTTATGTGGAGAACTTTCTTAAAGTTTATTATTTGGATATATATTAACAGATTGTTTTCACTTGTAAGGCTTTACCCCAAATGTTCTACAAACGTAAGTACTCCCTTTGGTTTTAAAATGATGTTGCCCGCTAGTACAAATTTGCACTAGCCGGAGAGAGTACGTGATTTCTACAAGTATATAGTCTATATACTTACATATGAATTTATTAGTTTTCTTTATACTATTTCTTACATATGAATTTATTAGTTTTCTTTATACTATTTTAGGATCATGCATAAAAACTAAACTGACGACATGGATTTTAACTGTTTTATATAAGTTTTAATAGCTAGTCTAGGTATGAATACGCAATGTAAACATATAATTGCTATAATTGCAGTGTGTATGAGAAATTTCTTGGTTCCAATATCCTAGACTCCTACTGAAGGGGGAAAGGACTTTCTGTTATGCATGGATCTGCGAACAAATGACTTCATGGGCTGATGGTCCAGTTGCACAGGATTATTAAATTGAATCAAAGATGATCCATAGTATTTCTTGAAAATTGTTTATGTGTATATATAGGTCATTTTTGTTCTTATTCTATTACTTAACATGAGAAATTATTTTGTTCGACCTTGAATATAAGGTAATAATCCAAGTCACTAAAAAGTTTCTAAAAAATAGGGATGGTGTTAATGTACCATTGCAACTATGAATAAATTACTTATTAGTGCTTCCTCTTTTCTAGATATTTTCACTTTTCATTGTGAGAAGATAAACTCTTTCGTTGTTATTTCTTTCTGTTGATAGCTACGGTTGTTGTATTTGATTAGGATTGTTAGTTTAGATTCTCTTGTAAGCTAACGTGTACATCACGTATGTAATCTTGTTTCGTCTATATAAATGAAGGGAGCAGCACAGGAAGGTGCATTGCCTCCAAACCATTCTCACATGGTAATCAGAGCCATCCTCCACAAACACATCTAGGTTTCTTTTTTCACCATTGTCATGGCTTCCTCGTCCACCGCCTCCGTTCCCCTGCCCAACCTGCTTGCTCATCCTGTCTCTGAGAAACTCTTGCGTGACAACTTTCAGCTTTTGGGAATCCTTCAAGGAAAAGAGATGGTGCCGTCCGTCACCATCGACGTTGAAGATCCTGCCAACAAGACCAAGAAGACGATGGTAGTCAACCCTAACTACACCTTGTGGCTCGCCAAGGATCAGCATCTCCTTGGCTACCTCAACTCCACCATGTCCAGAGAGGTGCTGGCTTAGGAGGCTGGTATCACTACTTCTGCTGAGGTATGGGCTCATGTTCAGTCCATGTTTGCATCTCAGTCGCGTTCGCGCATTGTTCATCTGTGTCAGCGTCTTGCTACTATGCGCAAGGGCGACATGTCTTGTGCTGCCTACTATTCCAAGATGAATGGGATAGCTGATGATATGGCGGCCGCTGGAAAGAAGGTTGACGATGATGATGTCGTGGCCTATATCCTTGCCAGGCTTGACGCGGACTACAATCTGTTTGTCGAGTCCATCTACCGGCAGGAGGTCATCACGCTGAACGATCTCTATGCTCAGCTCCTCAGCGCCGAGGCGCGCCTGGACACCCTGCAGCAGTCCTACATCTCGGCTAATTCTGCATCGCGTGGCCGTGGTGGTTTGTTTCATGGCCGCGGTGGCAGCCGTGGTGGCCGTGATGGTGGTCGCGACGACACCGGTGGACATGGTGGCCGCGACGGTGGACGTGGTGGCCGTGACGGTGGTCGTGGCCACTCTGGCTCCCGCTCGGTCTATCAGCTCTGCAAGAAAAGTGGCCACACTGTTGTCAAGTGTTACAAGCGCTTCGACGCGAGTTTCACTGGCGAGGAGATGATGGACGGTGTTGTGTCTTCGTATGGCATCGACACAAACTGGTATGGCGACTCTGGTGCTACAGACCACATCACCGCCGACTTGGACAAGCTCACCACCCATGAGCGCTACACCGGCCAGGAGAAGGTTCACACGGCGAACGGTTCAGGTATGGGGATAAAGCATATTGGTCGTGCCACCATTCATACTCCTATTTGTCTCTTACACCTAAACAACATCCTGCATGTTCCTAGCACTACCAAAAGTCTCTTGTCTATTCATCATTTTACTTCCGATAATGACGTCTTTGTTGAACTTCATCCTGATGATTTCTTTGTTAAGGATCAGGCCTCGAGGACAACACTTCTTCGCGGCAAGTCTAGAGGCAACTTGTATCCGTTTCCTTCGTCGTGAGCAGGACCGTCGTTCAAGCAAGCCTTCGGTGCTGCTAAACCTTCCTCAGTGCGGTGGCACGGGTGCTTGGGTCATCCTTTAGTAGATATTGCCAAAAGAGTCATTAGCCAAAATAAATTGCCTTGCTCTGCAAAGGCCTCAATCGAGTCCGTGTGTGATGCTTGCATGCAAGCAAAAAGTCATCAGCTGCCTTTTGCTCGCTCTTCTAGTGTGTCTAGTTTTCCCTTGCAACTTGTGTACTCGGATGTATGGGGTCCTGCCCCTACCTCAGTTGGTCGTAATAATTATTATGTGAGTTTTATAGATGATTAAAGCAAGCTTGTATGGATCTGTCTTCTTAAACACAAATCTGAAGTTTTTCAATGCTTTCATGAATTTCAATAGTTTGTTGTGCATCTGTTTACTCGTAAGATCATCACGGTACAAACCGATTGGCGAGGGGAGTAACCAAAACTTAGCGATTTTTTCCAAAAAGTCGGTATCACTCACCATGTGTCGTGTCCGCACACCAATCAACAAAACAGGTCCGCTGAATGCAAGCACCGTCATATTGTTGAGGTCGGTCTTTCTCTTTTAGCTCATGCTTCCATGCCCTTTAAGTTTGGGATGAAGCTTTCACCACAGCTGTTTATCTGATTAATCGACTTTCATCCCGTGTCATTGAAAATTCTACACCGCTTGAGCGTATCTCTAACATTTCTCCTGATTATAACCTTCTTAGAGGTTTTGTTTTGGTTGTGCCTGTTGGCCCAACCTCCAGCCTTATAATTCATGCAAATTGGCGTTTCGTTCGAAACAATATGTCTTCCTTGGATATACTGATCTTCACAAAGGGTACAAGTGCCTGGACGTCACCACTGGCTGGGTTTACATATCTTGTGATGTCATCTTTGATGAAAATGTTTTTCCATTCTCCAAGCTTCACCTGAACGCTAGAGCTCTTCTTCGTGCTGAAATTTCCCTTCTTGATCAATCCTTGGTTTCCATGGACGGTGGTCATGATTATCTGCCTAACCCTACTGACGTTGCTCTTGAGTCTGATCATGTGTAGGTTGAACCCGTGACGCCATACCTTTCCCCGGCTACAGTCGTTTACCCCGTTTAGGGTTCTATTTTGTAGGCACCAAATGTGCACGAGCCCTCAGCAGCCACAGAGGATCCTGGTGCCCCTACCTAGGCTGATCCGCTGACATGATCCGTCTTGGATCAGGCGCCTCGTCCTGGCAGTGCATCTGCCTCACACTTTGGGCCGCATCGCTCGCCAGCACCCAATGTGGCTCCGCCACCTGAAGCCCTGTCCCCCCCCCAGCCCGGGAGGCCCTCGCGCCTCATGGGTCCAGTGGTGGCCCATCCCCTACTGCTCCACCACCGCCCCTGCTACCTTCTCGCCCTCGAACTTGCCTCAGTCATGGTCTTTGCCAGCCACTCGTTCGCACGGATGGCAGAATACTGTATGGTCTTTTGTGCAGTACTAAGGAACCATGAAATCTACACGAGGCTCTACATGATTCTTGGTGGAAAGCAGCTATGGATGATGAGTACTACGCTCTACTCAAGAACCGGACCTGGCATTTGGTCCAGGCCCCTAAAAACACCAATCTGATCGATTGCAAATGGGTCTACAGGGTCAAGAGCAAGGCAGATGGCTCCATTGATCGTTACAAAGCACAGCTCATTGCAAAAGGCTTCAAACAATGTTATGGTTTGGATTATGAAGACACATTCAGCCCGGTGATTAAAGCAGCGACAATTCGGCTTGTTCTTTCCCTTGGTGTCTCTCGTGGATGGTGTCTTCACCAACTAGATGTGCAGAATGCGTTCTAGCATGGTGTTCTAGAGGAAGATGTCTACATGCGACAGCCGCCTGGGTATGTGGATCCTGATCATCCCAACTTAGTATGCAAGCTTGCAAAGCTCTATACGGCCTCAAACAGGCCCCTCGTGCCTGGTATTCTTGTTTGAGTGGGAAGTTGATGCAGCTTGGTTTCTCCTCATCCAAAGCCGACACCTCATTATTCTTCTTTTGCAAAGATGGCATCACTATGTACCTACTGGTCTATGTTGACGACATCATTGTGGTTAGCTCCTCCACTCGAGCCGTTGAAACCTTAGTTCAGACTCTACGCATGGATTTCGCCCTCAAAGACCTTGGTGCTCTGCGGTATTTTCTTGGCATTGAGGTATCCTCAGTTGATGATGGAATCATTTTGTCTCAAGCCAAGTATACTACAAATATTCTTAATAGAGTCAATATGGCCCAATGTAAACCCGTGGCGACTCCATTACCTGTCTCAGAGAGACTCTCTTTATACGATGGTGATCTTCTTGATCCTATGGCGGCTACTGAATACCGGAGCGTTGTTGGCGCCCTACAATATCTAACATTGACTCGACCCAATATCTCTTTTGCGGTAAACAAAGTCTGCCAATTTCTTCATGCACCGAGGACATCTCATTGGGCGGCTGTCAAACGCATACTTCGCTACTTACAGTTCACACTTCATCATGGGGTCAAGATTCGACAGTCGCCGTCGCTATTGGTTAGTGGCTTCTCGGATGCAGATTGGGCTGGCTTCCCTGATGATCGTAGATCAACTGGGGGCTTCGTTGTTTTTCTCGGGCCGAATCTCATCTCATGGAGTGCTCGGAAGCAAGCAACGGTATCTCATTCGAGCACTGAGGTCGAGTATAAATCTCTTGCCAACGCCATTGCAGAAATTATTTGGGTCTAGTCCATCCTGAAAGAGCTCGGTATTCCTCAAGATCGTATGGCCCGCCTGTGGTGTGACAATCTTGATGCCACCTATCTCTCGGTGAACCCTGTGTTTCATGCTCGGACGAAGCACATTGAAATCGATTTTCACTTTGTGCGAGAAAGGGTTGCCAGTCGTTTGTTGGACATTCGTTTCATCTCTACGCATGACCAACTTGCGGATGGTTTCACCAAAGCTATTACAGCTCGAAGACTTGAAGATTTTCGGCGCAATCTCAACGTTTGCAAGTTGTGATTGAGGGGGGGGGGGGGGGGGGTTGAGAAGATAAACTCTTTCGTTGTTATCTCTTTCTGTTGATAGCTACAGTTGTTGTATTTGGTTAGGATTGTTAGTTTAGATTCTCTTGTAATCTAACGTGTACATCATGTATGTAATCTTGTTTCGCCTATATAAATGAAGGGAGCGGTACAGCCGCACAGGAAGGTGCATTGCCTCCAAACCATTCTCACATTCATTCCTATTAAATTGTTAATGTCAGTGTTTCCCCATGGTTTTTCTTTATCTAAGGATTAGCTCATGGATTTTGGGACGAGGAATCCAAATAGAGCACATACGATGCAATGACTAGGTGTGTATGATATGCTAGAACCGTTCTTAATGAACGATAGTACTCTCTTCATTATTAAACTATTATTATTGTTGACTTCTTGAGTTACGTTTGACCGTTTATCTTATTAAAAATATTAGTTTAAATATGAAAATTAAAAGTTATGAGAAATTTTCTTAATTATAAAACAAACCGTAACAAAATATGTTTATTTTTTAAAAATAAATAAGATGAATGATCAAATATAAATCAAAAAGTCAACAAAAATAATAATATAAGAATAGAGAGAGTATTTTGGAGTTGAGGGGCATTTAATCTGAATTAAAATGCTCGGCTTATGTAATAAATGACTAAACAGACTAACCCAGCAGTTTGTACCAGCGTGATCACTGTGAGCGACCAAAAGTCCTTGGGCAGCAGCATGGAGACGAATCCGCCGAGGAGGACGACGCTTGTCCACGTGAGCACCAGGTAGCCCAGCCCATTCACGGCCATGGACAGGTAGCTCATAAACACGGCGTAGTTGTTAAGTTCCGCTTCAGGCCAGATGTTCGCAATACCCATATTACGGTCAAGGAGGTTTGCTATGACGTTTCCGATTCTTCGACTAAGCGCCTTGTTTCTCATTGCGACGTTGCCGTGAAAAGGCTGGGCTACTGCCTGCACAGTAGAACGATCCAAGATATCAGTGTGCATGCATGCTGCAAGCTCTTCGCTAGTCTTATTTAACAGAGAAAAGGATATAATAAACATACGCTATATAATTCACTGCCCCGGCCTTCGACCTTCTTGATGTGCTCTTCACGTACTTTTTGCCCTTAGTTTTCTTTATTTCATAACGAACTGGCAGCGCTCCTCGCACTATAAATATTGACTGCGAAAGTAACGAATTGTTGTTGCCGTAGCAAGGCGGAGAAGAACGCTGCTGGATCGTAGCCTGCACGCATTAGAATGGAATCGAACAGAACAAAGGCGCAGGCCTAGCCAGCACGCCGGCCCTTGCTTGGCACCTATCTCTGCTTTTGGTAAGTAAGCAAGGAAGAGAGGGATACATCGATGGGGAGGTGGGAGCAATCTGAGCATACGAGTTGCAGACTCGGCCCAGCAAGGGCCCATTAGAGCAGGAGAGCGCGGCCTAGCAAGCAACAGGGAAGCGGTTAAATCTTATAGCAACAGGCCCTGCTAATTTGTATCATTCAACTTATTATAGTTAAATCTACACAAAAAAAAAGATGACATTCGACTATATTTTAATATAAATATAATGAATGACATGTGAGTGCCATATGTCTAAGTACAAATTTAATAAAAATTGATACATTTCCCATCCAAACGCATGTTTCTTACATATATGTGCCAACGAATTGATAAGGCTATAAACTAAACAAAATATCTCTACTCTATGTTTTGGTAACATCCTCATTTTAATGACATCACTAAACTATTATAAATATTAAATTTCATATGGTATTGGTATCACCACGACCCTCTGCCCATCCCCACCATGTACTCCATCCATACGAAAATTCACATATCCAACTGTACCATACGATTTATCATGTAATATCATCAAAGTATGATACGACTAGTAGGATGGTCCGCACTTATAGAATGTTATGAAGCTAACTATTAATATCATTAGACACCCTCACTTATAAGTGTTTTTTTTTCATAATAGTCCCAAAAAATTATAGACCGTCACTTGAGTAGATCTCAAGGGCCACAACAAACTCTTGCATCCTATTGTGTAATATCTCATCAATATATTTTTTAGAACTCAATTAATATGATAGATGGTGAAAATGAAATAATACACATTAGATTTTTTTTGTCCTGTTAATCTAGATAAATCATGTAACAAAAACAAATGTAACAATCATGTGGCAAGGTGAATACACATGATAAATTTTTTTTATCCTTTCATGGGTTGTCGATAAAAAAAATATGGCAGGATGACATGGTAAGATGAATGTACTTAGATAATAATTTTTCTTATTGATATATGTGTTTAGAAAACGGAAATACATGACAGCTGATGTGCATGTCAAGTCAAATGTCGTGACATTGTCATATTAACATATGTTGAATATTTCACATGGAATTCACTCTCATTGTGATGGAACAATTACTGGACAATGCGTGGGTGGTTTCAAGCAGATCCTGTATTCGATATGTAATATACATAAATGATCAAAGACCATAGAGCTTTAGTGCTGGCCCAAGTAATTCTCTCATGATCGATACATATATGTATTATGGTACATAGACGCTGGCTAGAGGCATGCACGTCCGCCAGCAACTAAATGCATGAAATTCCATACCGGGGAAAGCGTCTCTAAAACATAAGTAAATGGTTGAATTTGATTCTTATATTACATTCTGAGGTGTAAGAGTTTGATTTAGGACTAATGTATAAGAGTCTTATAATAATTTATCAATCTATTCCAAAGGATGTGAGTTTATACTCCTTGTAAAGCTATCCAATAGTTAATTCCATCACTGGTAAGTCTCTACAATCTCGTCGTACTGATTGCCACTTCACGTCATCTCATATTTGGTAACTCTGTTCGGTAAGCCTCGTTTTTGCATCTTGTTCAGTAACTCAAGCAGTTGCTCCATCCATTGCATTGTTGTTGTCTGGTCATCAACAATACAATATCTGTCAGGTACATTGATGATTCCACTGGTGAACAACCTCGGCCTCTAAATTCATGTAAGCTTCATGACCATTGATGAGCGGATCCCCAAGGTATGAATGTTTTGGTGATTAATGACAACTATGAAAATATGGGATAATATCTACACGGGTATTGTCTATGTAGATATCATCTTGAAACTCTAATACAAATCTTATTGATGATGATGGTTGCCTTGGTGATGGATGACAATGACCACAAGCATGGAGCATGATGAGCTTGATGGAGTCCAAGGGTTGATGGAGATGGATCAAGGCTAAGGACAAGCTATGAAGCAAGTGTTTGGAACACTTGTCTAGTTGTTAGGGCTTTGAGTCCATAGGAAAAACCGGACTATCAAGAGGGTCTAGGTCATGTCTCTTTAGGTCATGCTACTCGGTGATGTGTGTGGATGCTTAGTAAAATCACAGGCACTAGATGACAGTGGAGAAGCCAAGGAGCTGTTGGAAGAAGCCGGGAAACAAAGTCAAGCGAGGACGAGAAGTTTCAACTTCTGGACAGAGAGACCAGACAGTCGGTCAGTAGTGACTAGACTATACGCTCACCAAGAGATCAGAGAGCAGTCTACGAGAAGTCTGTCAGCGCGAAGGCCCATAGAGACCGGACGGTACGGTCTGTATAGATGGGAGCTGGGACAGAGAGGTGCAGTTTCGGGTGCTCTGTGGAATCGACAGAGGTGAAGAGATCGGATGATCCGGTCCGTACAAGATCCGCTGCATACAGTGAAGCCAACGGCTCTGGGAGTCATTCCAGGAGTAACCGGACGGTCCGGTCAGGCAGTGACCGGACAGTCCGGTCAGTGTGTCCAAAAAGGTGATCTTGTGGAGCAATAGATAGTTTGAGGTTGGAAGCCTATATAACTTCATTGTTGGGGTCTTGGAGACCTCTCTTGGCCAGTGGAATTGCTAGGAGCATTTGTGAGGAGCCAAGAGGAAAAGAGAGGAGCACTAGGAGGAGATATTGGATATCTTGAGAGTGCTTGAGAGAGTAACTTGAGCATCTATCCACATCAAAGGCTAGGATGTCCTTTAGGGTGTGATCTAGGCTATTACTCTTGGTCTATGGTGAGACCTAGACCGGTTAGGTGTCGGTGATCAAGCCTATCGTGATTGGTTGAAAAGGCCGTCACAAGTTTGTACATGGTTTGAGCCCACCATTGAAAGGGGCATTGCTAGTGAGCGCCCGTGTCGGCTCGGGGAGTCCGGCAAGTTCTCGAGGGAGACGAGCTTGTGCCTTGGTGGCAATGGTGACACAACCATGTCTTCACTCCGGGATTGATTATGGCCGTGTGGGAGAACTCCACTTGGTGGCGGGAGGGACTAGCACTCCAGCGAGAGTGGTCCAACGAGGATTAGGGGAAGGCGCCATCCTTCCGAGGCCTCGAGAAAAAACCATGAGCATTCCTTGACACATCTTTACTATTCCACAATTGTGTGCTCCAGTGAATAGGTTTTCTTATGGCTTGCATAGGCTAGTGTGTTTAGCCTCCGCATTTGCACTCATCATGAACACGAGCATGTGTAGGGTCTTGGCCTACTAGAATTATTAGGTTGCAACGATTGTTGGGATCTATTGGTGTGAAATTGAAGCATTTGATATTCGTGGTCGACTTATCGATTCACCCCCCTCTCGGTACGCCTTCGATCCTTACAAGTGGTATCAGAGCCAAGTGCTCAATCTAGAGGCTTCACCGCCTTGAGTAAGGATGCCGGGAGAAATGGGAAGTGTTCTCATATTCAATGGTGAGGACTACAACCAATCAAAGGCTCATATGCAAGCCTACCTTGAGTCCCTTGATTCAGAGATATGGAAGGTGACCCATGAATCGTATGACAAAGTGAACCCACTTGATCCCAAATTCATTAAGCACAACACTAAGACCAAAAATGCTCTGTTTGCATGCATTTCTAAAGATATTTTGCTAGATTGGATGCGAGTTTGGCAACACATAGTATTTGGACTGAGATTTAGGGTATTCATGAGGGTACCAGTGATGTGAAAGAAGAAAGATACTATGTGCTGAAGAACAAGTATGATAACTTTCCTAGATTCCCAAATGAGAGAGCTAACACTATATATTCTTATTTTCATGTGCTAGTGGAGGAGATCAATGCTCTAGGGGATGACTTCAAGCTCAAGTCTGTGGAGGTGATCAGATGATTTGTGAGGCTATTCAAAGACCCCAAGTATGAGTCCATCATCACCTACACATTGCAAGGTGGCCTTAAGACCAAGACCATCAAGGACATGCTTGGGAAGATCACAGCCTTCGAGAGCTACCAGTTGGGTTTGGATGATCCTCAACCATCCAACCTAGCTCTTCAAGCCGAGAAGCAAGAGCTTAGCAAGAGCAAGAAGAGCAGGAAGAAGGTGATGATTGAAGAAGAAGATGATGATGATGACAACGAAGATGACTTGAGTGAGGACTTGGCTCTTCTCATGAAGAAGATGACGACCTTCAAGAACAAATTTGCCTCCAAGTCCAAGGGAAAATGCTTCAACTGTGGCTCCAAGAATCATTTTGTTCGGGACTGCTCCAAATCAAAGAAAGAAGCATTCAAGTTCCAAGACTCAAGTGATGAAGAAGAGGTACTTCAACAAGGAAAGGAGAAAAGGAAAAGCTAAAGCCAAATATTTTAAGAAGAAGTTCTCACGCAAGGCGCATATTGGAGAGTGGACAAGTGACAACTCAAGTGAAGCATCCTCTTCCTCAAGCGATGATGAAGAAGTGGTCAGCCTAACCATGATCAATACCACTCTACCTCGAGCTCTTCCTCCACCTCCCATGTGCCTCATGGCCACGAGCCAACTTGGGAGAGTGAGAATGAGAGCAGCGATGACAGTTATGACGAGGTGCTCTCTTGCGATAAGCTTGGGAGTATGCTTGAGCAAGCCCGCGACATCACCATCAAGAAATCCAAAATATTGAAAGTGGTAAGAAAACAATGTAAGTTGGCTAAGGATCATGTTGATGAGCTTGAGAGTGAGCTCAAGGACCTTGTCACATCTCATGAGGCCCTAAACAAGAGTTATGACAAACTCAAGGGTGATCATGTAGAGCTATGTGAGAAGTACGAGACCCTTGAACTTACTTTTGAGGCCATCAATGTTGATAACCTTGCCTCTCCCTCCTCTAGTTCATCTAAGAGTGATGCTTCTACTATGTGTGATGAACTAACCACCTCCGTCGAGGTTTCTTCTCTTGAGTCATTTATTTTGGAGGAATATCACAAGCTCAAGGAAGAGAGGAAGATGGTGATGGACAGCTTCAAGAGGCTCACACGTGATAGAGCCATCCACAAGGAGATTCTTAGGAGGAATCTTGTGAACAATGTCTCCCACCGTGGACTTGGCTCATCTCCCGCCACCATCGACATCATTAGGATGAGTGACTCCATTCCCGCTTGGGTCAAGCCCCTACTCACTGCCGACTACTATTGCGAGAGGTGTTGCAAGGATGGCCACACCATCAAGGATTATCCTGTGGTGAGAAGTTCCATTGTTTTACCTAATGCTAACTTGTTCCATGAGAACACACATTTCAAGCTTTTTAGGGACAAGAATGGCAAGGTGAAAGCAAAGGCTTTGGGACCACCAAATAAGAAGAGAAAGGTCAAGAGCATATGAGAGCCTAAATGCATAGTTGATCTTGAGAGGTCAACAAAGTACAAGTGGGTGCCCAAGAACAAGACCTAGATGATGGTGGTGGTGGTGGACCGAGAGTTTACTTGAAGATCAAGTGAAGTCCACCACAAGTGATATGGACCTCAATGACATATCTACTCATGAGGGAGGTATCCGTGTGTGTTTGTTCTTGGTAGTTGTAGCGTGTTCTTTCTTTTGTTGCATTGCATGGTAATTAGGACTCCTTTGTGACTAGTATGTCTTGCATCCATGCATGTGTAAATAACAAAAAGAAAAGCACATAAAAATTAGTTAATGTCTAACCCACTCAAGATAGCTATAAGCAAGGGGGAGTACTTGAGATGGTGGTTTGACTTCTCTCAAGGCAAGGGTATGGCTTATAGTGAGTAAGCTTGGGAGGGGCTCAAACTTGACATTGTTAGGTTTCCTTTGTGCCTTGTTTAATATTGTTTACATTCACATGGCATGTTTTCTTTCATTGCATATGTAAAATGCTTTTTGCATGCATCATATTGGGAACACAAAGGAAGCTTTTTTCACTTGGAGAAGATTTGTGCCTCATGATCAATATGAGAATACATCTCCTTAAGTGTGACCAAAGGAAAGGATTGTTCTTCATGCCCATTGAGCAAGCTCTTCTGAACTCCGAGGTTAAATCCACTCACGCGGTTCATGGACTAAGGCTCATACATACCCATTTGGTTCTTAATTGCCTTGGTTCTTATTTGCTTGATTCTTTATTTGGCATTTGCAAAAATTATAAGGCCATATAGAGCCACTATTTGAAAAGGAGTCTTTGAGAGTTCCCTTCATGCTCCAAGTGTAGTGTGTAATTGGGTGTTGAGTGACAGCACTTGGAAACTGGAGAAATTCCTTGATTCAGTGAAATCCTGGTAGTGACCGTACAGTTCGTTCTTGCTCTAGTGCACAGTGCTTCGGGGCGACTGGAAATGGACACAGGATGTTCTTGTCCTAAAGATGGTACGGTCAGGTCTATGCCCTATTCTGTTTTTCAGAACCCTATTTTTCTAGGACTCTCAGAGTGATCGGACGGTATGGTGTAATGACAGGATGGTCCGGTCACTATGTTGAAAATGAGAGTATTGTCTTCAATCTGGACCGTTGATCGCATTCTTGATTGATCTTGGCCGTCGATCCCCTTTGACCTAAGTCAAAATCGGGGAGACCCCTTTGTCTTTGTCTTCGTTCTCTCCCCGACGCCAAGAGCTTGCCCTGGACGCCGCCTCCATTGATCTTGCCGTCTCCACGCCGCCATCCGCTGAGTCATGCTCACCCGCGTGCCCGCACCGCTGCTACCTCACCCGCTCGTACGTTGTCGTGCTGCACGCCACAAACCCTAGCCATTGCCGCCACACAAAGCCACTCAGCCCAGCACCAGAGTCGCCACCTCTACCTCATCGCCGTTGTTGCTTGCTCCTCTGCCGCGCGTCGCTGTTTTGCCGCCGTGCTACTCTCCTTGCGTGCGCACACCTCTAGAGCCGCAGCCAGCTCTCCCCCCACCTCGCTGAGGTCCACTACCAAGTGCAAAGCTTGCTCTTTTCCCTTCTCCATTGCCGGCGACAAAAGGTCCAAGTTTGAAGTGATCGGCTTCGTGTTCTTGTGGCTCTGGACCTCGTTAATCTCAGGGTATCATGTTACTATCTCCCATTCATCGTATTATGCCCTATTGTTCGAGCAATTCCCGTAATTAGTGCAATTAGATTAATGCCTACTCTTTAATTGCATTAAGGATAATTGGCTCAACCTAGTTTGCAATTAAATTCCATGCCTATCTGTCAAGTGCAATTCTAGAGCTGTCTCTAATTTAGTCTAAAGTTAGATTAATTGCCTTTATTTGATTGTACACTAGATGATTCGCACCAGCCACATATAGTCGATGATCACTGTTGTTACTTTGCATATTTGTCCAGTGATCATGTCCTTTCATTCAGTGCTAGGATTTTTATTATGCATTCTTATCTAGCGGTGCTTTGCTTATAGATCATATTAGGTTCTATGCTTATCCTATCCCTACCTATGTATGTGTAGTGACAACAGTCAGCAGCAGTAATAGCAGGAGGACAGGATAAGGGTAAGGGCATGATGCCAGAGAATCCTAGAGGCAAGAAGAGGACCAGACTAGACCCAGAGTCTGAGAGATCTAGACAGATAGCTCGGCACCTGGATGCTATAGAGCAGTCACGGAGGACACCAGGAGCCGTACTGATCACAGGGACACAGACTGATGATCAGAGCCGTAGGAGGAGCACCAGACAGAGGATAGCAGTCCCAGAGCTATAACAGGTGTGAGACTGCCACCTTGGACGTAGGGTACTCCGACTTCTCGTCAGGGGAGATCATCGAGGACTGCAAAGCAGGGATCGTCCAAGAAGCAGGAGGAGTCCGAGGAGGAGGTGATAGGAGAGTCAGAGTTAGAGTCAAAGTACTCAGAGGAGGAGGAGCCAGTGCAGCCAGAGTACACAAGACCACAGCAGAGGTCAGCTCACCGAGTTCGAGACCCGCATTGCACTGTGCTGTGTGCACCAGGAGACTGTAGGGGCTGGTAGCCTCAGTAGGAGAGAGGGACATACTTGAGGTTCCTGCCAGGAATCTCAAGGTGAGTCGCCTCGTACCTTTCGAGTAGTGGGTTCCAGTCCCCAGGGATCCCGCTTGAGGAGATAGGTACTGGACCAGTCTCTAGAGGAGGATTGGTGATGGTTTGAGACACTACCTTGCCAGGAAGGGCAGGTCTGGACTGTTCGTGCCACAGCAGTATGCCACCTATCAGGCTATGAGGAGAGCCACATGCACAGACATGGGCAGTACTTCAACTACGTGCCTGGCCTAGCAGAGTTGGTCACCAGTCCTTACAGGTATAGAGAGGACATAATGATGGTGTTGTACGCTTCACTGTGGGTAGCCAGAGATCACTCAGGGATCTGGTTCATGTTCAGAGGGGAGCCCCAACCCTTGACTAGAAAGGACTTGATAGCTGCACTATGACTAATTGCATCAGATCTACAGTGGTACAGGAGTGCCTACGGAACTTAGGCACCACCTCACAAACTACAGGGAGGGATGTTACCTCCAGACGACATGGTGTTAGTTGCCTTTCCACCACCTCACACCCTAGACTTTTGACAGACGTCTTGCTAGACTCACTACAGAGGCAAAGGTGGTTAGGACAATAGTCACTAGGACTATTATTCTGAGGTCTGGCTATAGGAAGGAGTTCACACTTCTGCACCAGTGGACAGTCGCAGCTATGATGAGGAGACAACAGTTTGACCTGACAAACTTGATGATTGCTGAGATGGAGGAGGTTATCTCTGAGAGAGTAGGAGGACATCACATAGTTTATGGACCTTACATTTGTTACCTTCGGAGGAGAGTAGGACTTGTGATAGAGGAGCAGTACAAGGTGTTCCCTAAGGTCACCACCAGCTACGCACCTCGAGTCCCCAGGGGATCACAACCAGCCTGTAGCCAGCAGATAGACGAGCAGGAGTCGCTGCAAGTCACTCATGAGAAGGACGCTCATCCAGATACGGTGGTTGCTAAGTCGGCCAGTACAGGTGCACCACCTTAGCCAGCACCCACACAAACAGATCACGCCTCCACTATAGCAGCGCTAGCAGGACGTCTCAGTGACTTCATCTAGAACACCACTGAGGAGAGGCGTCAGATCATGGATGTGCTGAGGGCACAGTCAGAGCTCCAGAGACAACAGATGATGGTGATGACACACCTATTGAGCCAGATGTCAGAGCTTACACGAGGACAATCCAGTCAGCAGACATGAGTTCCTATACTACCACAGGCTCAGCAGTTTCAGTCACAGGGAAGCCCCTTCACTGCTATGATGACGACATAGGCCAGTGGCTTGTCATCACACCTAGGGGAGTTACCGATACGGGGAGCAGGACAATCTTTCTCACCGACACAGTTCTCCCTAGTGTCAGCTTTCTCAGAGTCTGCGCTCTTCACTTCACCTGCTCAGTCCACCGCTTCTCCGATGGTAGGACCTTCTACCTCCAAGCAGCTGCCAGTCAGGAGTCTAACCTTCTCAGATATTGTTCACACCACTCAGGCAGCCCCATAGACAGCCACAGCTACTAGCTCAGCTCTACCTTCTTCTGGTACAGACTCTACGCTTGTTACACCGCAGGTAGTAGAGGATCTTGTCCGAGGAGGCTTCACTCAAGAGGACGTGGCAGATCCCACTCTACTTCAGGCTTCAATTGCACAGGAGACGGCCACAGTCACACCAGCTCAGGATAGAGGGTCCGAGTCACCAGAGGATCTTGCATACTTTGAGCAGCTCGATGCTCAGGTGACACAGGCTCAGGCAGAGTAGCAGGATCCAGCACAGGAGCAGTCCAGCGCAGAGCCTTCAGAGGACGTCGCTACACCATCACCTCCTACGACCTCGAGCACTTAGTTAATTTTCCCTCTCTTTTTGGTGCTTGTTGTCAAAGGGGGAGATGATGTGGACAAGGGTTCCCGATCTTCCGATAGGTTCTGATAATCTTGATTAAGGCGGAGGCGATACACAAATCGATCCGGCTTCCGAACGACACGTTCTGAACCCCGCAATCGCAGCACAACGTCTCCTCTGGTTATCAACCGTTCAAGAACGATTGACCTCGCCGAGAAGGCTTATCCTTGCCTGCAAATCAAGAACACAAGCAAGAACAAAGAACAATGCAACACAATTGCAGATGTATGATTAAACTCTCAAAGTTGGGGTGTCACAAATCGATGAACGGCGACACTGTTTATGAACAGAATTGATCTAAGCAAAACTCAAACCCTAATGGTGCGGCGGCGGCTGTATATAAAGACCCTAGGGTCGTGCAAGACCCTCTGGACGTGCCCCTAATTGGGCTCAACTAGATACAAAGCCCAAAGGCCAAAAATAGGCGACACAGCACCGACACAGATTCTGGACTCTCTCTTGTTTTGACGATTCCTGATAACTCCGGATGAATTTTGATATGAGGCTGGCGGCATTGGAAAGGTCTTCTCCTTATCTTTCCATGCATATGTAGAACATCCGAATCCGAGTCCGTATGCGTCCTGGGCGACTGTTTTAGTACAGACTGGTGCTGGGCCCCGAAACAGACTCGAAGTCGGTTTTGATTGGGCCTCCACTTTGGCTTCCAACCCTTGCTGGTCCTCCACGGTCCCAACTCCTCCTCCCATCATCTCCTGGTCCTCTCCATGGTTTCTAATCATAAAATAATCATTAGGTAGCAAACCATTCTCAAAAGTAACATATAGCGAAGAACGTAGGAACGAGGTCACCTCTAAATTTAGTCGTCGTGCACGAGCTCTAGTTATTGGACCTTGCAAGTACATAATTGGAGGAGTGTTGTGTGTATCCATAGGAGTGATGTCCGCATCATCCTCCCCCTCTTGAAGTGGAGTCGTCCTCGACTCGAGCTCATCCTCTTCTTCCAAGTATGGTTTCAAATCTGAAATGTTAAAAGTAGGACTAACCCCGAACTCGGGAGGCAACTCAAGTTTGTATGCATTATCATTAATCTTCTCCATTATTTTGAATGGACCATCAGCTCTAGGCATTAGTTTAGACTTTCTCAATTCTGTAAATCTATCCTTCCTTAAGTGTAACCACACTAAATCTCCTACATCAAGCTTTACTTCCTTTCTACCCTTACTACCAGCAATTTTATACTTTTCATTCATCTTTTCAATGCTAAGTCTAGTGGTCTCATGCATTTGCAAAATAAATTCATCACGCTCCTTAGCATCAACATTAACTCTCTCATTAATAGGTAGAGGAAGTATATCAAGTGGAGTACGGGGATCAAAACCATACACTACCTTGAATGGACTTACCTTGGTAGTAGAATGTGTTGCCCGATTATAAGCAAACTCAACATGAGGTAAGCATTCTTCCCATTGCTTCAAATTTTTCTTCAAAATAGCTTGCAACATAGTACCCAAATTGCGGTTCACAACCTCAGTTTGTCCATCAGTTTGTGGATGACAAGTTGTAGAAAATAGCAACTTTGTACCCAACTTATTCCAAAGCGTGCGCCAAAAATGACTCAAGAATTTTGCATCACGATCTAAAAAAATAGTAGAAGGCATACCATGCAAACGTACAATTTCTTTGAAAAAAAGATCAGCAATATAACTAGCATCATCAGTTTTATGACATGGTATAAAGTGTGCCATCTTGGAAAAACGATCCACAACAACAAAAATACTATCGCTCCCCCTCTTAGTCCTAGGCAGTCCTAAAATAAAGTCCATAGAAATATCCGCCCAAGGAATAGAAGGAACAGGAAGTGGCATGTATAAACCATGTGAATTCAATCGAGACTTAGCTTTTTGACATGTAGTGCAGCGAGCAACAAAACGCTCAACATCTTTCCTCATCCTTGGCCAAAAGAAGTATGTGGCCAAAATATCCTCTGTCTTCTTAGCACCAAAATGACCCATCAATCCACCTCCATGCGCCTCCTGCAACAACAAAAGACGAACGGAACCAACTGGAATGCATAGGCGGTTAGCTTTAAACAAGAAACCATCATTCAACACAAATTTGTGCCAAGCACGACCTTCTTTACAGTGCAGCAATACATCTTTAAAATCAACATCAGCAACATATTGTTCTTTAATTGCCTCAAGTCCAAAAATTCTACAATCAAGTTGAGACAACAAAGTATATCGCCTAGATAAAGCATCAGCAATCACATTATCCTTCCCTTTCTTATGTTTAATAATATAAGGAAAAGACTCAATAAACTCAACCCATTTAGCATGTCTACGGTTCAAATTGCATTGAGAACGAATATACTTAAGTGATTCATGATCAGAATGAATAACAAATTCTTTGGGCAACAAATAATGGCGCCACGTCTCTAAAGAACGTACAAGTGCATATAGTTCCTTATCATACGTGGAATAATTCAAAAGAGGCCCAGTAATTTTCTCACTAAAGTATGCAACAGGTTTACCATCTTGCATCAAAACACCACCAATGCCTATACCACTAGCATCATATTCAAGCTCAAAAGTCTTATCAAAATTAGGTAATTGCAGCAATGGTGCATGTGTAAGTTTGTTCTTCAAAGCATCAAAAGACTCATGATGTACCTTACCAAAATAGCAGTCAACGCCCTTCTTTGTCAACTCATGCAATGGTGCAGCAATGGTGCTGAAATCTTTGACAAAGCGATGGTAGAAACCTGCAAGACCAAGAAAACTCCTCACCTGTGTGATAGTTTTTGGTACAGGCCAGCTCTTTATGGCTTTAATCTTCGCCTCATCCACCTCAATTCCCTGTGGAGTCACAACATAGTCAAGAAAAGAGACTCGATCCGTGCAAAAGGTGCACTTCTCAAGGTTACCAAATAAACGTGCAACTCGCAAAGCATCAAAAACAGCACGCAAATGAATCATATGATCATCCATGGATTTGCTATAAATCAAGATATCATCAAAGTAAACAACCACAAATTTGCCAATAAAAGGTCTTAAAACCTCATTCATCAAACGCATGAAAGTACTGGGTGCATTAGTCAACCCAAAAGGCATTACTAACCACTCATACAACCCGAATTTGGTTTTGAAAGCTGTCTTCCATTCATCTCCAAGTTTCATTCTAATTTGATGGTATCCACTACGCAAATCAATTTTAGTGAAAATTATAGCACCACATAACTCATCAAGCATGTCGTCTAGCCTAGGAATAGAATGACGATACCTAATAGTAATGTTATTAATGGCTCTACAATCTATACAAATACACCAAGAACCATCTTTCTTAGGAACCAAAAGTACAGGAACAGCACAAGGACTAAGTGATTGACGAACATAACCACGATCCAAAAGGTCTTGGACTTGTCGTTGTATCTCCTTAGTCTTCTCAGGGTTGGTCCTATAAGCAGCACAGTTTGGTAAAGTAGCACCAGGAATCAAATCAATTTGATGCTCAATCCCTCTCAAAGGTGGCAATCCCGGGGGTATCTCAGCTGGGAAAACATCCTCATACTCCTGCAAAAGGTTAGTGACAGCAGGAGGCAAAGCACTAGAAGCAATATCACCAAGCGAAAACAAGGCTTGTTTGCATATCAAAGCATAGCAAATATCATCAGTAGAAATTTCAGCAAGCTCAGATTTTGTGGCAAGACATGAACGACCTTGTAATTTAATTGCAGCACTCTTAGAACTTGAAGAATCATTAACATTACTTGGTGTAGAAGCAGAATTAACAGGTTGCTGAATTTCAGGGATTTTATTTTTCAAACTAGCAGCTCGTTCTAAATTAGCTTGTACAATTTCAGCAGGGGTCATTGATAACAAAGTAATTTTAGTTCCTTTATGCATAAAAGTGTACTTATTACTTTTACCATGGTGTACAGCATCATTATCAAATTCCCAAGGTCTACCCAATAGAAGTGAACAAGCTTGTATGGGTACAACATCACAATCAACAGAATCCACATAGGAACCAATGGAAAAAGGAACTCTGCAAGTTTGTATTATCTTAGCTTTTCCAGAGTCATTTAACCACTGAATGTAGTATGGATGTGGATGTGGGCGTGTGGTCAAATCAAGCTTCTTAACCACATCAGAACTCACCAAATTGTTGCAGCTTCCTCCATCAATGATGACACGTGCTCGACGGTTCTTGATGACGAAGAAAATCTGGAACAAATTATGTCGTTGCATCATCTCGGGCTGCTGGATTTGTGTGCTAAGCACACGCTGCACAATAATATTCATATAGCCCGTGGTATCTCCGCCTCCAAGAACAAGGTCACCGCTGGTGGCAGCGACATCCTCCTCCTCATCCTCCACATCGGAGGTGCTCATGTAACCGCCATCATCTGTCGCCACATATGCCCGCCTACTTGGGCAATCTTTCTACACATGGCCAAGACCATGGCAGCGGTGGCACTGAATCCCTGTAGTGTGTCCCGTCGAAGCAACAGAGGAGGCACTACTAGCCGGTACCTGCACAGAATTTTTACCTGAGCGCGTAGAAGGGCCAGGGGCTGATCTTGGTGCTGCAGAAACAACACTAGCTGGTGGGGACGGCAGGAAAGATGGCTTGGGCAGCCCCAAAGTCCCCATCGGCTGTGGTGGGTAGAAATTCCTGGACTTGCTGTACTCCTCAAAAGCCTGGAAAAGTCCCTGTGATTCTTTCTCTGCAAGCATAGCATACTGGAAACACTGGTTGAGGCTATAAAATTCTTTATAATCAAGGATGTCCTGAATTTCTTTTCTCAAACCAGAATAAAAGCGGCAAATCTGGTCCTCTACTTTTTCAACCACAGCACAACGAATCAAACCCTTCTGAAGCTCACTAAAATACTCCTGAACAGTTTTATCTCCTTGATCTAAACGCTGCAGTTTATTACGAATTTCTCTATAAAAGAAGGAGGAACAAAACGATCACGCAACCTTAAGTTCTTCCCAAGTAGTAGACAAATCGGTTTCAGCAGCTAGACCACTCCACCAAACAATAGCAAAGTCCTTAAACTCACTAGTGGCTTGTCTAACTCTATGTTGTTCAGGAACAAGGTGGGCATTAAATTTTTGTTCTATCGTCATTTCCCAATCAAGGTAAGCATCACCATCGTACTGACCCAAAAACGAAGGAATGGAAAACTTAATTTTAGCATACGGATCATCTGGAGCATGGTTACCTTGTGTGCGACGGTTGTGGTTGTGGAAATCACCCATACCTTGAGGGTTACGTTGCAAACAACGTCGTAACTTTGCGGTCCTTGTAGCTGACCTATCGACGGTGCCATCAGCCTTATACACCGTTGCTTCATCATGATCGTCTTCAACGTCGTTGTTGGTGTTGGTGTTGGTGTTGGTGTTGGTGTTGGTGTTGGTGTTGGTGTTGGTGTTGTTGTTGGTCTTGTGAGCGGTCTCCAATTCGACAACCTGATCGGTTAGCTTAGAGACTCTCTTATCCAACCGCTCAATGCTTTCTCCCAGGTGAAGCTTGATGACGGCGTCGGTGACGGCCCTGGTGATCGTCTCTGCCAAATCACTCTGAACCGCCTGCAAAGCCTTCTGTAACTGATTTTGGCTCACGCACTCATCCAATTTTGAGAGCGAAGCACCCTCTCCATTGCTTCCTGACATCAGAAACACCAAAACAGGAAACAAAAAGTGAAGGTTATCCCTACAAAACTACTAAGCAGTGGTGCCTCACAACACAGCAAAAGAAAGCTTCTTGCAAAGCTCTTACAAAGTTCTGAAAACAATAAAGCGAAGGATACCAGGGAGAAGTTTTCCACGATTGCAAGGTTTACAAAATAACCTATGTGCTGTCCAGGAGAAGTATGTAGAGCTAGGAAGGCCAAATATATATATATGAGTGGCACACAAATCAAAAACAGATAGTAAAGCTGAATAAGTGCCCAAGTAACTTGTACCTAGTTGCTGGTCTAACTATGTCCTAGAACAGTAGTGATAGCAAAGAAGAAACAAGGAGACAAAGGGACACAGTCGATAACAGGGGGCTTAGTGTAAAACAGCCAAACTCAGAAATTTCAGGGGGCTAGATGGAGCACTAGCACTAGTTCCCGATCTTCTGATAGGTTCTGATAATCTTAATTAAGGCGGAGGCGATACACAAATCGATCCGGCTTCCGAACGACACGTTCTGAACCCCGCAATCGCAGCACAACGTCTCCTCTGGTTATCAACCGTTCAAGAACGATTGACCTCGCTGAGAAGGCTTATCCTTGCCTGCAAATCAAGAACACAAGCAAGAACAAAGAATTTTGCAACACAATTACAGATGTATGATTAAACTCTCGAAGTTGGGGTCTCACAAACCGATGAACGGCGACACTGTTTATGAACAGAATTGATCTAAGCAAAACTCAAACCCTAATGGTGCGGTGGCGGCTGTATATAAAGACCCTAGGGTCGTGCAAGACCCTCTGGACGCGCCCCTAATTGGGCTCAACTAGATATAAAGCCCAAAGGCCAAAAATAGGCGACGCAGCACCGACACAGATTCTGGACTCTCTCTTGTTTTGACGATTCCCGATGACTCCGGATGAATTTTGATATGAGGCCGGCGGCATTGGAAAGGTCTTCTTCTTATCTTTCCGTGCATATGTAGAACGTTCAAATCCGAGTCCGTATGCGTCCTGGGCGATTGTTTTAGTACAGACTGGTCCTGGGCCCCGAAACAGACTCGAAGTCGGTTTTGATTGGGCCTCCACTTTGGCTTCCAAGCCCTTGCTGGTCCTCCACGTTCCCAACTTCTTCTCCCATCATCTCCTGGTCCTCTCCATGGTTTCTAATCATAAAATAATCATTAGGTAGCAAACCATTCTCAAAAGTAACATATAGCGAAGAACGTAGGAACGAGCTCACCTCTAAATTTAGTCGTCGTGCACGAGCTCTAGTCATTGGACCTTGCATATCCAGAATTGGAGGAGTGTTGTGTGTATCCATAGGAGTGATGTCCTCATCAGGAGAAGACATAGAGATAGGGGGAGTGTGATTCTATGACGATCGAGATAGTAGTCTTGTATCTAGGGGGAGTATATGTGGTATACCGGTTTTGGGTGTTAAATACATTTGGAGATCTTTATTTTGATGGGCTTATCGATTTTCGTGGATTTTGATGAGTCATGGTTTTCAATCGCTCATGTTTTGACTTGTCATGGTCTCACTTGGTTTATTTACATATGTAGTGCTCTATCTTCCTTCTATTATCTTGTATGCCTGTGTGTGATTCCATGATGATGATTGCTTGCTCTTAGTTCCTTGCATGTTTATGCTAACGTGTTGCACGTCGTCATTCATGTGTTGTATTGCATGTCCTTATGCTTTATTTAAAATCCTAACATGACATGCATGCATTATTATCTAGAGTGTGCTTTTCTCTCTTTACCCATTTAGCTCTTGATGATGCTTGATTGTGTAGGACCTTGTTCGTTCTTTACTTATGCCCTTGAGGTTCCTCTCGATCGTAGTGTAGCTCTTTTAGCCTTGATATTTTTATGATAAGTAGTAGTTGTGATCAATCACCAAAATGGGGGAGATTGTAAGCTTCATGACCATTGATGAGTGGATCCCCGAGGTATGAATGTTTTGGTGATTAATGACAACTATGAAAATGTGGGATAATATCTATACTAGTGTTGTCTACGCAGATATCATCTCTAAACTCTGCTACAAATCTTATTGATGCTGATGGTTGCCTTGGCAATGGATGACAATGACCACAAGCATGGAGCTTGATGAGCTTGATGGAGTCCAAGGGTTGATGGAGATGGATCAAGGCTAAGGACAAGCTATGGAGCAAGTGTTTGAAACACTTGCCTAGTTGTTAGGGCTTCGTGTCCATAGGAAAAACCATACTATCAATGGGGTCCAGGTCATGTCTCTTTAGGTCATGCTAGTCGGTGATGTATGTGGATGCTTAGTGAAATCACAGGCATTAGGTGACAATAGAGAAGTGATGAGGACATCACTCCTATGGATACACACAACACTCCTCCAAATTTGGACTTGCAAGGTCCAATGACTAGAGCTCGTGCACGACGACTAAATTTAGAGGTGAGCTCGTTCCTACGTTCTTCGCTATATGTCACTTTTGAGAATGGTTTGCTACCTAATGATTATTTTATGATTAGAAACCATGAAGAGGACCAGGAGATGATAGGAGAAGGAGTTGGGAACGTGGAGGACCAGCAAGGGCTTGGAAGCCAAAGTGGAGGCCCAATCAAAACCGACTTCGAGTCTGTTTCGGGGCCCAGGACCAGTCTGCACTAAAACAGTCGCCCAGGACACATACGGACTCGGATTTGGACGTTCTATATATGCACGGAAAGATAAGGAGAAGACCTTTCCAATGCCGCCGGCCTCATGCCAAAATTCATCCGGAGTCATCAGGAATCGTCAAAATAAGAGAGAGTCCAGAATCTGTGTCGGTGCTGCGTCGCCTATTTTTGGCCTTTGGGCTTTGTATCTAGTTAAGCCCAATTAGGGGCACGTCCAGAGGGTCTTGCATGACCCTAGGTTCTTTATATACAGCCGCCGCCGCACCATTAGGGTTCGGGTTTTGCTTAGATCAATTCTGTTCATAAACAGTTTCGCCGTTCATCGGTTTGTGAGACCCCAACTTCGAGAGTTTAATCATACATCTGCAATTGTGTTGCATTCTTTGTTGTTCTTGCTTGTGTTCTTGATTCGCAGGCAGGGATTAGCCTTCTCGGCGAGGTCAATCGTCTTTGGACGGTTGATAACCAGAGGAGACGTCGTGCTGCGATTGCGGGGTTTAGAACGTGCTGTTCTGAAGCTGGATCGATTTGTGTGTCGCCTCCGACTAAATCAACTTATCAAGAACCTTTCGGAAGATAGGGAACCCTTGTTCACATCAAGAAGCCAAGGAGCTTTTGGAAGAAGCCGGGAAACGAAGTCAATCCAAGGAGCACTAGGAGGAGATATTGGATATCTTGAGAGTGCTAGAGAGAGTAACTTGAGCATCTATCCACATCAAAGGCTAGGATGTTCTTTAGGGTGTGATCTAGTTTGTTACTCTTGGTCTATGGTGAGATCTAGACCGGTTAGGTATCGGTGATCGAGCCTATCGTGATTGGTTGTAAAGGCCGTCACAAGTTTGTACACGGTTTGAGCCCACCGTTGAAAGGGACATCGCCAGTGAGCGCCCGTGTCGGCTCAGGGAGTCCAGCAGGTTCTCGAGGAAGACGAGCTTGTGCCTTGGTGGCAATGGTGACGCAACCATGTCTTCACTTCGGAAGTGATTGTGGGCTCGTGTGGGAGAACTCCACTTGGTGGCGGGAGGGACCGGTACTCCGGCGGGAGTGGTCCAACGAGGATTAGGGGAAGGCGCCATCCTTCCGAGACCTTGAGAAAAAACCATGAGCATTCCTTGACCCCTCTTTACTATTCCACAATTGTGTGCTCTAGTGAATAGGTTGTCTTATGGCTTGCATAGGCTAGTGTGTTTAGCTTTCAGATTTGCACTCATCATGAACACTAGCATGTGTTGGATCTTGGCCGACTAGAATTGTTAGGTTGCAACGATTGTTGGGACCTAGTGGTGTGAAATTGAAGCATTCAATATTCATTGTCGGATTACCGATTCAACCCCCCCCCCCCCCTCTCGATTCACCTTCGGTCCTTACAAGTTAATAATTATATCTTCAAACTCCAAAGACATATGACCGATGTGTTTTTCTTTTGTCAACATGTTTTTAGAGCTTGTATTAATTGATAGGATATATGACCAATGTAAAGTATCTCATTTTTTATGATACATAAAATTATGTCTTTTTGACTTCTATCATTGTTCCATCAAATTCATGTTTCTTCTTTTCTTGATTATGCCTTCTTGTTTTATAATCGATCTTATATCCCTTCAGAACAAAATAAAAGAAGGAATCACTAGTAGAAATCTGCACAACTATAATGTTTTGCTAACAACATTTTGAAAATGCGTCATAGAAGACGACTCTACTATGACAAAAAAATAGTGGAGCGTCGCGGTAGACAAGTGACAAATTTTTTGTGACGAAATTTATGACGAAGTCTGAAATGGGGTCATAGAAGAGAAAACCCAGAACATCATAGAACACCAGCCCATCCGCGCTACAGTTTTGTTATAGTTTCGATTCGTCATAGAGCCGCACCAGCTGACACGTGTGCCATATGTTGGTCCAACATTCTAACGTGGTCTGAGAAACGTGTGCTAGGTCCACATGCAAGCTCTCTCGATCCACCTAGGCTCACACTTTAGTGCTCTTGATCCAACGTGGCAACGGGTCCACCAGCCCCACATGTAAGAACTATAGGTCCATCATTGCACTGGGTCCATATGTCAACAATCCCTTTTTAATTAAAGTTCAGATGGGTCGGTCTATGGGGTCCACATGTAAGCACTAGCATCGTCGTGGAAGTCGAGGTCGTCGACATGGGGTAGGTGGTCCCGCTGGCATCGATGCAGTGGGCCTCGAGGTGGTCAGCGCGGGGCGGGTGGTCAAGCCGGTGTCGATGAAAAGTCGCACATCCTCTAGATGTGGATAGGCGATATGAGTGGATGCCAAGGTGGTCCACAACTTAGTTTGGGCCCATGACTAAATAATGGGGGGAGAGAAAGAGCGCGCAGGGGTTGGGCCCGGAGGCCCCTTTGTGATAATTAACATAGAGTGATAATGTTTAAAAATTGTGATAATTAAGAAGCATAATGTAAATACATGATAAAAAAAACATTGATAATGAATAGGGTCACTCAGTCGCTCCTCCAACCCATGCTCCAATCAAGCCTGCGGTGCTCGTCGATGTTGTGTTGCTAGACTGGCTCGACCCCTTCCATGGTAGCATTGCGGAGGATCACCGCAACATGGAGACGAATGCCCCACATTGTGCCCGCCTCGAACTGGCAGACAAGGTAGTGGTATCGCTTCATCCCGGACGGGGTAGTCATAATAGAGACGCGCAGGCGGGGCAAACCGTCATCCTTGAACGACGCCTCATCCTTGTCGTCGTCGCTGTCCGGGTGGCGCCGCACACGGCTGGGACCAACACCACCTGGGGATGGACCGCGCACATGGAGGTGAACGGCTGGTGAGGGTGGGGCAGGAGCAGGAATAGGTGACCAAGGTCCGGGTGGCACCGCCGGAGATGCCGCCTGATGCTGCTCGCGTGCCAAGGTCGCCTGCCTTTCCGCCAGGAGCATCACCGTGCCGAGGCCACACGGCATCAGCATGAGGGCAAATCCGCCCAGTCAGCGGTACGCCGATGGAGACGATGGAGGCAACAAAGAGTGGGACGACAACGAGCACGGAGAAGATCGTCCCAACGGATCCATGGTCATGCACGGAGGAGAGGGCCGACTAAGGCGAGGGGCGAGGAAGGCGAGAGGAGTTTGGTTATGCAAGAATGGCGAGGAAGGCGATGGGAGAGACCACTTGTTTATAGGCGGGGACGGCCAATAACCATTGGGTCAACTAAATTGTGTGACATCCCCGATGTCACTAAAGTCTAATTTTTGGCTTTTGGATTAATTAAAGTTAACTTTTAAATTTTAAAAGGAATGAGACTCAAGTTTTGAAATAAATTTCAAAACAAAAGTGACCTAACCAAACTTCACATTCTTTATCCAAGTATAAAAATAGAATTTTGGAGGAATTATGAGCATTTTATGTCCCTCCTAAGTTGGTCAAATGAAGCAAACAAGCGTAGAAACGGTACCCTATTGAAATTTAAATAATTCAAATTCTGAAAGTGAACATGGAACTTTGTCTTGCCTACCATTTACTACTCAATTTAATGAGAATCATATATCTTGGGTTCGAATTTATAAGTTAGGGAAGACCTCCTTTTGGAATTTCTAAGAAAGAAAGTTTAAATAGAAATTCAGACCGAATTGATTGGCTGTGGCCACTTAGCCCTCTTGGAAATTGAATAACTTACTTTATGTTTCACTCCATGAACTACATCATCCAATATCTTATACTACACATATTGGTCTACCATTATGCCAAATCTCATCTAATTTTGAGTTTGTTTGATACTCCAAATCTCATTTGCAAACTGCTTAAGTGTTAAGCTTCTTCAGGGATCATGGTCATTTATCCCTTTTCTTTATTGCTTAATTTCCAACCTGTAGAATACCTTGAACTACATCATCCATGTTTTAGTTCTACACTTTTTTCTCATCATATATGCCAAGCCCCTATTAAGTTTGACTTTGGTTGATGCCTCAATTAGAATTTCAAACTACCAACATTTTCAGCTTAACCCGACTTCCCGAAAATTTTCCGGTCTGCATGGACAGTTAGTCCTTTTGTAAATTCTCTAAATTCCTGATACATTGGTTTCCAAAAGGACATCATGGATGGTAGTGTTCTACATATATTGGTCATCATGTGAGTGAAGCCGATCTCGAAATTCTACTTTGATTAATGCCTTAAATTATGGTCCCAAATTGCTTCATTGTTCACTATTTTCAGCATTCAGAAAAAAAATTCTCCAAATCACTTAATCAACTAGCCATTTTCAAAATTCAATAACGCACAGCTCGACCATAACATCTCTACATGTTTTCACCATCATGTTGGACATGTAAAAATATAATTTTAAGGAATTTATCAGAATTTGTTTTAAACAAGTATAAATGGCCCTAAAACTTATGGAAATGCAGAAAAAACAGTTTTTAGTCCAGGATTTTTCATAATTGTTAAAAGCATAATCTCAGAAAACTTTGTATACAAACATTGCTCCAAATTTCATTCCACACACCAACAAAAATTGGCAGCTCAAACAAAAATTCGGAAGAGCCGGCATTGACTGCAACAGTAGGGAGGCAGATTTTTTTCAACTCGGCGGGACCCACTATTCATTTCTCTCCCTCTCCAAATCCATTGCACCACCGTGCCATTCCAGGGAGCAGCCAGCGCAGCTTGAGGCAGCAGACCACTGCTCTTGGTCAAGTCTTTGCCTTCTCCATTTTTCTTCTTCTTTCTTCTTCTTCCTTTGATCTTCTCTTTGGAGCCAACAACCATGGCAAGCATCAATAGCTCGAGCTCCACCGCCGTAGACAAGCCACCCCGGCCAACCAGCCCTGCAAGGAGCAGCGCAAGGAAGCTCTGAAGGTTTACCAATCCCCTCTACGCCAGGCAAATCAATGTTCTTCTCCAACACCGGTGAACCCGCACGCCACCGTTTCATCGCCGATTCTTCCTCCACGGTGAGCTTCCACTCGATAAATCCTACATGAATCTTCCTCACATCACTTAGCATCCACTTGTTTCATCTCTCATGCAATCTCGTTGCCGGAATCCTCAGAAATCGACGTTTTCTGGCCCCCGGCAATATGCTCAGTTCTGTTTTTACTGTTCACACAAAAATCAGAAAAATAAGAAAAGTAGTTAGCTGCTTCAAAAACAATTCATAACTCCAAAACTAAAAATTATGAAATCATGAAACCAATTTTGTAGGTTTCCTAGTGATGATATCTATCCACTGATCATGAAGTTGATCAAGTTTGGCATATATTTTATTATGGATAATTCAGAGAAGATAAAGCTATATAAATAAATATCTCCAGTTTTATTCATGGTAAAATCATGAAACTAGGCATGCATACATATAATGACATTTAGGAACTGCTCACAAAGTGTCATATTTTATTTATGCATATTTCTTTGCATTTATAGCAGATTTAGTACTCTCTGGATATGAATTTTCATAATATTTGTACAGGGACTTTAGCTATGAAAATTGGTAGGACTGACAATCATGTTATTACATATTTACAGAAAAATCCATATATGTAATTACCTTATAGAACTATCTTAACTAACTTTGAGATGTTAATCTTGATAATTAAGCTAGAAAATCATCTATAAGTTGTTCGTCTCGTATTTAATTCTGTTTTTCTTATGCCATATCACCATGATGTCAACATACATATATATGTCATGTACACCAGTAGAGGTGCATGACCATGTCACTTAAGGCTCATGTTATCTCTATGCTAGCATGTCAATATGTTGTGTTGATGTTATAAATAAAAGAAATACTTCAAACCCAACGACCTAGTTGTTCTTAGTTTATTACTGAGCATGTCATTATCATGAGCATCATGTCATTGCACGCATTGCTGTAACGAAGTTCCATGTCTTCGTTATATTAATTCTCGTGGTGCATTGCATTCACTCAATTAGGAAACGATGAGATGAAACTAAAGGAAGCCGATGCCAAGAAGACAGTGATGGAGATGTCCATGATTTTGAGAGTGCTAACATTTTCCAAGCCTAAGGCAAGCCCCGATGCACTCCTATGTTTTTAAACGTTTTACTTTTACTACACAAGTATAAATGTCATGACTTGTGCATTTACGTATAGGAATTGATCGAAACCATAGATGCATTATTGATTCCTTTATACCTATGGTCTGGTTCACTTTAGGTATAAGCCTTTCCAGTAGCAAATACTATGCTTAATAATGAGTCACCGGTAGAAATATCGAGTGGTACGGAGACCGCTCGGTATAGGTTATTATAACTGTTATCTCTCACATTATGATACTTATGAAAATGAAGGTCATACGGGAATTGCATGTGTAGAGAGCGGCGACAGGGTTCTTCCTTGACTGCCATAGTCCATACGTGTCGCGTAAGGACCGTTGTGACTCCGCGAGCAAGTATTGAACAGTACCAAGTGCATACCTTTGTATGGGAGTTGGTAAACCTAGTAACTTGAGCATCGTAGTGTTGGACGGTCACCCCTCACTTTGTGCAAAGTGTCGGTCACGGTGGTTGCACGGGTTTGTGGAAAGTTGGAGGGTGTATAGTTTAAGCCTTGGACCCGATGATGAACATTGGTCGCAAGGGGGACATACACTCAGAGTGAGAGTCCGGATCAACTCTATGTTAATACTGTGAAAGGTGGCCATACGTGTTCTTAAATGATGCGTATGTCGTGTACTTGGGTTTTTCCTACAGGATGTAAATCGACATATATCACCGTCCCTCGCGGATGTGAGTACCACTTGTCTCGAGCAGATTGCAGCATAGTAAGAAATGAAGATGATGATATACCTGCTGTTTGAAATTATTTAAATATCATTATGCAACCTTGTATTGATAAGTCGTAGCTCACTAAAATTATTTCATGTCACAACCTTATTAATATGGCTAAAAGATGAAATTAGAACTTATGTAGGTGCTATTTTTGCAACCTAAATTCCCTGCAAACCCGGTCAGCCCCCTGCATATTAGGCGTCGGCTTTAGAAGGCCATTTTGACGAGTAAGTCTTACGGAGTATATTAGATACTCAGGACTTTGTTGTTTAATTTTTGTGCAGGTGTTCTTTTGGTGTGAAAAGAATGTTGCACATCTATGGGCTGGATGTGTTGCATTTTAGGCGAATATCGTTGAGTTATATTATCGCTTCCGCTTTGTTTTCAAATTAAATCTTGAACTCTAGGTGTTGTCTTTTACTTGGAGTTCAACTTGTAATAAAGATCACTCTGATGTATAAATTTGCAATTCATGAATGTTCTTGTGTATGTACTATGTATGCCGGCTTCGCCTGACATCGCCCAAAATTGATCCTGGATCGGTCATTCCCCTCGGTTCGAGATGCGGGATGCCACAAATGGCAAGTTCGAGGCCATTGATGGAAGGGTGGATCTGATGGACGGGCGGGTCTGATGGACCGGCACTGATGGGGGTGGATGGATCATTTCTAACCTGGCCACTGATGGGGGTGGAAGGATCATCTGGGGCCATAAATCATGGACTTGGGCGAGGCGGCATTGCTGAGGCGGTCAATTAGTTGGTCATGGAAGGCGAAGTGGTTGTGGTCATGGTAGGCGAGGAGGTTGCGGTCATGCATGGAACGCAAGGAGGTTGTCCTTGAGGTTGAGGTCATGGAAGCCCGGGGTCTTTCTAGACCCCGCGCACATTGCGGTCATGCCGCGTGCTTCGTCTTCATCGCCACTGGTGCCGCGCCCTAATCCTCGCCGCCATCGCGTTGCTGCTAACTCGTCATCCCACGCCGATGCCACACTAACTCATGGACCTAGCCAGAACCCTAAATTCTATGACACTACCGAAGTTTCTATGTCTGCGGTCGTCCCACGCCGGAGGTACACGAAGACAACGATGCACGCGAAAGGATTCGGGTGTGCACTGCGTGACGAGAGCGCGCCCAGCTTGACAAGAGCGCATCCGAGGCGAGATCCAAAAATATAAACACACAAATATAAATTAAACAGAAAATTGAAACATGCAAACATACATATACCCAAACTAACATTCAAATTACGAGAAGAGTTCAACAACCGATGACACGACGAACTTAAAACAAAGGTCTAAAAACACCACCCAATGACTCCATGACCCCACGACGCCGACCACGAGTCCCAACACACACTCCCTGTGACACGATGAATGATGCCCACGATGACATCAGACCTAATCATTCGCCATTATGTCGTCGGCCAGCTTCCTATGCTAATCCTTGTTGTCATGGGACAACAGGTTATCACGGGCCAGCGTTACGACGTGGAGCTTCACTTCGTGCCTATTCAGCATCTCGCCAATACCGTCATGGGGCACCGGAGGAGACGGATCGCAGAGGTGACAACACTACCACACCATTCCTTCTAGTGTGTTCCTATAGAGGGCACGGAGGTGGCGGTCGCCGCTGTCACCGCTATCGTCATCGTTGTGGACGACCGGCGGTGCAACTGGCACCGGCGGAGGCGCGGCGCTGGCAGAGCCAATGGGTCCGGTGCTCGTGTGTAAGGACTGAAGGCGTACCAAGAGGGGGCGTGAATCGGTAAGCCGACCACGAATCTGAATACTTCAATTTACACTACTAGAACCTAGCAATCGTTGCAACATAACAATTCTAATAGGCCAAGACCCTATACATGCTAGGGTTCATGATGAAAGAAAGCGCGAAAGCCAAACACACTAGCCTATGCAAGCCACAATTCAACCTAATTACCAGACCACACAATTGCGGAACAATAAAGAGGGGGTCAAGGAATGCTCATGATTTTTTCCTGAGGTCTCGAAAGGATGGCGCCTTCCCCTACTACTCGTTGGACCACTCTCGCCGGAGTGCCGGTCTCCCCCCCCCCCCCCCCCCGCCACCAATGTGGAGTTCTCGCCCATGAGACCGTAATCATTCCTAGAGTGAAGACACGATGCACATGACCGCTGCCACCAAGGCACAAGCTCGGCTCCCTCGAGAACTTGCCGGACTCCCCGAGTCGACACGGGCGCTCACTATTAATTCCCCTTTCACTGGCAGGCTCAAACCGTGTACAAACGTGTGACGGCCTTCACAATCGATCACGATAGGCTCGATTACCGACACCTAAATAGTCTAGGTCTCACCATAGACCAAGAGTAACAATCTAGATCACACCCTTAAGGACACCCTAGCCTTAGATGTGCATCAATGCTCAAGTTACTCTCACTAGCACTCTCAAGATATGTAAAATCTCCTCCTAGTGCTCTCCTATTTTCCTCTTGGCTCTCACCAAATACTCCAAGCAATTCCACTGGCCAAGATTGGTCTCCAAGACCTCAACAACAATGTTATATAGGCTTTCAACCTCCAACTAGTTGTTGCTCCACGAAATCATCTCTTTGGACACCATTGATCGGACTGTCCGATCATTGCCAGACTTGACCGTCCGGTCTCTCTGAAATGGCTTCTAGAGCCGTTGGCTGCTCTATCTAGATGATCTCCTTGTACTGATCGCACCGTCTGGTCAGCTGACCGGACCATCCGGTCACTCTATGTCTTGTGCATTCCAGAGAGCTCTAGTTTGCTTCCTCTCTGTCCCGAGCCTCAGCCCTACTGGTCAGACCGTCCGGTCACTAGATCGTACCGTCCGGTCTCTAGGGTTTCCAGACTGGACAGATTCCTTGCAAACTCCTCTTTGATCTCCTAGTGATCATACAGTCCGGTCTCCACTGACCCCTCTATCCGGTCACTACGTCCAGAAGCTGAAACTCCTCTCCCTCACTTGAGTTCGTTTCTTGGCTTCTTCGAATAACTCCTTGTCTTCTTCACTGTCACCTAGTGCCTGTGATTTCACTGAGCATCCATGCACATCATCAACTAGTGTGACCTAACAGACATGACCAAGACCTCCTTGATAGTCCGCTTTTTCCTATGGACTCAAAGCCCTAACAACTAGACAAGTGTTCTCAACACTTGCTCCACAGCTTGTCCTTAGCTTTGATCCATCTCCATCAACCCTTGGACTCCATCAAGCTCACAAGCCTCCATGCTTGCGGTCATTGTCATCCATCGCCAAGACCGCCATCATCCATATAATTTGTCGTAGAGATAATTCCTGCAAAGACAACACTCATATAGATATTAGCCCACAATTTCATAGTTGTCATCTATTAGCAAAACATCCATACCTTGGGGATCCAATCATCAATGGTAATGAAGCTTACGATCTCCCCCTTTTTGGTGATTGATGACAACCAATACTTATCATAATCTTTCTCATAAAACAATAGGGCTAAAAGAGCTCCACAATGATTGAGAGGAACCTCAAAAGCATAAGCACTGAATTAACAAGGTCCTACTGAATCAAGCATCATCAAGAGCTAAAAAGGAATAAGAAAGAAGAGCACACTCTAGATGATATGCAATATCACGCATGTCATATGAAGATATTTAATAAAGCTTGAAGACGTGCAATGCAAGACATGAATGATGATATGCAATTAGGATTGCATGGCAATGCATAGGAATTAAAAGCAAGCAATCATCATCATGGAATCATACACAGGCATATAAGATAAATAATGAAAGACAAAGCACTGCGTATGAAAATAAACCAAGTGAGATCATGACGAGTCAAACTCAAGCGAATGAAAAACCATGACTCATCAAAATCCACGAACATCGATAAATCCATCAAAATAAGAACCAAATGTATCTAACTCTCAAAATCCATCCATGTACATGTATGCTCGCCCTAGATACAAGCTACTGACTCTCAATCACACAGTATCACACTCCCGCTCCCTCTAGACCTATGACTACTTCTCCCTCTTTGGCAACAAGCACCAAAAAGAGTAAAAAGAAACTACTACACGCTCGTGGTCGAAGGAAATGGTGCATCGACATCCTCTGAGGGCTCTGCTCTGGGCTGCTTCTGTGCTGGGTCCTGCTGCTCTGCCTAAGCCTGCGTCACCTGAGCATCCATCTGCTCAAAGTACTCAAGGTCTACTGGTGACTCAGACCCTCTTTCCTATTCTGCTGATGGGATTATGGATGTCTCCTTAGCAACTGTCGCCTGAAGAAGAGCAAGGTCATCCACATCCTCCTGAGTGAAGCCTCGGCGGACAAGATCCTCTGCTACCTCAGGTGTGACTCGAGTGGTGTCTATAGCAGAAGAAGGTAGAGCTGTAGCTAAATCTGGGAATGTCTGGGAGTCTGCACGACTCGTGTGCACTATCTCGGAAAACAGACTCCTGACAGGTGGCTGCTGCTGCTGCTGAGAGGTGGTAGGCACTGTCCTCTGTGAAGCTATAGACTGTGTAGGTGAAGAGAACAACGCAGAGACTTAGAAGGATGACACAGGGGAGAACTGAGTCACTGGCGAGAAGGTCTGTCCTGCTCTCCTTGTTGGTAACAACCTGAGTGTGACAGCCCACTGGACTGAGCTATCATCATAGCAGTGAAGGGGTCTGGCTATGTCTGCAGCGTCAGAAACTATGGAAGAGTAGAAGGTCCTGGCTGCTGATTGGCCTGCCTCTAAGTCATCTCTGCCATCTGTGTCATGAGAGTGGTCATCAGGGCCATCTGCTTGCTCTGAAGCTCTGTCTGTCCTCTGATGACCTCCATCATCTGACGTCTATCCTCAGTTGTGCTCTGAATAAACTCATTTAGGCATCCTACAAGTGATAGCATCCTCTAACTCTGTCCCTGCAAGCTGGGGAGGTGCTCCTGTACTGGCTGACTCAGGAACCACCGTCCCTGGATGAGATGCCTGCTCGTGAGTGACTGGCGGTGACTCCCGCTCCTCCTCTCACGTCTTTTGACTTGAGGCTGACTGCGATCCCCTGGGGACTCGAGGTGAGTAGCTGGTGGTCACCTCAGGGAATGCCTCATACTGCTCCTCAGTCACTAATCTCGTTCTCTTCAGAAGATAGCAGATGTATGGACCGTAAACTAAGTGACGTCCTCCAACCCTCTCAGAGATAACCTGCTCCATCTCACTAATCAGGAGATCTGCAAGGTCAAACTGCTATCTCCTCAGAATAGCAGCCACTGCCCACTGGTGTAAAGTGTGAACTCCTCTCTGTATCTAGACAGTGGGATGATAGTCCTGGTGACTATCGCTCTGACCACCTTTGCCTCTGCGGTGAATCTCGTAAGGCCTCTCTCAAAACCTGCGGTGTGCGGTTGTGGAAAGGCGATCGACACCATGTCATTCGAGGGTAGTGTCCCTCCCTGTGGTCGGGTAAGCACTTCTGTACAACTAAAAATATGAAGCGAGAAGCCCTAAGTTGGCTATAAAGTCCTCTCTGGTCACACGCTGGGGTTGTCCTCTATACAAGAACCAAAAATCAGAGCGGTCTGTGGCTACCCACAGTGTAGCATAGAACTCTAGGATGATGGTTTCCCTGTACCTCTATGGAGCAGTAACTAGCTATGCTAGCCCTAGCAAGTATGTGAAGTACTGCTCCATGTCAGTGCCTATGGCCCTCCTCATGGACGGGTACGTCGTGTATTGCTGTGGCACAAACAGTCCAGCCTTACCCTTCCTGGCAAGATAGTGTCTCAGTCCCTCACTGATCCTCCTCTGAAGACCGGTCCAGTACCTCTCTCGTGCAGCAGGGTCCCTAGGGACTAGAACCCACTGCTCGAAGGAGACAAGCCGAAGAAACCTAAGGTCCTTCGTAGGAACCTTAAGAATTTTGTCTCTCCGGCTGCCTCTACGAGTCTCTGCAGCCTCCTCATGCACACTGCACAGGTGCACCTCGGGTCTCCTACCCAGTGAACAGTCCTCTGCTGTTGTGGCTGTGCTGGCTGCTCCTCCTCCTCTGAGATCTTTGTCTCAGACTTTGAGTCTCTAGACTCTGTGCTCTCCTCGTCTGACTCCTCCTCCTGCTGCCTGGAGGATCCCTGCTCTGCAGTTCTCAACGGCTTCTCCTGACGAGAAGCCAGAGTGCGCTACAACCAAGCTGGCAACCAGATCCCTGTGTACATCTCTGGCCCTGTGGTCCTCTGCCTGGTGCTCCTCCTATGACCCTGGTCATCTGTCTGAGTACCTGTGATCAACAGTAATCCGGGTATTCTGCATGAAGCCTCCATGGCATCCAGGTGTTGTGCTAACCTCCTGGCCCTCTCAGACTCTAGGTCCAGCCTAGTCCTCTTCTTGCCTCAGGGCTTCTCTGGCATCTTTCCCTTGCCTTTATCCTATTCTGATCCTGACATCTCTGCTGCTGTCAAGTGTCACTGCACACACATAGGTATAGACAGGATAAGCATAGAACCTATATAAATCTACAAGCAAAGCACCGCTAGAAAAGAATGCGCAATAGAAATCCTAGCACTGAATGAAGGACATGATCACTGGACAAATATGCAAAATAACAACAGTGATCATCGACTATATGTGGCTGGTGCGAGTCATCTAGTGTGCAGTCAAATAATAGGCAATAAATCTAACTGAAGACTAAACGAGAGACAAACCCTAGACATGTAATTAACAGATAGACATGGTATTAATTGCAAACTAGGTTGAGCCAATTAATCCTAATTAATGTAATTAAACATGAGCAATTAATCTAATTGCATCAATTAAGAACATTGCTCGCTAATTGGGCATAATTGATGAATTGAGAGAAAAGCTCAATACACCGAGGAAGTCTGAAGCCGAAACCGGGAGGAACGCACGATCGATCGCCTAAAACTTGGAGCTTTTCATCGTTGTGGCTGTGCTAGCTGCTCCTCCTCCTCTGAGATCTTTGTCTTAGACTTTGAGTCTCTAGACTTTGTGCTCTCCTCGTCTGACTCCTCCTCCTGCTGCTTGGAGGATCCCTGCTCCACAGTTCTCGACGGCTTCTCCTGACGAGAAACCAGAGTACGCTACGACCAAGCTGGCAACCAGATCCCTATGTACATCTCTGGCTCTATGGTCCTCTGTCTGGTGCTCCTCCTATGACCCTGGTCATCTGTCTGAGTACCTGTGATCAACAGTAATCCGGGTATCCTGCGTGAAGCCTCCATGGCATCCAGGTGTTGTGCTAACCTCCTGGCCCTCTCAGACTCTAGGTCCAGCCCAGTCCTCTTCTTGCCTCTGGGCTTCTCTGGCATCTTTCTCTTGCCTTTATCCTGTCCTGATCCTGACATCTCTGCTGCTGTCAAGTGTCACTGCACGCACATAGGTATAGACAGGATAAGTATAGAACCTATATAAATCTACAAGCAAAGCACCGCTAGAAAAGAATGCGCAATAGAAATCCTAGCACTGAATGAAGCACATGATCACTGGACAAATATGCAAAATAACAACAGTGATCATCGACTATATGTGGCTGGTGCGAGTCATCTAGTGTGCAGTCAAATAATAGGCAATAAATCTAACTGAAGACTAAAAGAGAGACAAACCCTAGACATGCAATTAACAAATAGACATGGTATTAATTGCAAACTAGGTTGAGACAATTAATCCTAATTAATGTAATTAAACATGAGCAATTAATCTAATCGCATCAATTAAGAACATTGCTCGCTAATTGGGGCATAATCGATGAATTGAGAGAAAAGCTCAATACACCGAGGAAGTCCGAAGCCAAAACCGGGAGGAACGCACGATCGATCGCCTAAAACTTGGAGCTTTTCATCATCGGCAATAAATTTGATAGGGGGAAAGTGTGAACTTTGCCCTAGGAGAGGTGAGCTCGGTTCCGAGGGGCTCTGTGCGTGCGCGCATGGTGCAGGGACTGGGGAGACTGCGCAGGCAAGACGGCGAGCGGCAGCGCTAGGTGACGGTAGAGAAGGGGGATGAGCAGCAGCAGCTCTTGGAGCTCGTGGCGGCGCTAGGGTTCACGGTGGCAGGCGGTTGCATGCGAGCGCGGTGAGGGGCGAGCGGCAGCGCTGATGAGGGTGAGGTGCGGCCCATCGGCTCGTCGGTGATGGCGGGGGAGATGATCTCGGTGACGGAGGGAGCAAGGCGGCAGACTCGGCGTGAACTCGGCTTGGTTGTAGTGTCGTTGTAAGGAAGGAGATAGAGTTCCTGATTTTGACTTAGGTTAAAACAGATCAACGGTGGAAATTTCATAAGGAGTAGATCAACGGTCACGATTGAAAGGCATACTCGCGTTTTCAATATAGTGACCAGACGGTACGATCTCTAGACCGGAGTATCCGGTCAGGTCCCGAGTCTGCCGGCGACCCACATAAACCGGACGGTACGGTATCTAGGACCGTTCTGTTTGATCTCTATGAGCAGACTAACTCGTGACACTATGCACTTGGCACTGACCGAACGGTACGGTCCAGTGATCGGACTATACGGTCACTATAGGAATATCACTAAAACAATGAATTTCTCTAATTTCCAAGTGCCCTCACTTAACACACAAATAAACATTGCACTTGGAACATGAAGGGAACTCTCAAACACTCCTTTCCAAATAGTGGCTCTTTATAGCCTTACAATTTTCACAAATGCCAAATGAAGAATCGAGCAAATAAGAACCAAGGCAAATAAGAGCCAAATGGGTATGTATGAGCGTTAGTCTATGGACCCTGTGAGTGGGTTTAACCTCGGAGTTCATAAGAGCTTGCTCAATAGGCATGAAGCATAATCCTTATCTTTGGTCACACTTGCGGAGATGTAATCTCATATAGATCAAGAGGCACAAATATCACCAAATGTGACAAGCCTCCTTTATGTTTCCTATATGATGCATGCAACAAGCATTTTACATATGCATAGAAAGTAAACATGCCATGTGAATGCAAGCATTATTAAACAAGACACAAAGGAAACCTAACCATGTCAAGTTTGAACCCCTCTCAAGCTTACTCACTATAAGCCATACCCTTGCCCTGAGAGAAACCAAACCACCATCTCAAGCACTCCCCCTTGCTTATAGCTATCTTGAGTGGGTAGACATTGACTAATTTTTATGTGTTTTTCTTTTACTTATTTACACATGCATGGATGCAAAGCATACTAGTCACAAAGGAGTCCTAATTAGCATACAGTGCAAGACAAGAAAGAACACACTACAAATACCAAGAACAAACACGGATACCTTCCTCATGAGTAGATGTATCATTGAGGTCCATGTCACTTGTGGTGGACTTCACTTGATCTTCAAGTAAGCTCCCGGTCCACCACCACCACCATGTTCTAGGTCTTGTTCTTGGGCACCCACTTGTACTTCATTGACCTCTCAAGATCAACAATGCACTTAGGCACCCATATGATCTTGACTTTTCTCTTCTTGTTTGGTGGTCCCAAAGCCTTCGCATTCACCTTACCATCCTTGTTCCTAAAAAGCTTGAAATATGTGTTCTTATGGAACAAGTTAGCGTTAGGCAAAATAATGGAACTTCTCACCATAGGACAATCCTTGCAACACCTCTCGCATTAGTAGTCATCGGCGAGTAGGGGTTTGATTCATGCGGGGATGGAATCACTCGTCCCGATGATGTCGATGGCGGCAGGATATGAGCCAAGTCCCTGGTGGGAGACATTGTTCACAAGGTTTCTCCCAAGAATCTCCTTGTGGATGTCTCTACCAAGTGTGAGCCTCTCGAAGCTGTCCATCACCATCTTCCTCTCTTCCTTGAGCTTGTGATATTCCTCCAAAACAAATGGCTCAAGAGAAGAAACCTCGACCGAGGTGGTTAGTTCATCACACATAGTAGAAGCATCACTCTCTGATGAACTAGAGGAGGGAGAGGCAAGGTTATCAATATTGATGGCCTCAAAAGTAAGTTCAAGGGCCTCGTACTTCTCACGTAGCTCTACATGATTACTCTTGAGTTTGTCATAACTCTTGTATAGGGCCTCATGCGAAGTGACACGGTCCTTGAGCTCACTCTCAAGCTCACCAACACGGTCCTTAGCCAACTTACACTCTTTTCTTACCATATCCAATATTTTGGATTTCTTGACGGCGATGTCGCGGGCTTGCTCAAACATACTCCAAAGCTCGGTACATGAGAGCTCTTCATCATCGCTGTCATCGCTGCTCTCATCCTCACTCTCCCCAAGTTGGCTCATGGCCATGAAGCACGTGGGAGGTGGAGGAAGAGGTCGTGGAAGTGTGGTCTTGATCATGGCTAGGCGGGCCACTTCTTCATCATCGCTTGAGGAAGAGGATGTGTCACTTGAGTTGTCACTTGTCCACTCTCCAACAAGGGCCTTACGTGAGAACTTCTTCTTATGGTCTTAAACTTTGCCTTTGCCTTTGCTCTTGTCCTTGTTCAAGTACCTCTTCTTTTGCTTGGCTTTGGAGTCTTCACTTTCTTCTTCTTCATCATCACTTGAGTCTTGAGACTTGAAAGCTTCTTTCTTAGGCTTGGGGCGATCCCAAACAAAGTGGTTCTTTGACCCACAGTTGAAGCACTTGCTCTTGGACTTATAAGTAAACTTGTTCTTGAAGGTCCTTGAGAAATCATGTGGATATATGTCATGGTTTACAATATGTGATGAGTAATTGACTTTAGCGGAATTTGTGTTTGAGTTGAAATGCGGGAATATGGGGATTGCATGAGTTTGTGCATGTCATGGTTTTGACTAACCGGAGTTGATGAGGATGTTGGAGAGTTTGAAGGAGATAGGAAATATGTTTGCTTGTCTCATGATGTGTAGGTCACTGGAGGCAACTTGACGGTCAATGGCGAGAGGATCGTGCACAAGTAGGAGACTTGTGGCCAAACGATTAGGATACCAGGTGAAGTCAAGGGTGATCCACACCGTACATGTGAAGACGGAAGAAGCACGGACGGTTGAGCCTCAAAACCGTGGGTGGTGATCAAGACAGTGGGGTTGACCAAGTCAAAGGTGATTGGGCGTCGATGCAAGTAGAGGCTTCCAATGGACCGGAGGCGGGAGAGACTTGACGATGAGGAGGATCACGGGACGAGGTGACAACGCGTCAAGATCGAGAAGTCACGCCTTGAGAAGCGTGCAAGGCGGTTTTCCGGTTTGGGCCTCAAAACTGATGGCGGCGATTGGAGGTGCACATGGAACCATCGCGGAGCTTGCGTCGAGACGAAGCAAAGTTGTGAAGGACTCGATGGCGTTCGGGTGAAAGAAAAAGAGTTAAACCGTTTTGCCCCTAATAGTAGGTGGCAGTGTATTCTAGGTGATGAGTAGGATGGTCTTTAGTACAAGCCCTAGACCTACATAAGAAGAGATGTGGCTGGTGGGAGAGGTGTCTCTTTCCATTAGCCTTGTGTTAGGACTTTATTTCAAAGTACTAGAAGAGATTAATCTAGACTAAATAAGGGAGTGAGGGCGGAGTCCTCCGGTTGTGTGTGTAGCATGTGATTTTCTTACAACTGTGATGGAGAAGAAATCCTGATTTCTGTGCTCGTCTCTTTCTAATTTTCTCTGTTCTGAGTTTTTCTGCAGCTCTCTTTTGATCTTTGCGATGGCGAGTTTGCCTCAGTAGCAGCTCTCGGATCCAACCAGCGGAGACTGTTGAGTTTGTTCTGTTTTGCTGGTCAGTTCACAACGCCTGTATCCTCTCTTCTGATATCTATCCATTTGACTCCGACCGCTCAGCGCCCTTGTGCTTGCTTGTACAGAGCCACCAGTTTTAAATCAATTCTTCTCAGATCTGCTTGCCCGTCGGTTTGATCTGCAGCACTGGATGTCGGTTTTGTTTGTTGGGATCTAGGGACTGAGCTAGATTAAATTTTACTAATCGTTGTTCTTGGACCGGCGCCCTGCTTTCTCGATTCTTTGTGCCTTGATTTGTTTTTCAGGTAGCCTGGAGGCACGCCCATCGAGCTCTGGTTGTCGATTCAAAATCTGAATGCTGGATTGGACCGTGGCGGTCATCTTCTAGGAATTGTTATCGAGTTGCAGGTCAAAGTTCTGAACTTCAGCTCAGATTAGAGAGTCATCTTGCCATCGATTGTTCTCTTGCTTTAGTAGAAAAAGAAATGATTTCTTTTGTCTGATGCCTGCGTGAATGCCTGATCACTTTATCTCTGCTGTCATGCATGTTCTCTTAGATCGATGAGCTATTGCGGTAGCAATTCTAGCTCTTGTGTGCCTGCTTATGTTCATATCGCGTTAGTTTAGTTCTTGCATAGGATCTCGTAGCTGGTTTTTCTAATCCTTGCTTCTCTGTTTACCTCTTGCTATTAGTCCTGTAGCTGCCGCAATGTTTTAGTAATTTTATTCTAATCCTTTTTGACACTAGTTGCTTGTCTGCTTTGTTCCGTAGCTTATTAGTTTAATTTTGTGTGCTAGCTTCGTGACTAGTTTGGATTAGTAATAATTTAATCTTGCATTTACAGATTGCTTTATTAGTTTAGTACTCATAGATTATTTATTTTGGGATCCTTTTATTTTCATCACTAATCTTTTTGCAGGTAAACTAATTAATAGTAGTGGTCGTTTGATGTATGTTATTTTGTTCTCCTTTTTGTGCTTCCGTTAATTTTGTGACAACTCCAAACACATTCTTATGGTTAGTATGTCCGTTGTGACTACGAGTGTTGCAAAATAGGTGTGTTGGGTAAAAAATGGAGAAGGTCATCTATTTCGGAAGAAATTTGTTGAGGCATCTATTCACCCCCCCCCCCCCCTCTAGTCGCCTTGCTTGGTACTTCAGTCCTCATCTTCTTCATGAGAAGAGCTAAGTCCTCACTCAAGTCATCTTCATCATCATCATCATCATCTTCTTCAATCACAGCTTTCTTCTTGCTCTTGATAGGCTCTTGCTTTTCGGCTTGAAGAGCAAGATTGAATGGTTGAGAATCATCCAAACCCAGCTGGTAGCTCTCGAAGGCGGTGATCTTGCCAAGTACATCCTTCATGGTCTTGGTCTTGGTCTTGGTCTTGAGGTCACCTTGCAAGGTGAAGGTGATGATGGACTCATACGTGGAGTCTTTGAATAGCCTCAAGAATCTTCTTATCACCTAGACAGGCTTAAGTTTGAAGTCATCCCCAAGAGCATTGATCTCCTCCACAAGTACATAAAAATGAGAATAAACAGTGTTAGCTCTCTCATGTGGCAATCTAGTGAAGTTATCATACTTGTTCTTCAGCACATAGAATCTTTCCTCTTTGACATCACTAGTACCATTATGGAGAGCCTGATTCTCAGTCCAGATACTATGTGTTGTCGAACTTGCATCCAACCTAACAAAAACATTCTTAGATATGCATGCAAACAGAGCATTCTTGGCCTTAGCATTGTTCTTAATGAAATCAGGCTCAAGCAGGTTCACATCCACATCAGACTCATAGGTCATCATCCATATCTCTGGATCAAGAGACTCCAATGAGGCTTGCATACGAGCCTTCCAATACTAGTAGTCCTCCTCATTGAATATCAGAACATTCCCCACCTGTCCCGGTATCCTTACTCAAGGCGGTGAAGTCTTAAAGATGAGCACTTGGTTCTGGTACCACTTGTAAGGACCGAAGGCGTACCGAGACGGGGGGTGAATCGGTAAGCCGACCATGAATCCGAATACTTCAATTTACACTACTAGAACCTAGCAATCATTGCAACCTAACAATTTTAGTAGGTCAAGACCCTATACATGCTAGTGTTTATGATGAAAGCAAGCGCGGAAGCCAAACACACTAGCCTATGCAAGCCACAATTCAACCTAGTTACTAGAGCACACAATTACGGAATAGTAAAGAGGAGGTCAAGGAATGCTCATGATTTTTTCCCGAGATCTCGGAAGGATGGCGCCTTCCCCTACTCCTTGTTGGACCACTCCCGCCGGAGTGCTAGTCCCTCCCGCCACCAATATGGAGTTCTCGGCCATGAGCCCGCAATCACTCTCGGAGTGAAGACACGGTACGCATCACCGCTGCCACCAAGGCACAAACTCGCCTTTCTCGAGAACTTGCCGGACACCCCGAGCCGATATGGGCACTCACAATTGATGCCCCTTTCACCGACGGGCTCAAACCGTGTACAAATATGTAACGGACTTCACAACCGATCATGATAGGCTCGATCACCGACACCTAACCGGTCTAGGTCTCACCATAGACCAAGAGTAACAACCTAGATCACACCCTCAAGGACACCCTACCCTTAGATGTGCATCAATGCTCAAGTTACTCTCACTAGCACTCTCAAGATATGCAATATCTCTTCTTAGTGCTCTCCTCTTTTCCTCTTGGCTCTTATCAAATGCTCCAAGCAATTCCACTGGCCAAGAGTGGTCTCCAAGACCTTATTAATGAAGTTATATAGGCTTCCAACCTCTATCTAGCCGTTACTCCATGAAATTATCTCTCTAAAACGGCTTCCAGAGTCGTTGGCTGCTCTATCCATATGATCTCCTTGTATTGACCGGACCGTCCGGTCAGCTGACCGGACCATCCGGTCACTCTGTGTCCTGTGCATTTTAGAGAGCTCCAGTTTGCTTCTTCTCGGTCTCGAGCCTTAGACCTACTGACCGGACCGTCCGATCACTAGACCGTACTGTCTGGTCTCTAGGGTTTCTAGACTTGACAGATTCCTCGTAGACTCCTCTCTGATCTCCTAGTGACCGTACAGTCCGGTCTCCACTGACCCCTCTGTCCGGTCACTACGTCCAGAATCTAAAACTCCTCGTCCTCACAGCAGCACAAAGGTCTGGAAGGACTAGAAGGAGCAAGAGAAGAAGATGATGATGAAGAGGAGCTCAGTGCGGTTGAACTGTTCAAGGTGTGCCATACTAGCAAGAAAAATGGCATTACTCTTGTGGCAAGAGAAGCAGTGGTAAGGCTCGTTACAACCATATCTGCTTCTCTATTTGTGTTGTCAAAGATGTCCATTGCAATTGTCCCTCTGCTCATTTCATTTTGAGTCTTTGACACTATTGGTAATCTACTTTCCTCTCCAATTTGCAGTCGTCTATGGAGACTATGCAGGCAGATGCTCCTGCTGATGGGGAGCCACCACTGCATAGTGCAGAGGTTGTCTCGAAGGTTCTGTCTCAGAGCAGCTGCGCCAGCACTTTTCTGAGGAATGCTGGTCTATCACTGAACCATCAAGAGACAGAGGCTGAGCGGGAACTTCACGAACAACTTGCTACTGAAAAAGATGGTGCGGCTTCTCTTGCTGTGGAACTGGATGCACTGAAGAAGAAGGCCGAAACTGCTAATGAAAATCTCGAGAAGGCACAACAGGAGTTCAAGGAGTATACGAAGAGGGCGGTTCAGCAAATCCTCAGTTTGAGTGGTGCTGGTAACTCCTCTCAACCTACAGTTGCCCCATGATCCTGTGATGATGTGTGATGAACTCTGATGCATTTTGATGATCTGTGATGAACTTATGTGATGATTTGTGTTGAACTCTGATGCATCAAGTGTGTATGTGATGGGTGAACTCATTCTCTATGGATGTTTCTCATATATATAATTCTGTTAATATTTCTCTATGATTCTGTTTATGTTTTTTGTGTGATTCTATTGCTGGAAATGCTGCTGTTTTTGTCAATTTGAGAGCCAAAATGTGGCCCTTTTGGAAACGCGCACGAGGTTCAGTCGCAACTGGACATGTGGTGGCTTCGTGATGTAGCACACGGTGCATTCAGCGCAAAACACGTGTCAACCAATGAAAGAGAAACATGGCTCTTTGAGAACGAGACACGTGGTGACCTGAGAAAGAGAGACGTGGCGCCCTGCAAAAGAGACACGTGGCTTTATTTCAATGAGACACGTGCCGCTCCGAAAAATGGACACGTGGTGCTCTATGAATGAGACACATGGGGCACGCCCAAGATGACACGTGGCTCCTTCAAAATGGACACGTGTCGTCCTGGTAACACACCACGTGGCCTCCTCGGCTACTGACACGCGGCGCTATTCGGACGCAGCACGTGGCGCTTGTGAAAGGGGACGCGTGGCAATCCTAGGAGGCAGCACATGATGCTCTGCAATGATGACACATGGCCCTCACCACGTAGACTTGTCACATCATGCGCCAGCGTGGTCAGTGCCATGTGAGCTTGTTGTGTCGGCGCCACGGTGGCGCGGAGCCTCTTCAATGATGTTTTTATTCACCGTCATAGATGTGAAATCAGTTTTGTGACACGAAAAGGTTTTGTCGTAAAAGGGTAGTCTTCTTTGATGAATGTGATGATTCGTCACGGTAGGTCTTCTGTGATGGCAGGTCAAATTCATCATAAAGTCGTCACGAAAAACCTTCTATGATGAAACTTCACTCTGTTGTGACAAAATTGGAATGTCATTGGTGTGCACATTTCTACTAGTGAATAGATATGTTGTCTATATCCCTTTTCTGCTAAGACCGAAGTATCGAGTAACATCAGTATGCCTCGCAATGCATGAAGACGGTGAATTTCTAACGAAAGTCATCTGTATCAATATAGTTGCTCCAACACCTCCTGAATGCAAGATTGTTTTTTCAAGCAAGCAAAGATTCATTGATCTGACAAAGTGCAAATTGTTCCTCCTAATTGAATTCATAGCACCAGGGCAGCAGCGATCTCATGTGTGTCCAGGTTAGGAGTGTACGACAACCCATGAGAGAGAACCAAAATAGAACATGGGATGGGAGATGTGGAAATTTGTAGAGTATGTTGCAACATGGAGCATCACATTAGGATAGATGAGTGGTCTTGCTAACTGCTAAGAGGTTGCATCCACTTTAGTGGTTTTCTGGCATAGGCTATGGAGTAACCAGGGAATGAAAGGAGAGCGATCTAATGGCTAATAGAGAATTAATGGAATGATCTTTTAATCTGTGATCAATTTGTTACTACCATAAAAAAGATCAAATAGCTATGAGAGAAATTTTGCAAAAAGAAAGAAAGAATTGAAATATGGTACGTGAGCAATGATGCAAGTGTCAAATAGTTCTTATGTGAGCCATTTTGAAAATAGTGGGTAACTTTATAAAAATTATATAGTCTCAACAATTTTTTTAGTTCAAGGATGCAATCGCATCCCTGCCTAATTCCATTGCAAAATGGCAAAGTTACATCGTTTAAGCACCCCAAGTATGAATCTCCAGTTATTACATCTAGACTTCCTAGAAACATGACCCAAAAACTGGTTTGCAAATACCCGCTTAACAACCTCCGGTCCTAACCATGTTCTCGTAATCCTTCAAGTAAACACACCGCCCACCAGTTCTGACCTTAGTCGCGTGATGTCAGGTTCAGAGGTCTCTCTGGCCTCCCAGCACAGCTCCAGATTAATCCAATACTTTGATCCATCATATCTTGCTGCCCAATCGGCATGTGCAGCTTCCATAGAGAGAGAGTGTTGGCAACTCTCCTCCATAGCTCCTTCAGACTCTCCCATTTGAAATTCTGAAAATAAAAATCATTTCTTAACTTCCAAATGTTACAAAGTAAGGCAGAACTGATTATGTTATTCAATTCATGTTTCTTTTTACAAAGCCAAAACCTAGCTACAGATTCAAAACTACTACCAAATTGTACTTCTAGAATTTCAGACAGTTCAGTCCACATACAACTCGCTACTACACAGTTAAAAGTCCTAAGTTTGTCATTACGCAGCGGTACACCTAAGTATTTAATGGGAAATCTCCCACTGGATAGTCAAAGATGTGAGATATCTGATGAACCTCTTCAGGTTCTATATTAGCAGGTATATTCTTAAAGTGTTGTGGTTGCCCATGAAATAGTTCATAGTGTCCATAAATCCGGTGAATTGGGGGTGATTCTAAAATTAGACTATGAGAAAGCTTACGATAAGTAAGGATCCCTTTGGAATGGAGGATAGAAAAAGTATAGGAATAGGAAAAACATAGGAATTGATATGCACTACTTTTTGAATCTTATAGGAATTGAGACCATAGGAATATGGCTAGAAGGCCCTTTGGCAGCACCATAGGAAAACAAAGGAATTGCTCACAATTTGAATTCAATACTAGCCGTTGGGTATGAACAGAAGCTAGCAGCAAGTAACCATTGCATCAAGGCCTTTATATGCACAAGTGCATCTGCATAGCTGCCTTAATCTCACTTGCCGCTAGCAAAAGAGAGTATAATAGGCCAAGTAAGTGCCTGCTACCTCGTTACCTAGATTTCACGGCAAACAAAAGCACCCACCATCAGGTTTCCAAAAGTACTTCTAATCAAAATAACTTTTGCAAATGCATCATGAAAATCCCTAATTCCGATGCTCTGCCTGTGATCGCCCAATGTCCCTTGAACTCCAAGCCAACCATAATGCATCACTTGTAAATGATAAGAACACTTCCCTGTTATCCTTACTTTTGAAGATGTCAGATGCCATCAAAATATCTCCCATTTGTAGACCATGTAATCCTTCAAGAACTATGATGCATTTGTTGATGATGTAAGGATCCTCCAATTTCTTCTCCTCAATAGCAACAAAGTGATTTATTTCTTCCTTCTTTAGTTTCAGGTATCTCCCATGAAATCCCTCATCAGGGCTGCAAGACTTGCTCTTTGGATTCAGGAAGCTCAGAAGGTGCTTGTGTCTTGTGTGGAGCTAAGTGGAGGTTGCACATTATGCATAGGGGAAGGTGGGTTGTGCGAGAAATCCATATCTTCATCAAAAGAGAACTGCAGACCTGATTCGTTTGGAGCAGCCAAAGTAGGAGATGGTGACTGATATGTCTCAGCCACATGAGCTTGTGTTGAATGAACTGATGCACTCTTTGACTTGCTTGCATAATGGTCCATACCATGGCGAGTTCTTCCTTCAGCATAACGACCTGCATAATTGTTAATTATGTTAGAAAATAGGTAAAATTCAAATTATATTCACATGAGAACAGGTTACTTAAACATTGTGATACTCACCCTCATAAAGTGGAGCTGATTCATCAAAATATGGGAACGTCTTGTCTTGCCAATTCAAAGCACTACTGTTCTTGCAAGCAGAGAAAGTCGCCCAAACATGTGCTGGTGTTGTCACCATTTTCCTCTCACTATCCCATCCAAAACCACTATCATCTAGCAAATCTATGACAGCACGATAATCTTTCTTCAAATCTTGCTCCTTCTGTTTGACTTGGTTAGTTGTGAATGAAGTACTAAACTTGTTGTTTAGACGACAAACAATATTTGTCCAAGCCTCCTTGCTCCAAGCATTTTGTGCTCTAAAACCAGATACATCATGATCTTTGAGAAGTCTTATAAGAAACATTTTCATCTCATGACTCCATCTAGCTCTCTTTCCGGTTCCTGAATTCAGGATATATAAAAACTAGTTTACAATTTCAGTTTAAGATGCAACATGCCAAAAGTTCAGTTTCAGGTTCGTTTTAACTAAAATTAGAAGCATGACCTGTGTCTTGGCTAGGCTCATCAGCATTCCCATGTTCATTGTCAACACTAGCAAGTCCTTGTGATCGAGAGTTATATCCCAAGCTACGTTCAGTAGCCATATTTGGCTGAGCAGAGCCTCTACCCGGCATCACCCTCCTAAGAAAATAGTATAATAGATATCAGAGAGGACCTAGGCGGAGCAAAAAGATGAGTTCAGATCGCATTTTGAACTGAAAGAAGAAAACAAAACCCACAAATCTGTATTTTAATCTCTTTGCTTAACATGTCCTATCAGTAGTAGAAACCAAATCATCCAAAATCAAAGCATTATAAAATACGATTCTGAGATGAGGAACTGGCAGATGGGGAATCGTAGCTGGGGAATCAAGAGATGATAGAAAGGGGAAGAATGCAAAGACCTGCACATCCGTAGTGCCTGCCGTCAGCAATGGCTTCATGTGGTCAACGATGGGGAGGAGGACACCTATGGCTGGAGAACTATGGTTGCCTGATCCGTTTCTAGTATGTCTTTACTGCATTGTGTTTTACCGCCAGACTCCCCATAAAAAAATAGCGCGAACGGGCGCCAGCAGCGCGCGCGAGCGCTTCATTTTTGCGCCAGGAAAGTTTCCAAGAAGTTAGAGCTCTTAGCTTTCTTTCCTGTGAAATCACGCCCAGGATTGCAATCCTACAGAACTATTCCTATGCCTATCCTATGAAACAAAGGCTATACATAGGAGAAAAATCCATAGGACCTAAATCCTTTGAAAATCCTATGTGGTTCCTTCATTCCAAAGGAAGCCTAAGTTGGGATTTTGTGTTTGAAAGTCTAGAATCTTGAGGTTTTGGTAACCGTTGGATTAGTTGGATGAAAGCAATTATTGTGGGAGGATCAATAGGCATTATGCTTAATGGGACAGAACGCAATTTTTTTAAAACCGGTAAAGTGCTCCGACAAGGTGATCCTCTATCACCACTGTTATTTAACTTGGTGGGGGATGTTTTCACCAGGATGCTTCTATCTGAAATCTTCCCCAACCTGATAGTCAACACCTTGGTGAAGATTTTAAAGCTGCAATTAGTTAAGTTGATAGGCCCGAATTTCTCCAAATTCTTAGCATCATTCTCTTTAGGAAGTAGAGAAATAAAAGCAAAATTAAGCCTGTACAGATCTAATTTTCCTTCATAAAAATCTTTAAACAAACAAATTAAGCCATTCTTAGTGACCTCCCAAAACTTTTGGAAAACAGGAAAGGTAACCCATGTGGGCCTGGGGCCCCTTTAGCATAACAGCTATTAAGAGCTTCCTTAATTTCTTCTTCTGAGAAGGGAGCTTGAAGTAGCTCATTTTCTTCATCGGTTACTAAGTCAGACAAATCCAAAAAGTTGACCCCTAACCTAACATTACCTCTATCTTCAGCAGCAAACAAATTTTTATAAAAATCTATAGGTATGTCCATCATACCCATCTCATTGGTGATGATTCTACCCTCGGGTCCTTCTAAGAGTTCAACTATCTTCTTCCTGCTGTGTTGATTAACAATTGCCTGAAAGTAAGCAGTATTTCTATCACCTTCCTTAATATCTCGCTCTCTAGATCTCTACCTAATTTTAATTTCTTCTAAGTCTTAGATTTTCTCTAATTCATTCCTCAGAAAGTTACATCTATCCTTTTCCTTTGGAGAAAGAGTTCTTGATCTGGCTTCAATATCTAATATATTGAATTCATCTGCTAGATCATTCTTGGTTTTATTTAGCTCAGCTACCGTTTTGACAGCCCACCCTCTTACATGCTTTCTAAGAATCCTAATTTTGTACCACCATCTATCTATAGCCTCGGTTTTTATACAAGGAAAATTCCAGGCTTTCAACACAACATCTCTATTACACTTTTCTAACCACCACTTTTTGAACCTAAATATCTTTTTAGCAAAAAAAACAGTTATTACTAGTATCAATGACCAAAGGAGTATGATCCCTATTACTTCTGTATAAAGTATTCACCTTCGTAAGAGGGAAACCAGCATCCCAGTCAGTGGAAGCAAACACTCTATCTAATCCTATCAAAAATAAGATTATTATCTTGATTGTTGGCCCAGGTAAACATCTATTTCTAGTAAGGCTCACTTATTGATCCAAACATTAACGACATCAGCCCACCTATGATTGATACTATGATTACTTTTATTGGTATGAAATCTCGACGGATTGAAGTCACCTGCAATTAGAGTAGGACCTTGCCATCTATTCATAACTAATTCTAATTGATTTAGGAACTCAACTTTTCCTTCCTCATGAGCTGAACTGTAAATAACTATAAATTCCCATTCAAAACCAGATTTCTTATCATGAATCATAATACAACTATATAGTCTAAACATATTTCAAGTTATTTTGATCTAATTATTTTTAATAACAATGGTAGAAAAATTATTATTTTTTACATTGCAAGTGCCAAAAAGCTCTTAGGTGAGCCAATTTGAAATAGTGGGTTAGAAAATACTATATAGACTATTTTTTATAGTGATATTGGTAGATAATTTTAAAAATATGTCTAGGGGCATTTTAGTCTAATTGGTGGATAAATTTCTTCTTTTATTCTCTCTGGTTAACGTGAGAATTTCTAAAGCTTTAAAGGGAATGTGGAGACTTCTTTAATTTTAGGGTTAATTGCAAAAACCACCCTATAATTCACTTAGAGTTTGAGATTCCTACCCATAAGTCATTTTGTTGCAAAACTCCACCCACCCAATGAGTTTTGTTGCAAAAACCACCCCAATATACACATGTTTAATTTATTCAACATATTTTTGTTAATTTAGAGTAGCAAATGATGTTCTTAACAAATATACAAAATTTTCAAAGTATAATTCATATTTTTATAGAGAATATTTAGCAAGAATGTCAATTAAAGTTCGAACTGTGTTTCACAAAGTTTGAAATTTGAATACATTTTCCGTGAAAATAATAGGAATTAGTCACTAAAAATCTTTAACAATGTTAAACTCATTTAACTAAGCTTATTTGAAAATTTATATCAATAAAAACATATAAAATCAATTAAACATGTGTCAACTGGGTTGGTTTTTGCAACTAAACTCATTAGGTGGGTAGGAATTTGCAACAAAAACGTTTATGGGTGAGAATATCAAACTCGAAGTAACTTATAGGGTGGTTTATGCAATTATCCCTTAATCCGTGTGGCTTTTTTTTCTCACCAGCGGTTTTTCTTACCCGCCTGACATTTACTTCTCCTTCTCTCTTCCTCCCGTTGATCAGGCCGCCTCCTATCTTTCTGCCTCCTCCCATTCCGTTTCTTTCCCTATCAGCTAATCAATTCAAGCCTCAATCTAAATCACGAGATAGCACTAGACAAACCCTGTCACCCTATAGGTGCTGAAGTTTAGACGGTGTAAACTAGGCTGCCGTCATGGCCGCCATGGGCGGAGTCGCTCCATGCCATGAGCCACGAAGATCGTGTAGTCACAGGAAGCCCTCCTATGACCCCATGCTCCACGCGGACGCAGCTGCGGCGAGTAGAAGAACAGGCGCTTGTACTTGATAGGAGTCATCCTTGCATTTTTAATTAAACTGTGTGAATCATGTCTGATTATCGTTTCTGATGCACAGGCAAACGATTCTCGCGTTGGAGGCGGAAATTGGCTGTTGAGGCGGCGGCAGGTCTCGCCAACGGCGTCATCTTTTTGTCGTCTAAGTTGAAGAACACGAGAGCAACAGAGGAACACGAGAGCTCCGTATATGGCAAAAACCGAAAGGTCGTCACCGTCCATACTACCTCACCCACGCCGCCCCTACCGCCTCTTCATCTCCACCCTCTGCTCACCGTGTCCGTCGCGTCCATCCATTGGCCGTCCATCGCCTCCGGCTCAACGAGGTGTGTGGAACGGAAGCGGCGGCCTCCACAGCGTCATCCCCCCCCCCCCCCCCCCCCCTTCCCCTCGAGCTCCAGCGCCAATCATTGCTCTGCACGAAACGGAAATCGAATGTGGCGTCCGCGTGGCACGTTAAAGGTAACCGCGAAAGCATCTCTGTGGGTCGTATGCTGCTGGTTTTTGCACCAAAGACTGAAGAGTAGCATCACTGAACTGCTAACAACTTTATCGGACCTACCAAAGCCAGTTATTTTCGCCCATTAGCCTTTCTACCCTCTCTGTCCATCTAACATCTTAGCAAGGAGGAAGATGCAAATTACATGTGACGAGGATGTGTGCACGTTGAGATTTTTGCACACGCAGATTACAGCCAAACATGAGATCACGGCTCTGCATGCTTTTCATGGGACCTTGATTGACTCAACGTCAAATGAATACCATTGAACAGTAACATTGCGGTTTGAAAGGGGACACCAAAATATAACATGGTAAAATACACACAATCGTGAAGAAGAAAAAGGATGTCAGGGAAACATAAATTGGTGGAAATGTAAAATGAAATACATATTCAACTCGAAGGATCCATCGTCCATGACTACGGAACAGGTGGTTCACTAATGATGGTGTTCGTGCCAGGAAGATATGTCTGTAGTATCTAGCCTCCTCTCGGTCTGTTGTAGCAGCAACATATCCACGACTTACAACATGAAAGCCACAAGGAAGCTATCAGTGTCACTGTGTCAGAGCACAAGCAGCTTATTATATGCGTAGAAACAAATGTGCGTGTAGATGTAATAAACTTTATTACCTGCGTAGGCAGCCTTCGAACAAGATAAATTGTGGGCGACACGGGTGAGCATCAGCTGCATCCTGGAACACACCCCTGGTCATATCGTTCTTTGCCCCATAAACCTTTGTCTTTCTGTGCCTCAGATAGTGGGACCGCAATGTCATAGACTCATAGTATTTAATCCTATTTACTTCAACGTGCGTGACGCTCAAGAGGTTATGGAGTCCGACAGGTGTAGCTTTGTCCCATTCATCTTCATCGAATCCTAATGTGAGCTTCCAGAGCTTGGGCATAGTCCCTACGCCAACAGAGATGCTGCGTGCCTCTCGTGTCGTCTCCCCCAGGGGCGAGGCGGGGGCGACTCACCCCGCTGCCACCCAACCACCGCCCCACCACACAACGACGGCCGCTGCCAACGTTGCCATGGCATGTCGGCGGCGGAGCCCAATGACCTCTGTCCGCAGCCCCCTCCACTCGTCCTCTCCCCCCATCTCTCCTCTGTTTTTCTCTCGTGTTCTTTCCCTGGCGAAATCCCAGTGGCAGCCCCCCGTTGCTCGGTCCCTCACCGGATCCGGCTGTGAGGAGATGAGATCAGCCGCTGCTGCATCGTTCCCCCCTCTCCCTCGGCCCTACTCACCTATGCTGCATCCTGCGCCATGGTCGGCCCCCTTGCAAGCTAGATCTGCGCGTTTTCTTGCCGGATCCAACCCTCCGGGGGCTAGCCTACTCGTGTGGCGTCTTGTTGGCAGGGTTGGACGTGAGTTGGGCGGCGTGACTCCATCAACACGGGTGGCTCCTGGGCATGGTACCTAGACTACCCGGGCTCGGCTCACCTTGCGGCGTCGCGGTGGCAGGGCAAGGTGGGAGGGACCTCGATCTACGTCGATGGAGCCCCGTACGTGCAGCTAGCTTCTCACGTTGGTGGGGAGCGCCTGACGTAAGCCTGAGGCACATGCTAGTTTGTGTCAGCAATGACGACGCTTGCGGGTGTCATTCCCTCGCTCGAGGCGTTGCTCATACGGCCTCCCACACTAACTCAGAGACCATGGAAGGAGTTGGCTCCCTGGACAGTCAACCACCGCGCATCTGTTGCGATGGAGGTGCTTTGCCTCCACACAACCCCTTTCATTTCAATGAGATTCATCATTGTCGTGCAGTGAAAACATCACGCCCGGTGCACGGGGAGGTGCTCCCACCTTCGTACGGCTTGATCCATCTCTGCGACATCATCCTCCCCTTTGCTCGTTGTAAACCTGTGTCTCTTCTCTTGTTTGTGTTGACGTGGCTCCATCACCGGTGTTTTGGCTAGGCATTGTACATGCCTTCTGTTGACGACTCCATCTGGTTGTCACCTTCATTCCCTGAGGTTGATGTCTTATCATATACCAGGTTACGAGACCATGGTCCCCTCTCTTGGATCTCCTCGCCCTCCTTTTGACAGCCTTTCCTCCTTCGCGGATTCCTCCCCTTGAAGGACGTTGGAACAAGTTGACTAGATCCTGGATGAGTCTTTCTAAGACATTGACCTTCACGACTGTTGTCTGTCGATCATGACTCAGTGCTACAACAGTTGCGTTGGAATGGAGATCATCAGGATTGTTTCGGTTTGATGGGAGCATGTTTTGACACTTGGTGACTACCTCCTGATGTGTAGTTTGTGTTGTGAGGTGTAAGTGTTGATGTCCCCATGCTGGGGTTCTTCTATTCTCTTTTTAAATCCATGCTGTAACAATCACAAATGACATATAACACCCTGCTCATGTATGTGCTATTGAATTGAATGAAAAGGTGGGATGCTCTCCCCCTGAATTTCTCAAAAAAAAAAAAACAATCAAACAACAAGTGCTTGAGCATTGAGAATCCTGTGGCACCTATTTCAATAGTTTCTTTCGGAACGCCTTGCATCCGCACTATAAGTTCGACGAGCAAGAGGAGCATTCCAATGATGCCAACATCTTCCCTACAAGTTGACTTCGATGTGAGTTCCAACATGCTGAGGTTTTGCAGATCACCAATCCAAATTGGGTTTTGCCGCCGTAGATCAACACACACAATTATCTAGGGTTTTGTTTCTTTCTACTATTGCGTCATCAAGACTTCTCCATCCTGATCGTCGACGTGCATCGGTGAATGGAAGAGCGGATCTTCGGAACCATCGTCCTCTGTGATCCTACACAGGGAGAGGACGAATAAGGTTTTTGGGAAACGTTCTACACTTCCTCGTTTTCGTCAAGCTCGTCACCAACAACATGACGGTGTTGAGCGTCGTTATTGCCTACTCTACCTGGTCATCATCTAGAAGGAAACATATGTACTTTCCTCTCAAATTATGTCTTTCATACTAGCTATTATGATCTGTTTATCTATGATAGTTATGAATAGTATGGTAGATATTGTGATTTTGTCTGGTTTTATAGAATTATCTAGATCTTGCGTAGACTTGTCTAGTCTATTATGCAATCTATTAATCATGTTTATGATTTATTTTCAGATTAATATAAAATTAAAAATGTTAATTTATCCAACATAATATGTGCTCCAATATGGGCTAGGTATCAATTGTTATAAAAACATTCATGAGTAATATTCGCTATAATAGAAATACACTCTTGAATTAGTGTAGATGAGTATGTGTGTTGTCCGAGTTTGTCCCTACATTTGTGTTTGTGACTATGTCAATCCCCATCATTCAATTAGAAAGAATGTCAATCCTAAATATCATATCACTTACTTTGCCTATCTCACGGAGGAAGCAGTAACAATTCAATCCATGGCTTCTTCTACTAGTCACTTTCTGATATCAAATCCACTAGAATGAATAGCCCACTTGTTTTAGGCAAGAATGAATAGAACTGATTGACTAAGTTACCGAGCAACCTCACAGTAATTGAATGGGAGAATTACATCAGAGGACCTATTTTTGATTCTAATATCGAAAATGGACCTCTTTTTCAGACTTTGTATAATCGGATCTCTTTTTTAAAATTGAAGCAGTCGTTAGCCTCCAGTTTGTGTCTTCATTAGGTTAGATATTATTTTCGTCCTAATGTCGAAATAGTGAGATCCTCTAATGCAATTGTTCCTCGGTTCTTAGAGTATCACCAATGTTGTTGCTGTTTTGTATTTCAAGTACTAGTAGTATTAAGGAATAATTCCTTCTATGCCATCAGCTTAAACTATAATCTCTTCTCTACCACCGCTAAAATTTGTATCCCTCGTATGTCAATGACGATAAATTTTAATCCTTATTGTGCCATCAGGTGACGTTGTGCAGCAGTAGATTTTTAAAAATACCCATATTGCCCTTGCTAGGCTGTCTCCAACGGGTGGAGCATTTGCTGACCCATACCCAAAATGGGCTGCAAAACACACAAAACTGGTCTCCAACGGGTGCTCTAAAGGTGATACCCATTCTCGGCTGCGTCGACACGGCGACCAACATTTAGAGCACGCCGCCTGCGACCCAAATGCCTGGCAGCAGTAGCCCGCACACGAGCGAAAAGAAAGAGGACGAGCGAGAGAGCAGCGGCGAGCATTGGCAGCGAGCAACAGCGACGGGAGAACCGAAGGCGGTGCAGCGCGTGCTTGGTTCCAGGACCGGGCCGAATCCCCAGCCGGAGATCGTTGGAGACGGAGCGAGATGACGCAGAAGCAGAGCTTGTTCAAGGGGAAGAGCAAGAAGAAGGTCATCCCGCCCAGTCGACACGGCAAGCCCCCCCCCCCCCCCCCCCCCCCCAGCCGCAAAGGTATGCTTTGCACCGATGGAGATGGCTCAGCTTCCTGAATCGGATCTTCTTCTGTGGCGCAGCCGCGTGCTTGCTCGATTAATGATTTTCTGTTGGCTGCAGAGGGAAGAGGTTCTTCCTCGTTTACTCAGCAAGTCAGCATGATTGATTTGGATTCGTTACTCTGGTTCGTGTTAGTGGAATTGGGTGTTGAGACTTGAGAACCTGCTCCAATTTGTCAAACTGGTTTAGACGAGGATGCCACTGAACTCGGTTGCCAGTGCCCCCATACTGTTCCGTAGTAATTAGCGCTTTTTTTGTGCTTGGTATATTATGCTATTTGCATAAACATTTAAACATCCTCGTTTTTTTTGGATTCGCCGAACTCGCTTTTTTTGTGATTTGGATTCGTTTTCTGAGCAGGCGGAGCCGTCCGCAGCGGTGAAAAAAAGCGGGAACCAAAGTTCGGCGCTCCCACCCTTTCTTCCCGCGCCGCACTGGTAAAAATGGTTGACACGACCTAGTTTACGGCAGCCCATTGGAGATCCTCGCTTTTGGGTCTCGTAACTTTAACCTCACCAGCACCCATTTGGCCTTTTGGCTATCCAGTTTAGGTTGGCACCGTTGGAGACAGCCTTAGTCCTCTCCCTCGCTCCATTACTCATCTCGATCCACGCCGATTCTGTCGGCGCTTGCGAGGAAGGGTCGGAAGCCATGGCGTGAGGCCATGCGTGGTTGGCAGCTCGACGGCGTTGGGCTGGGAGTAGCGTGCTTTGGGCGCGACTTGAGGCTAGACGATGCGGTGCAAGAACGTCGACGAGTGCGCAGAGCAGGGCACAACGCAGATGGAAACCGGGCACACACGGTGCAACCGTGGAGGCTGGAAACACCGTGGAAGAACTCGAGCAGTTGAGGCGGGCTGCCAAAGATGTGCGACGCAAGGCAAGACACAGAAAGCAGGTAACCAGAGAGGAAGAAGTCTGTCGATGACTGGACCGACGGTGGACGAGGTGCCGGAATCCCCTGCCAAGGCCGCGGCTAGTTCCTCTAGTCATGCGCCGCGTCCAGAACCCATGCCCATGCCATTCAAGATCTCGACAGTGTTGTTGGCTCACTGGCTTCAGCATCCATGTTCCATGACATCGGATTCGATTAATTTAGCCACAAGTGTCCAGATTGATTTTTCTACAGCTGTAAGCCTCCACGAGCAAACAATGAACAGCAGAAGTGGGCAGCAGGGAAGGAAGAACTCTAGCATCTCTCTCTCTCTCTCTCTCTCTCTCCAGTTCCCATTCAGGTCAGAGGAAGGAAGAGCTCGTTGACCTCCTGCAGTTGTTTCGCCGTATGGCAGGAGCTCATCCATTGGGAAAGCAGGGAAGGAAGAAGCGACCTGACAGCCCAAGGGTAAACAAGTCTTTCTCCATATCAAATTTGACAAATATGGCATGTGAGAAAATAAAATTTAAGACCAATGGCACGTGAGGGATGTATATTTTCTCGGTGAAAGTAATGGGATTGAAGTTTATGCCCATGGCATACAAGGAATTTGCCCTAGTATTAATTATTTGAGATTTCCAATTTTTCGGAGTGAAATCAAGGCTAGACCATATGTGCATAATATTTCCTCTGGACAATCGACTCGCGCGTGCACCTGAACAATGCTGACAGTGACAGCAGACCTCCTAGTGGAGCAGCATTTCGTTGTCGACCATTCCTGTGGCTATCAGAAGCCTCTACCTCTCAAATACGCTTACATGACTTATTTACCCATTCTTGTGGCTATCAGTTGTCTGGAGGTAGTATCATTTAGTGTTAAATATGCTGCACCACTACGAACACTCCAGCTTTAAGACGGTATAATACATGAGCCAGTCATCTGCAGTTCTATTTGTTCCAGGTGTGTTTTTGTGCAGTTTTTACAGATTTCTATGTGCTGATATGGTAAGCATTTGCACATACGTCCATATCTGCAGTATGAATTTGTCATTCCAAACTCTGGAGCTTAGGAATTGTCTGGCTGAGTTCATAAATATCGAGATGACAGGTTGGGCTGTCGTAGAGACGAACTAAGTAAGCTGCTTGCGCATTATGATTAAGTTTATCCCTCTCAGCAGTCAATACTATAATACAGACTGCTGTTGTGCAAACTTGCAAACACGGTGCTATTAATATTTTCTTCTCTCGGTGAGAATTCTCACCAACTAACAAGTCAGGATGAAATTACCACCTGCATTAACATGTCTTCATATGCACCTTCCTCTTCAACGTCAAGAAGACGGTAATGAGCAAAAAATTGTACAAATGGCAAGGTTCTATGGTGCAAGTATTCGGACTAGCGATAACGATAATATTGCATCCGCAGATCTCTGCAATGCACGCATGTCCATGGCAACAGTGGGGGATCGAGGCAGTATGTATGTACCCACTGCGACTTGCAGACATGGCAGCTCTGAAGAAGCTCCTCGGGCTCTCGGCAGTGGCACTGGTAGCACGCCCCTTGCCAAGCCTACACAATGGTTAATGTACAGGAGGGGTGAGATATGAATATCAAAAGGAATTTGAAGCACCTAAGAGGCATGCTGCAATAGGCTCTTACCATTGATCGAGGAAAATCATAGCCTTCATTACCAAACATGAAAATGTCGGAAAAAGTTGCAGAGGGAATGCTCTGCGAGTATATCTTTTGATCAGAGGTACCTGCCTCGTCCATCATACTGATCCATGCAAAGCTAGCTTTGCAAAGAGGACATGTTGAGACCTTTCCCCGGGATGCCTGAACAAAGGATGCAGAGGATGCAGCTGTATGAAGAGCAATTTCTTGACACTGATGATCGTGGGAAAGAAAAACACTGAAACCTAGAGCAAAGTCCGGTTGCTGCTAAATCCTTCTGCTCAAGACATGCTAACAGCTTCTTATAATGAACTAGTTGCATTTATCTATTCTATTTAATAGGTCAGTAACATTTTTTCAGTTGTAAAAAAAAACTTATTTTGAACATGCATCAGTACAACTGTCTGATTCTGAACCAAACCGCAAACATTAAGTTCAAGTAAGCAGATATATGGTATGGCCACAGATATCTCTCTCAAAAAACTGATGACATAAGGCAAAGCATGATATGAGCAAAGGTTAGGAAGCAATGATTTGAAATAAACTAAATACATACCAGACAATCTGCCCATCCTTGAATGCATGAATAACAGAAACGGTGTCCACATGGTAAGATGCCCCTTGTAGAAGAAAAATCTGTCCAGCATATGACACATGACAATTCTGCCTGCCTTTCTGGATTAGATGGTTTTTCTATTGGTTTCTTGCCTTCCCCTGCTTCATGATCAGCTCGTATATCCACATTCTCCTGTGTACAGAAAGCTGGTTCCTGTCTAGACAAATCACATGGAGGCTGACTTCTTGAACTTTCACTTAAATCAACATATTGTTGCCCTTTTCTTATGCGTGTTTCTTCCCTACTAGTTTCACCAAGCTCGAATAGATTTTCCAAGTTCCTTTGTCGAAGTGGTGAAGATGATGCACTTATTTTGGTATCTTTCCTTCGAGCTTCAATAGACGGATTATCCGAAGCTTGAAGTTCATCAAATCTGTCAAACAAACTGTCATTTTCACAGTTTTCTGTAAAATCGTTTCTTTCTCCCATCCTGCTAGGACCCTCATTATGAAGAAAACCTGACAAATCTGTCTTCTCTTTTGATGTCCTCCGTGACATTGTATGGCTTGACTCATGAAGGCCTCGTCTTGTCTATTTTTGCATGATACATGCATAAGATTACAGATAAAATGCAGTAACAATCAGAAATGCAATAGAAGCAACAAACAATATGTGTAATGGACCTAGATGAGATGTAGTAGATAGCAATTTCTTTGCCATTGTACGTGTGGATGGCACGCAACAAAAAATCAATGTCATTTGCAAATTAAAACAAGTCCATATAGGTGTCTCCAGTTTCATCTTTAACAGGTCCATGAGCAGTTGAATAGAAATATTAGCTTCTAGGTTCTTTCTTCATAAAAATGATTATTAAACAGAACAAGCACCACGATATGCACTTTGAAGGGTACTTAATCAGGATCAAGGACCAAGGTACTGAGAGGTTCATAAACAGAATTGATACCTAATCTCATAGTAAAACATATTATTCAGAATGCATCTGATAAAGTATTAACTTTCACATTACCATGACACTTGACTCATTGTTCTGCTGGTATAAGACATCTTTATCCATTGATTTATGCACACGCTTCAAACGTTTTCTTCGTTCCTTGACATCCGGGCTCTTGGAACTCCTACCACCAACAAAATTCTAGAGCCAACAGGTCAACCAAGCCCATAAGAAATATATAATAAAATATACAGCAATACTTTGGGGAAAATAATTAAATGAGCACAGCTCGATTCAATCTTTGATAAAATTTTACATTGCACGATGGAAGGTAGCAGCTTAGATGCAAATACCTGAAGACAATTTAGAGTTCTTGCATGAGGAAAATTTTATACACAAAATGCCAGATCAGAGTCTAATATCACTATAAGTCATTTCTACGGAAAACATAAAAACAAGTCAATTTTCATTTTCAGTTTAGCTTCTGCATACATAGATATTAAAATAGAACCATATACGATTATGACACAGCTATCAAAATATCGCAATATGAACCATCAGGTAGCACCTGTGCCTTACTCTAACTAGCAGAATCAAGATTCAGAAATATCACACAGAACTACATGCTAGGCAATAATGTGCAATCATATGTTTTTTAGCCAACGGTTGAACATTCAACTAGAGATTGAAACTAAAAAAACATAGGAATTATTACAGATAGCTTTGAAAATACAGCTCAAGGAACTGCATGCACAAAAGAAATCAGGTGAAGTTATGATCCGTACCTCTTTTAATAGGGAGGAATCAGTCCATGTCTCATTCTCAGAATCTGAACCTGAATCATCAACCTTAATTGTATATCTGGCTGGAGTACTGCAGAAATCATCAGGTAGTTCTTTCAAAATTCTGTCCTCTATGACTGCATTTTTATTGGCTCGTGTACAAGGTTGAACAGGAATCTCTGGGACTGGCCCTGCTTCTTCGCCGCTGCACAGCAAGCAAAAGGGAAGGTTTTCTGAGGACATAATAAACCTTTTCATAGAATAAGATAGCACTCTGCATCTTCTGGTTTACCGGGCAAATTCAAATTTGGCATGCATCAACAAATGTCAGCGTCTAGATAAGACACTGCTAGAAGTGTCCAGTTCCTCATAGAACCAGATACGAATCATGGTAGCACATTGAATCAAACAGAACAATTAGAACTGCCCAAAACAAATTTCGCCACCCCCACCTTAGAATAATTGCAATTGCTGGAGCACATATATGCAAATCGAGATCGGGGATCCCAACTCCAATGCCATGTTATCATCCAAAATTCCCTACCAACTTCATAGTTGATGCGTTTTCAAGTGAAATATAATTACTAAGGACACGTATAGTCTTATTTGTCACAAGTTCAGAACAGCAGGAGGAAAATAGGAGCAGGCTTCTACCTTTCCATCAAATAGGGGTCCTCGGGGAGCCTCCTCCCTTCCCTGAGGCAGTTCTGGAACCACCGGTGGCTGACGATGAGCGCATGCACCTTCTTCCTCGAGATTTCGTACTTCTTTCCCTCAAACCTCCAGCACACCTGCTTCCTCAGAACCACGCACGCGCACCCAGATTCAGCAGAAAGGGACCAAATCAAATCAAATTGAGATGCGACGCCGCGAGCAGGGAGGTGGGAAATGCGAACTAACCAGGTGGGTGATGCAGTTGCTCATGGACCCGACGTAGCTGGCGCCGGTCGCATTGATAAGCTTGATTAGCCGGTGCCGGTCCTCGCCGTGGTAGCCGCTCACCGTCGCGACCACGGACTCCATCCCCTCGATCGGCATGGCACCGCGCCCGTATCGGTGGCACGCGGCGGCGGCAAGGTGCGGTCCTGGAAGCGACTAGAATGGGGGCGCCCGAAATCTCCTTTGCCATTTCGCGTTTCCCTCCTCTTTACGTTCGAAATTTTCGTGTCCCGCCTCCCGCGGCCGCGGTAGAGGAAGCAGGCTGCACCTCCCGAAAATTTTGAGTACACTGGGCCTATGCAGTAGTTGTGAAGCCCATCAGCTTGTAGGTAGATATATGACCCAATATGGCCGATAGACTGTTAGCATAATAACTTTACAATTGTAACCAGGAAAATATTTATTTTTTTAAACCATGAAACACATCCATAAAAGAAAATTGGATAGGTAATTCAATAATATATATTTTTTGAATTATATTTGAATTTATAATGTATGCTGTACATTTGTGTAAAATATACCTTACAATTTTTTAGCGTGGGGATACATGAAAACTATCATTGCACAAAACTTGTGCACTAAACTCAAATCATATAAAGAGAAAACAAAAAAAAAACTATAAATTGTAGGAGGGGGTAGATTGCACCAAGTTTAATTGTTTAGGAGAGTAAACTGAGTCAAAAATTTTGTTTGGGGAGTAAACGAACAAAGTGAGTTGTTCGAGGGAGTAAAATAGACTTTTTCCCTTAGATAAAGAAAGTTAAAAACAATACCTTTGTTTTACTGTAGTGTTTGTAGAAAAAAAATCATTGTTTTTCTGCTCACCGGGCAAAATTTGAGTTTTGCCATATATGTGATGATAAAAACAAACCAAATTTTCAGCTTCCGGCAAACAAAACTTACAAAGGAAAAAGGGTAACATTACAACCTGTTTCTTTTTTCTTTACGACTGGGTAAGATTTAGGTTGGGATGTTAATTAATTTCATTACTAGTGTTATACATAGTGTACTTTTGTGCTTTGCTTTTTAGGTGAGAAGCTGACTGATTCGTTCCATTTGAGTGTATCTCCTTCGATTATTGTTTCCATCACCACGGTGGCAGTGCTCAATTCGATTATCTCACATTTGCATCCAAATGTCTACTGATTGCAAATTTGCAATTGTTGTTAATATCCTGAATGTGCCCACAAGCTACAAAAAATTATCTTAGTCTTGTCACTTTCCTTTCGGCCTTTTGCATGTTATGAGCTTGTGACCTTGCTCGTACTAGTATGGAACACAAATGATTACTGTACGAAACAGGTAGAAAATCCATCTCCCTATTATCTATGAAATCTTCCTCACCCGAACCCTACAGGCTACTTTTCCACTATTTTTGCAAGCCTAGTCTCCTCTTCCATTCTTAAGCTTGTGTATGATAAGACAAATGAAATCTCACGTGTTCAAAAAAACTCTCTACCATTGGCTATCTCGTACAGTCCGCACCTTGAACTAATCGTTTATAGATGATGGAGGAATCTCTGGCCTTTTGCATCATTCAATGCATAAAACCAAAATATGGCATTATGACCATGGTAACTAGGGAAACTAAGCGTAAATTAAACACCAAACTTATGATTAAACGAACACCCATTGTCGACAAAGACTTGCATCGCCACCACCTATGATTAAGCGAACATCCATCGTATGATGTCAACATGACATTGCTTTGCATCTGCTTTTGCAATCATCGCCGACGTCTGTAGAGGTACAGTATGCACACCTTTGTGCATATATGGGTTCCATCCCAATATATAAACATTTGAGGGATGTGAGGAGAAAACTAGAAAAGGAGATTATTCCTTTTAGTCACATGATTGATAGAGAAACATTAAATACATAACAACTCTTTCCATGGTGCAGCAGGCAGCTGCTTGCTTTCTTTTCTCTTTTAGTACGTACGACTGTTTGGTGGAGTGAAGGAAAAATAGAAAATAAATGATTGTGAAGCTCACTGCAACTCCTCAAATGATTATAATTTGGAATAAATTTGAATCTCTCAATTGCTTATTTGTTTGCGGCATTTAAAAAAATAGAGTGTGTGCATAGCAACATAATATTTTGATTAATTGTTGGAATATAGTAGGCAGAGCATGCAACAAATTCACAACAATAGTAGAGTCGTACCGCATTTTAAAAAAATAGAGTGTGTGCATAACAACATAAGACTTTGATTGTTGGAATATAGTAGGCAGAGCATGCAATAAATTGACAATAATAGTAGAGTCGTGGTCTGTAATATGCATATGCAAAAGTTCAAGTATACCTTATCAATACGATGTTTTAGAGCATTATTCTCCAAGAATTTTGGCAACAGAAATACACGTAAATGATCAACATATCTGCATTTCTTTTTTTTTTTTGGAAATCAACACGTCTACATTCATATAGTAACCGTATATCTATTTTCTTGCCGACCTATATATATATATATATATATATATATATATGCGTGCATGCTTAATAGTAAGATTTATTTTGTTGACAGAAAAAGTCAAAAAGTGAAACAATCTCGTACCGCGAGGTCGCGTACGTGGCGGACACGGAAAACGTACGTGTTCCGGGTCGGAAACCATGATCCAGCCAATCAGAGGCACGCAGGATTTATGGCAGAGTCCGTATCGTATCGTACCTCTGTGGTGACGTCGGTGGCAGAGCTCATATAAACGCACACGGCCCTGATATAAATAAACCCTCTACGAGGCTCAGCAACAGACAAGCACGTGATCTTGATCGATCGGTGCGAGAAATCTGTAGCTAGGTTTTCGCCAAGAGTCGTCGGCGAAAACACAATGTCGAGCAGCAGCAGCATGGCCGGCGACGTCGAGAAGAATAAGCAGCCCGACTACAGCACGGCGATCCTGGAGCGGAAGAAGGCCCCGAACCGGGTCCTTGTCGACGACGCGGAGGGCGGCGTCCCCCTGGACAACTCGACGGTGGCGCTGAGCCCGGCGCTGATGGAGCATCTGGACATCTTCAACGGCGACGTGGTGATGCTCCGCGGCAAGCGTCGTCGCGAGACGGCGTGCTACGCGACCCAGGACCCGTCGTGCCCGCATGAACCGCGTGGTCCGCGGCAACCTCCGGCTCCGTCTGGGCGACGTGGTGACGGTGAACGCGGTGGTGGCCGACGCGAAGAAGGTCCTGGTGGTGCCGTTGGAGGACACGGTGGAGCGCATCTCGGGCGACCTGTTCGAGGCGTACCTCCGCCCCTACTTCGGCGACGCGATGCGCCCCGTCCGCGCGGGCGACCGGTTCGTGGTCCACGCCAACATGCACGCCGTCGAGTTCAAGGTTGTGGCGACGGACCCCGCCGACGCGTGCTGCGTGGTGGTGGCCCCCGGCACGGAGGTGTTTTGCGACCGGGGGCGCGCCGTGAAGCGCGAGGACGAGGAGCGGCTTGACGGGCCGGGCTACGACGACGTGGGCGGCGTGCGGAAGCAGCTGGCCCAGATCCGCGAGCTGGTGGAGCTGCCCCTAGACGCTGGGCGTGAAGCCGCCCAAGGGCATCCTGCTCTACGGCCCGCCCGGGACGGGGAAAACCCTCCTCGCGCGAGCCATCGCGGCCGAGTCGGGGGCCAACTTGGTGGTGGTGAACGGGCCGGAGATCATGTCCAAGATGGCGGGGCAGAGCGAGGAGAATTTGCGAATGGTGTTTGAGGAGGCGGAGGCCCGCGCGCCGTCTATAATCTTTATGGACGAGATCGACGCCATCGCGCCCAACCGCGACAAGACGCACGGCGAGGTGGAGCGGCGCGTGGTGTCGCAGCTGCTCACGCTCATGGACGGGCTGCGCCCGCGCGCGCAGGTGGTGGTCATCGGCGCCACCAACCGGCCCAACAGCCTCGACCCGGCGCTCCGCCGCTTCGACCGGGAGCTCGACATCGGCGTGCCCGACGAGGTGGGCCGGCTGGAGATCCTCCGCATCCACACCAAGAGCATGCCCCTGGCACTGCACGTGGACCTGGAGCGCGTGGCCAAGGACACGCACGGCTTCGTCGGCGCCGACCTCGCCGCGCTCTGCTCGGAGGCCGCGTTCCAGTGCATCCGCGAGAAGATTGACGTGATCGACCTCGAGGCCGACACCATCCACGTGGAGGTCCTCAACGCGCTCTCCGTCTGCAACGACCACCTCAAGCACGCCATCGAGGTGACCAAGCCGTCGGCCCTCCGCGAGTGCGGCCTCGTCGAGGTGCCCAAGGTCTCGTGGGACGACGTCGGAGGGCTGGAAACCGTGAAACTGGAGCTCCAGGAGACGGTGCAGTACCCGGTGGAGCACCCGGAGATGTTCGAGGCCTTCGGCATGTCCCCGTCCCGCGGCGTGCTCTTCTACGGCCCGCCCGGCTGCGGCAAGACGCTGCTGGCCAAGGCCATCGCCAAGGAGTGCAAGGCCAACTTCATCAGCGTCAAGGGCCCCGAGCTGCTCACCATGTGGTTCGGCGAGAGCGAGTCCAACGTGCGCGACCTCTTCGACAAGGCCCGCGCCGCCGCGCCGTGCGTCCTCTTCTTCGACGAGCTCGACTCCATCGCCGTCAAGCGCGGCAGCAGCGTCGGCGACGCCGGCGGCACGGCAGACCGCGTACTCAACCAGCTGCTCACGGAGATGGACGGCATCAACGCCAAGAAGACGGTCTTCGTCATCGGGGCCACCAACCGACCCGACATCATCGACCCGGCGCTGCTCCGCCCGGGGAGGCCCGACCAGCTCATCTACATCCCGCTGCCCGACGAGCCGTCCAGGCTGCAGATATTCAAGGCGTGCCTGCGCAGGTCGCCCGTCTCGCGCGGCGTCGACCTGGCGGCGCTCGCGCGCACCACGGACGGGTTCAGCGGCGCAGACATCACCGAGATTTGCCAGCGCGCGTGCAAGCTCGCCGTGCGCGACCTCACCAAGCTCACCGAAGAGGTGGGCAAGGCAGAGGCGCTCAAGGGCGCCGTCATCGGCCTGCCGCACTTCGTCGCCGCAATGAAGTACGCAAGGAGGAGCGTCAGCGACATCGACGTGCTCAAGTACGAGTTCTTTGCGCACAGGCTCCAGGCGGGAGTTACGGTCGAGGACCTCATGCCGCAGGACCACAAGGCGAAGGGCAAGCAGGCTGCTCAGGAGGTAGTAGAGGAAGAGACCAAGGCCGAGGCGGCACCCGTCTCCATGGACGAGGACTTGCTCTATGGTTAAGCTTTATTACCTAGTAGGACGTTTTAGTCTAGCTAGCGTTGTCGTGTGCTACGCAAATTTTGTTTCGCGAAAGAGAAGACCTTCATGTATGTAGTTTAAATATTCGAATGATATATGATGATGAAAGATTTCAATCCTTACGTGTTCCTCCTCCTAGATTATGCCTACGCGCATCAAGAAGTTTTTTATACCTCCCGACCCGTAGACGTAGCTGATTCTGTAATCTACTAGTATCTCTTTAACGTGTTCGAAAATTTTAAAAGCATTTTTGTGGTGTAAGTCGTTGCGGCTCTTCCTCAAGTTCTTTGACAAGATCCTGCTTGCACCGCACCTTCTCATACTGCAGTACTGATTCCCGGTTTGCATTGTCTAGCTGGCTGTCAAGTTTCATAAACAGAGGATGCTGACGGCAGAGTAGAACAGAACGGAAAATGGTGGCGGGAAGCAGAGCATGCAGGTGTAATCTGAATGCCGACTTCCATTGGGCATAATTAAAAGGCAGAGGCATGATTAGAAGGCAGAAGTCGGACCAACCGAAGAAACAAATTCAGGCAACAAGCAGCTGTTTGTCAAAGAAATTTCAAGAGACTGTTCTATAGCAAATGTGTCATATATGCGATGACAAACCGGAATATATGCGAATTGATGAACCGCCCAAGTGCAAGATCTTTAAACCGCTACCATTGTCACAAAGAAGCCAATTTAACCTACCATCTCCCTGCTGCATTTTTATTCTACAACGTTAACCTGAAGTCCAGAACACCTGAATAGTTCATGGTCAGCAATTTTTCTCACACATCCTTTTGCACTGACCCTGTTGACATGCACGAAGTCAAAGATCACGCCTCACGGCCACGCTGTCATCTATCCTCTTCACCATGAACCTCTCAACAAGCACCCATCCGCTGTTCACCTTCTCTCAATTCTCCACGTCGACTCACATGCCGGTTCCGCCACACTCATCTTCTCCCACACGCCAAAATCGTACGCCGAAGTCGCAAGAACGGGCAGTACCACCTCCAGACGGCTGTGATTGCCGTCGACGCCAGGAACACGTTGAGGCAGCCGCCGGTGTTCGAAATTCCTCCTGTGCTTGGTCGCGTAGACACGCCTGTCCAAAGAACGGTAGGGCAAGGGCGCTGGACGATCACCATCTGCTTGTAGACGTCGGCCGCCGGCCGGGTCGAACGGCCATGGCTTCACGTCTTTATCCTTGACCTCGCTGCACGAGCAGGATCGGAGCAGCACGGCGCCACGCCCCCTCCTCTCTCGAGCACGTCCTAATATAAACTAACCCACATGCGCTCCAACTCGTCGTTCCTGCACGTCTCGTTTTCATCCTTCACGATGAGGTAGCAAGAGTTGCGACCCTCCAGCGGGTGGCGAGAGATGGCATGCGTCGGACTCTCGTACTCCTCATAGTCCTTTACGCTTCGATGACAGGACGTGATCGCTTAAGAGCACTGCTATACCTACGTCTGGGTTATACGACCCCGGCACCTGGTCGATCAAGCATCCAAGCTTGTCAACAGTATGTTTTGGGCAAAATCCTTCCTAAAAAAAACGTAATAACTAATCGTGTAGCATACCCTCCTAGTGCGACAAATTTTGTGACTTAGAGAAAAATAATAATTAAACATATTTCTAGCTTTTAATCGACTGAAAGATTTCAGTCAATAATTTGTTATTTTATATTTTGATTTTTCTTTTATAGGATTATCTATATAATAATTATATACCGTTGGATCTATATCCGATGTCTTAAAGCGAAACTTGCCCAAATTTTCAACTGACTGAAAATTAGCAAAACCCATAATTAAAACTATAAGTGAGATCTAGTTTAAAAAGCTTTATAGCAGAAAAACACAATAGTGCAATTGATTTTGAATTGGATGATCAGTTTGAGTTTCAACAGGAAGGCAAATGTACGGTGGTTGACTGCCAGTTCTACTGTGGTGGTCAACCGCCACCACTACAACAATATAGCACTGTAGTAGGCAATAATACATTGTAACAGTGTTTTAAAGAACCCACTCATAGGAACTTCTACTATACTGATGGATGAACATGTCACCCGCCACTATGAATTTATTAAAAAATAATAAAATAAATTGCACTGCTGATGCCATGGACGGATTTGGTTGTGCCCCGGCTGGATCTGTGCCGAAAAGGGGGCCGCTAGGGAGTAAATGAGAGAGGAGGGGAGAGGGCGTCCCTGCACCTACGTGCCTCTCCGCCCGCCGTCGGTCATGAGGCTGCCCGCGAGGCCACTGGCCCACGCTGAGCCGGTGCACCTCTACCCTTGACGAGAGAGAGAGAAGAGAGAGAGAGAGAGAAGGATATTTGGAGGGAAATAGAATAATAAAATTCATGTGTAACTCTCAGATTGGTAGAGGGAGAAAACTATGGATTGATGACATGACATACTATTTTAAAGACGTTTTATATTGTTATTCGTCACTAAAAACCATTTTTTAGCGATCACTTCTTTTTTATCCACTGCTAAAGATTGAATCTATTTCTAGCGGTGCTTGGCTCATTTGACCACCGTTAAAAATGAGATCCTATTTGTAGCTGCGGTCCATAATAAAACCACCATCACAATTTTTTTTGTACCATGCCGCTTTAGTGCTTTTCTTTTTTGTTTGTCCACCCAGTCATCCCTTCTAGCATGTGTGTGGACATATTGCAAGCATATGTATACTTTTTAGACAATGAGAAGATTATATAAACCCAAGCTTTGGCTCTCAGAAAGAGAGTTACAGTCAAATACAATCACACATTGACTTGATCATTATCACACACTTAAAATTGTCATAATGACGAAAAAGAAAAGTATATCCTCTCTATAACATTATTCTCTTCCAATGCAAAACCAGATTGTTAAGACTAATTAGAAGCATATTCAAGGTGACTCTTCAGTATAGTTGACAACGATTGAAACTTGACATCATCAATGCGATGACAAAATTCCACAAAAGAAATAATGTAAGTTGGTGAAAAGAATTAGACCAACGCATACATGTCTTTTATTGGTGACCCAGATCAGACACGATGATAAAGAGAAATCACATGTGAATCTAATCGGGTCAGTCACCTACCGGTTTGGACAATTCACCGGCCGTAGTCGTACACGCAGTGAAGCGCATCATCATTGTTATCGAACAAACATCGCCTTATGGTTGGTATTCACCGGATCTGCAGCGGAATAGGGATGATCCGCACTAACGCCTGATCGTAGGAAAATGGTAGATGAGCGGCACACATGAAATTCGATTGCCCCTGCTGACAGGAAAAAAATGATGTTGGGTGCTAATCCTCCCCATAATTCAGAGAGGGAGGTATGACCGCAACCGTCGAGGCCCTCATGGATCCATGTCTAAGAATGTTTTGGCGATGCCATCACATAGAAGGATTGAACACCATGGCTGCCCAAGAGTCACTTGACGGCAGTGTTGGCCTGAACGCGGGGCGATCTCTTTTTCTAGGGCGAGCTCGCTGCAACTTGGTAGAAGGCGCTCAGGCCAACGTATGACTTGGCAGGAGACGGGGAGATTTCGACCATGGATGTGCTGTCCGCACAAGCCGGAGGTAGGCGCCTTCACGACAGACCTTCATCCATGTGGCGGCACCGTAGGATTTGGAGAAGGCCCCAGCATTTGCCCAGCTGCCACTGTCCTTGTCGTCGATCATGTTGTTCCAGCGGTCGGGCTCTGGTGGCGGCCAAGGGAGTGAAGCTTGGTGGCAGCCCAGGGGCGGTGGCGAAGGAGCCACTCGAGTCGCCCTGGGAGCGACGCCAGGTGTTGGTCGTAGTTACACACCCATTTATATACCTTAAGAGGATGGTGTACATTTGTAGCATATTTTCTCTTAGAGTATTCTAAGGTTTAATCGAATCCACAGAGACTAGTGGGAATTAAGTGAAGCAATTGATAAAAGACCTAATTAAGCTTCTAAAGATGAGGCTGTTTGTTGGTAGGCTAGGGTTGTGTCAATCGGCACGGAAGTTTTTTCAGAAGAAGTTGTTAAAGATTGCAGAGTAGCATACATGAAATATGTTTTAATGAGTCTAACCAGATAATCTGCTAGTTGAGATCATAACCACGAAGCATATTCTAATAGCATAATAAACAGGATTACTTGGGTACAAAGGGTGTAAGGTTCATGACCATTGAGGTCACTACAAGGTATGAATGTTTTAGTGATGAATGACAAACATGAAATGTGACTAATGTTTACATGAGTGTTGTGCATGTAGGAAACCTCTTCTATTTATTGATGATCGTTGATGGTTTTCTTGGCGGTTGATGACAATGACCACAAGCATGAAGCTTGATGGAGTTCAAAGGTTGATGGAGATGGATCAAGGCTAAGGATAAGCTATGGAGCAAGTGTTTGTAACACTTGTCTAGTTGTTAGGCTTTGAGTCCATAGGAAAAACCGGACTATCAAGGAGGTCTAGGTCATGTCTCTTTAGGTCACACTAGTCGGTGATGTCTGTGGATGCTCAGTAAAATCACAGGCACTAGGTGACAGTGGAGAAGCCAAGGAGCTGTTGGAAGAAGCCGGAAAATAAAGTCAAGCGAGGACAAGAAGTTTCAGCTTTTGGACAGAGAGACCGGACAGAAGGTCTGGAGAGCCGGACTGTATGGTCATCAGAGGAGAACATTGATCAGAGAAGACTTGTTGCGAGGAATTTGTCAGCACTAAAGTCCATAGAGACCAGACGGTCTGGTCTATAGACCGGACAGTCCGATCTGTATGGAGAGAAGGGAAACAGAGAGGAAGCAAATATGTCGCTCTCTGGAATTAGCAAAAGAAAAAGAGATTGGACGGTCCGGTCTACTTACCAGATGGTCCAGTCTACTGACTGGATGGTCCGGTCAGTACGAAGTCAGCTGCGAACAGAGAAGCCAACAGAGTCGTTCCAGGAGTGACCGGACGGTCCGTTCAGGCAGTGATCGGACAGTCTGGTCAGCACGTCTAGGAAGCAGATTTTGTGAAGCAACGACTAGTTTGAGGCTGCAGCCTATGCTGGGGTCTTGGAGACTTCTCTTGGCCATTGGGATAGCTGAGATCATCAGAGGGGAGCCAAGAGGAAAAGAGAGGAGCACTAGGAGGAGATATTAGATATCTTGAGAGTGCTAGTGAGAGTAACTTGAGCATCTATCCACATCTAAGGCTGGGGTGTCCTTGAGGGCGTGATCTAGGCTATTACTCTTGGTCTATGGTGAGACCTTGGCCAATTAGGTGTCAGTGATCGAGCCTATCGTGATTGGTTGTGAAGTCCGTCATACGTTTATACACAGTTTAAGCCCGCCGTTGAAAGAGGCATCGACAGTGAGCGCCCTTGTCGGCTCGGGGAGTCCGGCAAGTTCTCGAGGGAGGCGAGCTTGTGCCTTGGTGGCAGCGGTGACGCAATAGTGTTTGCACTCCCGGAGTGATTGTGGGCTCATGTGTGAGAACTACACTTGGTGGCGGGAGGGACCGGTGCTCCGATGGGAGTGGTCCAACAAGGAGTAGGGGAAGGCGCCATCCTTCTGAGACCTCGGAAAAAAATACCATGAGTCATCTCTTACTCTACTCCTTACTATGATACTTTACTTTTTGCATTTACATACCGTGTTATTCGTGCTTATGTGTTTGCCTTGCTCTAGTTGATTACCTTGTAGACCTACATGAATAGGCTTCTTTACTTGCTAGTAGTGCTCAGCTTTCACACTTGATCACTAGCATATTTAGGAGTTGTTTGGCTTGATTGATCAACCTAGTATTTATTGTGCTACTCATGCTTGTGTGCTTATCTTGTGCTCGATGATCTAGTAGATTTGCATGAGTAGGCTCCTTTGCTAGCTTATTGCATGCTTCCGTGTGTCTTTGATTACTCAGTTGCATAGGAGTTGCATTGCCTTGTGTGTGATCCACTAGTATGCTTAGGTTGTCATTCCTCTCATAGGGTTATCTCTTGTTAGTGTGATCACCATTAGAATTATGTAGGAGTTGTTTGAGTAGTCGGTTTTAGAAATTGGCAAATTATATAAATATTGTGAGTTCCCGATTCACCCCCCCCCCTCTCGGTCACTCAATTCTTTCAAAGGGACTAAATGAGTTATGAAGAGACTTTTCCAAGGGTCTCCTGTCATGAACAGTCCCCTTAATCGGTCTACAACTTTGCCTCGACACGTACCTCCTATCATGCATAGTAGTTATACGAGCAAATCTGATTCATACAAGATCCAGAATACTATCCTAATCACCATGATTATAATAGCATCAAAGTACTTAGCCTATGTACTAAGTAAGGATTAAGCACATGCATGAATAATCAAATCAAGGTGGTTGTGTAATCAAAACCATTCATCAACATAATAGATAATCACTTTAATACAATATTCATCACCATCTAGTAGGCCTACCTTGATGGATCACCCCAAGCACCAGTGGTTTTTGAAACTCCAAGCCTATGACCTTGCGATCATCGACTTGGTTAGGATAGCCAAGATAAACCTAGAAACTAGAGATGTGAAGAACGAGGCAAAGCCTCGGTGGCTCTAACTCACGAGATTTGTTGTCCCTCCGCCGCTATCTCTCTGGCAGAGTTTACAAGTATTTATAGGGGTATAATTCGAGATAGAGTTAGTTTCTTGGAAAAAGGGCCACGTGCCGATCGACACAGAGGGCGTACCGATCGACACACTCCATTTTGGACCGATATCTCTTCTAAGTCTGTTCCTAAGTCTTCTATAGCTTCCATGTGAGTCTGTCCTCCCATCAAGTTCTCCGAAGTAAAGTCTTGCATTGTATATTTAAGATCTTGAAGTTTCCTTTTATCACTTCACAAATCATATCTCCAAGATTTGTTCAAATAACTTCCTTCTAGAAGGTCCTGAGGGGTGGAGCAGCCTTATCAGCCTGAAGCTCTGATGTGCCGATCGACATGATGGTCGTGCCAGTCGGCACCTTGCCTTCTCTGCTACAATTCACCTCTTCAAGTTCCAAATCCACTGGAATTGTTCCAAATTGTTGTCTTTTCACCTGGTTCTGCAATAAATCTCCAGAACAACAATTGTATAAATATTCTACTATTTTCAAGGGCTAATGGCCTACAATAGTGATGTTTAAGCTCTAAACAGGATGCTTTTGACGTATAAAATGGCACACTAACTAGCGTCAACAACAGGCTAGTGGGTCAAGCATTTATACTTGTAAACGTTAGTTCTTCCCTAAATATATTGAAGAGGAAAAGAAATATAAACATGTCATATATAGTTTGCGCTAGAGACCAAAGTTTTAATGCAAATAACAATTCAATAAATTGTAATATGTTATAAGGAAAGAGCTGATATGTAGGGGTTATTTGTGTATTCAGAGTAGAGATAGCTCACCTAAGTGATTTGTTCTCACTGCTGCCTTCATCACCTTCCAATTGCTCTGGCATACCAAAAAATGTATTGCTGATGCATTAAGTATCACTAGTTGGCACTAACTGTTGTTTTGTCCTAATCATTATACTAATAAGGAGCACAAAACTAACAGTAGCAATATATGATATATTCTTCTTGGAATCACAATCTCAAAGCAAGAATGGAAGACATTGAAATACTATTTGTATTTATGAGTTTAGGGGCATTTGCCCCCCTCCCTCCCTCCACAGCATAAATTTGAACTTTGATAAAACCATTGGTCAAAGTTATGAGTCATAATTATTCTACTTCATTATGCTAAAATTTTGTTTATTAGAGAATGTTTGGCGTTAGTAGATGTGGACGTGGAACATGGAACTTTCGTTCCAACATAATAATGTCAATATTTACTAGCTACAATAATATTTGTTGCAATTGGAAGGAGTTTATTACAATGAATATTATAGTAGTTGCAACAAAAAAATGTGATCCAAATACCAAGTATAAGAAGGCTATTATAATTGTGGCATTAACATTGACTTTTTTCAACAATTGGTTGTTTATTGCAAGAGATTTCATGCAATGGAATTTTTTAGTAACAGATGCAATGCTTCATTTTCTTTTTCTTGTTTTATCTCAGACAAACTGTTGCAACCAAACAACCCCTTTTGTTATGTGTCTGAGTAAGCAAAACGAAGGGTTGTGTGATGCATTTTTCTCTAGCACCATGGCCTGGGAAGCAACCAAACAACCACAAAATGCTTAGAGAATCCTTGAGCTCAACACTTTTACAATCTGTTATCACAATATTTGATCAATAACAAGAGTCCCATACACTTATTGTGGGTTAGAACATATCAAATTGATAAGAGAGCGATAGTAGACAATATTATTAATATTTATAAAATAAAATAGCTACCTTGCTAGTTATCTCACATACTTCCTCTATTTCAAAATTATTGTCCATGTTGATTTTTTCTAATTATGGTGTGTCTTATTTAAAAAAATTAATAATTAGCATATATTTTTCATGATTTATTTTATCTCTAGAGATAATTAAAATATAAATTATAATTTTTTATATTTAAATTAATAGTTTGAATAAGATGAATGTGTGGGTTCATAGCGGATAGGTATTGGTGTAGCGGATATCAGATAACGCTATTGAGGATGCTAAGTTATAATAGCAATATATATTAAAATATTAGAAATTACATGTAATAGTGTGTAGATCATTACTTTTTTTCATCATAAAAATCATGAAGAGTAATCTGATTCACTAAAACTTTAAGTTTTGAAGCATAACTTGAACCATATGAATGAATACATTTTATTTAAGAAAATTAAACTTAAAAGAAAATAATAAATTATTACTAAGTTGCTATTATATTGAAATAATGGCCGCTATAGCGGTTTTATAGGTGCCATAGCAGCTCAAAAAGTAAAATAAGCTATGTTACAACATGCTATTTAGTGAGTGGTACATCATAGCGATAGCGTTTATATACCGCTACCGCTATAGCGTTTATATACCGCTACCACGGGCACTTTTGCGGCCGCTACAAATGCTATTTGTTACCTTGCTCTGACACGACGCCAACACACTGAACCAAACGTACGCGTCTTCGGGCCATGAGCTCTCGGCATCATCATCTAGTTTCGCTTCCGAAACCCCACCTATCAACACCTTATTCTCGCTTATTGGATGCTCTGAAACGCCGTTCTGGCACTGCCTGCAGAAGCACCTCGTACAACAGGGTGCGGCCCATACCCATCTGCTTGCACAGCCAGGGCCGGCCCTGAGGGAGGGTGGGGGGGGGGGGGGGGGGAGGCTGAATCTGGGAGGCCCAATCCCATAGCATGCCTACATATTCCATTGCCTAATTTGTCTTGGTCCAGTCCAGCAAATAACGAACACCATTTTTCCTTCTCGGATGGGCCTCAAATCCCTGTACTCTATGCTAATTTCTTGTCAGGAAATTATCAATAATTCCAATCGAAGGCCTGAAGGGTAGACCTGATCGTGGAAGGCTTCCACCATGGAAGGCAGAAGATCGCAGCTCTCTTCCACCGTCGCACACAAGGAGCACGCTAGGAGATCCCAGACCTGATCGAACGCCTCTCTTCCGCATTCAGCACAGCGCACAACATCATGACCGGCCCAACGATTTGGTTTGATAAGTCGCCCCGACGAAGACCGATGTACGTAACAGCGCCTTTATGCTAATGTTTTAAGTTCTCACACCATAATTAAAAGATAGATTAATTTTCTTGATTATATTTTTATCATTTTCAGCAACATCAGTCATCATGCATCAGGCAGCCAAAAAAGGAGAAATAAGAAAAGAGAAGATGAGGTCATACAATCACATAAAGTGGTCATAGACAAATTTGTTAAGAGTAATACGAGCACTTTAAGGAACCCAGATGTATCAAAAATAGTTGAATGGTTTGACAACTTTATGCATCGAGAAGAAATTATTACATAAAGTTGACATCGATAGTATTGTTACTGATTTTGCATCAATAAAATGTTATAAGAAAAATAATATGTAAAATACATTTATATAAATATTTTTTAATATACTATTGATTTTACTGATAATAATATTTTTTAGTATATTTTATTTTTATATAAAGATTCTGTGTGTCTAAGAAAAAAATTTATATAGAGGGGCCTCGACTTTTTGTCTCCTCCTGGGTCTCCAAAATCCGCAGGACGGCCCTGTTCACGGTGAGAAGCCGCCTTCTTTGACGAGGTAGAACGGGCAGTACCACCTTCCGACGGTGAACGGGAACGCATTGAGGCGGTGGCCGGAGTCGTTGAGGAGACCGGGTGCCTCGCCGAGGTCGAAGTTCTCGTGATGGCTGCTGCTGTAGTCTACGAGTTGAGCTGATCGGAGCTCGACATCGAGGCTCAGGGCCTTGCCGATATCGAACCTCTTGTTCTTGGACGACGCATGTAGGCGCGAGTTCTTCTTGCGGTAATGGAATACGGAGAAGGCGTCCTCAGCGATGGCCCTCGCCGTGAACCTCACGGGCCGGTGCTGCACGACCTCGATCTGCTGGTAGACGTCGGCCGGGTCGAAAGGCCGTGGCTTGGCGTCTTTGACGCACCGCCAGTATCAAGCACCGCGTGACCATGTCCGTCTCGCGGGAGCAGAGCACACACTGATGAGGCCATTGTGTTCCACGGCGACTACGGAAATAGTACCGGTTGGACCCGAGAGGCGGGTCGGGAACGGGCACGAACACGACGTCCTCGGCAAAGGAGATGCCGCCGTCACCGTCTTCCTGCTTGCCTGTACCGCACCGTGGGCACGCGGTTCTCCCGGAACGGAAGGTCCAGCACCAGCGTCTCGTCGGGGTGCGTGCCCCAGCAGCCCGCCGTCTCGTTGTATTAAATATAATGTCGGGGCTCATCACGACAAGGTAGCCGGAGCTTGAGCCCTCCAAGCGGCGTACATGATGCTGGTTACATCCGCCGGGTGGTTCTTGTACAATGATTGCGGCTTGGTCGTGTACATTTTTTTTTCTGAGGAAGCTTGGTCGTGTACATGGTAATTGGCTGAATGATCAGACCAACCACCTGAACTATATTTCTCGTATTTAGTTTCCTTGAAGACTTGTGATTTTTCTTGTTTCAGGAGATGGATACGGATGATTCAGAAGCTAAAGTCTGAGAAAAAAAAGGTCAAGTATCTTTCTTAGACATAACCAAAACCTGGAATTTTTCTTTGTGGCCGTAGTTGGTCTTCAGCTATAGAATATTCGGTACCAAGAATGGTATCAAAGCAGTCCTGTTCAAATCTAGCTTGCAGAGCCACGAAGCAACCAAAGTTCGCTACTCACATGAAGGCTTTAGCTTAGCACATATTTTGTTGCTGTGGGTCAAATTTCTAGGCAGCGTGAATTCCATGCTTAACTTTTCTATTGCTTATTTTCGCCTCTAAAATTAGTAAAATAACATCAATATGCAGCAGTTCTGATTTCTGATTTAGCATACACAAAACTTGGAGTTCATTCCATTATTCTAGAAACTCACTTATGCACAACCTGCTCTGTTGAACGCCTATCAGAGATTGGATTGACAAATCTTAAATTTGAATGTCATATGAACATCGTCACGCTGTTCTATTGAAATACAGAAATTATTCGTAAATACAATACCCATGCTAAGTCAATATATCTCATATCTGGATGGATAAAAAAGGCCGGAACCTTTTTCTTCTATTGTCAAAAAAAAAATATCTGGATGGATAACGTTATCATAAGTAAGATAAGTATATATCCTAGTGACGGCAAACAAAAAAAGACAATATCCTAGTGACGGCAAATGAGAGAAGCATCATGCGTGCCCAAGATAAGTCTGTCCTTACAGCTACTGTTCTCTGACTTTGTTGAGATGAGCAAAATCAATGGTCAACACAACGCCCCCATCCATCCTCTTCACCACGAACCTCTCGACCAGCACTGATCCGTCGGTTACCATCCCGGCATCGCCGTCCGCCTCGTCGACCCAGCCACCTCTGTGCTGTACCAACAGCATCCTCTCCCACACGCTTGTGCACAAACCTACGCGCTGTCCCGTCGTCGCCACCATGAACCACACGTATGCGTTACCTTGCCGCGAGGTCCCGGCATCTTGCCTTGCTTCCACGCTCCCACCGATGAACGCCTTCTTCCTGGCAAACTTCCATCTGCCAACAACGTCAGAGTGCACTGGCTCCCAGCGCTGCTCCAGCATAACTTCATAGAACGTGCTGAGGTCCATCTGCTTGCGTAAGGAAACACCGTCTTCTTTGATGAGGTAAAACGGGCAGTACCATCTCCCGACGGCCGTGTTCGTCGGCGCCGGGAACGCGTCGGGGCGGCTGGCCGTGTGACAGAGCCAGCGCGATCGAAGCGTGTCGTCGAGGCCCGACGCCTCACCGAGATTGAACTTCTTGTTCTTGGACGCGTAAACTTGCCAGTCCTTGTAACGGTAGAGCAAGGGTGGAAAGCCATCGGTGGCGACGGCCCTCGCCGTGAACAGCCCCCGCTTGCGCTGGACGATCTCGATCTGCTGGTAGACGTCAGCCGGGTCGAACGGCCGGGGATTCACGTCTTGGATGCAGCTGCAGAAGCATGTCGTCGTGTACTCCTCGCGGGAGCAAGTCCTGACGAGCCCCCTGCTACTGCCTCTGGCGATGATGGCGTAGTAGCGGTTGGACGCGAGAGGCTGGTCGGGGACGGGCACGAACACGACGGCCTCCTCGTCATCCGAGTACTGCACCTTGAGCACCCGGTCCTGCGGGAACGGGAGCTCCCACACACGATTGTTTCTGCACGTGCCCCAGCAGCTCATCTCATCATCATCCCCTTCCATGTTGCCCTTCACGACGAGGTAACCGGAGTTCCGGCCCTCCTGCGGCGGCATGGACACCGCCTCCGGTTGGGTCTTGAACATGGATAGGGGCTTGGTCGCATACATGGCGTGGTTGAATTGATTTGCATGTCATCGGCATATATACACGCTCATGTTACGCCGCAGTGGCCGTTACTATATTTATAAGCTGTGTTGACGTAAGATTATTGAAATGTCAATTGACAATTTAGTCAAAAACGGAGAGAAATAGGGATTCGTTATAAAATTTCCACAAGTACAGATGTATTTTGTACAACACAGGCTTTTAATTGGCCAATGTATTCAACAATGTTTGGACTAAGAGGTCACTCTCCCGTCGAGACTTCAGAAGCACCATAACTCAGATCAGAGACTTTTTTAACCAATAATCTCTCAGCCAATTTCAATGATATATCCAGTATACCATAGAAAGCATCGTCCCATATCGTTCAGAAGTAGAGGATGGATGAACATAGGAATTCGGTAAACAATACTCTCTGTCTTTAAATTGACGCTCATAGGACAAACTAGATTTGTTGTCATAACCATAATAATTTAAAGTGAAGGATGAGTGGATGACAGAGCATGGTCTGTGTTGAACATAAAGGCCCTTCAGCAATTTTTCAATGCAGCTGTCTGCATAGAGGTCGGCAATGAGGAAAAAGGTTTTCTTCTAGATTGACTAGTTACAATGTGTACGAATACTTCTAAAATCAATATTATATTATTCAAATAAATAATTAATTTAATGTTTCAGTCAACACATTAAAATGTAATAAGTTGTTACAATAAAATAATAGAGAAGATTTGCATGGTTGAATTGATTTGCGTGTCATTGGCATATATACAAGCTCATATTATGCTGCAGTCGTCATTACTATATTTATACATGTTTTCTAGTTTTCAGCCGATTAAAAGCTTTCAATCAATGGTTTGTTAATTTGAGTTTTGATTCATCTTTTGTAGGATTATCTGTGTAATAATTATAAGCCATTGGATCTAGATTTTATAGCTCAAAACGCTGATTGAAAGTTGCCTAAACTTTCAGTCAGTTGAAAATTAGCAACTCTCATATTTTTATGCTGTTGACATAATAAGATTTATTGAAATGTCAATCAACCAGGACGGAGCCAGGACCAAGGTGTAGAGGATGCTGAGGTTCTAAATGACCAATGAACTAGATGAGCATTTTCAACTTTGATATTTAGGATTTGTCTTTATTCTTAACCTGGCCAAGCAAGGGTTTGATGGACAATGGGGTGCTGCAGCACGGGAAGGACCCCTGTGGCTCCGCCCCTACAATCAACGACCTAGTCAAGAACGGAGAAAATAAGGGGTTCGTTATTAAAACAAGAAGCTATGATTTTGTACAGCACAGGCTTTTAATTGGTCAATGTGATGTTTGGACCAAGAGGTCACTGTCACGTCTGAGACACCAGAAGCATCATGGCTTAGATAAATGACTTTTTGGACCAATAATCTCTCACCCAATTTCAGTGAGATATCCAGTGTACCATAAAAAGCATCGTCCCATATCGTTCAGAAGTACATGATATGGAAACAGTATTAGAAATCCTGTAAATAATACTCACTGTTTTTAAATCACTACCAGAAAACATGCCTTCCGCAGCGGATCAGCTGCAGCGGTTGTGTTAGAACCGGTGTTGAAAGAATATCTACAGCGGTTCAGACGGAAATCAGAGACATTTTCGCATCCTTGTGTAACGAACCGCTGCAAATACTATCTACAACGGTTATCGTTACGAACCGGTGCTGATGGCGAGCTCGGGCCCGAAAATTTTCTTCGCTTCGACTTTTCTCTATCTCACGTCCGCCACACTCACACCACACCCGACCCTATCTGCATCCCTCTGGCCTCTCCACTACCGGCTCCTGCCGGACACTGCGTGCCTCCTCCTCCTCACCGGCAGCAGAGTGCCTCCTCCCTCCCTCTCTCTCCGCCGCACTTCGTCAACTCCATCCAGATCCAGAGGCTCGCTCTTCGGCCCTCCTCTCCGACGTCTCCCCAATGAGCGTCACTGGCTCTCGCCATCGGTCATTCCTGCTCGCCCAAATCGTCGTGCGGCGGCCGCCGCCTGCTGCACTGCGAGGTCTACCCCATGCTGGATTGGTTGGTCCGCTGCAACAGTTCTTTGCAGAACCAGCCGAGGTCGACGTCGAGGAGTTCTCTAGTAACGTTCTGATCGTGCACAATTAGATATTAGAACAGAATAATTGTATTGGCAGGTTGTTCTTGAACGATTGTCTCACTGCTAGGTGTTCTCGGCCGTTCTACATAGCATCTTTTGTTGATTACCGTTTAGTGATTGACAATAATTAGAGTCTATGACCTATTATCTCTGTAACAGAATAGTGTAGTACTTCTTCAAGTTTGTGATTCTAACATATTCAGTTTGCTCCATTGCATCTGATTTGACTGTGATTAATCAATTAGCTATCTGTCGTAAGTAGTAATATTTATATTCCCTTGATATTCTAAAAAAACTCGACCGGGGAAGAAGTCACCCCGATGACATTTTATTAAGGAGAAGAAGCCTTCTTACGTAGGTCGAGAAAATCTTCGAACCCCCTTCCTAACCATATATAGGGACTCAGCTGGCCGTGTGAGCTGTGTCGTGAGTCTTTACCATATGTTTTGGTCTGGGGAGGACGAGGGTATTTTTTTCCGTGATGTGACACCACGAGCCGATCCTGGGGATCGAACCCGGGCAGGCGCACAACGCACTCGGGCGCGCTGCCACCGAGCCGAAGGTTTCTTTTCTAAACCTAACCTGCTAATTATTATTGTTTTGCTCTAATGGAAACTCTCCATAAGATATTAATGCAGTTCTATATTCATATTAGACAGCCTAGTAAAACTCAATTATTCACCTGTAAACAAGATGACAATAGAAATTCAACTAGGCTCCTTGTCATTAATCTGAATTGTTGGTGTTAAACAACCTTTAAAGAAAATACTTTGTTTAAACATATTTTATTTGTTGCTAAGTCTCTTATGCTTCTAGTTATATTGCTCTGTGCCTTAGTTTTGCTACACATCAATACATAAGGTGTGAGAAGAGCAAAGTAGAGGTATAAGGGTCTTATTTTATTTTGAAAAACAATTATCAGCAGCAGTTCACAACTAGAACCACTAATGATACTCTCAATATTAGCAGTAATTCACAGCTAGAACCGCTGCTGATACTCCTAATATCAGCGGCAGTTCCTGTGCTGAACCGCTGCTGAGGCTCATGTATCTGCACTATCAGCAATGGGTAATCAGCAGCGGTTCTAAAACCGTTGCTGATAAGCCGTTTTGAACCGTTGCTAATGAGCTATTCTGTAGTAGCGAATTCATGTTTTTAGGACAATTTTTTTTTAAGAAAATGGAATACTGTTCTGGCCTTTTGCAAGAGTTGCATAGAACCCACATTTGTCTCTTATTACAGTATTATGCGCACTTAGCGCAACACAAAAAGAGAACTAGGTGCAAAGCCTATGCCGTGATGGCCAACCATTCTCGCAAATATGCTCATAGCAACCACCTCTAGCCATTGGCATGATGCTACAAAATTGTTCCCGTGAATCTCCTTTTACAAAAGCCTCCAAAGACCAATCTAGTAAGGCGTCCTGAAAATAGCCTGCAAAAGAGACATATTTGGTTTTTTGTTAACAACAAGATCATTTCGGCCTGGCCATATTGACTAAAACATGGCCGCCACACCAACAATTACCATACGTTTTTTCTTCATTCCCTTTGATCTTAGCCAATTCCTAGCCATGTGTTGAGTATTATGAGACTTGGATATACCAGTGGCAATAGAAATAATACACCACAAATTCTAGACAAATGACATTGAAAGAAAAGATGATGTATTGTTTCATTAGAATTGTACAAACAACATTTTTGAGAACCTTTCCATCCCTTCTTAGCAAGGTTATCCGTCATCACGGTGACCCCTTTGTGAAGGTACCACAAAAATATTTTAATCTTTAGAGGGAGTTTAATTTTTCACTGGTGGCGCAAACTAGATTTGTTCTAGAGTAACATAGATTGGTACATGGAACGGACTGAGAATATGCCATTATCATGTAGGTTCTATTTAAAAGTATCCAATTCATCGCTAGGAGTAACATTACTTAGCTTTAACGTCATGTTATTCTATTCTACTAGTTTGTTATCTGTGATGGGTATCCTAAAGAAAGGTTTAGCATGATGGAATGTAGGACATCTTGAGCAGTAATGTTTTTCCATCTTGCTACCCTGAAAAAATTTGGAAACTGGACACTTAGCGGTGTATTATCTAGCCAATTGTCCTTCCAAAATCTTACCTGGCTTCCACTTGTTGAGTTTTTTTTTTCTAAAACCTCTCTATAACATCCCCTATTCACTGTTTCTAAGTTTTCTTTGAATCATAGGAATGCCTAGATATTTAAAAGGAACTTTACCCAGTTTGCATCCAAATAGGGTAGTATAATGGTCTAAAATTTCTTGCCTCTCCAAAGCAGAAAAGTTTATTTTTTTAAAGTTAATTTTTAGGCCTGAGAGTTGTTCAAACACACAAAGCAGAAGTTTCATATTACCGTTTTTTGTATGTCATGATCTATAAAAATGATGATATCATCAACATATTGGAGAATAGATAAACCATCATCTACTAGATCAGGTACAACCCCATTGAATTGGTCATCCTCCTTGGTCCTTGCAATTAAGATTGCTAACATATCGGCCACTAAATTGAAAAGAATGGGAGACAAGGGATCCCCTGCCGTAGACCTTTATGTGTTTGAAATAAATGGGTCAGTATCATCATTTACTTTAATCGCCACATGGCCACTGGATACAAAGCTATGGATACAGTTACACCATGTTTTGCAGAATCCTTTCATCCTCATGGTCTATTAGAGGAAAGACCATTTAACTTTATCGCAAGCCTTTTCAAAATTGAGTTTGAGGACTACTCCAATTTTATGCTTACGGTGATGAATGGTTTCCTGCTGTGTTATCACACCTTGCATTATGTGTCGACCAACCATGAAAGCAGTCTAAGACTGTCGGACTATTTTATTTGTTACCATTCCAATTCTATTGGTGTCAACTTTAGTTAGGATTTTGAAGTTGGCATTAAGCAAGCATATTGGGTGGTATTCCTGTATATTTGATGCATCACCTTTTTTTTGGTATTAAAGTAATAATTCCAAAATTGAGGCAATACATTGGTAGTCGAGCATCATGAAAATCTCTAAAAAATGTCATTAGGTCCTCTTTTATCACTTTCTAGAAAACTTGATAGAATTCAGCTGAGAAACCATCAGTTTAGGCGCTTTGTTATGTTCCATTTGTAAAATTGCTTTCTTAATCTCCTCGGTCTCGAAAGGAGCTATTAGAATTTCATTCTTCTCGGGTGTAACCTACGGTATGTCCAAGGTTCTAGATTCGTATAAGGGTATAGTATTCTCCTCTGGCTTTCCAAAAACACCTTTGTAGTATTTGGCTATATACCTCTTTAAATTTTTAGGATAAAAATAAACTCATATTGTTGTCATAACAACAACAATTTAAAATGAAGGATGACAGAGCATAGTCTGCGTTGAAAATAAAGACCCTTCAGCAATTTTTCAATGCACCTATCTGAATAGAGGTTGGCAATGAGGGAAAAGATCTTGTTCTGGTTTGATAGCTGGTTAGATGGCGACTCCAAAGGCTCGGTGTTCAAAGGTCACCATCTACTTATTCAACACAACGAAGACCCGGAATGTGCGTCCGAAAGAAAACCAGCCAGGGGAGGGCATTTTTGCTGAACCCTTCTGATCCTCTGATCCCTTCTGAGATGCTCAAATGGATGTACGTTCATTATGCAATATAATGGAACATGGGGTCACCCATTTTTCTTTTTAAAAAAGGACGACAACTCCATCACAAACAAAGCTCGTGGTTGGACCACGAGTGGTCAAGATAGTTTTTTTTAGAAAAAGGAATATATTCATCAATATCCCCGCCTCTGTATCGACCAATACATGTAGCTTACACTTATTATAATCAAACCCTCTAGCAAGAGGCAACACCATAATATATGAAAAACAAAGTTTGCATCCATTGTTAAGGACTAGAAGGTTATTCTATTGAAAAAAACACCATCCATTAGAGGCAAAGAATCCCATGGCTACAGTATCAAACTTCCTGCATGCCATTTGCATCAAGAGGTGCTCCTCCAACCTCTCAAGGAGAGACCAACATCTCGCCCAATAAGTCCCTCTGAATAAAACCTGTAAAGCAGAAGGCATCTGCATTTTATCAAAAATCACATCATTCTGACTCAGCCAGATTGCCCAGCAAAGACTAGACACCCCACTCCAAATTATTTTTTTTGCTTTGGAATCCATGTTTCCTAACCAATCCGAGAACATATGTTGGAAAATTTGGGGGGGGGGGGGAGTTATAATAAATGCGGTAAAGAACACTCTCCACACAAAGCGAGCTAGAGTGCAGTCAAAAAATAGATGTTGTATAGTCTCACTTAGATTGCAGAAACAACATTGAAGACTCCCATTTCAATTTCTTTTTGCTAAATTATCTTTGGTTAGTGTGACACCTTTGTATAGGTACCATGAAAAAACCTTAATTTTAAGGGGTACTTCTTTGTTCCACAATTGCATGGAAAAAGGCAAAGCATGAGTTGTGGGGAGGGCATGGTACATAGACTTCACTGAGAATAACTCATTTTGGTGCAACGCCCATTTAAAAGTGTCTCGGTGATTGAACAAATGCACATTAGACACGGCTAGCACCAGCTGGTACCAAGACACTATGTTTTGACCCACTATGCCTCTCTTGAAAGAGACATTTAAAGGATTCGTAGACATCACAAATGCCACCATTGCGTGCTTGCTCCTAGCTAAATTGTACAGGTTGGGGAATCTATCCCTTAGACAGGAATTACCCAACCATAAGTCCTCCAAGAACCTAGTCTGTTCTCCATCACCAAGATGAAGACTCCCTATCCTGAGGAATTCGTATTTGACTCCTAGGATACTAGTCCAAAAGTGAGAGTCTCCTACCACATGTTGAATTTGAAAAAGAGTCTTAGAATGCAAATATTTGCGACGTAAAATATACTGCCATACTCCATCACTATTGAACAACCTAAATAGCCATTTGCATAAAAGGCACTTATTTTGGATTTCTAAATTCATGATTCCTTCTTTAGGAGTACACAAAATACTCCATTTTGTTAACCGATATTTCTTTTTGTGACCCTCATTCTGCCAATAAAACCTGGACCTGTAGTAATCTAATCTCTCCAACACACCTTTTGGGACTTCAAAAAAAGAAACATGTAAAGGGAAAGAGTGCTTAGAACTGAGTTGATAAGAGTTAGTCTCCCACCAACCGAAAACATCTTACTCCTCCAACAACTCAATCTTTTCTGGAACCTATCCTCAATATGATTCCAATCCACATTGGCAAGTCGACGAAAGTGCATTGGAATCCCTAAATAGGTAAATGGTAGAGCACCTAGCTGACACCCGAAAATATCTATATATTGTTGGATAGAGTCAAGAGCTTGCTCAAAGCAAAAGAGTTTGCTCTTGTGGAAATTGATTTTTAGTCTAGAGATTTGCTTAAATGCACATAGCAAAAGTTTTAGGTTTCTAGCTTCATCCACATTGTGCTCTAAGAGAAGAATAATATCATCGCTGTATTGGAGAATCGGCAGACCATTGTCCACCAGGTGTGGGACGACTCCTTTGAATTTTGCCTTCTCTTTAGCCCGCTGAACAATAATGGAGAGGAAATCTACTGCCAAGTTGAACAGGATCAACGAAAGGGGATCCCCTTCTCTAACCCCTTTTTTAGTTTGAAAAAAGTGCCCGATGTCACAGTTGCATTTGACTGCAACACTACCTCTCTCTATCACTCAGGTGACGTGAAGCCCCAGAAGCATCAAGAGCAAAACAGTCACCGAGGGTCAAAGGCGGTGACTTACGGCACCGCGGAAGGGCACCAGACCACGGACTTACCGTCGGTCGGCACACCCCTTCCAGAGTCTGAAAAAGATTTCTTGTGGTGGCAGAAGCCTATGTCTAGAGCGGCAATGGATCAGTGATCTACGGGGCTCTCTCTCATGTCTGCACTGTGCTTCTAAGTATGTTTGCTTCATGCTGCAGCAGGGTGTGGCAGGCTTGCACGAAGTAGACCTCATTTAGCGTACCTGGGCACCAATTAAGGTGAAGTTCTTCTGGATTGCGCTTCGTCGGCGGTTGTGGACCTCAGACAGGCAGATTTGACATGGATTGCAATCTGACTCAACATGCACAAACTTGTATCTTTTTTTAGGAGTTTTACTATTCAAAATACTAGCCAATAGTTTTGACAAACTAATGGTGAATAATTTAACGGTAATTTCATAATAGCACTATTTATAAATAATTTTATCTTTATTTTCATAATAAAAATATAACCCTAGCCAATCACTAAAATGTCCATTGATCCTAAAAAAAGTAAAATATTAATTATTAATAATATTACTGATTTTATTTTATTCATAAAATTATAAAATAATGTTTATAAAGCTAGCACTCTTATTTTTCTGATATTACCCTCAAGTTGATAAACTAATGCCCAGTAGTTGTGCTCTTAGATTATTATTAAATCTAAATCATAGGATTAAACTACTAGCTAGTAGTTTCTCAAAACTATTGGTTAGTATTTTGAATAGTAAATTTTTTTTGTGGTCAATGAAACACGTATCTATGTCAGGGAAATCTGGAACACCATCCTAACCGGTGTCTTCATGCTGACGGAGTGGCACCTATGAAGGAGAGGAATGCAAGGGTGTTTGAATTTGAGGGCAGACCTTTCGGCCAGGCTGTAAGAGTCTCTTTGGTTCAGACCCTGGCCGAATTGCCTGGCTCAGGTAGCGCTCTCGAGCGCCTGCGGCTGGGATCGCTGCCTGGCGCAGGCAGCTGCCTGTCAGGCAGGATCCAAACAGGCCCTTATGCTGTAGGAAGAAGCAGTCCTATGGTCCATGGCAGGAGCACAAACACTAGGTTGTCTTGGGCCTTGGCTCAGCGTAGTTGCCTTGCTCGAGCACTAGGTTTTTGTTGCTTCGGCATGTATATCCAGCCTCATGTAACCGAGTGTGAGATTGGCTCCCCCTTCTGTAAAACCAAAACCAGATGTCACAAAGGAAAAAACTTGAGCCAACAGTTGGAGATAAGAAACTATAGCCAATGTCACGAAACAAATACGAAAATGCAATCCTTTTTTTTTTTGTGGACAGCGAATCTACCTAGGGTGTAAGCTCATCATCTAAATATTAGTGTGTAAATTAAGATTTTTTCTCTTGATCGACCAGTAATATACTTTAAGTAATTAACTCTAGTCTAGGAATAATATTCAATATGTCTCGGTCACTATGTAAGAAACTGTCAAAGAAGACACACTCATAAGCGCCGCGTCTATAATAACGTATTGGTATGTGTTTTCAGTACACATGTCGCAAATGTGAACGAGAAGCATCACTGATGCAGGAACAATGGCAACGCTTCTTCAAGAAACACATCTTTGTTCAAGGTCATAGGTGACGGTTCTACACGAAACACGTCTTTGTTCAAGGTCATAGGTGACGGTTCTGCATGAAACACGTCTTTGTTCAAGATCATAGGCAACATTTTTTAGTTGTCATGTGTCGCCAATGCTCACCTTATTGGTGACGCTTTCCAAGGAAAATCTGATTCGCCAATGATTTTACATTAGCGATACAATTTTTGGGTTGCTTTCTCTAATGTGTTTTTCTTACATATTGAGTTCTAGGAAATCTGCAACCTATTTGGCACAAAAACTATGAAATCTTGACGACATGGGACAATCGTACATTCTATATAGATAATAAAATGCAATGAACAATATAAGAGTTGACCAGGCCTTACGATTATCTCAGAAACAGACATGTAAATCTATCTCACGCACTGGTGGAACATACACAAGGCATGTCACGCAGAAAACCTTGATATATAGAGATAAACAGCAGTGAACAAGCAATATATCCGAGACATGGACATAATTTGCGACCTCTCTCATGCGCACAAGATGCAAACACATACACACATAAGAAAAAGTTTTATAGAAGCCCATGCTCTGCTACATCAGAGTAAGTTACGCTTAGTCTTGATTCTTTCAATTTATCAAGTTTGCTTCACAAAGTTCTCTCTTAACTCTCTTTTACTGTCTTTTGAGTCTAAAATGCTGTTGGTGTATCCAACTGTTTCGTACATCCCTCACAGGGGTTGTAGCGGCTGGAACATGGTCCCTTTATCATAAGGAAAAAAAAACTGACAACGGAGTTAACCTGAAAACACTAGGTATTTCTTTGGATGCTCTCTGCAGCGGCAGTCTCACACCTTCGTTCTGATTTTGTTAAGACGCAGGAAGTCGAAGGCCGCAGCCACGCTGCCATCCATTCGCTTCAGCACGAACTTCTCCACCAGCACCGATCCCACGCCGGAAAATTTTCCGGCATCGTCCACCTCATCGACCCACCCGTTCCTGTGTTCCTCCCACAGCATCCTCTCCCACAACATCGTGCACACCCCCAGCCTCTGGCCCTCGGACGTCCTGAAATAAACGTACCCATCATTGTGCTGATGCGCAGTCTCCGCCTCCTGATCCGCTTTGATGCTCCCATCGAGAAACACATGCTTGGTGGCCAGCTTTGAGCCGCCGTGCAGGTGCACGGTCTCCCAGCGCTGCTCGAGCACCACCTGATCATAGAACATGCTGCGGTTCATCTGCGCCGGTGGCACGACGCCGTCCTCTTTGACGAGGTAGAAAGGACAGTACCATCTCCCTATGGCAGTAGTTTGGAAGCCGTCTAGACGATGGCTGCCGGAGTCAGCAAGTAGGCTCGACCGGAGCGCGGCGTCGAGGCCCTCGGCCTCGCTGACATCGAAGATCTTGTTCTTGGACTGGTATTCCACGCGCCAGTACTTCTTGCGGTAAAGCAAGGAGGGGAAGGCGTCTTCAGCGACGGCCCTCGCCGTAAACATTCCCGGCCAGCGCTGCACGATCTCCATCTGCTGGTAGACGTCGGCCGGGTCGAACGGCCGCGGCTCCACGTCCTTGATCCATCGGCAGAAGCAGCACGTGACCATGTCATCCTCCCGGGAGCACGCCCTGACGAGGCCCTTGTGTTTCCCCGTGGCGATTACGCGGCGTAGTATCGATTGGACCCGAGCGGCTGGTCGGGAACGGGCACGAACACGACGTTTTCGCCTACGAAGAAGCCGCCCTCGCAGTCGTCTTGCCTGTAAAGCACCGTGAGCACACGGTCCTGCGGGAACGGGAGGTGCAGCACGGGCGTCTCGCGGTCGCTGCTCGTGCCCCAGCATCCTGCCATCTCGTCGTCCTCGACGTCGTCACTGTCGGGGCTCTTCACGACGAGGTAGCCGGACCCAGGGCCCTCGAACGGCGTACATGATGCTGCTACCTCCGCCGGGTGGCCCTTGAACAAGGAGAGCGGCCTGGTCGCGTACATGTTAATTGAGTCTGGGTAGCTAGAGCCTAGAGAGGTCGCGATGTGCAATTTGAGAAGCTTTGGCGTGAACAACCCGTAGGGTTCTATCTTCTATTTATAGCACGAAACATATCATTGGAGCATATATATATTTACAACATAATCAGATAGCAATTCGAAATACTGCCTAAAATAGTGTACAAGATCCGGTACCTGCCAGATATATACTTGATGACTTCCATGTTTAAGACAAAATATAAAAATACATGATATTCCATGATAGTATACTACTAGTACACATACTACGTCACGTAGTCATAAAGCATCGACCCTCTCCCGTGACGAAGCCGTCCCATGACATGTGACAATAAGAGAGCTGTTCCATGATCCATCGTGGATTTACACCATATAGGTAGCAAATTAAATAGCGTCTGTATGTAATTTCTGACGTCTCTGTATTTTCACACAGGTGTTTCATGATTCGTCGTGACTTCGCAACTGATACTGAAGTGCTTGCAGTTTAGGCGACCGCGGGATCCCCTCGACGCCTTTGACTAAGCTGGTCTGTGTCCTTTGGAACCTTTTCCTCATACTCTGTTTTTCCTCCTATAATGCAGCGGCAGAGCACCTTCCTTTTCTCTTCAAAGAAAAAAGGAAAAAAAGAGATTAAGATGCATCAGTTCTTATTTCTGAATTAGCAAATGTATACACATACTTGCTTCTAGGACATGCATCAGCTGCCCTGTTGAGCGCCTTTTAGAAACTGGATTGACAAACCTTACATTTGGAGAAGCTTTATTGTGACACTCAGGGTGTCAAAATCACAACAAGAAGATAGTAAGCATAACAAATAAGCCAAAACCAACTTACCCGAAAAAAAAATTGGAGCCATTCAAACACTATTTGCATGAAATTTGGTCAAATTTGAACCCTAATTGAACTACAAGTTGAACCTTTCCAACACAACCTAGACCTACCAAAAATTTATGTTGAGGACCATGATCAATCATAATTTTGGGGAATTTCTCAGATTTTTATTCCAAGTTTAAGTGCCCCAAATAAATGCCAAAATGGTCAAAAACTAACCTTCTTTGAAACATTCATATTCAAATTTAAATGGCATCTACTAAGCATTATCATTTTTATAAATTAGACCACATCACGATGAACACGCACATATTTTTAAAATTTTCATGGGATCTATATTTGTAAATATATGAAAATATTAAAGGGACGCTGTTTCAAAAACCAATGAAAAAGAAAAATCCCGTTGGGCCCCACGTGTCAGCCACGCCTGTGTCTTCAACCTCCAGCGCGGGCCCGGGCTGCCGGCGCCGATGCGCCGCGTGGCGCCCGTACACCGGCAGGGAGTCGCCGCGGTCGGCCCGACCGGGGATTAACCGAGGCCCGACCCCCTCCCCAACGAGTCCTTGCCTCTTTCCCGTTTCGGCCATCCCGTTTTTGGAAAGAAAAGACCACCACCGCCACCTCCATTGTCGCTGGCAGGAGCTCACCGCGCTGCCGCTCCAGTCCCTCCCGATGCAGATCAGCTGGCTCAAACTCTTCGCCTTGCCCTCCTCCCCCATCCTACCAAGTTTCATCGCTCAAAACCCACCGTGCAAGCCACAATAATTCATCGACCGCAACACGTCCCCGGAGCTTCACCGCTCGCCACCGGCTTCCACGATGAGCTCCTTCCCTTGGGATCACCTCAAACGGGATCGCGTCGAGCTAAGCTTCGCATAGGTATTTTATTTGGAATTTTTCGTGACCGTTTGGTCCACTCCGGCGACGCGCCGCCGGCCTCCGGCGTGCTGTGGCCGCCCTGGCCGAGCTGCTGCTCGACCTGGTGCTGGTCCGGCGGGATCTGGTGCGCCACAGTGCGGTGTGGCCATGGGTGTGGCCTGATCTGATTGGCTAGGCTTTTTAATCATTTTCTTTCGGTTAAATACAGTCCCGAAATCAGTGTTGGCTTGTAAAATGCATAACTGAATAAATATTAGGAGTTTTCAAGTAGAATAAAATGCCCTGCGTTCATCTTGATGCGCAATTTTTTAGAAAAATGCTAAATAACCGAAACACCATATAGTTAATTATACATGCATTTACTAAACAAAGAAAATGGTATTAACTTTAAAATGCATAACTAATTCACTACTGGGAATTTTTGAGCAAGCTAAAGTGCTCTGGGCTCCTCTGAACTTGCCCTATTTTATAAAAATAATAAACCCCATTACATGTTAGTATTTTTATCAGAACTTAATTGAGCCACACACTAAATAATTCATAAGTAATTCTCTATAATTGATAAATTACTGAAACTTGGTAGTTAATCCTTGTATGTCATGCCTAATTATCATGCACAGTGGCAAGTATTAGTTCTCTGTATTTTAGTCCTAATTAATTATTTAGCTTTTTACCTCGTCTAATTACCTAAAATTATTGGCTCATTGCATGTCCATGAAACTTGGGCCATAATTCAACCCTGGCATGACCTAGTTACACTAAATCCTCCTTGTGCATTTGGTTTTCATAACAATGCTAAAATAATTAATTGTCTTGTAGCTCTATTAATTCACTTGGTGCTATAAATTAATTCCGATATCTTGGGGTGACTGTTATGTCTTTCATGTCAAAAATCATATAAGCTATAGGTAATGCTTTCACCAGCACACCTTAGTAATGTACACGTTGCACCTTTGTTTGGTTATCGTGCCCCATCATACTTTTATACAACGTCATCGCAATAATATACTGGGGTCCATGAAGGAAATACACTAAACGCACTCACCCTATGCCTCTACTATATACGTTATATTTACTGAACTAATCAACACACCCCGCTCACTTATACATAAAATAGTGTACATTAACATATTTGTTGAGGAAGTGCCATGAATCGAATGAGGTTCTCATGCATTGCACCATTCACATCATGTAGATCACGAGGTGAACCACGTGGAGACGGGACCGGAGCAGGAGCCAGAAGGAGCCGGTGGTGTCGCAGCTGACCAGGGGCAGAACCCAGGCAAGCCCCGGTGCATCCCACCCGTTTTAATTTTTACTCTATCACTAGTTAGGGATGTAGGCTTGACTGTGCATTAAGTGATAGGAGTTGGTTGAAACCCTAGCGTTGCAGTAGGTTCCTCCTTTCTGATATTTAGCCTCAGGACGGTAGTCGCTCTGCTTAATTTAAAACGACCATTCACCGAGTGGTAGGGAGACCACTCGTAGACAGGAAATGTTATCATTGGGGAATGATGTCGGATGAAGAGAGGTGTGCATGGAATCACAATGAAGACCGGACGGGCAATTAGGTGAAAAGGGAAGGACAACATGTCTTGAAGGAGGTAGCCCCGTCCGAGTCACCTAAGGCTACGCCTCGTGTCCGGCCCATGGGATCAAGTTTGAACATACTGTATGCATGCTAGAGTTATATGCCCAGTAAACCGACGTAGCTACGATTACTGCCTGGTCGGAAGATAGCCTTCTCCCTTCTTTGGTGGAACTGGGGCTGAGAGGAGGGAGCAATCCACCCACGGATGGCGGCACGGGGCGCATCGCGTTGGGGGACCCTTCTCGGGGGAGTCTAGACCCGGAAGACCCTGCGGTACTGTAAGCGAAAGGTTGCTCCATGCGGCTTTCAGAAAGCGCGTATGGGTCGTGCAAGCAGGTCTCTCCTGCAGGATGTAAATCGATTCGACTCGCTGCCCCTCACAGTAACGAGTAACGCTTGATCGCTGCTCCGGAACAGTGTCGGAAGCCATTAAGATGATGAATGGGTTTAATACTATTGTTTGAAATTATTAAGATTGTTTTGCAACCTTGATTGTTAGAGCTTTAGTGCAAACTAAATTTATTGTTCTGCATGACAACTTAACTTGATGCTAAAACTTGAAAATAAGGATCCACTCGTAGGCTGGCTTTTTGGCAAAGTAAACCCTATCCCTAGCCTTTGCATTGTCTAGGTGTTGGCTGTAGTTGGCCATTTTGTCGGGTCAGTCTTGCTGAGTAAATTAGTTACTCAGGGCATAGCTCTATGTGGTTTTCAGATGATCAGGGCAGAGACTGCCACTGCGGTGGGAGGTTCCATTGGAAAGGCCAGCGTCCTGACTGCTAGAACATCGAGTGGGAGCTGTGCACGAACGAAGACAAGGAGTAGTCCCTTGATTGCCGGTACGGTGTTCGGGCAACACACCTATCATGGCCGGATTGTTCACTGTATGTCACCGTGAGAGGGCGATTGTATATTATCTATCCCGTCGAACTATTTAAATCACTGTTGAACAATTTCGCTTCCGCATTTTATTTTGTTAAAATTCTAGTTTGTAATATAAATTCAGATTTATGAAAAAACTCTGTACTCTACCTATGTTCTTATTGCAACTATATTCTTCTGTTGTGTGTTATACTATTGGGCGTCACAGCGCGTGTCGCCACCCGAGAAAGATCCTGGAACGGAGCCGTCTCCGTGGTAAGACGATTCTGTGATAGCGTGATATCAGAGCTGTCTCGGGAATAGTGCAACATTCAAAGACATATTTTCGAAAACCCCGTAACGAACATGTGAGGACATGACCAATAGGTTATTATTAGTTATGATCCAGGTGGCAAAGCTAACTATAGGAGATTGTTTGTTTAAATACTGCATCTACGGTATCGCCAACGCAGGTATGTGTCCAGCCCTGTGGACAGTAACTTGGGAAGCTAGCAAAAAGGTGTGAACACGGGCTGATTACAGAAAACATCAGTGTCCTACCCTAGGACAATAATAAGGGATAATTTTCGGCTCGTTTCTTTTCTATTTGATGTAATGTTTCTGCAATCAATCTTCTACAGGTACGCTAATCGCGAATCGAGTAAGAAAACGGGTAGCATATGACTAACTTGAGAGATCGTTTGCCACCGACTATGCGTATGGTCCTATTTGCGGCCAACTTTTATTTTTGTGAGGACGTATAGGCTGAAAGCATGTGCATCATATAAAATAGTAAAGCATTAAATTGTTATGAAAACCGGAAATTTCAGCAAACATGCTCTTGATATAAAAATCGATATCTTGTCACTTGAGAGTCAAAAGCATGCAAATAAATACTTATTGAAATCATGAACGAACTCACTGTACATCCAGCAAGAAATTTTGACTAAAGATTACCGTACAATACCATTTTTGGCCGTCCGAGTCAGCACGTCGAATTCGGGTTAATCTGAAATTCAGATTTTTAACCTATCATGTAAAATCCATAACTCCTTGCTTCGATCACCCCTAGGGCTGTATGAGCACTTCCTGGAAAGGTTACAAAAACTACTACAACTTTGGTAGTTTAATATTTCGGGTTTGAGACCTGAAAGACAGAGCTAGGAGCCAATCTTTAGAGTAACCCGGGTCTGTCCAGAAAACCGGTTCGAGAATTCGACGGGTAGGGTAAAATTTTAATATCTCGAGTTCCAGGTATTGGATGGAGGTGTATAAATATGCGTTAGAAAGGTATTAAAATTCTCTATAATGTGGGTAAATTGCTCCAGAAACTTTTGGCCTAGGACTCCAGATTTCAGAACATTTCCGGAGTGAACCCCGTGATGTTCGGAACAAATTTTTAGATTCTGACTTGCCACTTAGAAAATTCATAACTCCTGATTCCCTCATTGTATGGAAATGAGTAAGTACTTGTTGGAAAGGTGTTGAAAAAATCTACCACTTTGGTATTCAACTGCTGTCCAAAATCTGTAAGTATGATTGCCTAAAGGTTCGATCTAGTGGCTGCCATACCCTAGGACAGAACGTACCATTTTAATAGACTAACCGAATCCACCCTAGAATATGTAACCGATTGCGATGGTTAAATTCCATATATCACTCACCGCACCGTATTATTTTATTGTTAACTTGCACCCTCTGCATTTGGAACGATTACTCACTATTTGGGTTTGTGTTTCAGATGAACGAGCACGGGTTTGAGGTGTTCCAGCATGACGGGTGGCGTTATACCACCGGTCTACACCACCGTGGCTTTCCCACCCTCCTGTGGGAGATGCTACGCGCTTTGGGCTACGAGGAGCAGCCTTCGTACCGTGCGCGTGAGACCCGCCGCCATGGTGTGACGTTTGTAGAGGTGCATATCAGCGTCTCTCCACACCCGCGCAACCCTGACTTGGCAGGGATGGAGAGCACAGTCTGGCTGGGAGCCTCAGAGAGGGCTTGGAGAGAGTTGCCCGCCGGGCTCTCACTCACTTCTATGGGCGCAACATAGCAGCGCTCTCGGGGAGTCCGTTCGATGATCCCCATTTGGCACTAGGCTGACCCGGTATAGCAGAGGCGCGTGAGACGCGTCTCCCGCGACGATTACCCAGAGTACCACGCGGGATACCACCGCGTATCTCACTACTCTGAGTACCTCCTCCACTTGGATGAGGAGTCTAGCAGCCGCAGCAGGATCTTACTAGCGGATGCTGAGCAGGTTTGGGTGTAGAGGAACGACATGCAGGCACAGGTCGATGCACAGCAGAGAGAGATTCAGCGGTTGATAGCTGCTCTTGAGGCGAGTGAGACTCGCGTGACTGAGGTCACTGGGCAGCTGACACTCTCGCGCAGGAGGTGGACAGACGGGGCTTGATTTGGCAGCAGCGTGCCAACCACAACGAGCACCTATAGCAGTAGCTGGCGAGTGCCCAGCAGGAGATGGACCTTATGGCGGAGGACCTGGAGACCCTGGCTCATGAGAACCAGGACCTCCAGACTCACTTGGACGCGATTGCTGCGCCACCGGCAGCACCCGTAGAGGAGGACCCCGAGGAGGACGTGGGCGAGGAGTTCGACATGGACTACGAGCCACCCGCTCCAGCAGGCGCAGACCGTCCTGGACCCTCTGGCACCGCTAGAGACAGGGCTTAGTAGTCATAGTAAACATGACTAGGCCGTACAGGTAGAGCATGATAGATGGGTAGCTTTTGAGGATCCACGTGTGGTTGTTGTATTTTGGGGATCACCCAGGTGAATAGCTTTTGCAAACTCGATGGCCATATATTCCGAATTTATGTAGTACGGAATTGTCGACTTGTATTAGGACCTGTGTTAACCTGGGAATTTCAGCTTTTATCAGAATTATGTTGTCTACCAAATTGCTGCCCCGTGTTGCTGTGTTATTTGATTTGGTATCCTGTAATGATCATGTTGGATAAGAGACTAATTGGAATCCTTATTCTTACGTTTCAGAATGGTGCGCACCCGCAATACAAACGAGCTTCATGGCGAACAGCCCGAAGGTTCCAGGGCTAGAGGGAATGACTCTCCGTAGGGGACTCCACCACCACCGCCGCCCCCACCCAACCCCATGCAAATGATGGCGTAGTTCTTCGCCACCATGATGGAAAGCCAGCAGCAGCAGGCGGAATTCATGCGGGAGTTGGCACAGCAGAACCTAGCAGGCCGGAATGCTAGGGGCAACAACGACGGTGCACCGCAGAACAGCACCTACACTGACTTCCTCACCACCAGGTTACCTACATTCAGCTCGACCACTGAGCCCATGGAAGCGGAGAATTTTCTTCGCATGCATGAGTCCAAATTTGGGCTCCTTAACTACACGCCAGTATAGAAGACGTTGTTTGCAGCACTGTAGCTGCATGGCGCAGCGGGGGCATGGTGGCTAACCATGTTACCTCTGTTGGTGTGGACCAACAGATCGCTTGGGACGAATTCAAGACTGCGTTTCTGGCCTACTATATTCCTGCGGGGCTCATCCACAGGAAGGCACGTGAGTTCGCCGCACTGAAGCAAGGCAGCCACAGCGTCGAGGAATACTACGAGGAGTTCAACCGGTTCGCACTATACGCCCCGGAACAAGTTGTCACCCTCGCCTAGCGCAAGGACCGTTTCTTGGAGGGGCTAAGTGCAGAGCTGCAGGACCGCCTCAACCTTAACTTGGGCGGTACATTCGCTGAATTTGTCAACAACGCTATCGTCGCGGAAGATGGATATCGTAGAGTGATGGTAGAGCAGAAGAGGTCCGCAAGTGCTATGGGGCCATCCAATGGATCCCCGCAGAAGTTTTGCATGGTGTACACAGACCCATCTGGACAAAGGTACCGTTCCGCCCCCGTGATGGCACCATTTTCGCGTCCACCTCAGCCGGCACAACAGCGACCCCAAGCACCATATCAGCAGCAGGGCCAAGGTGGGTACCGCCCGCCACAGTTGCAGAACACTCAGACCGGACCTTTTCCCTGTTACAACTGCGGTCGACTTGGGCACTTCTCGAGGGAGTGCCCATATACCAAGAAAAGCACTGGCCCGAACCCGACAAGAAACAACAACAGCAACAACAACAACACCCGCAACAATAGGGGATCAGTCCGTACTGGCCACATGAACAACACCACCCTGGAGGAGATTCCGGAGAACAGCCCCCTCCTCGCTGGTATGTTCTTTGTTCGAGACCACCCCGCACTAGTTCTGTTTGATTCGGGAGCATCACATAGCTTTGTTAATGGGTTCTTCGTTGATAAGTACCAGCTGCCTCGTACCGTTATGAAATCACGATACACCATTACCTCAGCCAGTGGGCAAACCCCTACTCTCTATGAAATTGAGAAACTCCCAATAACCCTAGGAACAAAAGTCTACCCTACCAAGTGCATGGTCTTGGAGGGATGCACCATTGACATCATTCTAGGCATGCCTTGGATGAGGCAACATAAGGCGATATTGGACATAGACGCCTACAACTTACACCTAAACTCTCCCACCCATGGTAGCATAAGCTTCCGGGTACTACCTCCCCAACTGGCCGCACCAAGCATTCACCACACCACCGCCGGGCAGATAAAGGATATTCCAGTGGTTAGGGAATTTCAGGACGTATTCCTTGACGATCTCCCTGGACTCCCACCGGATCGGGATGTTGAGTTCAAGATTGAGCTTCAGCCAGGAACGACACCTATATCCAAAAGGCCATATAAAATGGCACCCAAGAAACAAGCAGAGTTAAAAGAACAGTTGAAAGAGCTGCTGGATAAGGGGTTTATCCAACCAAGTTCTTCACCTTGGGGTTACCCGGCACTGTTCGTGAAAAAGAAGGATGAGACCTTGGGGCTATGTGTGGATTACCGACCCCTCAATGTCGTGACTATCAAGAACAAGTACCCACTGCCCCACATTGATATTCTCTTTGATCAGTTAATAGGAGCCAAGGTTTTCTCCAAGATCGATCTCCGGTCTGGATACCATCAAATTAAAATCCGTGTAGAAGATATTCCAAAGACAGCGTTCTCCACTCGATACGGACTGTATGAGTATTTAGTGATGTCGTTTGGACTGATAAATGCACCGGCGCACTTCATGTATCTCATGAACTCGGTGTTCATGCCAGAGTTGGACAAGTTTATAGTGGTGTTTATTGACGACATTCTGTCTACTCTAAGTTAGAGGAAGAACATGCAGAGCACCTTCGTGTGAGGTTAAGGGAGCATCAGCTATATGCTAAGTTTAGCAAATGCGAGTTTTGGTTGAAGCAAGTACCATTTCTAGGCCATATTATCTCGGAAGAAGGCATTGTGGTGGATCCTAGCAAAGTAAGAGATGTACTGAATTGGAAGACACCAAAGACTATATTTCTTATACGCAGTTTTCTGGGATTAGCTGGTTACTACCGCTGTTTCATTCCCAACTTCTCCAAAATTGCAAAGCCCATGACCGAGTTGCTTAAGAAGGACAAGAAATTCGTATGGGATAAAGGCTGCGAGAACGCTGTTCAAACCCTGAAGAAGCACCTGACCACAGCCCCAGTATTAGCTCAACCGGACCTAGGGAAACCGTTCGATGTCTATTTGTGACGCTTCGGGTATTGGATTAGGATGCATGCTCATGCAAGATGGGAGAGTCATTGCTTATGGATCAAGGCAATTAAGGAAACATGAGCAGAATTATCCCGCACACGATCTAGAGTTAGCAGCAGTGGTGTTAGCCTTAAAGATGTGGAGACATTACCTCCTTGGAAATTTAGTTCGTATATACACCGACCACAAAAGCTTCAAGTACATTTTCACTCAAGATCACCTGAACATGAGACAACGCCATTGGTTGGAATTGATTAAGGACTACGAGTTGGAAGTGCACTATCACCCAGGAAAGGCTAATGTCATGGCTGACACACTAAGCCACAAGGCTCAATGCCACCACAACCTGGTCAACCCACAAGTCCAAGATGGTCATTATGTTCAAGTAACACCCCACGGGGCCCTCTATAACCTAGCATTGATTCCTACCTTACGGGAAGAAATAGTAGCAGCCCAGAAAACTGATGTTGGCATAGCACACCTCAGAAGGAGACTAAAGGAGGGCGACACTAAGGTTTGATGTTTTCGAGAAGACGCAGAAGGTGATATATGGTTCAAGAATCGCCTAGTGGTGCCTAAGAATATGGAACTCCGCAAGAAGATTCTGGATGAGGCTCATATTGCAAAGTACTCCATGCATCCGGGCAGCAACAAGATGTACCACGATTTGAGATCCAGATATTGGTGGACTCGTATGAAGAGGGAGATAGCACGATATGTCACAGAGTGTGATACCTGTTGGTCGTATCTACGCACCCACTTATATACCGCAAGAGGACGGTGTACGATTGTAGCACTTTTTCCCTTGAATTGAGTATTCCAAGGTATATCGAATCCACTGGGACCTTAGGGATTTATTAAACAAAACTAATAGTAAAAGATCTAGTCAAGGCTACTGTCAAGGTCAGGTTGCATGAGGGGGAGACTGGTCAGCGCAAAGGTGCGCCAGACAGTAAATATGTCGATGCGCCGATCGGCATAGGGGTTGAGCCGATCGGCACGCTTGTGAAACTGAGTCAAAGTGCACGAGATCTATTAAATTTGGGGTTGCACTGATCGGCGCTGGAATTGAGCCGATCGACACACTAGTGGATCTAAGCTGAAGTTGTTGCGCCGATCGACGCAGGGGTTGAGCCGATCGGCACACAGTGAGTCTAAGCCAAAGTACACCAGATCTTGTAAACCTATGCTAGTAAGTGAGTAGCCAGATATCTACTAGTGAGATCGTAACCAGATAGTCTAATTGAATAGCTTCATAATGGGTAATTACATAGATAAAAAAAAATCTATAATGAGTAAGACCACCCTGCTTTCTGAGCGGCTCCCGCTTTATCGCTGCCGGGAGGAAACCCTTAATCGCGCGAGTATCTTACCTTACTCAACTATCCAATAGTGCTGCGCAGGCTTAGTGCTGTCACCGCTAAACCACACTACTGGCGTCATCAAGCAACCATAATCAATACAATATCCGAATACTATCCTAATCACCACGATTACGATAATATCTACTTACTTCGCCTAGAACTAAGCAATTAGAATAAGCACATGCATGATTATAGAATCAAGATAGACAAATCACCAAAACCATTATCAACATATTCAATCATCCCTGAGATACATAGATTAAGATTCATCCCCGTCGAGATGGCCTACCTTGACGGATCAACTCTTGACTCCAATGGTTCTTGAAACTCAACTAGAGATCTATTCTAACGGGGCAAGCCGCGGTGGCTCTAACTCATGAATCTGGTGTCCCTCCGTCGCCTCCCCCTCTACAGTGAGGGTTTACAAGTATTTATAGGGGTTCTACTCGTAAAGGACTCAGTTTCTAGCAAATAAGGCGGTTGCGCTGATCGGCGCAGGATTGCGCCGATCGGCACAAGCCGTGTCTTCTCTGGTTTCTTCCTCGAGTCGGTTCCTCTGTCTTCCACAGCTGCCATATGAGCCTTTTCCTTCGAGATAAAGTCTTGTACTGCGCGTTAAGATCTTGGAGTTCCATAAATCTTCTTGAAGTTCCATAAATCTTCTTAGGCAAATATCTTCAAGTGTCTTGCACAGATAAACTTCCATAAACATGTGGAATGGGCCTCGGTCACTTCTGTGGGCCAAAACACCCTTGCATCGGTCGGCTCATGGGCTGCGCCGATCGGCGCACTGGGCTTCTTCAGTGCTTTTCGTCAGTTCTGGACTCCTGTCCTCTCCATCATCGCATTAATCACTAATTTTACTTGGTTCTGAATAAAGCTCCAAAACAACGCATATACAAATATATAGGCAATATCACAGGTAAATGGCCTAAATTAGTATCAATTATGCTCTAATTGGGGTAGAATTCTCATATAAAAGGGGCACTTGGGAAGTGCCAACAGTTCCCCCACACTTAAACCTTTGCTCGTCCCGAGTAAAGTAAAAGAAAGAAAAATCGAAAAACATACTCTTTCTATCATAAAAGATATCTCAAATCAGCAAATGTTGAGCATTGTTCTATTGTGGTGTGTTTCATATTGGTATTCAGCAAAATAGATCAAATATGGGCATAAGCTTAAAGTTCTCTCCAAAGCAAAAGATCTTGTCCAATTCATAAATTATAACTCTTCCACACATGAGAATCAATTAAAAGATTGTTGTGAACATAGAGAATCTATCTTCCAAATAATCTAAGGCAACAACTCATCTTTCAAATCACTCAACCTATATTCTACATCATAATGATCAAATAATATTAGTGTAAGGCTTATATGAGTAGCTAGGTAAGGTAATTCAAGAATGGCAAACATAAATCAATAATATATTATAAAGCTAGGAGATTATTCTTCATTGGAATTATAGAAACTTATCAAGATGGCAATTAAGAAAGAAAAATTTAAGAAAGGACTCAGACTTTGGATATGTGGATATATGCATAGCAAAAATCTGATCTTGGAAAATTGCACATGGTTGGAATGATTCATGGTTATATTGAATTTCGAGAATAAGCATGTCATATACCATCCCCCCACACTTAAAATTTTGCTAGTCCCTTAGCAAACAGCAGAGTTTTTTTTTAATCACCATCTCTGTTACGCCGATCGGCTCTCAACCCAAAATTACCAACATTTGTTGGTATTTAATTCATCTGGCTTCAACATTTATTCAAGAATTAAATATAGCCAGAATTGAATTAAATATAGCCATATAGGATGTGGTCAAGGAATGATACTCAACAAGATATTTTGGGTTTATGGTGGGATACTCAGCGGAATTGAATTTTTGCATGAGTAATTTCAAGGCTAGAAAAAGATACACAAAGAATTGCCATCTTAATAAAGTTCATACCAAAAAGAATTAAATCCTAACCGAACTCAACCATCAATTTAATGTTTATCTACATATCAAAGGTTCATGAGTATTGTTCAAAATATGGCATTGGTAGGTAAGGATCTTGAAAAACAATAAATTCTAAAGTTCACAACTTGAAAATTTATTTTTGAAAAAATTGGTACTAAGTTATCATTATTAACTGGACAACACAAATGAAGCACATGGGTACTCAAAATTGCTCCACATAAGACATATTTGCCGAATAATCATTAAGTGTAAGTTCAAAATTTTATTCAATGCTCAACACTATTTGATCTTCATCAACACTTTTCAAGAAAGAATAAATAATTCAATTCTCCTAATAGAGCATAACCGCCACCATTATATTAAGATCTAAACTTGAATACATGATGATGATGATTTTTGCACACACTTGTATGAAAATAAAATTACTACTAACACACTTGTATGAAAATAAAACTACTACTAACACACTTGCATGAAAGTAAACACACCCGATACATGGTTTCCCAACCCGCTCACACACACATAAGTAAATAAAGAAAAAGACTGCAAAAGATAAAAGAAAACACAAACCGGGAAACCGATACACGTGCCAACTCCTAGGCACTCTAGTCATCCGAAAGTGGAGATGGTGGCTGATCGAAGCCATAGCACCGCGCCTTGAGTCGCTCGAACTCCTCCACCATCACATCGTGGTTGTTCCTCCATTGGGACGTGGTGTCCTCCACGCGCTCGATGTAGTGCATGTTGTTGTCGAGGTACCCCTGCATGGGCACGAAAAAGTCTGCACCGGGCACAGGAGGCACCACTGGTACACGCCCTTGGTACTTGTAGTCAATGCCTGCGCTGTAGTAGGGTGCACCGATCGGCGCAGAGGGCTGTCAACCGCCCGCTGCGTCGCTCCACCCTGACTGGTACTGCTGGTACTCCTGGCGTGACCCCAGGAGTCCCACTCGCCGCCGGCTGATGTAGATGTGTCCGGCTGTCGAACCAGCCCACGGCGGTCCTTAAGAACTCGGCCCCCCTCCAAGAGACCTTCCTCAAGCCAATTTCCTCCCTCCATCTTGCGAGGGAGAAAAACTCCTAGCTCCGCACACGAGAGCTTTACATTGGTGCCGTCGACATGGAAGCCGGCGTGAACACTTCCCGTGAGAATATTGCCACGAGTCATATTCTCGCCGATCTCCGTCGTGCACTCCCACTTGTTGTCACGCCCTCCCGGTCTATCGCTGTCGCAGATGAGGGCTGCTAGGCGTTGAAGATAGGCCCCGAAGGCCAACTTCTTTCTTGCCTTGCCCCTCTTGTCGAGCCAACCCCGCACCATCACTGACATGGGATTGCAATAAGACGGACTCACGATGGCATTGAAGAGCTACCGCAAGTCCGCATCGGTGACGTTGCTGGAGTCGACCTTGTCGCCTAGGCGCGCCGCCAACCACCGATCGAAGACTTGAATGGTCGGGTTGCGGATGTTTCCGCGCTTCATCCCCTCTATGAACGAGAGCCGCCTCCAAAAGGAGTCCAACTCCCCACGTCCCAAGATGCCGGCGACGTTGGCGTCGGCGTCAAAGCCGAAGGCTTGAGCCGCCGCCTCCATGGTCACCGTGTGGCTGATGTCACGGATGCGGAAGTTGACGGCCTCGCTACCGTCTTCGATGGTGCCAAGCCTCATCGTAGAAGCAACCTCGGTGACGACGTCGAGGTTGTAGTCCATGGGGAGGAGGTGGAAATCCACCCAGTCGAGGTTGTCTAGCATCCTCCTTAAATCCTCCCACATGCCGATCGAGGTGAGGAAGGTCTCGTCCAGGTCGAAGTTGGGGATGAACCTTCCCCTCACCGCGAGGTAGTGCCGCTGTTCCTCCTCGCTCAGGAGAGTGAAGCCCTCCTCCAACGTGCGCGGCATGAATGTTGGCAGCGGTGGTGATGTTGGAACCCCACGACTTGCCGCCGTTTGGCTCCTTGTAGCACGCCCTGTTGGAAGGGACGCGCCGGACACGGAGTGGTGGGTGCGGACCTCGTATGTTGCCGCCGCCGAGCCGGTGGATGCACCACCCATCGACATGTCGTTGCGAGCGTCGAAGCAACCCCTCGCCGAGGAGTTACCGCTCGACTCGCTGGTGCCGCCGGAACTGATCCCTCGGCGCAGCCTCTTGCCCAACTTGCCGACGGAGGAGCAGAGACGATCCATCTGCGAGGAATGCGGAACGTGTGCAAGATCATGGGTAGTGGGAAAGGTGGAGAGATTACCGGGATGGTGTGCCGAATAGGGGCGTCTGGTCTCCCTTATATAGTGTGGGAAACTTTCAGGAGAAGGAACCGCCATAAAATTTCAAAATTTGAGAGCGCGCCAATCGACACGGGAACTGCGCCGATCGGCACAATTCAAATTCTAAATGCTCTGACCACTCTGATGCTTGATTCCCCTCCTTCATGTCGCTTCCTGACATATCATGTTGGTTGGCAGGGGAACAACACGGAATCCTGATATCTTGTTGGCGGCGCCGATCGGCGCGCCATCTCCTTTTTAGCTTTTGATCAATTCCGTGTCCCCTCTGCACTGCACACCGACATAATAATCATACTTGTTCCTTAGAATCAATGCCTGCCGCCCTTGTCGCCCATTTGGGAACATCATGGGTACCCGCGCCGATCGGCGCAGAAGGGCGCCGAACGGCGCAAGTCCCTTGCACCTCGTGTTTAGTTTCGGCGCTGATTCTGATACCTCGTGTTCATATCCTTCACCTAATTTCCACTTCTCCAATGTACCTGTAGTATTGGCATACGTGTCGGAGCTCATTTGGTAGCCACGCCGATCGGCGCTGACTCGCGCCAATCGGCGCAATGTCCGTTTTTGCTTCTGGCCCCTCGCTTCTTTGCTAGATGTTGTCTTCATTCTTGAAAATAGCTCTGCCTCCAAAAATTATTGTGCTGGTTTAGCACTCCTTCAATTCTGGACGTCGTCGGTCTTCTGTCCTGACTTGGGCAATGCTGAGCCGATCGGCGCAGAGGTGCGCCGATCGGCGCAAGCTCTGTTCCTTCCTGTTTTTGGTCTTTTTTTATATATATTCCTGCATTGTTAGTCTACAGTATGTATATACACAGTATTGCATGAATAAATAGACAACACAAGAGCACACAAGAATTAAGCACACACTTTTCTATTTTTTTTTATTTTATTCGGGAGATTATTTTTATCATAAGCAAGCAAATTTAAAAACACCGGGTTGCCCCCCGGCCAGCACTAATTAACTAAATAAAATGGGTTGCCCTCCCATAAGAACTAAATAACTTCTAAAACCCCCGATCATTGGGTTGCCTCCCAAGAGCGCTCTAGTTATTTAGAGGTCAAAGAGCTCGACCTCCCCGCAAACAATCAATCGTTAGTGTCGCGGTGCGGGATGTGAAGCCGCGACACTACAAGGTTATCTTATCTCCATGGTTCATATAGCTTGGACGTCCTATCCATACATCCCCTCCAGTTACTTTCAATGCCTCGATGCCACGGTGTCTTGTATCTCTTCACTTCATCAACAACACGGCACTCTTCTCCCTTTGGGCGAAACTTGAAAGAGTAGGGAGTCCCACTTATATCGATGCTTATCTCACCACTCCCAACATCAAGAAGGGTCTACCTAAGATCAACACGGTCCTCGTCCTCTTATCCATATCAAGTACAATAAAATCAACAGGGACGATATGATCTCCAATTTGAACAGGCACATCCTCAGCAATTCCATCAGGGAAGCGTACCGATTGACCGGCTAACTCCAAACACATACCCGTAGGCTCTAATTCAGGCAAATTGAGATTTGTGAATATATGACGGGGCATAACACTTACGCTTGCTCCAAGATCTCACAAGCACCTATCAAATATCCTTGTTCCAATCATGCATTTGATGCTTGGTGATCCAGGGTCGGGTTTCTTCTCCAGTGTAACATCATTGATTGCCGCCGTTAGTTCCTTAGTGACCTTCACAACCTCCTCAAAAACTAGAGACTTCTTGTTTTGCATCATGTCCTTAATGTACTTGGCATAGGTGGGAACTTGGATAGCTTCAATAAAAGGGACATTGATGTAAAGCTTCTTCATAATATCGACGAACCTTGCAAGTTGCTCGTCGTGTTGCCGCGCTCTTTCTGTCTTCATCAGTAGTTGAGTATCTAGAAATGTGGTAGGGCCATGCTCTTTTGTCTCCACGCCCATCTTCAGACCAGAGAGGTCATCATCCTCCTTTCGCCGATCGGCGCTTTCAGGGAGCCGATCAGCTCCGACAAGGTCATCGCGCCGATCGGCGCTGGGTGTGCGCCGATCGGCGTAGGGCTTCTTTGCTCCCGCAGAGTGTTCTGGATCTTCTGTTTGTTTTCCTGATCGCGTAGCTATTGCCTTCAACTGTTCTGCAGACATCGTATTACCAGGAATAGCCCCCTTATTGCCATGAATGGCTTGCGATAGTTGTCCCATCTGTTGGTCCATAATCTTGGTATGCTTCAAAATGTGCTCGTTGGAGCTTCCAATTTCTATCACCTTGTCATTAACTTTCTCAAGGACACGATCAATCTCCTTGAATCTAGCTTGATTGTCCTTGTTGATCTTCTCTTGAGCTTGGAAGAACTCATGACATTGGAGACGAAGTGGGATAGAGTTTTGCATGGACGAACTAGGAGAGAAAGAACTCCTTTGTTGCTGATATTGGGGCTTCCATCCACTATTCTTCATATATTCTAACATCTTCATCTCTTCAGGGCAATCTTTCTGCACATGACCAAATTCTCCACACTCACTACATGTTGAGCGTGATTCCGCCAGCTTGAGTGTCTCTTCCTTAGGGATATGAAGATTATTGTCCAACCTTCTTTGAATAGCATCGAGGCGATCTATAATCAATTCTTCTTGAGTCTTCTCAACCACACTCTTTGCTACTCCTTTTGAAGGTTGAAAATTCCTTGAGCTTCTCTCACCATCCCACGATTGATTTTCAACTAACAACTTGATCAAATTCTTAGCTTCGGTGGGGGTTTTTTGACATGAATGATCCTGCAGCTGAGGCATCCAAATGTTGACGTGACAAAAGATTTAATCCTGTGTAGAACCTCTCAACAACTTCTCCAACCGTCAGACCATGGTGAGGGCATGCATCCATATGCTCATTGTATCTTTCCCATGCTTCTCCAATGCTCTCATCAATATTCTGTATAAATCCAAGAATCTTATTTTTCAAAGCTTGAGTCTTATCGGGGGGGGGGGGGGGGGGGGAGGGGGAAGTATTTGGCCAAGAATTTAGTTGCTAATGTGTTCCACACCGTTTTCACTATGTTTTCCAATCCATTGTACCATTGCTTGGGGCGTCCAACGAGAGAGAAGGGAAACAGCCGCACATGTGCTTGATCTCCTGTCAATCCCGCTATCTTGAATGTACTACAAACTTCAAGGAAGTGTTGCAAGTGATGATTGGGATCTTCTGAACCTGTGAATGGTTGTTGCGCCACTATTCCAACATATCTCTCCAATTGATACGAAAGTTGATCTTGAGCTTCTTGGAAATCTGTCTTGACAATACTAGTCAATTGTGGCTTGAGACGATTAACCATAGGTACCTCTGCCATCTCCTCTTCTTCTTCCTCTTGAATTGAGTCTTCTATTGTGAATAATACTCGAGGTGTTGCGCGGACTGCTTCCAAATCTCCAAGTGACTTACTTCTCTTCTCCGCTGTTCTCTTCTTGTGTAAGAGTCTTTCTGGATCATCGGCATAATTAGAGGGTTTGTTTGACTTAGGACCGTCCATACCTGTTAGTTTCACTTAACAGAATATATGTACTAAAGAGACAAGTAAAGCACAATGACTAAACACTAATACCTCAAACAATGTTTAAAAACCTGCTATGGTCCCCGGCAACGGCGCCAGAAAAAGGTAGCTTGTTGGTCGTATCTACGCACCCACTTATATACCGTAAGAGTATGGTGTACGATTATAGCACTTTTTCCCTTAAATGGAGTATTCCAAGGTATATCGAATCCATTGGGACCTTAGAGATTTATTAAACAAAGTTAACAGTAAAAGATCTAGTCAAGGCTACTGTCAAGGTCAGGTTGCATGAGAGGGAGACTGGTCAGCGCAAAGGTGCGCCAGACAGTAAATCTGTCGATGCGTCGATCGGCGCAAGGAGTTGAGCCGATCGACATGCTTGTGAAACTGAGTCAAAGTGCGCGAGATCTATTAAATCTGGGGTTGCGCCGATCGGCACGGGAATTGAGCCGATTGGCACACTGGTGGATCTAAGCTGAAGTTGTTGCGCCGATCGGCGTAGGGGTTGAGCCGATCGGCACACAGTGAGTCTAAGACAAAGTACACCAGATCTTGTAAACCTATGCTGGTAAGTGAGTAGCCAGATATCTACTAGTGAGATCGTAACCAGATAGTCTAATTGAATAGCATCATAATAGGTAATTACATAGATCAATGAAAATCTATAATGAGTAAGACTACCCTGCTTTCCGAGCGGCTCTCGATTTATCGCTGCCGGGAGGAAACCCTTAATCGCGCGAGTATCTTACCCTACTCAACTATCTAATAGTGCTCCGCAGGCTTAGTGCTGTCACCGCTAAACCACACTACTGGCATCATCAAACAACCATAATCAATACAATGTCTGAATAATATCCTAATCACCATGATTACGATAATATCTACTTACTTAGCCTAGAACTAAGCAATTGGAATAAGCACATGCATAATTATAGAATCAAGATAGAAAAATCATCAAAACCATCATCAACATATTCAATCATCCTTGAGATACATAGAGTAAGATTCATCTCCGTCAAGATGGCCTACCTTGACGGATCAACTCTTGACTCCAATGGTTCTTGAAACTCAACTAGAGATCTATTCTAACGGGGCAAGCCCCGGTGGCTCTAACTCATGAATCTGGTGTCCCTCCGTCGCCTCCCCCTCCGCGGCGAGGGTTTACAAGTATTTATAGGGGTTCTACTCGTAAAGGACTCGGTTTCTAGCAAATAAGGCGGTTGCGCCGATCGGCGCAGGATTGCGCTGATCGGCGTAAGCCGTGTCTTCTCTAGTTTCTTCCCCGAGTCGGTTCCTCTGTCTTCCATAGCTGGCATATGGGCCTTTTCCTTCGAGATAAAGTCTTGTATTGCACGTTAAGCTCTTGGTGTTCCATAAATCTTCTTGAAGTTCCTTAAATCTTTTTAGGCAAATATCTTCAAGTGTCTTGCGCAGATAAACTTCCATAAACATGTGGAATGGGCCTCAGTCACTTCTGTGGGCCAAAACACCCTTGCGCCGGTCGGCTCATGGGCTGCGCCGATCGGCGCACTAGGCTTCTTCAGTGCTTTTCGTCAGTTCTGGACTCCTGTCCTCTCCATCATCGCATTAATCACCAATTTTATATGTTTCTGCAATAAAGCTCCGAAACAACGCATATACAAATATGTAGGCAATATCACAGGTAAATGGCCTAAATTAGTATCAATTATGCTCTAATTGGGGTAATATTCACATATAAAAGGGGCACTTGGGAAGTGCCAACAATACCTGCCGTCGAGTCAAGGCCGATCATCTGAAGAAGGTGGGTCTGCTACAACCCTTGAGTGTTCCAGCTTAGAAATGGGAGGATATCAGCATGGATTTCATTGTTGGCCTACCACCGACGTCACACAAATTCGACTCCATATGGGTCATTGTTGACAGGTTGACAAAGGTCGCACACTTCATCCCTGTATCGACACGGTTCAAAATGCAGAAATACGCGTAACTATACATTGAGCGAATCATGTGTTTGCACGGAGTGCCCAAGACTATCGTATCCGACAGAGGCTCCCAATTTGTGGAACACTTTTGAGAGAAGCTACACGAGTCACTGGGCACAAGGTTGATTAGAGGTTCTGCATACCACCCCCAAACAGACGGTCAGACGGAAAGAATTAACCAAATATTGGAAGACATGTTGAGAGCATATGTATTGAATCACAACAAAAAGTGGGATGAATGCCTACCCTTGGCAGAATTTGCATACAACAATAGTTATCAAGAAAGCATCAAGATGGCACCGTTCGAGGCTCTCTACGGTCACCGTTGTCGCACACCATTGAGTTGGTCAGAATCAGGGGAGAGAGTCATATTCGGTCCGGAAATTGTGCAGCAAGTGTTGGTCGTATTTACGCACCCACTTATATACCGCAAGAGGACGATGTACAATTGTAGCACTTTTTCCCTTGAATTGAGTATTCCAAGGTTTATCGAATCCACTGGGATCTTAGGGATTTATTAAACAAAGTTAACAGTAAAAGATCTAGTCAAGGCTACTGTCAAGGTCAGGTTGCATGAGGGGGAGACTGGCCAGCGCAAAGGTGCGCCAGACAGTAAATATGTCGTTGCGCTGATCAGCATGGGGATTGAGCCGATCGGCACACTAGTGAAACTAAGTCAAAGTGCGCGAGATCTATTAAATCTGGGGTTGTGCCGATCGGCGCAGGAGTCGAGCCGATCGGCACACTGGTGAATCTAAGCCAAAGTTGTTGCGCCGATCGGCACACCAGTGAGTCTAAGCCAAAGTGTTTCAGATCTTGTAAACCTATGCTGGTAAGCGAGTAGCTAGATATCTACTAGTGAGATCGTAACCAGAAAGTCTAATTGAATAGCATCATAATGGGTAATTACATAGATCAATGAAAACCTATAATGAGTAAGACCACCCTGCTTTCCGAGCGGCTCCTGATTTATTGCTACCGGGAGGAAACCCTTAATCGCGAGTATCTTATCCTACTCAACTATTCAATAGTGCTGCGCAGGCTTAGTGCTGTCACCGCTAAACCACACTATTGGCATCATCAAGCAACCATAATCGATACAATGTCCGAATACTATCCTAATCACCACGATTAAGATAATATCTACTTACTTCGCCTAGAACTAAGCAATTGGAATAAGCACATGCATGATTATAGAATCAAGATAGACAAATCACCAAAACCATCATCAACATATTCAATCATCCTTGAGATACATAGAGTAAGATTCATCCCCGTCGAGATGGCCTACCTTGACGGATCAACTCTTGACTCCAATGGTTCTTGAAACTCAACTAGAGATCTATTCTAACGGGGCAAGCCCCGGTGGCTCTAACTCACGGATCTGATGTCCCTCTGTCGCCGCCTCTTCTGCGGCGAGGGTTTACAAGTATTTATAGGGGTTCTACTCGTAAAGGACTCGGTTTCTAGCAAATAAGGCGGTTGCGCCGATCGGCGCAGGATTGCGCCGATTGGTGCAAGCCGTGTCTTATCTGATTTCTTCCCCGAGTCGGTTCCTTTGTCTTCCACAGTTGCCATGTGGGCCTTTTTCTTCGAGATAAAGTCTTGTACTGCACGTTAAGATCTTGGAGTTCCATAAATCTTCTTGAAGTTCCATAATTCTTCTTAGACAAATATCTTCAAGTGTCTTTTCGTCAGTTCTGGACTCCTGTCCTCTCCATCATCGCATTAATCACCAATTTTACCTGTTTCTGCAATAAAGCTCCAAAACAACGCATATACAAATATATAGGCAATATCACAGATAAATGGCCTAAATTAGTATCAATTATGCTCTAATTGGGGTAATATTCACATATAAAAGGGGCACTTGGGAAGTGCCAACAGCAAGCTGAGGAGAAAGTACTTGAGATCCAATCAAACTTACGAGCAGCAAAATCCAGGCAGAAAAGTTATGCGGATAAAAGACGCCGCCCGTTGGAATTCAGAGCCGGCGATATGGTCTACCTTAGAGTGTCACCAACCAAAGGAGTACAACAGCTTGGGATTCGCGGAAAGTTAGCACCTCGCTATATCGGCCCCTACCCAATCATTGCAAGATGCGGATCTGTAGCCTACAAACTCCAACTGCCAGTGGAACTCACTGGAGTGCACGACACGTTCCACATGTCCCAACTAAAGAAATGTCTGAAGACACCAGTAGACATGCCCTTACAGAGCACTGAACAACTACAGCCTGACCTGACATATTCAGAGCGTCCGGTGAAAGTGCTAGACGAGAAGGAACGAGTTACTCGCAAAAAGACGCTCAAGTTCTACAAGGTTCAATGGATCAACCACACCACAAAAGAGGCTACCTGGGAGACAGAAGAGTTTCTACAAAGCCACTACCCCGAGTTCATACGCCACCAGCTAGGTAAACTGTTGCAACATCTCTAATCTCGAGACGAGATTTTCTTTAAGGGGGAGGGCTGTGATACTCAGGGTGTCAAAATCACAACAAGAAGATAGTAAGCACAACAAATAAGCCAGAACCAACTTACCCGAAAAAAAATTGGAGCCATTCAAACAATATTTGCATGAAATTTGGTCAAATTTGAACCCTAATTGAACTACAAGTTGAACCTTTTCAACACAACCTAGACCTACCAAAAATATATGTTGAGGACCATGATCAATCATAATTTTGGGGAATTTCTCAGATTTTTATTCCAAGTTTAAGTGCCCCAAATAAATGCCAAAAGGGTCAAAAACTAACCTTCCTTAAAACATTCATATTCCAATTCAAATGGCATCTACTAAGCATTATCATTTTTATAAATTAGAGCACATCACGATGAACACGCACATATTTTTAGAATTTTCATGGGATCTATATTTGTAAATATATGAAAATATTAAAGTGATGCTGGTTCGAACACCAACGAAAAAGAAAAAACCTATTGGGCCCCACATGTCAGCCACGCCTGTGTCTTCAACCTCCAGCGCGGGCCCGGGCTGCCGGCGCCGATGCGCCGCGTGGCGCCCGTACACCGGCGGGGAGCCGCCGTGGTCGGCCCGACCGGGGATTAACCGAGGCCCGACCCTCTCCCCAACGAGTCCTTGCCTCTTTCCCGTTTTTCCCGTTTTGGCCATCCCGTTTTTGGAAAGATAAGACCACCACCGCCAAATCCATTGCCGTCGGCAGTAGCTCGCCACGCCACCGCTCCAGCCTCTCCCGGCGCAGATCAGCCGGTTCAAACTCTTCGCCTTGCCCTCCTCCCCCATCCTACCAAGTTTCATCGCTCCAAACCCACCATGCAAGCCACAATAATTCGTCGACCGCAACACGTCCCCGGAGCTTCGCCGCTCGCCGCCGGCTACCACGGTGAGCTCCTTCCCTTGGGACCACCTCAAACGGGATCGCGTCGAGCTAAGCTTTGCATAGATATTTTATTTGGAATTTTTCGTGGCCGTTTGGTTCACTCCGGCGACGCGCCGCCGGCCTCCGGCGTGCTGTGGCCGCCCTGGCTGAGCTGCTGCTCGACCTGGTGCTGGTCCGGCCGGATCTGGTGCGCCACAGTGCAGTGTGGCCACCGGTGTGCCCCGATCTGATTGGCTAGGCTTTTTAATCATTTTCTTTCAGTTAAATATAGTCCTGAAATCAGTGTTGGCTTGTAAAATGCATAACTAAATAAATATTGGGAGTTTTCGAGTAGAATAAAATGCCCTACGTTCATCTAGATGCGTAATATTTTAGAAAAATGCTAAATAACCAAAACACCATATAGTTAATTGTACATGCATTTATTAAACAAAGAAAAAGGTATTAACTTCAGAATGCATAACTAATTCACTGCTGGGAATTTTTGAGCAAGCTAAAGTGCTATGGGCTCCTCTGAACTTGCCCTATTTTATAAAGATGATGAACCCCATTGCATGTTAGTATTTTATCAGAACTAAATTAATTGAGCCACACACTAAATAATTCATAAGTAATTCTCTATAATTGATAAATTACTGAAACTTGGTAGTTAGTCCTTGTATGTCATGCCTAATTATCCTGCATAGTGGTTATTAGTTCTCTGTATTTTAGTCCTAATTAAATATTTAACTTTTTACCTCGTCTAATTACCTAAAATTATTGGCTCATTGCATGTCCATGAAACTTGGGCCATAATTCAACCCTGGCATGACCTAGTTACAATAAATCCTCCTTGTGCATTTGGTTTCCATAACTATGCTAAAATAATTAATTGTCTTATAGCTCTATTAATTCACTTGGCGCTATAAATTAATTCTGATATCTTGGGTTGACTGTTATGTCTTTCATGTCAAACATCATATAAGCTGTAGGTAATGCCTTGACCAGCACAGCTTAGTAATGTACACGTTGCACCTTTGTTCGGTTATCGCGTCCCACCATACTTTTATACAACGTCATCGTGATAATATACTGGGGTCCATGAAGGAAATACACTAAACGCACTCACCCTATGCCTCTACTATATACGTTATATTTACTGAACTAATCAACACACCCCGCTCACTTCTACATGAAATAGTGTACATTAACGTATTTGTTGAGAAAGTGCCATGAATCGAATAAGGTTCTCATGCATTGCACCATTCGCATCATGTAGATCATGAGGTGAACCACGTGGAGACGGGACCGGAGCAGGAGCCAGAAGGAGCCGGTGGTGTCGCAGCTGACCAGGAGCAGAACCCAGGCAAGCCCCGGTGCATCCCACCCGTTTAATTTTTACTCTATCACTAGTTAGGGATGTAGGCTTGACTGTGCATTAAGTGATAGGAGATGGTTGAAACCCTAGCATTGCAGTAGGTTCCTCCTTCCCGATATTTAGCCTCGTGACGGTAGTCGCTCTGCTTAATTTAGAACGACCATTCACCGAGTGGTAGGGAGACCACTCGTAGACAAGAAATGTTATCACTGGAGAATGATGTCGGATGAAGAGAGGTGTGGATGGAATCATAATGGAGACCGGACAGGCAATTAGGTGGAAAGAGAAGGACAGCGTGTCTTCAAGGAGGTAGCCCCGTCTGAGTCACCTAAGGCTACGCCTCGTGTCCGGCCCATGGGATCAAGTTTGAACGTACTGTTTGCATGCTAGAGTTATGGGTCCAGTAAACCGACATAGCTACGACTACTGCCTGGTCGGAATATAGCCTTCTCCCTTCTTTGGCGGAACTGGGGCTGAGAGGAGGGAGCAATCCACCCACGGATGGCGGCACGGGGCGATCGCCTTGGGGGACCCTTCTCGGGGGAGTCTGGACCCGGAAGACCCTACGGTACCGTAAGCGAAAGGTTGCTCCATGCGGCTTTCAGAAAGCGCGTATGGGTCATGCAAGCAGGTCTCTCCTGTAGGATGTAAATCGATTCGAGTCGCTGCCCCTCACAGTAATGAGTACCGCTTGATCGCTGCTCCGGAACAGTGTCAGAAGCCATTAAAATAACGAATGGGTTTAATACTGCTATTTGAAATTATTAAGATTGTTTTGCAACCTTGATTGTTAGAGCTTTAGTGCAAGCTAAATTTATTGTTCCGCATGGCAGCTTAACTTGATGCTAAAACTTGAAAATAACGATCCACTCGTGGGTTGGCTTTCTGGCAAAGTAAACCCTATCCCTAGTCTTTGCATTGTCTAGGTGTCGGCTGTAGTTAGCTATTTTGTCGGGTCAGTCTTGCTGAGTAAATTAGTTACTTAGGGCGTAGCTCTATGTGGTTTTTAGATGACCAGGGCGGAGACTGCCACTGCGGTGGGAGGTTCCACTGGAAAGGCCAGCGTCCTGACTGCTGGAACATCGAGTGGGAGCTGTGCATGAACAAAGACGAGGAGTAGTCCCTTGATTGCCGGTACAGTGTTCGGGCAACACACCTATCATGGCCGGATTGTTCACTGTATATCACCGTAAGAGTGCGATTGTATCTTATCTATCCCGTCGAACTATTTAAATCACTGTTGAACAATTTCGCTTCCGTATTTTATTTTGTTAAAACTCTGGTTTGTAATATAAATTCGGATTTATGAAAAAACTCTGTACTCTACCTATGTTCTTGTTGCAACTATATTCTTCTGTCGTGTGTTGTACTATTGAGGGTCACAACGCGTGTCGCCACCCGAGAAAGATCTTGGAACGGAGCCGTCTCCGTGGTAAGACGGTTCTGTGACATTTATAGTGGATCAGGATATGTCTAAGTAAAAGTTATCAGGTATAAAATCTAACTGTCTATTTAATTAGGTAATATTGTGATTAGTCTGAAGTTCAATTGGCCTTTATGGGTAAATAGGTCCATGTAAATAGAATCGTTTCAAGTGAAGGGCTCAACGATTTTGTTCCTTCGTGGTCTCTGGGCGTTGGTACCGCCATGCCACCTAAATGACGTCCGCTGCCATTTGTTTCCCTTGAGATGCTCAACTCCACCGTCCTCCATCCAATCAGCGCTCTGTTTTGGTTTCCGTCCCTGGTTCGTTGATGGTGTTGTCTTCCGTGCAGGATGGTTTCCTCGATCGGGTCATCGTTGGCGACATCCTCCATCTAGGCATTGACTCATCTCCAACTTATGATTCCTGTATGTTGCCGTGATATATTGAATCCACACCGACAACGTCGTTGGATCAGAACTCACGGCTTGGTCACCATGGAGTCATGCCTTCCTCCTCATCTGAGGGTGTAAAAAATGCACAAAAAGATGATCCTACTCTTCTGGTGCGTCAAACTCATGTGATAGGCAAATCTTGATTGATATATCTATTGAATATTCACATTACTCAACTTTTATTTTCTACTTGAGTGCTAGATCAAGCTCAAAGCTTCAGGAAACACTATTTCTTCATACATACTGACATAATCCCTCCATATCACGATGTCGTTTTAGCTTTCTTGCTAGTTGTTGTCAAAGCAAGTCGTTTTGGGATTTTTAGAGTCTTTGGAATGCTTTACCCCTGCAGTTATGTGGGCACAAAAAAATGCAGCCAATGGGAATCGAACCCAAGTTGCTCAGGAATTGAGGGCAACCACACGAAACACTAGAACAAGAAGAGATAAGTGAATAAACCGAACATACTATTTAATAAGAGTATACTCCCTAATTAATGACGTCTTGGTATGCTAAATACTGTCCAAAATGACATCTAATTCTAATATGGAGGGAAACATCTGATGAAAACATGATGGAAAAGAAATCAAGTAAATCGGGGCAGTTACCAAATTGCAATCGAACTATCAGAGTTGACATTCTTAAATGATATAAACTCAACAGTCACATTAGCATTTCATCGAACAAGTTCAATACCCGACTGTGTTGTGGGAGTCATCGCCGTAGGCTCAGCTCTCAGCGATGCCGACAGCATAGGCTATGTTGTACACCCACAGCCTCGCAGTGATGCATCATCAGACAGAGAGACAATGTTGGCAGCCACTCCCACTCCCGCCCTTGCTCGGTGACTCTTCGCTTAGCGAATTGTTGCAGCCACAATGTCTGTGGCACCGGTTCACTCCCATCGCCGCCCAGCCGCAGCTCCAGATCAACGTGTCATGGACGCCACACGAACACGAGCCGCTGGAGCAACGAGGCAAGGTCTCACGTCTGGTTCTGCTCGTCCACCACCCGCCAGATCTGCAATGCCCATCCATGACGATGATCCACGATGAGGGGCAGCGGCTACTCATCGCGGCCACAGCTCACACACAAATAAAAATATGATTAACTCTTAATCTTTTCACCTTTGGAAACATTTAATTTACATGTCTGTCATACTTCATTTCCAATATTACAGCTGTTGTAGTCTGTTAAGATGTGCAAAATCTAAGGCCAACACGACGCCCCCATCCATCCTCTTCACCACGAACCTCTCGACCAGCACGTATCCGTTCGTCACCATCCCGGCGTTGTCCACCTCCTGGTCGACCCAGCCACCTCTGTGCTGCACCCACAGCATCCTCTCCCACACGCTTGTGCACAAACCCACGCGCTGTTCGGTCGACGCCGCCCTGAACCACACGTACGCGCTACTGTGCCGTGAGCTCCTGGGATCCTGCCTTGCTTCCACGCTTCCGCCGATGAGTGCATTCTTGCTGGCAAGCTTTGATCCGTGAACTGGCTCCCAGCGCTGTTCTAGCATCATTTCGTAGAATATGCTGCGGTCCATCTGTTTGCGTAAGGAAACACCGTCTTCTTTGACGAGGTAGAACGGGCAGTACCATTTCCCGACGGCCATGATAATCGACGGCGCCGGGAACGCGTCAGGGCGGTCAGCCCTATGACAGAGCCACCGCGATCGAAGCGCATCTTCGAGGCCTGATGCCTCGCCGAGACTGAACTTCTTGTACTCGGACGCGTAGACCCGCCAGCCCTCATAACGGTAGAGCATGGGCGGGAAGCCATCGGCTGCGACGGGCCTCGCCGTGAACGACCCCCGCTTGCGCTGTACGATCTCGATCTGCTGGTATATGTCAGCCGGGTCGAACGGCCGGGGATCAACGTCTTGGATGCACTTGCAGAAGCATGTGATCATGTCCTCCTCGCGGGAGCAGGTCCTGATGAGGCCCCTGCTATGGCCTTTAGCGATGACGACGTAGTAGCGGTTGGACGCGAGAGGTTGATCGGGGACGGGCACGAACACGACGGTCTCTTCGTCGTCTGGGTCCTGCACCTTGAGCACGCGGTTCTGCGGGAACGGAAGCTCCCACACGCGCTTGTGGCTCAACGGGTCCCAGCGGCTCGTCTGATTACCGTCCTCTTTCTCATTGTCCTTCAGGACGAGGTAGCCGGAGTTCCGGCCCTCCAGCGGCGGCATAGATACCGCCTCCGGTGTGCTCTTGAACAGGGAGAGGGGCTTGGTCACATACATGGCGTGGGTAAATTGATTTGCGTGTCACTTCAATATATAAGCTGTTGACGTAAGATTTTTTGAACTAGGAACACGTTAAGAAATTTCAACAAGTAGATACTTTGAACAACAGAAGCTTTTAATTGGTCAATAATGTGACCCTTTAAAAAATAATATACATACACAACGATGTTTGGACCAAGACTCTCACCTCGAGACGTGAGAAGCATTATAGCTCACAAAACCAAAAACGTTTGGACCATTAATCTCTCAGAGAATTTCAATGAGATATCCAGTATATACCATAGAAAGCGTCGCCCCATATCATTCAGAAGCATAGTAAAATGTATAAATGGCAATTGTACTTTGTCGTTTGGCCATCGTACTTGAGAAACTGAAAATCTTGCCGACTACTCTTGCTCGATCCTACCGAAACGGTCATCATTCTTACAATCGCATGAATTTGAGTGATGTATCATATGCATCATACCATTTTATGTTCTATTTGATAGTCATCAATTAACAGAGACATCTATTTAATAATAAAAGAAGATGAACATTTCACCACGATGTCTAGAAAAAAAAGACAAATATGCTAGAAATTTTCATAATAAAACAAAACATCTAGCTATCAATCTCTTCTTTGTGTTATTTGGTATTGACATCCGGCCGTTGATGTATCTCCAATGCAAACCCTCTCGCGTTCATCCTCCAACGTGAGGAATTCCGTTGGCCAGAGGACCGGTCCAGAGTGTCGGAATTCGCCGTGCTCTCGCCACCGGTGAACTTTGGGAAATGCTCGCGAGCGAACGAAGGTGACCGACGGGTGCGCAAATGAAAGTGGAAGACTTGAGTTTGTGCTGCTAGGAACTGACAGTGTTTTTTGGTTTCTAGATTGATATATATACAATGAGCAAAGCAAATCATGGCCAGCCGAAGGCCGCCATGTGTGGCATGAACTCACGGTCATGCCATGCGAGGCGCTCCCGCATGGATGTCGCATGCGTCGAGCTCCATGGACGCGCACAGCCAGGAAGACGTGGCCATGCTCCTCTAACTGAAATGCTAAAAAAAGCTAGAATAATTGAAAGGAAAAACTGAGTATAGGTGAGCCGCTATGAATTATGCAACATTTCTCCCCCTTTATTTTGAGCGCAATCAACTGCCACCTTGATGCCGATCATGATGCGCAGCTCCTAGAAGCGAGCATGCCCGAGTGCCTTGATCAGTACGTCGGCCAGCTCCCACTGCTTCGTCATGTAGCTGAGGACGATTCTTCCCTCTTCAACGCACTCCCGGATGAAGTCATAACGCATATCATTGTGCTTGCTCCGGTCATAGAAGATAGGGTTCTTGGTGAGTGCTATGGCAGAATGGTTGTCCACCATGCATGATCTCTGTCGCTCTAGACTCATAACCAGTCATGTCAGTTAGGAGCCAAGCTAGCCACATACCTTGACATGTCGCCACATGGTTCTACGACAAGTAGACAACAGAGAAGTTATCGCAGTACACCACAGTCGCCTTGTCGACGAGGACATGGAGCTCGCGAAGTAGGTTACGCAACCAGCAGCATTCGGCAGTGACACTAGCGATGACCTGTACTCCGCCTCAGCGCTCGATTTGGACACTGTAGTTTGCCACTTGGAGGACCATGAGATCAATGAATACCCAAAGAAGACATAGTACCCCGACGTGGATCGGCGTGTGTCTGGGCAGCCTGCTCAGTCCGCATCAGAGTATGCCACAAGATCAGTGGAGCTTGAGCCGACAATGTGGACACCATAGCAGAAAGTCCCCCGAATGTCACGAGGAGCATGCATGTGCAGACACACCTGATGAATGATATAAGCTAGATCGGGCCTTGTGAGGGTCAGGTACTGGAGCGCGCCTGTGATACTGCGATAAAAGGAGGCGTCTGTAGCAAGTTCTCCATCAGATGCTAAAACCTTCAACTGCATGTCAACTGTTGTGCATATTTCTGACATGAATCCCCAAGAAAAAACTTAGTGGACCGAGATCTTTCATGGCGAACGCCTAACTGAGGTGCGAGACCACACGTTGAAGAAGCCCAGTGCTACTTGCAGTAAGCACTATATCATCCACATAAAGGAGAAGATAGGCAATGTCGCCTCTATGCTTGTAGACAAACAGCGAGGAATCTGAAGTTGTTGGCTTGAATCCGATCTGACATGACTCGGCGGCGAACGTCTCGTACCAGGCCTACGATGCTTGCTTCAACCCATACAAAGATTTGGACAGGAGACAGAAATGATTGGGGTGTGATTTGTCGATGAATCACGTAGGTTATCGGCAGTATACCTGTTCATTCAACTCAACGTCCAAGAATGCATTTTTGATGTCAAGCCGATGAACAAGCCATTGATGGGATGCTACGAGATGGAGAATGGTCCTGATAGTACCGGGCTTGACCACTGGAGAGAATGTTTGATCAAAATCAACACCTTGGCGCTTGTTGAATCCCTGGACGACCCAGCGAGCCTTGCAGCGCTCGAGGGTGCCATCTGGCAGCAGCTTGTTCCTGAAGATCCATTTCCCTATGATCACATTCATGCCAGCAGGGCGGGGTGCGAGAGGTCAGGTTCGATTGGCCTGCAAAGCTTGAAACTCTTCTTCCGTTGCAGAACGCTAGGCAAGGTCATGTAGTGCGGCACGCACGGACGTCGGTGCTGGTGCGACTGGTGCGATAGCAGCGTGTGCATACTTTGGGTTTGGCTGCCGGATCCCATCATGAAGACGGGTCACCATGCGATGGCATGGTGAAGGGGCAGCAAGCAAAGGAGCGGGGCTGTGCTAGAACGTGGCGCGGTGTCGAGCATGGGCGTTGCAACACTGGTGCCAATGGTTGTTGTAGGGATGGCAGCAGCTGGGTCGGCAGCATTGTTCAGGGCACCGGTAGTGGCAGCCGACCGAGGCGCAGCCTTGCGATGCACAACACAACAAGCAGGAGCAGCAGGGATGACCATCGTGTCAGTGGCTGGCATGGGTGTGACGGCGGACTCGGCCATGGACGATGTCATAGACCTGAAAGGGAAAACAGACTCATCGAAATACACATGCCGAGAAGTGATCATATTTTTAGTCTCCGGATTATAGCATTGGTAGCCCTTGGTGTCTGCCAGGTAGCCAAGGAAGATGCGCAGGGAGTAGATCGCGGGGCTAGTTTATGCGAGGCAGTGGCGGCAGTGTTCAGGTAGCATAGGCAGCAAAAGATTTGGAGGTGCATGTAGTCGGGAGAGCAACCAAGGAGGAGGTCGTGTGGAGTGGCATGGTTGCGGGCACGGCAAGGGCGGCGATTTAGGAGGTAAGTGGCATGTAACATCCTGGCCCAAGGCTCAATAGCATTGATAGAATACTCATAGCAACAAGTTGCAACTTTTTTTCCGGAAGCTCATCCCCAAAGAACTCCAAATTTAAGCGTGCTTGGCCTGGAGCAATTTAGGGATGGGTGACCGAACGGGAAGTTTGTCCTGGGTGTGAACGAGTGAGGACAAAGTGCATAGAAAAGACATGTGTTGGTCTGTGGGGACAGTCTTGAGATCCTAAAGAGCTGGCAAGTGTAAGCGTGCCTGGTCTCGGATGGATGGGACGTTACAGTTGGTATCAGAGCCGACTCTCGCGGTTTCACGGACGCGTGGGGTCGTAGTTGCGCAGGCATGGTGTGCATGAATGGTGTGAGGCCGGAGTGGTCACACAGCATGGCGCATGCGCTGGCACTGGGCACATGGACGGGATCAAGAGAGGACGTTCCTGCCTTGGGGTTGATCGACGAGGACGTCGATCTTCTAAGGGGGTGAGAGTGTAACATCCTGGCCCAAGGCTTACTAGAATTGATAGAATACTCATACCAACAAGTTGCAACTTTTTTTTCTGGAAGCTCATCCCTAAAGAACTCTAAAGTTAAACGTGCTTGGCCTGGAGCAATTTAGGGATGGGTGACAGACCAGTAAGTTTGTCCCGGGTGCGAACAAGTGAGGATAAAGTGCACAAAAAAGACATGTGTTGGTCTATGGGGACAGTCTTGAGATTCTAAAGAGCTACCAGGTGTAAGCGTGCCCGATCTCGGAGGGACAGGATGTTACAGAGCAATTTAGGAATGGGTGACCGACCGGGAAGTTTATCCCGAATGCGAACGAGTGAGAACAAAGTGCGCAGAAAAGATATGTGTTGGTCTGTGAGGATAGTCTTGAGATCCTAAAAAGCTTCCAGGTGTAAGCGTGCCCGGTCTTGGAGGGACGGGACATTACAGTTGTTATCAGAGCCGACCTTTGCGGTTTCACGGGCGCGTGGGGTCACAGTTACGTAGACATGGTGTGCATGGCTGGTGTGACCCCAGAGTGATCATATAGTATGGCACATGCGCTAGCACTAGGCACACGAACTTGGCCAAGAGGGGAAAGTTTCTGGACTGGGGTTGACCGACGAGGACGTCGGTCTCCTAAGGGGGTGAGAGTGTGACATCCCGACTCAGGGCTTAATAAGATTGATAGAATACTTATACTAACAAGTTGCAACTTCTTTTCCGGAAGCTCATCTCTAAAGAACTCTGAGGTTAAGCGTGCTTGGTCTGAAGCAATTTAGGGATGGGTGACCGACCGGGAAGTTATTCTCGGGTGCGTACGAGTGAGGACAAAGTGCGCAAAAAAGACTCGTGTTGGTTTATGAGGAAAGTCTTAAAGTCTTAGAGAGCTGTCAGGTATAAGCAGACCCGACCTCGGAGGGTTACATAGCAGTGGACAAAGCGTCAAGCCAAAAACACGGTGGGGCGGCAGCATGAAGAAGCATGGTGCTCATGCTGTCATTGAGGCTATGGAGAAAATGCTCATCACGGCCATTTTGTTGCGATGTGTATGGGCAAGTGAGACACATAACAATGCCATGAGAAGCAAGAAAAGATCGTGTGGCCGCGTTGTAAAAAATCTTTCCATTATCAGTTTGAATACTCACAATCGGACACTGAAACTGAGTAAGAACGAAGGCATGGAAAGAGATCAACGTGGGCAGAACATCAGATTTCTGACACAATGGAAATGTCCAAGTAAAATGCAAAAAATCATCCATAATGACTAAATAGAATTTGAATCCAGAATTACTAACAATGAAGGACGTCCATACATCATAGTGTAGCAATTGAAAAGGAAATAAAGCAACGCTAGAAGAACTGTTGAAAGGCAGCTGCACATGTTTGCCTAGGCGACACGCAGAGCAGGTGTGGTTGTTGGATTTGCTACAGTTGAATTCAATAGTCTGAAGAACGCACTGTAGCTGACCAGGACCAGGATGACCAAGGCGCGCATGCCAGAGATCTGTGTTGTGGGCGGCGAGGAAGCTGTTGGCATTGGACTTCTTATTGGTGGATGGATGTAGTGGGTTCATGTCGCTGGAAGAAACACATCGGAGAAGAATCGTCCCCATGCGAAAATCCTTGATGGAGAACCCGAATGGATCAAAGGTCACATGGACAGAATTATTGGTGGTTAGTGCGCGCACAGAAATCAGATTCTTGATAAGATGAGGTGAAATCAAAACATTACACAAATGTAGAGGATTACTAGTGGTGGGAATAGAGGTAGAACCAATGCGATCAATAGGAAGGAAAGCACCATTGCCAACAACAATGGAGGAAACAGAACTGGGTGGACGGAGAGATGAGACCATACCAGGATTGTTGGCTATGTGAGAGGAGGAGCCGATTTTGAAGATCCAGTCGCCACCGCCTTGGTAGTTGGCAGGTGGAGGCATGCTGCTGAGGGCATGCGCCAGACCAGACGGTGTCTATGGCGCTACTCGAGCGTAGTTGTACATGGCGCCAGGGAAGGATGACGCCATCAGAGCCTGCTGTTAGGCATTGCCAATTCACGGACCAAGCAGTCCTGAAGAGGGGGGCACCAGATCGGTACAGGCCAGGCCTGAATGACACCAGTCCAGGGGTTGGCCACCGGAGTCCAGGGAGCAGGTGGGGCGCCACCAGCAGCGGTGCCACCGCTACCGACAGGGCTGCCGATGTTCTTCTTGCCATCGGCCCGCTTGCGCTTTTTGTGGCGATCACCCCCGTTTTTCGGTGGAGAATAAGGGGGGGGGGCGTAGTAGATGCAGCTTGGGGAGGAGGGCGAGCTGGAGGCGGTGCCGATGGTGCAGAAGCAGTGGCCATCAAGGCGCTAGCCGCCTCCAGCTTGGCTGTGTGAGCATCACGGGACTCGTGTTGCTTGAGGTAGTAGTGGACGTAGGCGAACGTCGGCAGTGGGCACAGCGCGGTGATGTTGGGGATGGCACTACTGAACCTCGAGCTCAGACCACGTAACACATTGACCACCATAGCCAGCTTAGAAACGGGATGGCCAACGTCGCGAGCAGATCGGCCAGCTCCTTCAGGCGACCAAAGTAGGCGTTGATGGAGAGATCACCTTGGTACAGGTTATGGAATTCCTGCAAGGCGTAGATGACGCGCTGATCGGCGTTGTCGAGGATAGCCCACGGATGGCAGACCAGATCAGGTTGGCGATGGGGCAATCGATGATGATCATCTTCATCACAACTGGTGTGATGGTGTTGTAGAGCCAGGAAACAATGCACTGATCGATATGGAGCCAGTCAACATCGTACCACATGGCTTGAGCGTCGATGGTCCCGTCGACGTGATCAATGAGACCAAACTTGCGGAAGACGACGTCGTAGAAGGCCGTCCAGATCCTGAAACTGGGGTCACCATAATCCAGGGTCACAGGCACATGGGTGCGAATATTGACGTGCTGGATGAAAGAGGTGGCGATCACGGTGAGGTTAGGTTCAGCAAAGGGATTGGTGGTGGCGGAACCTGCGTTGGAGGATGACGGGCTCGTCGCCATTGGTGTGCAGCGGAAGGATGGAGAGAGATCGAGAGGAGGCTGATACCATGTAGAGATGTTATCGCGCACTTCATTCATACATCTCAAAGAGATTATACATGTACAGGGGAGTGGGATGATGACCCACGATCCTACAATCATGCTAGACGTGAACGCTAGAAGCTAGGAAAGTTACAACAGAAACATTGACTCAGCTGGCGCTATCTGTTTCTACAGGGAGCATCATATGGACGTGTTTTGTGAGTAAGGGTCCGTATATACGTGTTTATTGAGGAGTCTTTTTATATTAACTTTTTTTCTCATGCACTCGGATGTTGTTTTACCGTATGAAACCTATTTTTACCCGTGCAACACTATATGAACGTGTTCACCTTTTTAGTTTAAGTTTATATAAGGAGATTTATAACCCTCAAATCTAGAACAACAAACAAATTCCATTTTTGCATAGTTAGCACATTGATAAATTTTTTTGTAATCAATAGTAATCCTACAAAACAAAATAAGGCACAGCGTCGGATCGAACGATCAGACGGACAAGGCCTTGATTGAAAGAATCTGTGCTTTCAGTCAATTGAACACAAGGAATCTTGTTTATAATCTCTCTCTAACGCACAAGATCCAAAACACATGAAGCATAGAGACCTTAGGAGACGCATGCTATGGTGAAAAGTAGTAGAATCACCCCAACTTAGTTTTGATATTGTTCAAATGCGCAAAATCAAAGGTCACGGCCACGACATCCAACCTCTTCACTACAAACCTCTCTACCGGAACAAATCCGCCGGCCGCCTTGCCCGCGCCCTCTTCAGCCTCCTCAATCCATCCGGCTCTGTACTCCTCCCACGGCCACAGCATCCTCTCCCAAATGCTTCTGGCCAGCCCCATCATCTGCTCGGCAGCCGCCGCCCTGAACCACACGTACATGTCGCCGTGCTGCGAGTTCCCGGCAGACTCCAGATTCGCTTCCATGCTCCCACCAATGAGTGCCTTGCTGGACAACATCGAGCCGTCTGGAGCACGGCGTCGAGGCCCGGTGCCTCACCTAGCTCGAAGTTCTTGGGCCTGGATGAATACACGCGGTAGTTCTTCTTCCAGTAGAGGAAGTGCGGGAAGCCGTGTCCACAGCCACGGCCTTCGCCGTGAACCTTCCCGGCCGTTTCTGCACGATCTTGATCTGCTGGTACACATCGGCCGGGTCGAACGGCCGTGGCTGCACGTCCTTGATGTACCTACAGAAGCAGCACGGGACCATGTCCTCCTCCCGAAAACACATCCTGACCTTGCCCTTGTGCTTTCCAGAGGCGATGATGGCGTAGTAGCGGTTGGACAACAGCGGCTGATCAGGGACGGACACAAACAGGACGGCGTCGGCGTAGGGTGTTGCTCTCACCGTGTTTCTCCGTGTACCGCACCGTGAGCATACGGTTCTGTGAGGGAAGGGGAGGTCTCCCGCACGGGCGTTCCGCCGCCGCATGCGCCCCTGCAGCACGTGTCGCAGTCCACACCATCTTCGTCGGCGCTCTTGACAACGAGGTAGCCGGAGTTCTGGCCATCTGGCAGCGGCAAGGACGTCGCTTCCGGGTTACTCTTGAAGAGGGATATAGCGGCTTGGTCGAATACATGGTGAATAGACTGATTTGCTTCTTCTTGGTGCATTGATTGTGACGAGCATGTACACGTATATTTGAAGATGGTACACGTAGCCGTTGACGAAATAAATAAATGGAACTCCGAAATTAATCACTATAATATCATGCATGGGAATCGCGTCTTTGATCCTATAGCTGTTAGTGGCCTAATGCGCTGCATGACTTATTTATTTCTTATTATAGGTGATGTCGTGATGACAAAGGGATATTAACACCACCGGTATGTAGTATTTCAAAAAAAAATCTCCTGAAACAAAATCACCAAAAGAAACTAAAATGGCATACTCCCTTTTTCTTCTAAAAAAATGTTGTCGTCAGGACAATGGAGTTAGTTCTTATTTGGAGAACGGAGGGAGTATATGGGTTTGTCTTCTTTTTGCACAAGTTTTTGTGCAGAATGCAACGAGGATGGCACGTGAGAACTGACAACTAGACTGTTGAAAACTCAATTCGTTTCTCCTCTTCCATGTCGACTAAGCAACAAAGATGTATTACAATATACTTTTTTTTGGATTTTAATTGTTAACATAATTAACTCTTTTAATTATGTTTGATCATTCGTCTTATTTAAAATATTTATTCAAATATACAAAAGTATGTGATAGATTTTAACTTTTTTTAGTAATAAAATAAATTGTAACAAAATATCTAGTAAATTTTGAAATTTTTTGAATAATATGAAAGGCTAAACATAATTAAAAAAATTAACTACATCAATAATTTAAATTCAAAGGGAGTAAGAGATTGTAGATTTGGTCAAAGTCAAATATTGATAAGAGCTTGCTGGCGAGACCGGAGCGCCGCGTCAAGGCCCAGCGCCTTCCCAATATCCAGATAGTTTGCCTTGGATGAGAACACGCTCCAGGTCTGCCTGTACATTTTGTATGGGATGCCGTCATCGGCGACGGCCCGCGCCGTGAACTTTCCTAGCACAGTCTGGACGATCTCCATCTGCTGATATACGTCGGTCGGGTCGAATGGCCTTGGTTGCACGTGTCTGACGATTGAACAACAGAAGCAGCACATGATCCTATCCTCCTCGCGAGAGCACATTCTGACGAGCCCCTTGTGATCGCCGGTGGCAATGACGGCGTAGTAACGATTAGATGCTAGCGGCTGGCCAAGGACGGGCACGAACAGGACTGTCTTCGATGGACCATGCTTCGCCGTCGGGGCCACAGCCCTGACTGAACACCAGCCTGAGCACGCGATTCTGCGGGAAAGGGACATCATACACCCTCGGCTCGTAGGGCCAGAAGCCAACCCGCTTTTCGTCCTTATGCTTCATGACGAGGTAACCTAGGAAAAAAAATTCGGTTTACCGAAATATCCGATATATCGTATTTATCGGTGAGGTTCGATATATTTTTTATCGTCAAAATTTTATTATTGACTATGTTTATTCAATAAAAACTATTTTTATTATATATGTAACTATGATAGTTTGTAGATTTAAGACTATTTGTTCTCAAATTATGCAAAAAATTTTGACAAATAATTTATTTTATTCACCAAAATTGTCAATATTTCTAAAATATCATGTTTATCGGTGACCACCGATATTTTTTTTGTACCGAAATTTTTTTTATAGGAGGTAACCAGAATTCGGACCCTCCAGCGGAGCCTAGTACGTCCCTCTCGGGTGACCCCTCAAGAGGGAGAGTAGTGCCTTGGTGGTGTACATTTATTAGACTGATTTATGGCTGGTTTCCTTGTGGGTTCTATGTAATAATGATGATCATGTATATTTATAGGGTTCATACACAAATTCGTATTTTTATTGATTTATAGGTGAATATGTCAATGGTTGATAAATGATTACCAATTCCAAAATATTCCATTAAAGATTGTATGAACGCTTTTATAATTTGATCCTGTAATTATTCTGGAAAATAAAATGGAGCCGAGACGAATTGCGAATTGTCCACTAGATCAAGAAAACACAGATTTGATCCGTTCGGCCCCTATTTGATATATGGGGATCACATGCAATGTCTTTTTAGAATCTATTATTATTATATATACTATCTATTAAATTAGTTACGGTCGTCTCTGACCAAGTTTTTTGTGTCGCCCTACGGTCGTCTCTGGCCAAGTTTTTTGTGTCGCCCTTATATACCTACGAAATTTTTCTTTACACGTTTCCACGGTGAGTATGTTTCGTCCGCTCCTGCCGTTCCTTCCGTGTCTTGTACGTGTTCTATTCTGTGTCCCGTTTTCTTTGTTTTTTCTACTCTGATTCCAATCCCAATCCAACTTGCCACCGATCATCTGGGATATAAAAAAATGCTTCTTTGTCTTATGTTTTCTTTCCTTTTAATACTCTGATTCCAATCCAACTTAAATCATCGAGCGTCCGGGATAAAAAAAAAAACGCTTGTTCTTCGTCCGTTCTCTTCTATTCCCATCGTCCTCTCTTCCAATTTCTACATACACAGGAGTCTTCTTGGGAGGCCGGCACAACGTCAAATTCTGTTATTGTTCACCGTCGCCGGATGTCCGAGCTCCCGCGTACCTGTGGCGACCAGTGCCCCAAACAATCGTACATTTGTGACAAGCGTGGTGGCGGGGCGTCATGATACTCATGAAGCCGAGGGACATGACCACCGCGTGACAACGATCCGGATCTGATCAGCTTCACAATAAATTGGTGTATTGCTTCCGCCGTTCGTTCGTTCTCCCCAATACAGGCTATTCGATTCGAACAGCCTTAGGTCTTGCCCCAAAGCCCTGGTATCCAACGTTCTTTTCTTCCATTGCTGGGATTTGATGTCCTTGGTTGCAATAACTGGAGATCAGAGGGACATGTTAAATAAAATCGGTGAGCACTCGGTACGTGTGATATCCTGTCCGCTTCCTCCCACTCACTGTGCTAGAGATTTATTAGCATCAAGTACATAGACTGACAAACGCAACTTAGTAAGATTTTCACGTAAATGGTTGCTTTCTTATGCACTGCAATAAATAAAAGTTGTTCATGATAATGATGATTTATTTAATCATAGCCCATGATCAATTTTAATTACTGATAATGAGAATTTTCTTATTTTATAGTCATCAACAACCCAGATATTTTCTCTCGATGTATTTTATAATCTCTTTTTCTTGAATGATATAATATGATCCTATTTTTGATCAATTTTTTTTCAATTTATCTTGGTTTCTTTAATTAAATTCAATGTTCATTTAACAGGGTTAGATGCTAGGTATATGTTTGTTTTCTCAGTGAGAGAATTCTCTTATTAATTTGACATGTTATTAGCATGCCATGAGATGAATGCATGTATATCTATTTTTTTTTAAAAAAAAATTATTACAGCACTACTTTCATGATTATAGAAATTTTGACATAACATTTTCTTGTTGGTTTTATTTGTAATGAACATTCTGACTATTTACATTGGTCTCTTGTGCATAGATGGAGTGTGTGAAAAAGATTCAGGGTTGCACTCGTTTATATATATGTCAAACATTGCCAGCACAAGTAAATCTTCATCTCCCGTCAAAGGTTCCACTTGCACGTCCATTACTAAAACCATATTATAAACAGATTTGCTTGGTAGCAGTTAACTTCGATTTTGCAATCATCGAAGTCAGATTTCTTCTCCGTTGATCCTTGATCGTGCGGCTCCTGATGGTGGTGCGCGAGCTCGCTGGCGGTGAATGGAGGCAGCGGTGACGGAGCACATGGGCGGTGCGACGCGGCGGCGAGGGCGCCGGCGCGTCGCTCGGAGGAGGATTAGTGCGGGCGGCGAGCTCATTGGCGGAGAGATGAGGTGGTGGAGCGCGGAGGCGGTGCGGGCAGTGCGACGCGGCGGCGAGGGCGCCGCTGCGTCGCCGACTGGCGGATTAGTGCTGGCGGCTTAGGGTGGGGGGGGGGGGGGGGTTGCCGGTGTTCCTCCATTGCCGCCGGAGGTAGAGGAGGGGTTCGGTGGAGGTGGCCTGCACAGCGGTGGGTGGCGGTGTGATGGTGCGGCGAGGCGGCGGGGGCGCTGCCTCGGCCGCGGGCGGGGCTGGCGGGCAGGAGCTCGAGCTTAGGCGGCGGGGTTGGCTAGAGGTAGAAGAAAAGATGGAAGCCGTCGGATCTTGATCTGAGGGTCACAAAATCTAACTGAGGGATTTGCAAAAAAATAGTTAGCTGCTAGGGAGACAGACGATGTAGTAGATACTATTAATGTAGATGGTAACAAAGCAATCAATGCACATACACAACATGTTAAAGGATGTAAGAGAAAAAGAGAGACAAAGTAGCATTACATGAAAAGGCGGTGAAGGTTGAGCAAGACTTGGCTGTGACGGACCATGTGCAAGGGTGAAGGGCGAGCAAGAGGCTTGACGCCGAAGAACCAAAGACAATGGTGAAGAGCAAGTGTAGGCTTAGCGTGATGAACTGTGCAAGACTATGTGAAGCTATGGATTATCTATATCACTCATTTGAAGAATGGTTAAAATATGAAATACAAGAAGATGGTATTCATGGGTTTACTCATATCAAGTGAAATTGAAAGTAAGAGCAATGTTTGAATTTCACATATTGAAAAACGTCAAGTGGGATGAACACATGGAAGTGATCACATACACTTCATGAGTTGATGAACATCAAGCCTAAAATATCATGTGAACGTGCTCAAGGAAAAAGAAAGATTACGGTCGCACTTTATGAGTTGATGAACATCAAATCTAAAACCTCAAGTGGACATGCTCAAGGCAAAGGTATAATAATGTTGAACATATGCTTATCGATAATTGATCAACAACTAAATGTTTAAATGGTGAAATGCTCATGTGTTGGCAACCCTCAAGATAAGGAAACATTATGACATGAAGGTGTTTCTATTGGCGTAGTTTTCTATTTACCTTTGAGTATAGGAATGTCGTACTATCAAGAGGGATACAATGTTGATAGTTTTGCTTATGTCTCAGTGCTCAAAATGATCTAACAAACTTTTATGAGAGTTTAACATTTCTTTGGGTGCATTTAGAGCTTATTCTTAGTGAGGATTGACAGCTCTCTGAATTATCTTTCCATAGAGCCCAAGATCAACTAAATCGGACTTCGGGAGCAAAAGTTATGCCATTTTTTTTTAAGACTCGTGGACTTAGATGGGTCCAGCCAGACTAGGACGGCTCAGGCTGGTCCAGAACTATTTTGGTTCTGTTTTCGCCTGACTCGGACTAGGACGGCCAAACCCGGACTAGGACGGGTTCTGAGGCCAGCCGGACTAAGATGGGATTACCCGAACAAAGACAGTTGAGGAACTAACAACGGTAACTTTTTTTCTGTTCTGAGTTGGTCCAGACTAGGACGGCCCTCGTGGACGGACTAAGACGACCACTGACAGAACATAACGGCTAGTTTTTAAAAACTTCCTATATATACCCCCCTTCGTCCCCAACGGTTGGCTGCCGGTTCCATAGCAAAGAAACACTCTTTTAGGCCAAGAAACAATCTCTCCATTCCTCATTGCTTAGTGCTTGACCTTATAGGTGAGATTGGGTGAGAGATTGAGTGAAAGAGAGCTAATTCCATTGTTAAACACTTGAGTTCATAGCAAACAATTTTTGTGGCATTTGTTACTCTTGGGGATTCATCCCCTAGACGTCAAGGCATCGCCCGATGAGCTCCCAAGCTTTGTGGTGAGCCTCGAGAAGTTTGTGACGATTTTGATTCACCTCCGCAAGGGAAGGAATCAAAGGAAGGAAGAAAAACCCGAGCTTGAACTTTGTGATTGCTCGGTGAGGATTAGGGTTGAAAGAGACTTGGCTCTTTGGAGCTCCTCAATGGAGACGTAGGATTCTTGAAGAATCTGAACTTCAGGAAACAAATCATCGCGTCTCATAATTGGTTTGTAAGTTCTTTACCTTGTTCTTCATATTTGTGCTTGATTTGCTTACACCAAATTATTTTATCATTATACTTGTTGTTGGTTCAATTCATTCGGTATATTTGCTCATATATATGTCTAGAACAACCTGGTAGAAGTCGATTTGTAGCTAGATTGTTAAAAATGTGTTTTTGTTCATCTTTCCATCGCGTAGTCTGGACTAGTCCAGGAACCCTAAGGACTAGTCCGGGTTCTGAATTTATCTGGAAATCTTAAGTTCTAGTTCAGCTTTAGGACTAGTCCGGCCCTTCCCGGACTTATCCGGATTCACCCGCTGCAAATTTATTTTAATCGCCTATTCACCCCCCCCCTCCCCCCTCTAGACGATATTAAGGTCCTTTCAGAGTGTCACGCCATCTTTATTAGTTTGAAACCATGAATGAAATCATCCCTCCAATGCATAGTTTCATTTTGGTGTTTCATAGTACTTACTTCTATATGGTTTGAATAATGAAATTACTCCTCTCCAATGCTAGTTTCATGATGTTTCAATTTTAGGAAATCGTGTAGACCCAGTTTCATCTAGATGAAACTCTTCTCATCTCACTTTGATTGTCATGCCTGACCTAGCTCGTGGCTAACATGGAACACCACCTCAACTTTTCCTATAAATCAGGAAACAATATTGAATCAACCTCAGTAATTATAAAACCACTTCAATATCTATGTCATAAAGCTACCTACATCATCTTAAATTTAGTTTTTCTAATGTTCAATAATTAGCACACATTTGTTTTTGGGGTGCCCAAGAACTGCTGAGTGAAGATTCTTGATGCTTGAAATTGGAAGTCATCCTATTTATGTGATATCATATGGACGATTGAATCTATTATAAATGTATTTAATCATGAATATACATGTGGGCTTTTTGTGTGCCCAGGAGTGTGTTTATTGTCATATCGCATTTGGTATAGCAAACTTGTGTTTTCTATCCACCCTAGTATTGTTTACATATAACTCCAAGAAGCAAAAGTTAGAAACTTATGAAACTCTAGACACAAAACAAAATTGATTTAAATAAGAAAGGATCCTTGTCAAAATACCAATTTGTGCAATTATTTCATGTACAGGTCCTTAAAAGCTCGGCCATTTGGGGAAGCACTGCACCCATAGTATTGAATTAAGAAGAGAACCATACAATTCATGGTCGAGAAAGCCCTCGAACCCTGACCCATGTCTGAAAACAACAAAGGTCAAACCACTATGGGCTGATGTAGTTGGCACCAGCGGGCCGGAAAGGCTGTAACCTGGGCACACACGGCGTGTCCAAACCACACAGGAGCGAGCACAGCGAGGGGGATTTTTTTTAGGTGGGTTCGAACCCTGGTTGGCGGGGTACAACCATGACCTCCCAACCACTGAGCCAAAGCTCGGTCCTGTTCACATACAGGTCCTTGACCCTAGTCGATATCAATTGGATCTATAGTTGTTATAAGACATATGTGCAAGAAAGAAACGTGGGCCTAAGTAAATACCTGGCAGCCTAAGTCTGGACCATTGAGATTGTATCTCTGATAACTGGGTGAATTTCTTGGTATCCTCATCCAATTGTGCATCGGCATTAGTATAGACCAATTCCTTTTTCACATGATCAATTCTCTGATTATGGCAGAGAACAAAGAAATTCTGAGTTTTATTGCATTGAATTTAGATGAATCTATTCATCATATATATCTCCGCCCATTATCACAACCTATTCATTAGAGCTAATTAAGAAACTCCGCTATTACAAATTCACTTCCGTATCGTGGACGGCTTTTCCCCTTTTCTTTCTTGATGCAATGGATAATTTGCTTGCCGCGCTGTTTTGGCATCATTACATGCCTCCAGGTTGATCTTGCACGGACGTATAATGCATAGTTGTTTTTTATATATCAATAACAACACCTTCACCAGTAGAGTATTCCTCATCGATAACGGCCATATGCTTGACGCGCTCTTGCGTCTGCCATTACCATCGCTAGAGCCTGGAGGAGACATGGAGGAGGGAGTCCAGGCCTGACTCCATCAACAATGATATGGAAACAGCGCTACCCATGATATCTTGAAAAAAGAGGATTAATTAGAAGATCCAACCCGTTTTGCTTCTACCTTGTCTCTTCATTACTTCTTTCTTCTGGTCTGATTTGTATAAACAATTGTTATTACCTTATAAAACGTCCTGTGGTTTGGATAGCTTCATTGATCTTCTCTTTTTGTGTGGCATGGATGTTTGCATGGTCATATGTCGTGTGGATTACTTTCTCAAATGGCTTCTGGCGCCTCCCGTGCATATGAGAACAGAGGCATGTGTCATAGTCCTTGGGAGTAAGGAAACCAATAGAGCAACTTATAGTAGAACTTTCTTTGTTTCAATATATGTTGATAATAATGGGGAAAATTGAGAGCATCGCACGCATAGGTAACATGGCAGATATGTGTAATTTGTAGGACTTGGTGATGGTAGTTTGGGGTATCTTTTTTATAATTGCTAAGCAGTTTTCCCCCAAAAAAATAATAAGGTGTAGATCATGTTAGATTCAATGGTCACCATTTGTTGGACAGTGGGCACCCAATTCAATGGCAGGATGTTTTGCTTTTTGTGACAATTTCTTGGAAATTCCTATGATTAATATTAATGCCTCAAATGGAGCCTCCAATCAGTAAATATAAGATTTCATAAAGACTTTCGTATCGCATGCCACTCTAAAAGACCACACTCTTCAATCTAGCAATCAAGATTTCGAAAATACTAATTGTTTATATGTCATCAGATAGTTCTTTATTATACAAGCATTATCTTGAGGAGATGAAAAGCCCCAATGCCTGCATTTATTTATTATAAATATACATTTCACTTCTCGTGGTTTACATTCAAATCAATATTGCCTGCTCATACGGGTGACACATTAAAATTAATCTCGCTAGAAGACGTCCACAACTTGTAATTGAAGTTTATGTGCTTTTACTGGAAGGAAAAGAGCTCAACCTTGACGCGTCGATATAGTAGCCTTTCCTTAATAGCCACAAACATTTGAGAAATGTAAGAAAAAATTAGTAGTAGAGTATATTAAGTTAAAATAATGAGCATACAGTACAAGGTGGGATGGGTCGCAGATTCCCAGATATATATTGTTCTAACTGACTCTAGGAAATGGACTCCACCATCACGGGACGGTACGTACTATCTCTCTCAAGGGACAGAGCTCGTATAAATCGGCAACTTGTGTGTGTGCTAGTCCCACAAATATATTGTTCATAACAAACATCCACAAGTGCGAACAACAAAAAAGCTTCAAATGGAATGCCTATGCAATCTGGAGCGCTTATATACACGGCAACTGCACAGGCATAATAACACACTAAAAACCTGCACAGACATCCACAGTGTGAACAACATAAGAGCTTAAACTGACCGCCTACGTAATCTGCAGTACTTATGCAACGACATAGGGCAAACAAATGTGCATAGTAACACGCTAAAAACCGGAAGAGATTCATGTTATTTAGCAGTCTGCATAAGCAGAGTAGGTGTCTTGCAGCTTGTGTCCCGTGACTTTGTTGAGATGCACAAAGTCAAAGGCCACAGCCACGCTGCCATCCATCCTCTTGAACACGAACCGCTCCACAAGCACCGAATCACCACCGCCGGCGGCGACCTTCTCGGCGTCGTCCACCTCGTCGACCCACCCGACCCTGTACTCCTCCCACCGCATCCTCTCCCACACGCTCGTGCACAGGCCCACGCGCTGTCCCGTCGCCGCCGCCCTGGACCAAACGTACGCGTCGCCGTGCTGCGCGTTTCCGTCGGGCTCCTGCCTTGCTGCCACGCTGCCGTCGATGAGCGCCTTCTTGCCTGTAAGCTTCGGTCCCCTACCATCACCGAGCACGTGCACGGGTTCCCATCGCAGCTCCAGGGTCACCTCGTAGAACGCGCTGCGGTTCATCTGATCGTGTGGCGCGACGTCGCCTTCCTTAACGAGGAAGAACGGGCAGTACCATTTCCCGACGGTGGCCATCGTCGTCGTCGTCGCAGTCGCAGCTGGTAGGGCCTCGCCGGCGAGCTTGGTTGCCGACCGGAGCGACGCGTTGATGCCCCGCACCTCGCCGATTTCAAAGGTCTTGGGCTTGGAGGCGAAGTACACGAGCCAGTACTTCTCGCCATAGAAGAAGCACGGTATGCCGTCGGCGGCCACGGCCCTCGCCGTGAACTGGCCCCGGTGCGGCACGACCTCCATCTGCTGGTACACGTCGGCCGTGTCGAACGGCCGCGGCTTGGCGTCCTTGACTCGCATGCAACAGCAGCAGGGCGTCGCGTCCTCATCGCCCTCGCGGAAGCACGTCCTGATCAGTCCCTTCCTGTGCTTGCCCTTGGCGATGACCACGTAGTAGCGGTTGGACGCGAGCGGCTGGTCGGGGACGGGCACGAACACGACGTCCTCGGAATAGGTCCTGCTGTGTTGTCCTCTTCGCTTTGTGTACTCCACTGTGAGCACACGGTTCTGCGGGAATGGAAGCTCCCGCACGCGCGTCCGGCAGCAGGTTCCCCAGCAGCAAGCCTCGTCGGCGCAGCTGCCGTCGTCGGGGGCGTCATCCACGACAAGGAATCCAGAGTTCTGGCCCTCCGGCAGAGGCTCGGATGCTGCATCCGGGTAGCTCTTAAAGAGGGAGAGTGGCTTGGTTGTGTACATGCTAAATTGCTGGGTAGACTCTGACGATTTTTGGGCCTCTCGAGCATGTGATACATATATATAGGGAAATACAATGCCAAATCACCGGCCCGGGAAGGCATGCACCCGTTTGCCGTTGGTTCACTTTGTGATTTGTGCATGTGGATCCTACTTTTGCATGAATGAGTGAGTGCCTACACACATCTGCGAGATAAACGGTGAAGGAGGTGCCCTCCCGTGAAGGCACCGTTGGAATTTTCACTCTCATATATATATATATATATATATATATATATATATATATATATATATATATATATATATATATATATATATATATATATTTTAATGTGTGGGACTAATAATGTAGCAAGGAAACAATATTTCATCAGGAAGATAAGAAAATCTTCTGTTCGTGGCGTGTTCAGCTAAGTCACATTTAAATTTGGGTCCTCCCATATTGTACCGTTCGGTACAGAGCTAGCATGGTGATGAGTTTGGGTTTCGTCAAAACGTGCAGTAGGCTGATGGAATTGGAAGCTGTCCCGATGTCGTTTCTGATATCAACCAATGTCGCTATTCTCAAATTCCTCTGTATGCTTATGGCTTTAGCAAAAAGATTCTATCACACTGACTTCATTGTTTGCTTATCAGACTAAGGTTTCCATCTTGCTTTCAGGTGACGAAGTTTTGATTATCTCTTAGTCAATTATAAACTGTAAAAATCTATTCAATCAACCATAAAATTTTAGTAGTCTTTTTACTTCGTGCACATGCCTATTAACTCATCACTGTAAAACCTTTATGGTTGCAGGATAACTTTTTGACTATCAAAGGATTTTTCATCATAAAGGTTTCTATAGACTTATTAACTCATCAGTTTCTTATGACTTTTGTGACCACAACCGCCTTGTCCCAATGTCCTAGACGATAACGGGAGGCTGTCTGTGGATGACCTCAACAACTCAGCAATGGCATCGGGAGGACCAAGAAGACCCATTGTGGCCATTCTAGTGAGCTAAACCACATTGACATATGTAAAACCGGTTTTGTTTTATAGCAAATGTATACAGTGATGTGATTTTATAAATGGTGGGAGGCAGTAGGTGATTGTTCCTAGAATTAGGTCCGTAATAAAAGTGTGTTTAGCCCTCATCAAAAGCATTTGTATGTGCAACGGAAATTTTGATTCTAAACAAAATCTCTAATGTTGTTATACGATCCTGGATTAGTTTTTTTTTTAAAGAAAAAAAGAAGCAAAATGAGTGACAAGTACAACAACTTGCAACCATTGATAGATTGATCCATTGTCAAAGCAAGGTATCTTGTTAGCAACATGATTTGACAGAGTTTAGGGAGGAATTCACCTGCGCAAAGCTCATGGAAAAGGTTTTTGGATGCAAGCTGGCCCGATGGTGAGGATCATAGGGTGGGCAGCAGGCAAAGCTACACTATGTAAAAATAGGTTTTTAGTGACACTTCCCAACGATCACTAGTGATGCGTTTTTAATGCATCACTAACTCACGTTACTAATGTAAAGTCATTGGTGACATGGATTTTACACGTCACTAATGACTATCATTAGTGACGCGTTTTGGTCCAGATGCGTCACTAATGTGAGGGTCATTGGTGACGCGTATCGGTCCAGACGTGTCACCAATGTGGGGGTCATTGGTGATGCGTTTTGACAAAATGCGTCACTAATGATAAATTAAAAAAATAGGAATGAGATCTCCAGCTTGCCCACAGAAATTTGCCAAAAGATCCTTGATGGCTAATTACAGAGTGCAATGTTTAATAAGAAACTGCGATTACAACAGTTTATAGATTGAGTTCACTGATATCCAACAATTCCTAGTAAAAGTACACACAATGCACATATCAAGCATGTAAGACGTCATTCTTCAAGTGCAGTACTTGAGGTTGGGGATGGTGGGAGAACAAGGAGGTGGTGAAGCTCCGGACAGCAGACGGCTCGAGGAAGGCGAGGATGGCGTTGAAGCTCCCTCTGCCAGAACTTTATTGATCAAATGCTTGACATATCCAAGGATATGGACATCACTAACCAATGGTGTTCCTGAAACAATGTCATAGTAAAAAAACAATGAAAGTAATGGTAATAAGTTCATATGATTTTGTTAAGATGGGACCAATGTCAAATGAATCTTGATTCTTCAATCATCACTACAACATTTCATGCAAAAACAGATGTATAGACTACTATTGAAAGTGAACCAATGCTGAAAGAAAAACAAAGAAAAAATGGCATCAGATATAGGTCCTGACTTTGCATCAGATATTGTTGCAAAGTCATCTAAACATGGTAGCTGCCATATCTGATCAACAACATGGTGTCACCATCAAGCAGGGTCGGTATTCAGTTTTCTAATCTACTGCTTGATCACAGTCAAGTCCAAGGATTAATTAGTTGGAAGCAGTTGCATATCTGTAGGTTAAGCACAGAATCCTCCTACTGCACTTAAGACATTATTGAGCCACGATCCTGAACTTCTCTCTTCTCTTCGGACCAATGATACTGGACTAAACTTGTCACTCAGCTCACTGCAACCAAGAGGTAGAGCCTCAGAGATGGTGACCAATACAGGAGAACACATCCATGACCCAAGCCAAGGCTAACATCATAGTGCTCAGAGAAGCGACTGACCTGAACATTTGCTTTCCTCCATCAAAATTTCCTTCGCCTTCCCACATAGCGCTCTGATCTGCACAGTGAATGCACCGAACCATCATTTAGCAAATCAGTAGCACATCTAACAATCTATCCATGCAAAGATCCATTAACAATACACAACTGGATGCTGTATTTTGACAACCATCTAAAACCTTTTCAGGGAAAGGAGGGCAGATAGAGGCGGCATGTGTATTATGAAAGAAAAACTATGAGTTCAGATCAAAGCAGACATAGATCACAATAATATATGTCCTCATCAAGTCTAATTGGCTAATCATCATATCAAATCACAATTTAGAGAGAACAAAACAAACCTGCATCCAAAGAAACCTCTGTTTGCTGACATGCCTGATGGGTGACTAGACTTTAAAATGTGATGATGTTGTTTAACCACATCATCAAGCTGGTACTAGTCTTTCTGCTATCTTGTTTCATCAATCAATCTGCAAAAACAACATGAAAACAAAAAATTATAAGTGTTGGTTTGAAAAGTAAAAACAAACTTGCTAGTGTTAGCAGCCTGTCTTTTGCCGGTGTTGGCATTTTGCTTTTTAGTTTTGGGTCACTCTAAAACATCACTCATAAATACCTGGCACAAATGAAATAGTTGTGTTATAAATAAACAGGAACACATTCCTAAGCATCAGTACTTTCATACATAAGAAATTGCAGTGCATTCACTCACAGCTCTAGCAACAAGTTAAAGGAAACTGCAGTCCATTCACTCACTGTAGTTTGGCGTCTCACATATAATCCCATTAAACCTTGGCACAACCTAGTAGGCCATACCTGCTAGCTTACTCTTAGAAAGCATGCCAAGCTAAAACACAAAGGTGTTATTACTTTACATCATTATGGTACTCAATTCTCCTCTACCTTAGTTGATTCTCAGGTAAGACAAATTAGTTACTATTGCTAGTACTAATACCTGAGCTTACTTTCCATGTTCAGTTCCTGGAAGGCATGTCGTTTCAGAATGCAGGTATAAAATGCAGCCCATGAAAAAAAGGAAAAATTAAAATGTTATCCTCCATGTGACTCTGAGACTTAGAGAATACATATATATATATATATATATATATATATATATATATATATATATATATATATATATATATATATATATATACAAAAACACATTCGTAAGCATCAGTACTTTCATACACAAGAAACTACAATGCATTCACTCACAGCTCTAACAACAAGCTAAAGGAAACTGTAGTACATTCACTCACTACAGTTCAACATCTCACATATAAGCCCATTAAACCTTGGCACAACCTAGTAGGCCATACCTGTTAGCTTACTCTTAGAAAGTATGCCAAGCTAAAACACAAAGATGTTATTACTTTACATCATTATGGTACACAATTCTCCTCTACCTTAGTTTATTCTCAGGCAAGACAAACTAGTTACTATTGCTAGTACTAATATCTGAGCTTACTTTCCATGTACAGTTCCTGGAAGGCATGTCGTTTCTAAATACGGGTATAAAATACAGCACAAGAAAAAAAAGGAAAAATTAAAATGCTATCCTCCATGTGACTCTGAGACTTAAAAAAATATATATAAATATATGATACAAAAACATATTCCTAAGCATCAGTACTTTCATACACAAGCAACTGCAGTGCATTCACTCACAGCTCTGACAGCAAGCTAAAGGAAACTGCAGTACATTCACTCACTATAGTTCGACGTCTCACATATAAGCCCATTAAACCTTGGCACAACCTAGTAGGCCATACCTGCTAGCTTACTCTTAGAAAGTATCCCAAGCTAAAACACAAAGGTGTCATTACTTTACATCATTATGATACTTAATTCTCCTCTACCTTAGTTGATTCTCAGGCAAGACAAACTAGTTACTATTGCTAGTACTAATACCTAAGCTTACTTTCCATGTTCAGTTTCGGGAAGGTATGTCGTTTCAGAATGCAAGTATAAAATGCAGCCCAAGAAAAAAAGGAAAATTTAAAATGCTATCCTCCATGTGACTCTGAGACTTAGAAAAATATATATACAAATATATGCTACAAAAACATATTCCTAAGCATCAGTACTTTCATACACAAGAAACTGCAGTGCATTCACTCACAGCTCTAACAGCAAGCTAAAGGAAACTGCAGTACATTCACTCACTACAGTTCAATATCTCATATATAAGCCTATTAAACCTTGGCACAACCTAGTAGCCCATACCTACTAGCTTACTCTTAGAAAGTATGCCCAGCTAAAACACAAAGGTGTCATTACTTTACATCATTATGGTACTCAATTCTCCTCTACCTTAGTTGATTCTCAGGCAAGACAAACTAGTTACTGTTGCTAGTACTAATACCTGAGCTTACTTTCCATGTTCAGTTCCTGGAAGGCATGTCATTTCAGAATGCGGTTTAAAATGCAGCCCAAGAAAAAAAGGAAAAGTTAAAATGCTATCCTCCATATGACTGTGAGACTTAGAAAAATATATATACTAATATATGCTAAAGAAAGAAGTCCAAATAATGGAAGTTTGAAATGTTAACAGGAAAAAGCACTATGATGCAAAGCCATATAACAAAGTTCGGGTCCAAAATCGAAACCTACACATTACACATGCAAAATCAGGAGCGAATCACGTAGGTTCGGGTCCGAAATCCACCCTCACAAACCCTAACCATTGGGATTCAATGAAATCATGCAAGAAATAATTGCAGTATTAGGTTGTAGGATTTGGACGTTGCAAGCCCGAATAAACTCCCGAGCAAAAATTCTACGACTGTCGATTGGTTGTGAATTGACGGAGATTTAATTTGACATGAGGGAGAGGAAAATGGAGGGGGGAGGCGTGATGTACTAGCGATTGAGTAGTTATACTCGGGCGCGGCCAAGAGGATGCACTGTGCCTGTCAGACGTTGCCGCGGAAGGCCTCGACGATGGGGGGGAAGCCATTGTCGCCGCCGGTCTCGAGGTTGGTGTTGAGGAGCGGCGGATCGGAGATGTCGAGGTGGTCGACATGCAGGCCCAGGATGGAGTCCTCGCACACCTCCACGGCTGCCGGTGTTTGAGAAAGTCAGCGAAGGGGGGTTTGAGTGAATCAGCAGATGCGAAGAGCAGAGGAGGTGATGTACCGAAGCGGAGAAGGCTGCGTTGAAGGAGGCCTTGCGGAGGGAGCCGTGAAGAGGATAGCCGTGGCGTGCAACTGCAGCCGGTTGCCTCCGAGAAGCGTTTCCGCTCGCATGGTTGTCTTGATCGCCGTGACGCCCGAAGCTGCAGCCACCTCCGTGGGAGAAGAGGGTGTCGCCGCCAGCGAGGGAGAAGAGGGATTCGTGCCGCTGGGAGGGAGAGGAGGGCGCTTCCATCGATAGGAGAGGGTGCTGCCTCGGAGGAGGGTGAAGAGGCTTCCTCAACGCCTCTCTCCATCGGGATCCACACTGCCGTCAGGAGGTAGGGCTCTCGGGTGGGTGCGGCGAGGCCAACCCTCGGTTGGATTTGAGAGAAGAGAAGGCCACAGAAGAGGAGATCGATCGGGATGAAGAGTCATGTTGGCGGTCGCGAGGAAGCGATGAATGTGGGTGGATAAAAATTTCGGGTCCGAGACTCGAAGAATAGATGACGCGTGAATTTGGGAAGCGTCACCTATTCAAGAGGTCTGATATTAGTGACGCGTCAAGAGTAGAAGCATCACTATTATAAAGTCATTAGTGACGCGCCTTGATGGGGGACTTGATTTAGTGACGCGTCTAGTTTTCACGTGTCATTATTTTTAGATTAGTGATGCTTCTCTTTAGAAGCGTTACTAATTAAGATGTTATTTTGATGCCTTTTTTACATAGTGCTAGAACAATAAGATTCAGCATCTCCACAGGATGAACATATTTAGGCTTAAATCAGACATAGTTGTCTCAGGATTGTTAACTAGAAATTTAAAGTCTACTGCCCAACACATTTCATAACAGACTGTGTAGCCCTCATCGCAAGCAGTTTTTATTTTCCTCTAACAATGGAAAATTTGATTGTAAACAACCATCTGTGATGCTGTATGATTCTAGTTGAGGTTTTTTAAAGACAAAGAAATAGGCTGAAGTGCACTGCTCAATTACCTCCAACCGTATTTTCAGTTATTCCCTCTATTTTTTTTTCTTGATCGTTAGGACAGCTAAATTGGTGCAAATTTACACCAATTGAGCTATCCTAACATCAAGAAATAAAAAGGAGCAATTGCATCAGAGAACCTCTATTCACTCCTAACATCGAAAATGAATTTTTTTTTCAGACTTTGTAGAATTAGATCTCTTTTTTTTAAAATTGAAACAGCCGTCAACCCTCGTTTGTGTCTCCGTCAGGTTACATATTGTTTTTGAATTAAAACAAATAAAAGGAAAAGAAAGACCCAAATGCCCCTGTTGTCTCCTTGCTCCATGACACCAGCCCATCCCGACTCCTCTTTGTTTCTCTATTACGCTCTCACCCTAACCCTAGGCAGCAGGCGGCGGCAGCGGTGGCCGGCGGAGGATGAGCTGCCTCGGGGCGAGTTCGGAGGCTGTGCGCGTGGCGTAGCGGGCGGCGGCGGGCTACAGCAGCCGGCGGTGGAGGACGAGTTTCGCGGTGCGAAGGGCTGGAAGGCTGCGCGCGCGGCATGGCGTGTCACAGCGGACGGCGATGAGCTTGACTGCGCGTCATGGTGGCGGAGGCAGCAGCCAACGGACGACAACCTGCCCGTGCGGAGGGTTCGGAGGCTACGCGTGTCGCGGGTTCAAAGGCTGCGCATCGCGGCGGCGGAGGCGATGGCCGACTGAGGAAGAGCCGCACCACACAGCAGGCTCAGAGGTTGCGCATGCAGAGCGGCAGCATCGCGGCGGGCGGAGGAGGCTGGGGCTTGGTGCTCGACGCGGCCTGGGTGCTCGGCGGCCATGTGTGCTCTGCTAGGGGCGTCATGGATTACGCTACATAGTTGAGCTCTTCAAAATGCTGTTTGGTGATGTTTGTGATTATTGCTTGTTGCTATCAGAAATGCTGTTAAAATATTGTCAAAATTTTGTCTAAACTTTGAATTAATTTGAATTTGAATCTAAAATTTATCTATATTCAGAATTATTTGAATTTTATTATAGATCCAATAGATTACGAAATTGAATGGCAGAGTCATACACATGTTTCTCAAAACAGGGATAAATTTGCAAATCTAGAGTAAAACAGATCCATTGTTGCAAGGGCATAATCATCTTTTTATATAGGATTTAACACCGTTAAGACCATCAAACAGAATAGTGGCTGACGCTTGCTTCAATTTTAAAAAAGAGGTCCAATATTGCAAAGTCTGAAAAAGAGGTCCATTTTTGACATTAGGATGAAAAAGAGGTCCTCTGATGGAATTGCCCCAAATAAAAAATAGAGGTAGCATATCTTTGAGCGACATTTGCATGTTAATACACCACTCATGATTAGTAACTAAAGATGCCACAGTTTCTTGTCTAAGATGGGGGTAAAAGTCAGTCGGCACACGTCTCTGATAAGTATGACGTACCAGGGGCAAGGATGGAAGAACCAGGGTTAACCGATCGGTTAACGCGGTTAACCAGCAAACTGGTGAGTACCGGTCGCTCCAGTCGGACGGTTAACCCCTAGTCGGATTTGGTATTTTTGAAAATTTCAAAAAAAAAATGAATCGAATATTTTGTAAAAGAACAAGAAGAATAATCAAGAGGATTGGTGAAAAAATTGAATGAAAATCAAGAGTTTTGATAGAGGAAAAAATTATATAAAGAAAAAAGGAACAAAAATACAAAAAGGCATCTTATCGATCCGGGAGACCTCCTTCCTCCCTGCTCCCGTCCGCAGCACTCGTCCACGACTCTACGCTCGCGCAAGGTTGCCCCCCCCCCCCCCCTCTATCAGCCGCTGTGTCGAATCGCTTGGCCGCCGATCCACTGGAGGCTTGAAGGCGGGCGGTTAGCCGGTCATGTATCTCGGTTAGCTGGCCTCAGACGGCAATTAACCGGCGGAGGCATCCGGTTAGCCACTCATCCATGACGCACAGTTAGCTGCCACCGCTGACCGGTTAGCCAGGCAGGGAGCACGGTTAACCGCCGGCGGCGTCCGGTTAGCGCGCACAGAGGTAAGGTTTGCTTTTTTTTCCAGGTAATTTAGATAGGAAATTTAGGTAGGCAATTGAGCATGTAGTTAATTTAGGTTGCCATGTATAGCTTAGACTTTAAAACATAGATAATATAGATAGAAAAAAATGTAGTAAACATCTGGCATTTTATGATTTATTATAGTGTTGAAATAATAAATTGTATATGTCATTGTTATGTAGGAAGACATGGCGGATTGTAATTAAAGTGATGGTGTATGGGAGCATGGTGTAAACCAATATCCAGGATGGTCATGCAAGTATTGCAAGATTTCAAAAGAGCGGGTGATGCCAATCGATTGAAGCATCATTTGGCGGGAAGAGGTGGTAATGTGGTATATTGTAGTAATGTTCTATCAGATGTTTGGGACTACTATTGTCGTGAGCTGGATAGAATTGTAGAAAGAAAGAAGGACATACAATGGAATAATTTGAGAAGGGAGGAAGTTGCTAGAGACGAAAATATGGTCCATGATATTAATGACGACAAGGATGAGGTGTTGTAGCGTGTGTTGGATATGTCTCAAGAGGAGGAGGCATATACGAGGCGTGTCCGTGATCAAGGTGGGTAATATGAGCATGGAGGTGGTTCATCTCAACCTCAGGGTGGCGGATTGCTAGGTATGCTCAGACGGTCCATGTCCGTAAGGGGAAAGAAGGAGAAGGTTCAGACTAGGATTGATACTGGGCCATGGACAACAAAGTGCAAGGCTGGAAAAAATGCAATTGGCAGGGTTTGGTCAAATTGGTTCCACATTGAAGGCATCCCCGGCAGGAAGGCTGATAATCCTTACTTTCAAGTCACCATTAAGGAGACTCAAAGATGGGGTGAGGTGATTTTTTTAATATTTGTTGAACGTGTCTGAAGCAGTGAACTAATTTATATTCTTTGATATTTCAGGTGAGGGCATTGCAGTCTTAACTGGACGTGAGATTGATGGAGTATATTTAGATGAAAATGAGGCCGAAATAAAAAAGCAGTTTGAGAGGTTCCAATGAGATTGGTCAACTCATGGTATTACAATTATGTGTGATTCATGGATGGTACCAACAGGGATGAGCGTCATCAACTTCATAGTGTATTGTAATGGGATAATGTATTTCCACAAATCAGTTGATGCCACTGGACATAGCTAGGATGCGAAGTATGTTTTTGGGGTAAGTCAATGTCATTTGATAAACTTGTGAATATGTCCTCTGTCATGTTAGTAAAGAATTTTTGTGTTTGACAGGAAATTGAAAAGGTGGTCAAAGAGTTGGGTCCAGAACATATTATTCAGATCATCACTGGTAATGGCTCAAACTACAAGAAGGCATGCAAAATGGTGAACCAGAAGTACAGCATTGTCTGGCAGTCGTGTGTTGCTCACACTATCAATTTGATGCTTAAGTCTATTGGTAAGTTTTCAGAACATAAAGCTATAATTGAGGCTGGTAGGAGAATTTGCCGATGGTTTTACAAGCATAATAAGTTGCATGCCATGATGAGGACCGCTATTGGAGGTGAGTTGGTAAGATGGAATGCTACTCAATTTGGCATAAATTATATGTTTTTGGAGAGCATGATCCGGCGCAAAGATAAATTTATGACATGGGTGGTTTCAAGCACATTCTTGGAAAGTCGTTTTGGCAACATGAGTGAGGGAAGATATGCTCATTTATGCCTTTCTAACTTGTCATGGTGGGACGACATGAGCTTGGTGGTTAAGTCCGTGGAACCTTTGTATGCATTCCTTCGATTTGTAGATCAGGACAAGAAGCCAAACTTGAGTGAAGTCCTGCTAAGATTCCATATAGTGAGGAACAAGTATAAAAGTTTATTTCGGAGCAATCCCCGTGAACTTGAACGATTTATGGCAGTGATGAATCCACGGATGGGTGATATTGCAAGCATGACTTATGTCAATGGAGCTGCTACTTTGCATCCCAAATGTCACTATGTATATGGCACATCAAATAACATTCTCAATGGCCTTCGAGAGGCATTTCAGTTTGTGGAAGACACTGACACATGTGTTTTGGCGCTGCATGAGGCTGAAACTTATAGAAGAAAAGAGGGTGCTTTTGCTTCAGACTTGGCTCGTAAGATGGCCTATGTACTTCACCTTGTAAGTCATTATCTGTCCATTTCTTACATCATCTACATTTTATGTCAAGCATTTACACTTCTGTCATATTCTTTTATTTGTTGCAGCACAATGGTGGGCTATGTTTGGGAGTGACACACCAACTCTCCAAAAGCTTGCACTACGTCTTGTCTCTCAGTGTTGTTCTTCTAGCGGCTATGAGCGCAATTGGAGTATATTTGCTTTGATCCACACAAAGATGCACAACAAGTTGTCATATAAGAAACTCCACAAATTGGTGTATGTGAACTACAACCTATGCATTCGTATGAGGCAAGCTGAATTATACAATCCACCAGAAGATAATCCATTCGACCGATTAATGGAACTTTATATGATCAAGCCAATCCGATACGAGATTGGATGGAGCACGGTCGGTCCAATGCTACTCCATTACATGATGAGGAGAGCACCGAGAGTGACACCCCTATTCCATCAAGAATGGTGATCGAAGAAGACACTCCTGCAGAGTTATAAAGATTTACAAGGACTGTTTCTCTTGCTGAGTGGGCGAATAAACCTGTGGGTGACATACATATAGGAAAGCGCAAAATGTTAAGCATAAGGCGGAAGGAAAAAGGCAAGAAACAGAAGAAGACAACTAAAGGAAAACCAATGCGTAGTGATGATTCTACTGATAGTGATAATGACAGCCCGACCTATCAAGAGTCAGATGATTGCAGTTATGTCCCTTTTGCTGGTGACTCGGACGGCCCTGGTGGAACCTCTGTTCCACCTTCAACAATTGTCCATTTCACAGGTAACAAAAACAATGATTGCTCTATCATACCAATTGATGGACGGTTCACTTACTCATCACTTGTTTTGCAGGCGAGGAAGATTTCACTCATGCTATCCAGGATTAGGACCATGGTGCTCCACATTCTTACAGGACGACCATGCGTGAGGAGGAAACTACAAGGGGTAGGAAACATCATCTAGGAATCCGCTCTTCTCCTTATGCAAGTGAGTGCTCAATCAGCACAGGTAGCTCTTCTCCCTATGCCCACGGTTACGACCAATACATTGCTCCGTCGCCGGATATCCAACCTCCTTCATAATAGGTTTATGAGTGATAGGATCCTGATTTCTATAACTTGTTGCTTAATGAATAGCAAACAACTGTGGCGTGGACTGGACAAACTTGGGATGAGTACAAGGCGGCACTATTAGCTACTCGTGGCATTGCGCTCATGTCAACCGAAGAGTATCAGTCTGCATGATACTCGTGTCCATGTGAGTGCAATTATTTGAATGCTATGTATCCAACAACTATATTTATAGAAAATCATTATATAATTATTTGTGGACAACTATATGTCGATGTTTTATATAGCACAATATAGTTGTGTTATGTTGTATGAACTCAATGTATTGTGCATTGGTGCTTAAAATTGTGCTCAATATTTAAGTAATGTCATGTCTACTTTTTTCCTATTTTTTGGATCAAATTTCTATTTTTTTTCCATCGATCGAGTTGGTGACTCCTATAACCGGTTAACCGGCCTTATTGACCGGTTAATTGGTATAACTGGTTGGTTAACCGGTCACCAACCGTGTGTCACCAAAATCAAATTTTATCCGGCTAACCAACCGGTTATACCGGTTAACCGGGTAGCCGGTGAACCGTGCTCGGTCAGTTATACCGGTTCGAACGGTTATGCCAACTTTGACCAGGGGACATAATGTGTTTTCCTCTTTTTAATATATCGTGTATTCTGGAGATATTGTTGAAAATTTATAGTCTCTTTAACAGATGGCACATAATCATTACTAGTAGTAATTAGAAGGTAAATAGAATCTAACGGTTTAGATTAGTTGTCCATCCGATATTATTACTACCAGTAATTCCATATAGTAATGATTTTACTGAAGTAATATTAAAAAAATTAAATTGACAGATATGTAATTGTTAATCATTCGGATTGTTCAATATAAATATACTTACAAAAACACAGTATAGTATCAAAGTACAATAGAGGGAACTAGTGTAAAAAATGTCCAGAATATGTTCTATCATCCATTCATATCATAACTTAGCTGGCCTCCGGCCCGACTTGAAAAGTCAATCGCACCGCCTGCTTCCGCGCTGCCACCCTCCCGCCTGTGCGCGCCCCCTCCGATGTGACCTTCGAGGGCCTTCCCCTGCCTTCGCGCTCTGCGCGTTCTGTGTCGCGCACAAGCTCACATGGCAAGCAGCCAGATTTCTGGCAGCCGGTGGGTTATTGCTTCGCTAAAGTTGACAGCACAGCAAGAACTGCATCGGATCACTCACGAAACCAGTTGAAGACAATGAATGGATGAGCGCATCCAATGGATGGTGAAGACATGCAAATTGTGCGTGCTGGTTCCGGCGATCCAAAATCGGTGATCTGGTTTGGCGCCTTGTTTATTGCGTTGGCGACGGAGAATTTTGCAAAGCTCAGTGGAGGACAGGTCGTGATTGGCGGAGGCCCTCGTTTGGGAGTATAGATGGCCAACAGGCCATGACGGGTCGGGCTGTTTCCTTGACAGTCAGGTACGGCCTAAGCCAGTTAACAGGTCGTGTCGTGTCGGCATGACGGGTCTAAGATCAAACCCATGTTATGTTATTTCTCTGCCTAGTCCAGATTCTAGCGAGAGAAACATATGCGTAGTATTCTGATGCTGACCTAGAGAGAGAGAAGAGAGGTACCTGAGTTGTTGAACGGAGCAGGGGACGTCGTTGCCGTGGCGATGGCCGGAGTCGATGCAGAGCTAGCGGCGGCGTCGGTCCCGGCCATGTCGATGCCGAGAATGATGTCGAGGGCGTCGGCGACATCTTGGGGAAGCGGAGAGGGAGGTCGCCGGTGTCGAAGACCTTAGGGTCTCCACCGGCACTGGTCCGGAACGGCGGCGAGATGGGGCGTCGTGGCGGCGGCTTCCCGTCGCTGGCTGCGCTCTAGCTTTTTAGATTATCTTAGGGTTCTGTGGGGAGAACTAGTGGCAGTGGGCAACCCTGTGAAACAAGCCCCGGCGTCCTCCCTTTTTATTTGCGCAATGCGACGGGGGCCCACCAACCATAGGAGGGTAGGACACCCTCGATCAGGATGCGATCTAGAAGTTGGGCCCAGCATGGAGATCTACTAACATTTTCCCCCTAGATCTTATTTCATCATTACTTTATATTTTTCATTTTATCACGGATTTACACATAGAGCATGTTTCATCGTCACAACTAATTATCGATAGATTTAATAGCTACTATACACATCCCCATTCAAAAAAGATACATTTCTTTGGTCTCTAAGTCCATAATCATAAGGCTTTCCCTAACCCCATGCCGGCTACGTGCTCCTTGAACACGCTGGGCGGTAGGCCTTTCGTGAGCGGATCCGCAAGCATTCTTTCAGTCCTTATATGCTCGAGACTTATAGTGTGATCCTGGACTTTGTCTTTCACAACATAGTACTTTATATTAATGTGTTTGGCGGCACCACTGGACTGATTGTTATGAGCATACATTACTGGTGGTTCATTATTGCAGTATAACTTTAGTGGTTTCTCAATACTGTCGACACTCTTAATCCGGATATAAATTTCTTTAGCCAGTTGACCTGTCCCGTGGCCTCATAACATGCTATAAATTCGGCGTATATGGTAGACCCTCTCGTGATAGTCTGTTTGGAGCTTTTCCATGAAATGGCTCCTTCTGCCAGGATAAAAACATATCCCGATGTGGATTTCATGTTATTTGTGGCAAAATCTGAATCAGAATACCCCACAACTTGGAGTGAATCTGATCTTCTGTACACTAACATGAGGTCTTTCATTCCTTGCAAATATCGCAAAACTTTCTTTATCAATTTCCAGTGCCCTAGGCCTGGATTACTCTGAAATCTGCCAAGTAACCCGGTGACAAACGCTAAGTCAGGGCGTGTACATACTTGTGGATACTGCAAGCTTCTCACAGCCGAAGCATATGGCTTCGTTTTCATATCATCGAGCTCGTACTTATTCTGAGGTTTTTACCAATCCCCAAATCTTTCGCCCTTGACTATAGGAGCAGGTGTGGCACTGCATTTGTGCATGTTGAATTTCTTCAACACCTTTTCTATATATGTCTTTTGAGATAGTCCCAAAGCATATTTTCTTCTATCTCGGTGAATCTCAATGCCCAAAACATATGGTGCTTTACAAGATCTTTCATGTCAAAGTTTGAGGACAAGAATTTCTTTGTCTCTTATGGTAGACTGATATCACTATTGATCAGTAGAATATCATCCACATATAAAACTAGGAAAATGAATTTTCCATTCTTGAACTTTGCATAGATGCAATTGTCCTCAACATTTGCTTCAAATCCATATTTCTTTATTGTTCCATCAAACTTCAAGTACCACTGTGTTGAAGCTTGCTTTAATCCATAAATGGACCTCTCTAAACGACATCCCATCTTTGCTTTTCCTTCCACAATAAAACCTTTCGGTTGTGCCATATAAACTCTTTCTTCTAAATCTCCATTTAGAAATGCCGTTTTTACATCCATTTGATGTAATTCTAAGTCGTAATGCGCCACTAGTGTCATTATAATTCTGAAAGAATCTTCACAAGAGACTGAAGAAAATGTCTCATTGTAATGAATTACTTCTCTTTGCGTAAAGCCTTTTACCATAAGTCATGTCTTAAACTTTTCTATATTCCCTCTAGAGTCCTATCTAATCTTGTAGACCCATTTATAACATACTGTTTTGGCTCCTTTAGGAATTTCTTCTAAGTCCTAAACTTCATTGAGACTCATTGATTTCATTTCATCTTTCATGGCCTCCAACCATTTAGATGAGTGGGCACTTCTCATGGCTTCTTCATATGAGGTGGGGTCATCCTCTATATGATATTCTTCTGTGTTATACAGTTTATAATCAGACGGTATTGCTGATTTTCTAGCTCTTTAAGACCTCCTAGGGGCCTCTTCATTTGGCACAATCTCTGGTTGAGGCTCTTGTGAAGCCTGCTTTTCTGGCACATCATCTATGTGAGACTGTTGTTGCCCCCTCATCTGTGGCAGGTTCCTCTTATACCACAGGTGAAGTGACAACAGGTGTTGGCGCTACAACGTCAGGCATCTCAGGCTCAACATCAATAGGCAGTGAGAAGAAAGGTTCTTGACTCATAGAATTGGGTACATATACCCGCTTCTCCTCAAGATCGATCTCTCGAGCTACCATGCCCCCCCCCCCCCTAATCATTTCGTCCTCTAAGAAGACGGCATGTCTTGTTTCTACAAACTTCATATATTTGTCTGAGCAGTAGAAACGGAAACCTTTGGACCTTTCTGGGTAGCTAATAAAATGGTAACTCACTGTCTTGGGATCCAACTTTCCAAGACTTGGATTGAAGATCTTAGCCTCTCTGGGACTCCCCCACACCCAGAGGTGTTCTAGCGAAGGCACTCTTCCAGTCCATAATTCATATGGTGTTTTGGGCACCGAATTACTTAGAACTCTATTGAGAATATGAATAGCGGTTTTTAGGGCCTCTATCCATAAGCTCACTGGCAGTGTGGAGTAGCTCATCATGCTGCGCACCATATCTATCAAGGTACGGTTACGCCTTTCTGCTACTCCATTCTGCTATGGTTCGCCCGGTGTAGAATACTAGGCGACTATACCATTTTCTTGTAGGAATCTAGCAAAAGGCCCTGGGACTTGTCCATAAGGCGTATGCCTCCCATAGTACTCCCCACCACGATCGGATCTTATAACTTTAATCTTTAAATCATGTTGATTTTCTACTTCTACTTTAAATATCATGAATTTATCCAATGCTTCTGATCTTTCTTTGATTGGATCAATGTAACCATAGCAGGAGTAATCATCTGTGAATGTTATAAACGAGTCATAACCATTCACACTCTTGACGGGAAAAGGACCACAAATATTCGTATGAATGATCTCTAATATTCTCGCACTTCTTTTTACATCTTTCTTGACTTTCTTTATGTATTTTCCTTTCATGATTCAATGCATTGTTCTAAGTCTGTGAACTCCATTGGAGGAAGAATTTCATTCTTTACAAGTCTCTCAATTCTCCCCCTTGAAATATGGCCTAAGTGATAATGCCATAATTTCGATGAGACGCTTGGAGTTTTCTTTCTTTTCTTGTTAACTTTAGTTGACGAGGACGTAGGGATATTCATGTCATGTACATTATTGTTCACATCATGTATCGCATTCACATTATCACCAAGTGACAATAAATAAAGCTTATCTTGTAAAGACGCAAAACCAATGCATTCATTATTGAACATAAGTTCACATTTACCATTACCAAAATGACAACCATATCCATCAAAATCAAGACGCGGTACACTTATTAAGTTTCTTTGCAACGAAGGTACATAAAAGACATCATGAAGACTAAGAATGAAGTCATCTCTAAGCTCTAGGTGAAGATCCCCTATAGCTTCAACTTTGGATTCAACTTTGGCTTCAACTCCATTAGCCACTCTTATCGAACCTTCGTCTCTTCCCGTGGTTCCCGTCGTACTGAACCCCTGTAAACAATTTGCAACATGAATAGTCACTCCTGAATTAATCCACCATGTGGATCTAGAATAATTAACATACAAGGGTTCATTTACAAATGTAATAATGTTCTCACCATTTCTTTGCATGAACAGCTTCAGCCAGTCAGAACAATTCTTTTTGTAGTGTCCTTTCTGGTTGCAGTGGAGGCATGTGTTCTTATCCACTACAACCTGTCCCTGTTGAGGCCTATGCTACTGCTTGCCCATAGGCTTAGAGTAAAAGACCGGTTTCTTTGGCTGTTTGCCCTTGTTCTTGTTATCTTTTACATAGTGGACAGAACCATCATGCTTATCCTTGAATTTATCCTCCTCTTGGGCACTGTTGGCAATAAACTTCTCAAAGGTCCATTTCTCTAGGTTCATATTGTAGTTGGAAATAAAGTTGTCAAACTTCTTTGGTAAGGAGAGCAACACAAAGTGAACCAGGAGGTCTTCTTGAATCGTTAGATTTATAGTCTTTAGCTTCGCAGCCAAACTGTTCATCTTCAGAATGTGCTCCCTTATGCCACCACCAGTGTACTGTTCATTCACCAGCTGTCTTATCATCTGTGTGGCATAGATCTTGGAACACCCAGTAAATTGGTTCTCCACCCTCTGGAGATAGCCTTTTACTGTGTCTTCATTCTGGATTGAGCCCATGATAGTAGGCTTAATCGTGTTCTTGACAAGTGACAAGCACTTCTTGTTGTCAAAAACCCATCTTCTGTGCTCAAGCAGAATATGTTTCTTCTGTGCCCCTGACAAGCTCAGAAGGCTCTATGGGACATGGGGTAGTCACTACCCAGTCCATCTCACCCATAACAAAGGCAAGTTCAATCTTTCTCTTCTATTCCCCATAGTTGTCCCCTTTCAATATTGAGATCTGGGGAAGGAAGGCCATCATGATGGCTCCTGAACTTAACCATAAAAAGTGAGAACCAAAATAACATATAAATTCTACCATGTATGCATTAAACCTACATTATCGTTAGGTAGAAAATAGGCATAATACATAAACCATCATTAATATGACATTGCAATTAACAACGTTGGTCAGAAAATTACAATGACATATAATCTGAAAATTAATGCTCCTAAAATTAAATTCTTCCATTGGTTTAAAATTTAATTTTATAAAACATCATTTTTAACAATAATCATCAATTCTATAAACTTGCAGCGAAAACTTAGCATAAAACATGCATGAATAGTAGCATAACAATCTTAATTTACTCTCTGAAAAATAATCTTGTTGGTTCATATTTTAACAGAGGTAAAATTTCATCATTATATCAAATTCTACTTAAAATTTGACAGAAAACAGTCAAAACTGATAGAACTGCTACTGTGCATTTCTTTTACACTTGGCCCACGGCTGAAAATTCCAGCCCATTCAGGGCGCGCGTGCAAGCGTGCGCGAGCACTTTCAGCCCAGCCCAGTCGGGCGTCTGCGCGCGCACGCGTTTGGCCCATGCCCATCTTCGCGCGAGCGAAGCGTGCCGCGCTCATCTCTTTTGGCCCGACCCATCTTGGCGCATGAAAGAGATAGCCCAGCCCGGCCCAGCCACTCTTGCACCCGCCTCCATCCCAGCCGTCCATGTGGATCGACGGCTGGGCGCGCATTTCGGGTGGACAAAGTGTCGCCAGCGCTCGATCCCCGAAACCCTAGCCCCCATTTCCCTTTCTCTGCTCCTCTCTTCCCTCTGCTCCCGACGGCGAGCAACGACGAGTGGCCTCTGGCCAAGAAGAAAAGAAGGCGACACCGCCGTCGAGCTTTTCACCGGCGCAGGTGTTCACCCGTCGGTGAGCGCACCACCGTCGAGCAGCTTCGCTGCGGCGTCCTCGAGCCCGCGCGACCGACGGCGTCCCGATGGTGAGCGGTGCACGATTTCTGTCCCTTGTTGGTGAGTGGCAACGGTCTGGTGGCGCACGAGGGGGCCAAGGTAGTACCAGATCCCCCTTCACGTGCCTCTTTTATCGTGGATCTGCAATCCTAACCCAAGGGTTAGGATTTGGGGGTTTTGGGTGGGGATTCTTATGATTTTCTTTTCGTTCTTTGACCGATCGAAAAATGGTCTCTGCCCTCAAACTAGATCTAGCACTAATCAGCTCTGATACCATTGTTAGGTTGTTTCTCTATCTAGTCTAGATTCTAGCGAGGGAAACATGTGGGTAGTATTCTGATGCTGACCTAGAGGGAGAGAGAGAGAGAGATAGAGAAGAGAGAGGTACCTGGGTTGTTGAACGGAACAGGGGGCGTCGTTGCCATGGCGATGGCCGGAGTCAATGCAGAGCTGGCGGCGACGTTGGTCCCGGCCATGTCGATGCCGAGGATGATGTCGAGAGCGTCGGCGACATCGCGGGGAAGCAGAGAGGGAGGTCGCCTGTATCGAAGGCCTTCAAGTCTCCACCGGTACTGGCCCGGGACGGCGGTGAGATGGGGCGTCATGGCGGCGGCTTCCCATCGCTAGCTGCGCCCTAGCTTTTTAGATCGGCTTAGGGTTCTGTGGGGAGAACTAGTGGCGGCGGTCAACCCCGTGAAACGAGCCCCGGCGTCCTCCCATTTTATTTGTGCGGTGCGACGGGGGTCCACCAATCATAGGAGGGTTGGACGCCCCCGATCAGGGCGCGATCTAGGAGTTGGACCGTTGTGCCCAACATGGAGATCTACTAACAGCCCAAACATGACACGACCTCTTTTACATGGACCAGGCCGTGCCGACGGCCCATCGGGCTCATTTGTGTTGGGTCAGCCCGAAGCATGCCCCATGCTGGCTACTGAAGATGTCAACGAGGGTGAGAGAGAGAGAGAGAGAGAGAGAGAGAGAGTGGCGGCCAATGGGGAAGGGAGATTGGCGGCACAATGACCAGATCTCGAACAAGGAGGCGGAGGGAGACGGTGCAGCCGGTCAGCTCGAGCATGGGAGACGGCGCGATCGGTTGGCGCGGGCATGGGGAGACAGAGCGACGCGGGAAGGTGATGCAGTTGCTCGGAGGCCCGATTGTTTTGGCGGGGGAGTAGGGACGGGGGGAGCCGGAAGGCAGAGACGAGGAGTGGGAGCGGAAGCGGCTGTGGCTGTGGCACGGATCGAGGGATAGGAGTGGAGGCGTGGTAGGGTTTGGTGGGGGTGTGGGGTTTTTATATGGGCAAGGGTTTCATGGGCTATATGAGCCCTGCCCGTGTCGCGGCACTGCCTTCGGGCTGTCACGGGCTGCGGTGCGGGTCGATCAGGCTGCCGTAAATGGGTCATGCTCGGGCCGACATGTCGGGCTTGTGCCTGAGCCCAAGCACGGCCCATGGCGGGCTCTAGGCTGGCACGGCCCGCTTCGCCGTCGTGTCGAGCCAAAATAGCCAGGCCTCGGGCCGGCCCGAATAACCCGACCCAGATGGTCAGGTATAGTTGGGAGGGGATGGACGGCAGCTCATGGCGCAGAGGTGCTCTGTGGGCGAGGATTGAAGACAGTGCTTTTCTAGTGATGCGCGGCGCCCCAGGTATAGCATTTTAGGAGGACCCACTCGGCAGGAAACCATGACGGTGGCGGCAGGTTTCTAAAGGCAATCTGTCATCGATTTGGCAGTGCAGATGGAGAACAAAGAGCATTACAGAAAATGTTACTAAAAATACTTTACGTATTACCACTAATAATTTAGTGGTGGTAATATGTATCATAAAATTACTAAACAAATATCCATAGAAATGGGATTGTGAACATCATAAACATGTACAAAATGTGACGCGCATACACACAACACGCTAAAAAGCTGAACACATTTATGCTCTGCACAGTGCTGCAGTCTTTACAAGCAGACTAGTCGTCTCACAACTGATCTTCCCAGACTTTGTTGAGATGGACAAAGCTAAAGGCTAGAGCCACGCTACCGTCCATCCTCTTGAACACGAACCGCTCCACAAGCACCGACCCGCCGGCAACGTTCTCGGCGTCCGCTTCGTCGTCGACCCACCCCCTCCTGTACTCCTCCCACCGCATCCTTTCCCACACGCTCGCGCACAGGCCCACCCTCTGCCCTGTGGACGCCGCCCTGAACCACACGTACGCGTCGCCGTGTTGTGAGCTCACAGCCGACTCCTGCGTTGCTTCCACGCTGGCACCGATGAGCGCCTTCTTGCTTGCAAGCTTCGCGCCCCCACCGACACCGAGCGCGTGCACCGGCTCCCATCGCTGCACCAGCGTCACCTCATAGAACATGCTGCGGTCCATCTGTTGCCATGGCGCGACGCCGTCTTCTTTGACGAGGAAAAACGGGCAGTACCATTTCCCAGTTGTTGGAACGGTGGCACCGGCGAGCCCATGCGACGACCGGAGCGACGCGTTGACGCCCGACGCCTCGCCGAGGTCGAAGCTCCTGGGCTTGGACGCGTACACTGCCCAGTACTTCTTGCGGAACATTAAGCACGGTATGCCGTCGGCAGCGACGGCCCTCGCCGTGAACCACCCGCGCCGCCGCCGGTGCGGCACGACCTCCATCTGCTGGTACACGTCGGCCGGGTGGAACGGCCGCGGTTTGGCGTCGTTGACTTGCATCCAACAGCAGCACGGCGTCATGTCGTCCGCGCTGGAGCACGCCCTGACTAGTCCCTTGTGCTTGCCTTTGGCGATGACGACGTAGTAGCGGTTGGGCGCGAGCGGCAGTCCGGGGACGGGCACGAACACCACGTCCTCGGAGTAGGTCCTCCTGTGTTCCGAGGTGCCCTCCCTGTACTCCACCGTGAGCACAAGGTTTTGCGGGAACGGCAGCTCACGCACCCGCGTTCGGAAACAAGTTCCCCAGCACCAAGTGTCGACGGCGGCGCCGCCGGCGTCGGTGTCATCCACGACGAGGCATCCGGCCGAGATATGGCCTTCCGGCGGAGGTTGGAATGCCACCTCCGGGTAGCTCATAAACATGGAGCGCGGCTTGGTTGTGTACATAATGCTCAATTGCGGGTTATTAGACTGATGCGATTAGGGTCTTCCTTGTTTATTGCTCTTGGGTTAATTGATGCTATCTGTGAATATATGATGATCATGTGATACGTATATATAGCGTTTTGATATACTATACTCGTATACCATTTTTCATCGAGAAGACCGAAAAAAATCTCCTGTTACTGGCGTGTTGAACTTTCTCACATTTTGGTTTTTTCCATCTTGTACCATTCAGTACAGGCTTGTACGGTGGTGAGTCTGAAAATGTCGTCAAAATGCTGAGTTAACAAACGGGAAGCCATATCTCGCGATGTAGTTTTTGATATCGCTACAGAAGGAAGCAACTAGCGAAGCTGGCACGCTACGCTGCCCCGGATGGGGACGGTACTTTTTCCTTATTATGCGTTTACTCTGCCTGCGTTTTGATTCGTGTACATGAGCGGTGGTGGTGGTCTTTTTGTTGGGCGCCTGTTTGACTTGTATGTGCAATTAACCTGCGGATGCTGAAAATTCACAAGCCGTGATGGTTCATGATGTCCTCGTGATTAGGCCTGGTACTTTTTCTGTTCTGTTAGCACCAGTGCTGTGCCGGGTCACCGGACAAGCTCCAGGAGCAGAACTTCTAACCGTCGAGTCCATGGGCCGGAATGGGTTGAGTAATCAAATGGGCCTGCGTGCCTTATGGGCTGAAGCCGTGTAATGTGCGAACGAGGGTCGTAACTCGGAGGATAAGAGTGGAGAGAGAGAGGCGTGAGCGAGGGGTAAGAAGAAAGATAAGAACAAACACCTTAATACAATTCCTCTCTCTCTCTGTTCTTCTTCCCAATTCTCCTAGATCTAGCAACTTGACCCTACGGGTTGCTAACAACCTGGTATCAGAGCCTTCGTTTCTCGGATCTGGAGGAGGTGCAGTGCTACACCAGGCGCGCCAAGATGTCCGGGGCTGTCGATCCTAACATCAAGCTCGCAATCGAGGCGCAGACCAAGGTGTTCGTCGCTGAGCTCGACAAGAGGTTCGCCAGCCATGACGAGAAGTGGGAGGCGCGTTTCAGCATGCTGGAGGAGGCAGCGGGGGTGGATCAGTCGACTTCCGCGTGATTCACTCGGAGATCGACTCGAGTGTGGCCGCCCACCTCGAATCCTTCGAGTCGGCTACAACGGAGCGTTTGGAGCAGTTCGAGGCGGCGGCTACTACACGCGTCACCGCTCTGGAGTCGGCGGCAATGGCCTTCGAGTCCTGGCGGCCGTACATCGAAGCATCAATCTACAACGTCTAGAGCACTATGACGGGCGTTCGGTCGGAGATCTCTAAATTCACCACGTCCCAGGACTGTGGTGCCCCGTCGCAAGACGTCGCCAAGCCCAGCATCCTTGGCGAGTACGAGTCGGCTTCCGCGTGACCATCAACCGGATACAAGGCCGACGGGCCTAATGGCCACCGCCATGATCGCATTCGTTGGGAGAATGGCTTTGGGGGTTCATACACCCAAACCCATCTCCCGCACAATGGTACGCACGAAACCCATACTTCTCACTTTCCGTGCATGACTGAGCATACGCGTGATACTCATGATGGGCGCACTTGGGGATCGGCTCGATCGGGGTCCATGGGTAGATTGGCTAAAATGCACTTTCCTGAATTCGATGGAGAGAATCCCAAACTCTGGCAGTCGCGTTGCGAGAACTATTTTGAGATGTATGCTGTAGAACCTAGTATGTGGATCAAGGTCGCCACCATGCATTTCACAGGAGTGGCAGCACGTTGGTTGCAGTCGGCCGAGCGCAAGCTTGGGTCGGCATCTTGGGAAGATTTATGCAAAATTATAAAGGATAGGTTTGGGCGTGATCAGCATGAATCACTGATTAGGCAATTATTTCATATTAAGCAATCTTCTTCTGTAGCAAATTATGTGGAACGGTTCTCAATTAGTTGACCAACTAGATGCTTATCAGTCCACTATTGATCCTTTGTATTACACCATGAGGTTCTTAGATGGGCTTAAAGATGATATTAGAAGTATTGTTTCTGTTCAACGACCTTCGGACATGGACTCTGCTTGTGCTTTGGCATTGTTGCAGGAGGAGGTTCAAGCGTCGGCACGCAAAAAGGAATTCCACAAAGCAGACTCGGGATTTCAAACTCGAAGCTACAACAAGTCGGCTTTACCATTGTCGTTGCCACCACCTGCTCCAACTATCAAACCGGTGCAGCAACCCCAGGCCAAGGACAAACGTGGTGGGGACATTGCAAAAGTCCAGTCCATGGAAGAGTGTTTTGCCTTGTTGAGAGCTTATCGCCGTGCCCGCAGTCTATGTGATAAGTGTGGAGAGAAATACTTTCGAGGTCACAAATGCGCCGAGCAGATACAACTTCGTGTCATGCAGGAATTGTGGGATCTGCTACAAATTACACATGATGAGGAAGCAACATTATCTGAAGCCAACAGTGAAGACGGCACTTTGCACATGTCACTGGCAGCGGCAATAGGGTTGGATTCCCCAAAGACTATGAGGTTTGCAGGGGAGCTTCAGGGTAAACCTCTCCTCATTCTAGTTGACTCCGGCAGTTCTCATTCTTTTGTGAGTGAAGCAATCGCATCTAAGTTTAAAGGTGTCACACTGATGCCTAAACCTATTCAAGTGCAAATTGCTAATGGTACCAGAATTCTGTGCACTAAGTAAATGATTGGAGCTCAGTGGACTATGGATGGTCATGAATTTCAGTCCAATTTTGAAGATATTTCCCTTGAGTTGTTATGATCTTATTATTGGCATGGATTGGCAGGAATCTTATAGTCCTATGAAGATACATTGGGGTCTGAAATGGATGCATATATCCTATGGCAAATCAACAGTATTCTTGCAAGGAATGTTGACTTCTGCTCCTGTTTTCACAGTGGTCTAAGTGTTAAGTATTGCAGACCTGCCAGCAATAGATCAACAACTTATTCATGAGCTGCCCAATAGCATTCAGCAGTTGTTAGAGCAATACTCAAATGTGTTTGCACCACCTCAGGGACTGCCTCCTTCTCGGTCCTGTGACCATTACATTCCACTGATACCTGGAGCTACTCTAGTAACTGTAAGGCCCTATAGATACAACCCTGAGCTGAAGACTAAGATTGAGAAGCAAGTGGCTGACATGTTGGATCGGTGCATTATCACTCATAGTACTACCCTTTTTCTACTTCAGTCATATTGGTTAAAAAAAAGGATGGGACTTGGCGTTTTTGTGTAGATTATAGGCATCTTAATGCTATCACTATGAAGACTAAGTATCCAGTTCCAATTATGGATGAATTTCTCGATGAACTTCAAGGAGCTGGTTGGTTTTCCAACTTGGACCTCAGAGCAGGCTATCATCATATCCTTTTAGCCCCGGGTGAAGGGTTTAAAACAGCATTTCAAACTCATCATGGCCACTTTGAGTTTAAGGTTTTAGCATTTGGATTGTCTGGTGCTCCGGCCACATTTCAGTGTGCAATGAACAAGACCCTAGCACCACTACTGAGGAAGTGTGTGCTGGTATTCTTCGATGATATACTGGTGTACAGTCCCACTTAGGAAAGGCATTTGGAGAATTTAGCTGAAGTGCTGAATTTGCTCAGAAGAGATAAGTGGCAGATTAAGCTCTCCAAGTGTTCTTTTGCTAAACAACAGATATCCTATTTGGGGCATGTGATCAGTGAATCAGTGGTGGCTATAGATAAGAGCAAAGTTGCAGCTATTGAGTCTTGGCCTATACCCACATCTACTAAGGATGTCAGGAGTTTTCTGGGGTTGGCTGGATATTATAGGAAGTTTGTAAAGAATTTCGGGGTCATCAGTAGACCGCTCTCCAACCTTCTTAAGAAGCATGTTGTTTTTGTATGGACACAGGAACATGATGAAGCCTTTGCAGCCCTGAAGTTGGCATTGTGTTCAGCACTAGTGTTGGCGTTGCCCAATTTTAACAAAGCCATTGGAATTGAAACAGATGCTTCAGATAAAGGGGTGGGAGCAGTACTGCTATAGGAAGGACACCCATTGGTTTTTGTCAGGAAGGCCTTAGGACTTAAAAGCAGGGGACTATCCACGTTTGAGAAGGAGTACATGGCTATTCTTATTGCGGTGGAACAATGGCGACCATATCTGCAACACAGTGAATTTCTCATCTTCACTGATCAGGTCAGCTTAACACATTTAAATGAACAACATCTCAATACACCTTGGCAACAAAAAGTTTTTACTAAGTTGTTGGGTCTTCAGTATAAGATCGTTTACAAGAAAAGATATGAGAATAGAGTGGCTGATGCTCTATCTAGGAAACCAGTGGTCACAAACTACGCAGTCTCAACTGTAACCCCAACTTGGATGGAGGAAGTCCTTCAAGGGTATGAAAAGGATGAGAGAGCTCAAAAGATCATTGCTGCATTAGCCATCTCGCCTGATGGTGTGCCCAACTTTTAGCTGAAACAAGGAATTCTCAGATACAAGGACAGAATCTGGATTGGCATTAATACGGAATTACAGTCCAAGATTTTAGCTGCTTCTCATGACAGTCCTGTAGGAGGCCATTCTGGTTTTCCTGTTACATACCATAGAATCAAGAAGGTCTTTGCTTGGAAAGGGCTTAAGACTGCGGTCCAGAAATATGTCAAAGAGTGTTCCATTTGTCAGCAAGCTAAACCTGACAGAAGTAAGTATCCAGGGTTACTGCAACCTCTACCTGTGCCTACTCAAGCTTGGCAAGTAATATGTCTGGATTTTGTCGAGGGGCTTCCTAAATCTGGTAGTGCAAATTGTATTCTGGTTGTGGTGGACAAATTCAGTAAGTATTGTCATTTTATTACCCTCCTGCACCCCTTCACAGCTTATACAGTAGCAGTTGCTTTTATGAATAATGTCTATAAGCTGCATGGGATGCCATTTTCTATAATTTCTCATCGTGACAAGATCTTTACCAGTATACTGTTGCAGCAACTATTCAAGCTCTCAGGTACTTACCTCAACATGAGTTCAGCTTATCATCCACAAACAGATGGTCAAACAGAACGCGTCAACCAATGCTTGGAAACATACCTCAGATGTTTTGCCCATGCTTGTCCCCAGAAATAGAGTTATTGGTTGGCTACAGCAGAATTTTGGTACAACACTAGTAAGCATTCTGCGCTAGGCTGTTCTCCGTTTGAGGTGTTATATGGGTACGCTCCAAGGCATTTTGGTATCTTTTCTGGTGCTATTGTCAGTTACCTGATCTTGATACTTGGCTTAAGGAACATGGAAGCATGACTGATATCATTCGGGAGCATTTGCTTAGAGCACAACAGAGGATGAAAGACCAGGCCGACAAGAACAAATCTGATCGTGTGTTCAGTGTTGGTGATCTAGTCTTCCTTAAACTGCAGCCATATGTACAGACTTCTGTGGCTCGCCGTGCTCACCATAAGTTGGCTTTCAAGTTTTTTGGCCCATTCCGCATAACTCAGAGAATGGGCGCAGTGGCTTATAAATTACAACTTCCTGCTGGGTCGGCAATTCATTCTGTCTTTCCTGTGTCGCAGTTGAAGGCTACTGTGGGGGATAAGTGTAAGGTATGTCCTGAATTACCAGCAGCTCTATCTGACCTTCAAATTCCTCTACATGTGTTGGATTCTAGGGAGATTTCGCAGGGTGCTAAGGTGATTAAGCAAGTTCAGGTGCAATGGTCTGGACTGCCAGAATCTCTTGCAACCTGGGAGAATATGGAAGAATTGAAGCAGCGCTTTCCGCGTGCACCTGCTTGGGGACAAGCAGTCTCTAAAGGAGGAGGAGATGTTAGCACCAGTGCTGTGCCGGGTCACCGGACAAGCTGCAGGAGCAGAACTTCTAACTGTCGAGTCCATGGGCCGGAATGGGTTGAGTAATCAAATGGGCCTGCGTGCCTTATGGGCTGAAGCCGTGTAATGTCCGAACGAGGGTCGTAACTCGGAGGATAAGAGCGGAGAGAGAGACGTGAGCGAAGGGTAAGAAGAAAGACAAGAACAAACACTTTAATACAATTCCTCTCTCTCTCTGTTCTTCTTCCCAATTCTCTACGGGTTGCTAACATGTTCATAAGCTATGGATTAGGAGTGTGGTTGTCTTGGAGGGACGGCGTCCGTGAGGTGTGCTGGCCAGCCGGGCAGAGCTTCTTCCGACGGTATGCTGGATGTGTTCCCATTCTGTGTGGTTCCTAGTTCGAATATTGCTGCAATTTGGTTAGTGCTCGAAATTGGTATAAGTTGCAACCTGAGACAGCAAGCTTTTATTACCCTATTGCTCCACTGAGACCCTTTATGTGCAACGGAGATTTAGGCCGCAGTTTACTGTTCAAAGCATGGACATCTCATACAGAAGAGCCGTTATGGTGTAAAGGCATCATGTATGCAGAAGGCAATCTTCCACGGAGTATATGAAAGTGGCACGCGTAGCGAATTTGGCCCAGCCGTTGGGACCTTCTATGTAGCACCTGGGTGTTGTGGAGCTAAATGGCACACGGTCCAATAAGAGAATTGGCCCACTAGCTTTTGTTTAACATTATTTGAAATATAATTCAACAATTTTCAAACAAGAATGCAATATTTCTGAAAATGGCCAATCGAGATATCAAAAAATAGTGAAAATTTCTAAAAATATTATAAATTGATGAAAGATTTTTATCAACATCTTACATTAACCATTTCAACAGTTCATAAGACAAACTCAATATTTCTATAACCGGTTTTCATGTCTAAATGTTAAAATAACTTACAAATATTAAAACAATTTCTCACACATGTTGAAACATTTACAAAAATGTTAAAAACTTTATTGAAATTCTTAAATTTATTTTAAAATTATAATCAACATTTAATATCTAAACTGTTAAGATAGTTTAAATAAAATGTTGAAATAATTTAAGAAACATTTTAAAATATTATATTTATATTGTTGAATCTAAAAATTATTAAAAAAATGAATTCATCTAAAATCTTGTTTGTAACATTAATTATAAACAATACTATCATGATTCAAACAGAATTGAATTTGGATGGACGGTTTGTAAGAAAATTTACATTTTTAAGTTCAAAATCCAACCCACCATGCGTATCAGCCAGCCAGGAGGCATCAAATTTCACTATAGGTTGCCACGTGGCATCCCAGGTGCTATTCAGGGATCCCGTAGCCACTTTAGCTGTATCAAGTCGCTGCTGGGTAAAAAAAAAAAAAGATGTAGATACAGGTCATCCACATCCCGAATGAAGCATCACTCTAATTCTCAGCGACATGCATCTTCTACCTCGCTCCATCAATCTAGTCCGAGACGCCCCTCTCCCTCATGTCTTTCTGGATCACAAATGCATCAAACACGCTCATTCACAGCCCTCCTCTCATCCCACGTGTCCTGGTGGTAGGCTAAGGTTTAATGCCGAGAAATCGCCGCTCTCATCAAAACCACCACCACCAGCATGGAGAAACGCTTCAGAAGTTTGGACACAATGGTTGGAAGTGCCGTATCGGATTCAAGAAAGTGGGCGCATCAGTCAAACTAAGAGACGTGGTTGGATAACATAGTTGTTTAGTCTGCTACTATGTTGCCTATTTTGTCATGCTGACATCATTGGTTTACTTATTGGACCAAGACTCTTAAGACTATTAAGGGTATCGTCTCGGTAAAGAAAGGTACTAGTATAGGGATTGACGTCTCGTTGTCAGGTGACTGAATATTGGTTATCTGTCAGACACTTTTCAACTAAAAAATAAAAATCTATTCGAGAAGCTATAAAACATTTATATTCTTTTCCATTAATAAACTTGCCTATTAACTCACAACAGTAAATATTTATTCTTACAGCATACTCCTTCCATATAAAAAAATCGTTTTGGCTTAACAGCAATTATCATCAAATGAATTCGTTTTGCTTTAATAGCAAGAAACGGAGACCGACAGCACAAAAAATGAGGTCAATATAAGATTTGAACTCGCCACCTCCAAGCTGGACTCTAGTGCAAGGAACCAATGAGGCAAGCAAATGGTTATAAATAAAGTAAAACCAGTATACTATTTAATACGCCGAACATGAAAAATATCCTCTTATTAATCCTTTTTGGTATTCTAAATCATGTCTTGAACAAATTGTTTTTCTAATATGAAAGAAGTAATTGTTATACTATCCAAGGGTTATGATCATAAATCTATGGCATGTCACATATCACATGCGGGAACCTGGATTGCCGTCTCTGTTATGTCAATTATCAAAGATACTAGCAAAGTACTTATACGTTACTACGAGCTTAAAGAAGAATAAATTGTTTCAGTATAAACTTTCTGACTTTTATCACGTTCTCTTTTAAACACTTTTTACTGGCTATAGATGACGCAACCTATGTATATAAATCGGATTCACGTGCTGGCTAGACGCGACATAATATACGTATATGAATTGAACTTACATGAGCTTGTATCAAATTAATCCAATATGTAAAATTAATACTGTCGGAGGTAAAAACCGGAGGTACCACGTGACACCACTTAGAAACCCGCCAGTACCTAAGACGATAGGTCCGCCTAAGTATTGCCGAGATGACATCTAAGCGGCCCCCGCGAAGGGAATCTCCGTACCGACCGAGTCTTGGGAGTAGAGGCCGTATTACCCCTGGCACGCTAGACCCGCTGGGGGTCGAGCGCCAGCCATGCCCCGCTCGACCCCTCGAGGGGTCGAGACGGCACCAGCCTGTCCACAAAGGTTCGGGCACGACTCGCCTCGCCCACCTCTGACAGTCCTGCCATTCATCTTGACCAAAAGCTGCGGAGATAAGGATGATCGATTCATCATTGTCGTGGTTGTGACAGCACGAGTAGGGGCCGGGACCACTGAACGAGCTTTGCCCCTGTCAACTTTCGCCAAGCAGGCCCCGCCCCTATGACGGGACAGCCTGACGAACCACTAAACAGGCGGAAACGACGGGATGGAGAAACTCTATTACCATGACAAGATAGGACAGATTCCAAGTCCAGGAAAGTACAGACAAGCAAAACATGATGTTCCGACCCCCGACGAGGGGGTTGAGCAGGGCGGCAGTTAACAACGGCCAACTACCCCAGCTTGAATGTCGTACTAAGCGTGCCTCTATAGTATCAAGAGGTCAAATCCCTCTGAGCGCCCACTCCTCTCATCATTACACGCGTCCGCTAACAATGCCAGGCGCGGCAAGGCATACCATGCTGCTCTCGCTCGATGACACTCCCAACAGTGGTGACGAAGGACGGTTTGATAGACAGGCAGATTAAACTTTGCCCGGGCGACGTGATAATACCCATGCTGCATCACCCCTGATCAGTGGAACACGCCATCTACAAGCATCAAGAGGCTCAACCCAGCGACAGAAAATAGGGGCACGCTTGGACACAGTGCCCTCTGACACAAGACCAGGACGACGGGGCCTGCGTGGACCAATGACTATGTCATCGACCGAAGTTTTTGCCTTCTCCAGCACGGCTTCACCGACTCCCCACGCGCAGGAATCTATCTCTCTCTCTCTCTCTCTCTCTCTCATTGTAAGGTGGGCCCAACCCCTTGAAATATAAAAGGGGAAGCCTTCTTCTTCTTCAAGGCAGAGACATAAGCAAAATCACACACTCACGACCAACCAGAGACTTGGCGACTCCTCCTCTCTCATCACCATTGTACACCCCGGTGCAAGTAACACGAGCGAGCTCAAGAACTGAACGTAGGGGGCTTCTCCGAACCAGTATAATCCCCGTGTCCTCTTACATAGCCATTACCGAACTTGAAACACGCACCCCTAGAATAAATTCTACTAGCCCGTGATCTAAACACCAACAAATACTAAATCCAACGTCAAACTAAAGCAATAACAATGATATACTCACCTAAATTATTAAGGAATAGGGATACCTGAAAAAAAAAATACTTGCTGCTTTATCTCATGGACAACATTGAGTTGCAGCACCACCTCGTAGAACACATTGCGCTCCATATGCTCTACTAGCTATAGTGCAACCTCGTCTCACTATTCTGGCTCGTTTGCCACTTTTGGTGCTCGCCTACTTTATCCAATACTCCCTCCAGTTTCCTAGAAGAAGTCATTTTAGACAAGATTTCAGATAAGATGTGATAAATACTTTCGCGCGCACAAATTTCACAATAAAACTTAATCATCTTATTGGTTAGAGCATGGCGGGTGAATCCATGCAACCAAAATTTGATCACATGGGAAACCAGTTATCATTAATTTCAACACAGATAAATGCTCCCAATGACTTGTATTAGGAAACTTTGAGCAAATCACTCGAGCGACTTGTTTTAGGGACTTAGAGTAGGGATGGCAATTTTACCCATGGGTGCGGGGCCCGATGGGTTTTACACCCGACGGGTGCGGGCGTGGGTCTAATTTTTCACCCATGGGTGTCACCCGCACCCGACCCGACAAACACGGGTGTGGGTGCGGGTTTTATTTCTCACCCATGGGTGACCCGTTGGGCTCCGAAACATACTCAAATACCAAATTTATTATCATTTCATAATAAGCTAACTCTAAATAAATATAAATATGATGAGAGTAATAACTAAATTATTAAGATTTTATGTACAATTACCTAAGTACATATCCATGACTTATTTTTGTTGATTGTTGTGACATATATAGACATTATGCATTTGTGTTGACCTTGTTAAAGTACTTATTTTGAGATATTTTTCATATTACATATGAAATCCGATCGGCACCCGACACCCACCCGAAACCCGGTGGGTGCGGGTGTGGGTCTCAATTCCCACCCGTGGGTGCGGGTGTGGGTGTCAATTTCCACCCGAAACGTTTTTCGTGGTGGGTGGGTTTTTGCTCCACCCGACCCGAAACCGACCCACTGCCATCCCTAACTTAGAGTGAGTAGGTCGTTAGTTTATACACTGACATTTCATATCTGCTACTCTAGGTCTCTAGTTGTGATGGCACATAGAGCATAGGCTACGATGGCAGCTACTACTCTCTTACCATGTCATTACCACTGTTTCGACCATGCGTGGAGAAAAGTAGGGGGATGCGAGCCCCCCCTCCCCCCCCAACAACAACACGCTCACACAAAACATAGGGATGCATGTATCCATGTAATGGGATACACCACAAAAAGCAGGGTGGTGGGAGGCCTAGCTGTCGAGGCGAACTCGTGTCTTGCACACGTGGCACAATCGACCAAAAAAATATCATAGGTCCTAACCATCGTCGAGGACTGCATGGTCAATATTCCTTGTATTTAATAATTGCATACATATCTAAATACCAAGAAAAAAACCATATATGGTATAAGTTAAAAAGAAACATCAATGCAATGTGGAGATGGCTATGACTATATTGTCATAACTTAGAAGGAACTTAGCATCTATCTCTGTCTTCAGATATATAAGACGGACAATGACTCCTACTCCTCGATGAACAGAGGACCTAGACAGTAACATCATTACAGCCACTAACACGGAACGGTATTACCTCACTCAAGGAACTGAACCTGCATAAATCTGCTTATTATCTCGATTTCGTCCATATATAGAGTCCAATAAATACATTGTCCCTAGCAAACATCCACAGGAAGACAAAAGAAAGCCTGCTTAATCTGAAGCGCGTATACACACTGCAATGGGACGGCCAAATATATAACATGCTAAAGAAAGTAAAAACCAGAACAGATTCACGATTCGCAGTCTGACACAAAACAGAGTAGTAGTTGTCTCAGGTCTGCTTCGCTCTGATTTTTTTGAGATGCGCGAAGTCAAACGCCACGGCCACGCTGCCATCCATCCTCTTCAACAGGAACCGCTCCACAAGCACCGATCCGCCGGCGCCGGCGACCTTCTCCGCGTCCTCCTCCTCGTCGACCCAGCCGCCCCTGTACTCCTCCCACCGCATCCTCTCCCACACGCTGGTGCACAGGCCGACGCGCTGCCCCGTCGCCGCCGCCCTGAACCAGACGTACGCGTCGCCGTGCCGCGAGCTTGCGGCCTCCTGCCTTGCTTCCACGCTGCCGCCGACGAGCGCCTTTCTGCTGGCCAGCTTCGATCCTTCCCCACCGAGCGCGTGCACGGGCTCCCACCGCTGCTCCAGCACCACCTCGTAGAACGCGCTGCGTTCCATCTGCGCCGCTAGCGCGACGCCGTCTTCCTTGACGAGGTAGAACGGGCAGTACCATCTCCCTACGTCGGTCGTGCTTGACGCCGCCGTGAAGGCACCGACGAGCACGCTGCCGGCGTCCGAGAGCTGGCGCGACCGGAGCGCGGCGTCGAGCCCGCGCGCCTCGCCGAGGTCGAAGCTCTTGGGCCTCGACGCGTACACGCGCCAGTACTTCTTGCGGAAGAGAAAATACGGGAACCCGTCGGGGGCCACGGCCCGCGCCGTGAACCTGCCCCGGCGGCGCTGCACGATCTCCACCTGCTGGTACACGTCGGCCGGGTCGAACGGCGTCGGGTCCACGTCGTTGACGCAGCGGCAGAAGCAGCACGGGGTCATGTCCTCCTCCCGTGAGCACGCCCTGACGAGCCCGGCGCGGCGGCTGCTGCCCGGGGCCACCACGGCGTAGTAGCGGTTGGAGGCCAGCGGCTGGTCGGGGACGGGCACGAACACGTAGGCGTGCGCGTAGGTGGTGCTGCTCTGCCCGTGGTGCTCCGTGTACCGCACGGTGAGCACCCGGTTCTGCGGGAACGGGAGGTCCCACACGCGCGTGCCGCCGCACGTGCCGAGGCAGCACGTCTCGCCGTCCTCGCCGTCGTCGTCGGGCGCCTTCACCACCAGGTAGCCGGAGTTCCGCCCGTCCGGCGGCGGACGGGAGGCCGTCTCCGGGTGGCTCTGGAACGCCGAGAGCGGCCTGGTCGCGTACATGCTCTGATGAATTTTGCTTGGGGTCGATTATCCCTTTTCGTTGGTGTCAATCAGCGGCGTTTTATATTGCGCAGTGGTAAAACCAAACCGTTGACGAAATCTTTTGCTGTGATCATATCAGTGTGATATAATCGATAAGTACGAGAGCTGTCGCCAGTTTGTTGGTAGTGTGTGGTCGTCCATCTGACTTCTCTTGCAGTGCTTGGTACAAGAAAGGTGCATAGTAACACCTTAGTTCATGGGATAGGCATCGGTATCCAAAGCAACAAAGAGAGATGAAATGGTACGAGAGTGAATTATTATACCAGGGGTCATCAAACTTGTCCCCAGTTGTCATTTAGCATACCCTTCTCTCGTTATATCGGTTACATGCTGGTTTTGCTTGTGTCGATTATCCCTTTGCGTTGATGTGAACCAGCGGCATCTATATTTCGCAGTGGTAATTAGCACGGAACAGTTGACCAAATCCTTTTGTGATCATATCATGTGATGTGAGTTCTATGTGCAGAGAGTTGTCGCCAGCTTATCGGTAGCCCATTGAGGCATTGACAACCAGCCGTCCATCTGACTTGTCTTGCAGTATTTGGTACGAGAGGAAGGCACAAGTTACAAAAACAACACTTCAGCTCACAGATATTTATACGTCGAGAAAGGTGTAAAAACAACACTTTGTCTTACTAGTGTTTTCAGCATGCCAAATCAAACTTAATACATTTGTTTGACCAAACGGATTTTCGTGTGAGTTGCCAGAGGTTGCGTGTGAGTTGTGACGCTAGTTGATTTAGGAATGCAATACGCTGGCTGGGAAGCTGGCTTGTTTAGTTTTTATTGTTTACTGAACAGAACATGGGTTGCGGCCGGGTTGCCCGCATCAGCTGTAGTTCGTGGCATAAGATAATTTTTCTCTTTGACCCGGACTCGGCCGGTAGGCTTCCGTCCCACAACAATGTTCGTGATTGACCAGTTCAGAGTTCACAGAGCAGACAGCCTTCTGTCCCACAACTTAGTATACGCATGAAACCTTCAAGGTCAGAGTCCCGAGAAGCACAAGGTAACATCAGTGGCGATCAAAGAGCAGATGTGCAGAGAAGAATAAAATAAAAATGGCATGTCAACAACTCCTCAATGGATTGATCTCAGGATGTGGATCATGGATTTGTGTGTGGGATGCGTGACATAGAGGTCAATTATTGTTTTTTTATGGACATATGTCAACTATTGTATGTTCCACACTAGCAACACCCACGCGGTCACATTAGAACCACCTTGAAAAGAAATTCCGTGCTATTTCCTCGTCACTTCTTCACAGCCCAGCAAGGCATGACGAAGCATCCTGGCCTGTTGCAATAGACTCCAGAAGAAATCGTTTGTGTTCCTGTCAAAAATTTCAAGGTTACTTATTTCTAGGAAAAGTACAAACGCAACAGTATCTTCAGTATCATCAAAAAGTTTATTATTTTTCTAGCATCTTGACATTTCTCAATCTACTGCAGTGGTAAGCATCAACGATCTTGTCAAAAACTGCCACTACAGCTCTGAAGGGAGTCCCCCGCTCATGGCCCGGCTGCCATTGCACACCCATCTCTAGTGGCGAGTGCTTAAGAGAACTGTCGTTGAAGTTGTTCCGGCTTGGAGTGACAGGCTACTTAAGAACCCGAAGATCAAATTAATAATAATAGTAAGCATATCTATGACCCAAACGTCCTACAGCTCTCCCACCAAGTTATACTCGGCACCTCCGCTCCTCCCTCCCCCTCTTCTTTCTCAGATCCATGGCTGTCACCTCTCTCACACACACGCGTACGCACCGTGTGAGACCCTCCTGCTTAATGAGGGGAGACCATGCATCTAAGTGGTGAGGGGGAGAATAGCCATCTCGTGCCTTCTCTCTCAATCACGGTGTCTCCTCACCCACAACGGCTTTATGATCCTCTACCATATACAAAATCTTACAGAGGTGCACTCGAACGAACAGAGATGACATGATTATGTAAGAACATGAGTGTTTTTGTAACCTCCTCCCTCACCAACGGTGGCTTTATGATCCCCTCTGACCATTTACAAGAAGATCTTATAGCAGGTGCACTCAAACGAACAGAGATGACAAGATTATGTAAGAGCATTACAACACTGCTACAGACCAACATGTTTGTTGGCTACTGTGATGATACGCGATGCAGCCACAAACGAGTATGCTTGGTGGCTGCATGGTGCATGACACTTAGCAACCGTGCTTGGTGGCTGTGTGGTAGATACCTCTATGCATGTGCTGTGGCATGATGTAAATGTATCGGCTTCCGTCAGCTCAAGCCTTCTTTGAAACAGTCATATTTTTTAAAAAATCAAAGTATAGATATAGACATTCATATGGACACATGAATACAGGTGCCTATGAATTCACATATGTATACCGTATCTATATGAGGTTTTTTAAAGGGGTTGTTTTTATATCAAGTGACTGAAAATTTGCTAATCTTTTTAGGCAAATTTTCCAGTCATTGGATACTAATGATCTAACCATCTAGATTTTTTATTTACTTGTATAAAAAATGTTCTTTGTAAAAATAAAAATATTCCACCTAAGAATTTAAATATTTCAGCAATACAATTTCATTGATCTAACAATACAATTTTATTGTTCCAACAGTATATTTTGATTGTTTAAAAAATATGACTGAACAAAATACAAAATTCTGCTTTTAAAAGACCATTTCCAACTAATATTAAGATTCATAAAATCATAAATAAGTAACACTATATTAAGTCTGAAACAAGTACTCCATCGATAGATTATATCATAATGAACCTAATCACCTTAGCAATTTGCTCTTTTGAAGCAACGTTTGGGTTACATATTCCAATATCTATCATCTCATGTTCTATTATCCAGCAAGCTAACTAGTTTTTATTTAATTGTGGCACATATATTTACAGCCATATCTTTTATAAATATATAGGATAACTCACAGAAAAATATTGAAATGTCCGATTGTAAAATTTAAATAAAAAAAAACTATCATCAACCTATTGGACCTTCAATTTTTCATATTTTTTTTTATTTCATAACCCATAATCTGGACGTTCAATTGAGAAATCTAAACTGAAACAATGAGAACTTCTGCTGTTCAACGCGAGGGTGATTGCTTGAACATGGCCCATGATGGGATACTTAGGGCCACACGCCTCTTGCTCTTTCTTGCGGTCTTCCCTTCACGTTCCAGTTCCAGGTAGACAAGCGATCCCGATCCAGATCGTCCCCTCCGGTGCTGGCGCATTTGTTCGCAAGCAGGAGGGAGCCGCGAGGGAATCTCCGCAAATTATTCCTCCCGTTCACCCAAACAGACAAACTTGCCAGCCAAAACAAACTTTTTTTTTTTTTTGAAATGCAGCCAAAACAAACTTGCCTGCATCTCAACAGTCAGTACCTTCCCCCAGTCCCCACCCGTTAAGTTCCGTTTCCCCGTCTGTTCCACAGTTCGTTTCGTCTTCTTTCTTTGTTCTGTATTATTTCAAGGGACTCCCTCCTCTTTTATTTAATTTAACATAATCTTCGCTTCTGAGTCCTTGACAGCAGCGGTAAGCACCAAAACGGCAGCCGATATGAAATCAAAAGGACAATAAAAGGAAAAAAAAAGATAAAAATATCAGAGAGTTCCTTCCACGTCCCCCGACCGCGTTTCCCCAAATAAACAAAGCAAAACTCATCGGAACCGAAGAAAATTCGCTCCTCCGCCACCTCCACGGCGTCGCCGTCCTTCTCCTGCTGCACCCCGGTCCCGGCAGCGGCGGCAGCACCCACCTTCCGGCGCCAGGTTGCTCTTCCTCCTCCTTCCCGCTTAAGATTCCTCCGTGGGGGATTTGGTATGATCGGGTCGTGCGGGTCGCGTCAGATTCCAAGGCCGTCACCCGGTGCCCAGCCTCCCCTGCGTGGATGATTTGGGGCCGAAATGTTGCTCGTTCGCTTCGGTGATTTAGCCCTGCATTGCGCAATTAAGGGAGAGGAAAGAGGAGAGGCGTTCGAGTGTCAGCTTGCGACCATCGGGCCGGGCTTGGTTCCAACTCTTATTCTTAAGATTCGCGCAAATTGGATTCCACAGACACAGTGTGCAAGGATCGAGATCTTAGATTGCTGCTAAATTAGAGCCCTGTGTTTTAGCTGATCCTTCTGGCATTGCCTAACGGAGTGGCATTTCGATGGGGCTGTACAGGCCGGTGGAGCGTGCGTTTTACAGTTACATACTTGCATGATTTCCTCGTACCTAGAATTGAGTGTCGACACTAGAAAACGATGCCGTTGCTTGGTGTCACAATATAAGTTGTGTGAAATTATGCAAAGCACCTTTTGTTCTATCCAGCTTCCATTTTTCTGCTTATGGCTTCTGTTTTACATGTAATTCAATATTGTTCCATGTTTATTTGTATCAATGTTGAGCTTTACCATAACTAATGAGTTCTTCATTACGAATGGCAGGACGTCCATCCTCACAGTTGAGCCACCCCAAAGTAACTCCTGCTGAAATGGACAAGAAGAAAGCGGTCGATGACACTGAGCCAGGACCAGCTTCTCGAGCGGTGGACAGATTTGGGTTTATAAAGCCAGAACAAAGTAATAACTCTCCTGAAGGGATTTCAAAAAGCAGATCGGTACATGAACGTGAAAGGTATGATATGTTGTACAGGAGTTTATATACTTTTATAAACAAGATATGTTAAGTATTTGTAGGCATATTATCTTCCTTATTTATTACCTTATTATGCTGTTTCATATGATGTCTCTTGTAAAATAAGAATCATCTCAGATGTTTAGTTTCTACTATGTTTTGTTTCTAGTAATAGGTTAAGGTCTTAACCATTCTGTATGTGACGCTAGAATGGTTCTTCTATATTCAACTGATTCACTGGTTGAGCACGCTTCTTACTACTGTCTTGTTCTTTCTGTCCTTGACTCCATACTATCATCTTTTTAGTGTATATCTCCCTGGTTATAATTTTTTTGTTTCTTTATACTGGCAATTCATGCAGGTGTTTTTTATTTCATTCTATTTACCTTTTCGTTTTTTTTTTACTACCACAGGGAAGAAAGGAGGATTAGAAAATGGAGGAAGATGATTGGTGTTGGTGGTAGTGACTGGAAGCATTATGTTAGAAAGAACCCTCATGTGGTTAAAAGACGAGTAAGGAAAGGAATTCCTGATTGTCTTAGAGGACTTGTTTGGCAATTGATTTCTGGCAGCCGAGACCTGTTGCTGATGAACCCTGGAGTTTATGAGGTACTCATATTTAGCATCTTATATCACATCTGGCATTTGTTTCATCGTGATTTGTCTAGTTATATACTGGCTCATATAAAACTGAACCTTATTGTTCGAAAAATGGAGTGGCTCAATTTCTATGAAAATTATTTACAAGAATATTGTTACCGCATCAAATCATCTTAAGGCCATTTTTTATATGCAATTTGTAGATTTACATGCATCATACTTAGTCCTCACTTATCTGAAATTCGATCTTAGCCACTAAGGCTTCTGAAAGAACTAGTTGTTCTAGCTTTCATTACCTGGTATCTATTATATCTTTCATTCTTTTTCTTTATAGTGACTGTATCTTAATGACCAGAGCTCTATGTAGAGCACAGTTCCTGTTCATAATGTGATCGCATTCTTATCATTATAAACTATCCTTTTTACAGACATTGGTGATATATGAGACATCAGCCTCTGAGTTGGAAATTATTCGTGACATATCACGTACATTTCCATCTCATATTTTCTTTCAACAAAGACATGGACCAGGCCAGAGGTCCTTGTATAACATTTTAAAAGCATATTCTGTCTATGACAGGGATGTTGGATATGTGCAGGTTTGTGTTGAGTCTGCCATTCTAATACTTATATATGGACATCTTCTCTGGAGTAATATGTGTTTCTTTGTACATTTGTGTTTTAGGGAATGGGATTTTTAGCAGGGCTGCTGCTTCTTTATATGAGTGAAGAAGATGCATTCTGGTTATTAGTTGCATTGCTAAAAGGAGCTGTTCATGCACCAATGGAAGGCTTGTATCAGGTAATTGAAGTTCCTCTGTGGAATATTACTGCAATATGGGAGCGTTATGATGCTTGCTTCGGTTTTTTTTTTCATGTCAGCCTTTCTCACATCTCTAAATGCTAAATTACTAAGAAAAGTGTACTGCATATTCCTAGTTACATGTTCTGCTGCCAACAGTGTCTATCTTCAGTTTGTAATTAGTAATGTAGACATGTCAAAATGACCAACGTTTTGTCTTGAGTTAACCTTCTGAATAAAGTTACTGACTTTTGCAACAGGCTGGTTTGCCGCTTGTGCAGCAATATTTATTTCAGTTTGAGAAATTGGTTCAGGAGCAGATGCCGAAATTGGGACAACATTTTATTGAAGAAATGATAAATCCAAGCATGTATGCGAGCCAATGGTTTATCACAGTTTTCTCATACTCCTTCCCATTTCATCTAACTCTTAGAGTTTGGGATGTCTTTCTTTATGAGGTTTGAATCTTATCCTTCTATATATATGCTACTCCCTCTATTCTAAAATTGTTGTCATTGTTGACTTTTTTAATTATATTTGACCATTCGTCTCAAATATTAGTTCAAAGATGCATTTTTTAGATCAGAACTACTCTTTCCATTTGCAAGGCCAAGATTACCATTCTTAATAAGCTTTATTACTGCCCTCCCGTCTCTTCGCCCTACATAACAGTTCTTTCTTCCTAACTTGTAACATAAAATTGGCACACCTTGTTGTCAAGTGTTCATATAGTGTTTATACTTCAGGCGTTTTTGAATGGTATGAATTCTTAGTTTAAGTCCAATAATACTTTTGCAATAATATTCATGGCTCTTTCATATGAATGTATTCTACCTATCCAGTGGACTTTCTGATCTGTTTGCTATTTCTGATTGTCGGCTGATATTTCTTATAGGGTATTAAGGTTGTGTTTCAAGTTGGATTGGCTCTATTGAGATTCTGTCATGATGATCTGGTGAGTTTATTTTTTTCTTTGTGTGTCTTCTGTTGCTTTTGTTGAAAGAATATTTGAAAAATATATTGAATTTCTATCTTATTGTCAGGTGAAAATGCCTTTTGAGAAACTTTTACATGCCTTGAGAAATTTCCCCGAGGAGGCAACTGATCCAGATGTACTGCTTCCACTTGCTTTGTCATTCAAGGTGAAACATTTGTTGTGGAAATTCTGTAGTTTTCAACTTGGTTTTTCTGTGCATTCTTGCTGTGGGAGAAACTTCTATGTACCATTATCCATTTCTTTCTTTATTTCCCCATCATGGTATAAGTAAATTTTTCTATGTTGTTTCCTTAAAATTAGTTGTTTTCGGTTATCATGATCTATCTCGAGTGCAGATTTTATGTCCAGTGGTTCGCGTGTCCCCGTTAGCGAATTCTGCATGTTGCAAGCTTATATTTTCAGTTACAAGTATAACATTATATTTACCTTATATTTCTTGTTTCAGTTCTGTTCAACTGTTAAATTAGCAAACTTAGCCAATTACCTCTGCATGTTCATGCTTTCACTATTTTTGGAACCCTGTTTTACTTGTTAGTAACAGCAGTAGCCCCTTTCATACTCCCTTTTTCAGGTGTGCAGTCGTCTTGAAGAGCTTCAGAAGGAGTATCAGAAAAGAATGGAGGGTTCAAATGAAAGTTCAAGCAACAAGCGACTTCAACCTCTCAAATCGAAAATGATGACCAGGGCCATCAGCCGTGTCATATCCAATCAAACCCTTGACAAAAAATGACGAAGGAATCTTGTTGTGAAGCAAGCCACTGTGTTGTATACTGTGTGTACATTGTTTAGGGAGATGGCTTTTAGTCATTGTTCTGTTTCTAAGTTATGAGCAATGCTTTCACAAACTCAAGAGGTAGAACTTCACCCGCCACACCTATGTGGGGACCGCGGGATTTTTGGTGTTGTCAGTGCTGAAAATTGTAAATACTTGTTTATAGATAGAATGTAATTATGCTTCAATGCTCTTTCTGTTCTGGTTTGTCCCAGTAATATTTGTTTCAAATTGAGAAATCCTTCTCTACATCCTTGGACCCTAGCTAAAGTTTTTGTGATGTGATAGTCGATTATTTGATATTAAAATCCCATGACTGCATCTATTTGAGTGAAGAAAAAAAAATCTGAAAGTTGCATCTAAACGCAAACAGAATCTATACTCCAATACTGGCAACGACTTAATAATTTCGATGAAACGAAAAAGTTCATAAAAAATTACTGGCACTGAAACTCCAAAGTCTTATGCCATTGTTGACTGCCTTCTTTTTCATGATAGGCCTTCAACAAAGTTTTATGCCAATCGATTCCGGCAGGAAATAATCATCAAATTTCTCCATACATCCAACAAGAGCAAATTAGCACATACATCGAATATTCATGGTCCTCCCGTAGACGATTGACGATTCCATACCTCTTTTAAGAGAAGATTATATTCCTTTCGATGGCAGTGGTTTACTCTTTCGTAATAATCACTCCTAAATAATCTCGTAGAGTCAGCACGATGCCGACCGTATGATAAGCTATTGCTTCCAAAGCCGCCGGACGGGAAGATAAGTACGTCGCACATGGGTGGGTGGGTCTACGTCGTTCACCATTTCCCATACTTCCCCAGCTACTCTTTGTCGTGCCGTGTCGTCCTCTTCCCCAGACTCCTCGCTCGCGATCTTCCCTCGTCGACTGGATCGCCGGCGGGCCTCTGCCGTCGCCGCCATGTCATCGGCGTTTAAGGCGTTCTTGAACAGCTCCGTCGGCCCCAAGACGACCCACTTCTGGGGCCCTGTCTCCAACTGGGGCCTCGTCCTCGCGGTAAGCACGGCTGCACGCACATGTATTATACGTTCCTCGCTTCATCTATCTAGCCGAGCCCCGCAAGCTCCACTTGTTGATAACTTTAAGCTCGAAAAAATCTTCTCTGGATGCATGAACAAACATCGAATCGCTACGTTGACTTCAATGAGTCACTTTGTCGTTGTCACTTGTCAGTCATCAACGTCAATACGTCGTGCTGTTGTATTGTAACTCGATATAATTGTCTCGGAATTTATATATTATGACTTATCGAAAAAAGCATCATACTCCCTTTGTTTTCATTTTGATGTCGTTCGGACAAGGAAGCTAGTTCATTTTTGAATTAAGTTCTGTGTCCTAACGATAGCAAAATAAAAACAGAGGAAGTATTGTTTTACTTAATGACATATATTATTTTGAGCAGTATGTATTGTATACAGGAACAACATGCACGTTTTATATCTGGTTGCAATGCAAGTAGGCGTCCTCCGATGCGTGCAATCAAAACTACAAAACTTGAATCATCAACAATATAGATGTTGATGGCTAACTTTGTGTCACGTAAAATAAAATTAGTGAATATCATTTTGTCAAAAATAACTTAGCGGCTACCAGTTCAAGTGCCAGGTGAATTGGACCAACCCTGTGTAGTATATAAACAATACATAGTTGGTATTGCGCTAGTTTGGTCGTCATCTCGACTAATGATAGTGTGTTTTTTTTTCTTTTTTCCACGCAGGCTCAAATTTTCAGTCAGCATAAATTGAGTCATACATCAGTTGAACTTTTGAGTCGAAGACATTCTTTCTTTATTTCTTCTTCTTGAAGATATGACAATTGGCACATACTAGTCTCATGTGTAGTAATGTCTTCATGTGTTTAGTTCATGATGTGCTGCCCTGTGTCAATTCAACTGATAACCTGTCTGATTGTTTCTTTCCTTGCAGAGTGTAGCTGACACGAAAAAGCCTCCTGAAATGATTTCAGGAAATATGACCGGGGGTAAGTGAAATACTTAGGCATTGGTACCTCAGTTCCGTGAAATGTATTTACCCCATCACTGATGCCTATGTTCTTTATTTTGCAGTTCTATGTGTGTACTCTGCACTATTTATTAGGTTTGCATGGATGGTACGGCCTCGAAACCACTTCCTTATGGTGACACACATGTCCAATGAGTGTGTTCAACTTTACCAGTTATCTCGTTGGGCTAGGGCTCAAGGGTAATACTTCAGGCCTGCTTCTATATGGTGCTAGCTAGTTTGTTGCTTAATTTCCTAACATCTTTCAGCAATTGTTAGAGAATTCTCTGATCCATTATTGCTTGGATTTTGTAGGTACTTGAACAAGGAAGTGCCGGAGGCCCAAGAATAAAGATAAATCTTGACTTAGTGAAATGAAGCTGGTGCTTTAGCGGCTATCATTATTTAGAAAAATAAAATCCTACAGAGGCAATTCTCTCGATAAGCTTTTCTCGTGATTGTACGCTTCTTGTACTACCATGATCTTATAAACCCGCTCGTATTTTGCCTTGTTATATTGTGAGTTTGCCCCCTTTTTCTTCTTCTTTCCAACCCTACTTTTATGTGCATATTGACTTGATTGAAAACACGGACAATTAAGCAAAGTTCAAAAGAAAAAAGAACAACACATTTGATGGTACAAAATGGGGCACTCGTGTAATTTTCTCCTATTTTATTATTCACAAAACAATTGTCCTGTTTTATCTAAAGTTCTTATTCTATTAATATATATATATATATAATATTGCTCTAGGATTATGGGCCTTAGTTCTCATTGTCATAGAATACATAAAATATGTTTTTACTGACACAGGTCCATTAAGAGTCAAGATTTATGCTCCACACTGGCGCTCAGTTGATTTGTGCAATAGTAATGCTTATATAAAACCATTTCTTTTGTCATATTTTGTAAAATTTAGTGAATTGAAAACTTTTTAGTTAATGGTGAGTTACTTTATATTTTAATTTTTTAATAAAATTATCTATATAATAATTATGAATCATTAAATTAGATCCGATAACTTAGAGAGTTGATAGGAACGAACACCAATTTTCAGTGAGCTGAAAATTAGCAAACACCTTCTTTTGTACATGCTTCCTTGAATGAGCAGGATTACTCAAAGAGTTCTTTCTAATTTAGTCTAAATTTGCTTGGAATAGAATTGTTGTATAGAGGATTTTCGGACTTTATATATTGTTGAATATACGTATTAATTAATTATATTATGAATGGCTCTGTCAACCATCGGATTGGAAATACTATCGGTGTCTACTTTCGCTATTCCCCATTATCCCAACTGCTCTCGTCTCCTCCACCAAACCAACTGCGTCTTCGTCCTCAAACGTCGGCCTCCACCGCTGCCGGCGACGAAAGCTACGCTAGGTATCTCTCTACCCTCCACTATAGGTGTCTCGCAAAATCCTACGATTCCGTCCCCCGTCGTGTGGAAATCACCAGCCCGAATTCCGCTACGTTGTTCTTGCAATCGATTCTGACGTGAACTGGTGCTTTCAGTCAACCTTCGGCGGGGTAACAGATTCAACCATGGCGACGGCGGTCAAGACATTCTGGAACAGCCCCGTTGGCCCCAAGACCGCTCACTTCTGGGGCCCCGTCGCGAACTGGGGCTTCGTCATCGCGGTACGCGCCTGCGGACATTCTCTTGTTTTCTCCCTGTTCTTTGTGATTGGTCGGCTGTAGCGATGTGTGGACTGTGATTGTTCTCTGTGGTATCGATGCTATCTGTGGTGCGGTCCTATCTACGCGAATATTGTTTGCTTCGTTTCTGTGTGGGACTGGGGAGTATCTGTTCAACGTTTCATATAGGAAATCTTAACTATTGGAGTACCAATGCTAGTAATTCAGATGCCCTTCCTCATCTCTCATACATGTAAACATATTTTTTATGAGAATTTACAGTGATTGTCAGTACTATTAAAGCAAACGGAAACTTCCCAAGCACCTCAGGAATATGGATTTTTTGTGATAATTTGTGATGCAAGTTAATCAACCTTTTCCAGAATAAATGCAGTAGGACCAGGGAATTTTGTGAGCGAATTTCAGGTGTTACTGAACATTGTTTGTTGAAGCATCACTCATTTTTCAAGTCTTATGGGTCGATGTGTTACTACTTTCCAACAAAACAGATTATGAACCAATTCTGTTGCAATAGGGCAGAGCATATCAGGTTAACTGCTTAATGAAATATATACCTATGCATTTACATATCATTTCCATACTGATCTACCAGTATTTAGGAATTCAGAGTGCTTTGGAATTGCTTTTCAAACTAAACTTATTAAATGGATTTTAGTTATTCGTTCATTCTAAATTTTGTTACCATCCAGTTACATCATGGAATCTGTTTTACTCATATGGTTGTTTTGTAATGTTTTTTAACATGTTAATGATTGGTCTAAAAATGAGGAGATATGTTCCAATATAATTGAATAGCCATCATAATCCATTATGAGCTATTTAGTAATAATCTATCGTTAGTTTTTATTTTGGGAGAGAAGGGGGGGGGGGGGGGGGGACACCTCTGAATTATTCTTGTTGCAGTCATTATTTATATGTATCTAACTTATCCCAACTGCTAACATTATTAGACTTCCAACTAATCTGCTCATAGAAATGCAATTAACTGCATGCCTTCTTAAGTTTTTTTTATTTATGTAATATGTTTAAATTAATAAGTCCTTTGAATTTTATTCCACAGGGTTTGGTAGACATGAACAAGCCTGCTGAAATGATATCTGGCAATATGACAGGAGGTTGGTGAAATATCTGGGGATTTTTCTTGCAATTCCTATTGATGTGTACATATCAAACAATCACTAATGCCTTGGTTTCTATGTAGCCATGTGTGTATATTCTGGACTCTTTATGAGGTTTGCATGGATGGTACAACCCCGGAACTACTTACTTCTGGCATGCCATGCCTCCAATGAAAGTGTTCAGCTCTATCAGTTGTCTCGCTGGGCTAGGGCTCAGGGGTAAGGGTTCTTCTGTTCTGCAGTGATTTTGTGTTACTTTAACATAGCAGTAATGTTCCAAAATATTTCTCAATCACTATTTTTTTAGTGTATTGTCATATGTGCTGTTTTTATTCATTAAAGTCTAATGTAAGCATCATGATGATAATGCTGAAAGGGTATGCTTGAATCAACTTATTAAGTCTTAGTTTGGCTTCTGAAGGTACCTGGACAAGAAAGAGCCAGAGGCCCAACAGTAAAGATGGCCCGCAACATTGCAGTTACTAGTTTCAATATGAAGATTTGAAGCTTTGTAACGTCCTTTCTGTGATCTTACAGTTTTTGTATAACCACATGACAAATATGTGGGGTTATGTATGCCTGCGGGTATTACAAGTTTTTTTTTCTTTTCCTTTTCCAGCTGCTTTGCCTGCCCATCTGTCTGAACAAATGACAGTTCATCAGTATGTAATAAAAGTTTGCAGGTTACGCAACGCCTTATTGCAAATTTTAGCAATTTGGCAGTATATTCGGTTTGTTTGACATGTGCAGGCGTTGTGTTTGTCATGCCCCTACAGGGCGTGTATTTTTTTTTTTGGTTCCAGTATTTACAACTGTATATGATGGAACTGCATTTTCAGGGCGTGTATTTTTGTTCCAGTATGTACAACTGTAAATGATGGAACAGCATGTTCAGGGCATGTGTAGAAAGGTGAAACACCCTCTTTCTCAGTTGTACTAGTGTAGAAAAAGATGAACGTTTCTACTGATTTTTATTCAGAAAAATCACTTGCGGACAAACACCGTTTGGTAGGGATATGATGATGCAAGTGATCCGTGTCCTGAATTACGAACGTTTCTGTCACAGAAACATCTTACCACGGAGACGGGTTCGTTCCAGAATCTTACTCGGGTGACGATACGCGTTGTGATGCTTAATAGTACAACACATGACAGGAATAAATAATTATGATAAGAGCATAGGTGGAGAACAAAGTTTTACATAAATCCGAAGTTATATTACAAACCAGAGTTTATCAGAGTAAATTGTGAAAGCGAATTGTTCAACAATGATTCAACTAGTTCGACGAAAATAGAAAAGATACAATCGCCCTCTCATGGCGACACACAGGGAACAATCCGGCCATAATAGGTGTCTTGTCCCAGCACCGTACTGGCAAGCAAGGAACTACTCCTCGTCTTCATTCGTGCACAGCTCCCACTCAATGTTTCAAAAGTCGGGGCGCTGGCCCTCCCAGTGGAATCTTTCACCGCAGTGGCAGTCTCCGCCCAGGTCATCTGAAAACCATATAGAGCTACGCCCTAAGTAACTAATTGAAAGTCCCTTAATGTCGCCTAGAGGGGGGGGTGAATAGGCGTTTCTGAAAATTAACAAAAACTCGCAGCGGAATTAAAACTGTCAAAACCGGTTGCTCCGGTTTAGCAAACCAGTTACACCGGTTTTGTCAGAGAGCTTGGAATAAAACAACTAATGAAGAGAAAAGAACCAAGCACTCAAGATAAGCAATCTATCAAAGCAAACACAGAAACCACCCCAATTAGATTCACAAAGAATCAACCTCAGAAAACAAACTTCCAAAACCGGACCCACCGGTTTAGCAAACCGGTTACACTGGTTTTTTTGGAACAGATAGAAATAAAACAGGTAACACACTAACCAGAGGGACTACACTAGTGTGAACTACACAGGAGAGTAACCAAGATACACATAAACTAGATTCATCAAGAATCTACACAATTGAGCACTGACCAAAACCGGTCCCACCGGTTTGGGAAACCGGACCCACCGGTTTCCTCGGGACAGAGAGTATAAAACAGGAAATAATCGCGTTCTACTTAGTTCTAGCAAATTTAAAGGTCTTAACAGAGCATGCAAGATCTAGAGCAAGTAATCACTAAGAGTACTAGCACAACTACACATGCAGCCTATGAATCACAAATAAAAGAAGCAAGAACTAAAGAAAGCAAACTAAATGAAGCACGCGGAGATTTGTTTGCCAAAGTTCGGATTCACTCGTGAACCCTACGTCTCCGTTGAGGAAGCTTGAGCTGCCCACAAAGCACACTCCAAGCCGGGTCTCTTTCAACCGCTTTCCTCGATCCACTATCTTGGCTTCTTTCCTTGCGGAGGCAAAGCGGACCTTCACAAACTTTTCCAAGGCTCACCACAAGCTTGGGAGCTCTAGGGCGACGTCTAGCCGACTAGGAGGATTCACCTCCAAGAGTAACAAATGCTTCACGGATTTGCAACACAACGCTCAAATGCTCAAGTGTAGGATTTCCTCTTTTGTGCTCTCAATCTCAATCCCTCTCAACCCAATGCTAAGGATTTCTCACAAATCACTCAAGCCTCACAAAGAGGTGTTGGGGAGAGCTCTACGAGGCTTTGGATGTATTTTCTTCGTGTGCACAATCAGCTCCTACCAAAGGAGGGGGGAGGAGAGTATTTATACTTGTCCCCCAAAAACTAGCCGTTATACTGAACCAGTCAAAACCGGTCCCACCGGTTTCCCAAACCGATACCACCGGTTTTCCTGAACTAGCTGTTACAGGTTTGAATCAAAACCGGTCCCTCCAGTTTGGTAAACCGGTTACACCGGTTTTCCCTGTCACAGTGAGAGTTAGTGTGAGTGTAGGTATTGTGTTTCTCTCATCTCACTTGGATTTTTCTTTGAGCATTGAGACCTTAAATGCAAACCATGTAGCATCCCTCTTGATAGAGCGGCATGCCTAAAACTCAAGATAAAAAATAAAACAAATCCTCAACTTGAGCTTGCATGATTAATGAATTTTGCCACTTCTTTTCTTTTAAGCTTCATGAGGGCTGCCACATGTCCTTTTGCTGAGCATCATCACCTAGAGCTTATGACTTGGAAACTCTTCATTTATCATGTCCATTTCCACCTTTTTGTTCACAAGTCACATTATGTCTTCACATTCCAATAATGAATAATACTTGGAAGTGCATGACCACATATAGCTTGATCGGTCCATCGCGATTGCGCTCCACCTGCCCTTCACCATGGCTTGGGTCCCTCGGCGCCAAGACCCCATCTTGCCCTTCTCCCGTGCATGGTCCATCGCGGCCAAGTCATGCCAATCCTTCACCATCTTGCTATCTTGAGCCACATATAACTTTGTATCATCGTTATGCCTTCTTTTAAGTTTCTTCTTTGAAATATTGTTTTGATCAAGTTGCTTCCAAGATTAGTGCATATAAGAATAGCACTTGATCACATCTTTTTCTTGACAACACCAATTTGTTGAGACCATCTCCTATCAATGGTTTTCATGTCCCACATTCATTTCAAACCTTGACTTGTCATAATATTGCTTTATATGGACCTATTTATTTGACACTTCTCCTTTCAACATATGGTCCCATTTTCCTTATATAATTATACATTATTCAAGATGATCATTTAGATTCATGAAAAGTATATTATTCATGTTCAACCTGCTCATATACTCATAAAGAGGATTAGTCCTTTAATCACGTTATCATACAACCACCAAAACCCACTAGGGACATATATGCACTTTCACTAATTTACTCAGCAAGACTGAACCGTCAGAATGACCAACTACAACCGACACCTAGACATGCAAGGCTAGGGATAGGGTTTATATTGGCAGAAAGCCATCCTTAGAGTGGATCCTTATTTTTCACGTTTTAGCAGCAAGTTAAGTTGTCATGCGGAATAATAAATTTAGTTTGCACTAAAGCTATAGCAATCAAAGTTGCAAACAATTCTTAATGATTTCAAACAGCAGTGTTAAACCCACTCATCATCTTAATGGCTTCCAACACTGTTCTGGAGCAGCGATCAAGTGGTACTCGTTACTGTGAGGGGCAGCGACTCGAATCGATTTACATCCTGTAAGAGAAACCTGCTTGCATGACTTTTACGCGCTTTCGGAAAGCCGCATGGAGCAACCTTTCGCTTACGGTATTGTAGGGTCTTCTGGATCCAGACTCCCCCGAGAAGGGTCCCCCAACGCGATCTGCCCCGTGCCTCCATCCGTGGGTGGATTGTTTCCTCCTCTCAGCCCCAGTTCCACCAAAGAAGGGAGAAGGCTATCTTCCGACCAGGCAGTAGTCATAGCTACGTCGGTTTACTGGGCCCATATCTCCAGCATGCAAACAGTACGTTCAAACTTGACCTCATAGGACCGGACACGAGGCGTAGCCTTAGGTGACTCATACGGGGCTACCTCCTTGAAGACAAATTGTCCTTCTCTTTGCACCTAGTTGCCCGTTCGGTCTTTATCGTGATCCCATCCATACTTTCCTTCATCTGATATCATTCTCTAGTGATAATATTTTCTTTCTACGAGTGGTCTCCATACCACTCGATGAGTAGTCGTCCTAAATTAAGCAGAGTGACTACCAACCTAAGGCTAAATATCGGGAAAGAGGGACCTATTGCACGCTAGGGTTTCAACCAACTCCTATCACTTAATACACAGTCAAGCCTACATCCCTAGCTAGTGATAGAGTAAAAATTTAAAACGGAGATAATGCACCGGGGCTTGCCTGGGTTCTGCTCCGGGTTAGCTGAAGCACCACCGGGTCCTTCTGGCTCCTGCTCCTGTCCCGTCTCTACGTGGTTCACCTCGAGATCTACATGATGCAGATGATCCATGAGAGATGATTCACGAAACTTTCTTAACATAAGTTACGTATTCTGTTATGATGTATACAAGAGAAGGTTTATTTTGTATATTAGTGATAGCTTATTTGCGTATTCACTTTATCAATTTTATTTTATTAATCGCTGTGTATTCAAATAAAGAACACATGTGTTGATTCGAGTAATTACAGGTGTATGTAAAACACAGCCAACGGGTAAGTGTAGTTAACTAATATTCCATTCTGCAAGGAGGTGTTGCTAGAAATAAAATTCATGAATGTGAAAATAGGGCTAAGTGAATGACTATACAGTTAAGTGTAATATTAAACCTAGAGGCAAGAATAATTAATTGAACATGATTCAGAAAGTCATATGTATATTAACAATTTATTATAAATAGAGCATACTAGTAGTGATTTATGTGCCAAGTTTCATTGACAAGCAATATGTCAATTATTTTCCATAATTAAAATATCACGGAGGGCAAATATTTAATATAGGCTAAAATAATAAAAAATAATGCAATACAGTGAATATGCTCGTAATGCTATGAGAAGGGGTGCAAACAAAACGAACTAAGAAGAGATGTAGATCATGACCTTAGAAGCACCGTAGAAAATGAATGTCACTGGAATAGCTACATGAGTTAAATGTATAGTAGTTTACAAACTGAAAAGAATATTATTATTAGGGTCAAAAGATAATTTAAATTTGAAATGTTTACTACTTGTTCCGGACTAATAAGGACTGCCTTTGATTAAACATAAGCAAGAAATATTCATTAAGTTGGTTTTATTGGATCAGAACATTAGATTAATTAAATAAGAATTAATTATGCTTTAACATAATTAGGAAAATAAATAATTTTTAGTAGTGATTTCAGGTCATATAGTATTTTTATCAAAACTTTATTATGAGATAGAGCTAATAAAATTTGTGTCACCTCAATCGGAACTGCCAATATTTTTGAGTAAAATTACAAAGTTCAAAAATAAACTAGTACTAATTAACAAAAAGCTACTAGCTAGTTAGCTTCTTCCCTGCCTCACGAACGGCTATGGCTTTCAGGAAGCAGGTGCTCCGGTGGCAGACACTGCAGTATATAGCGATGGGAGAAATAAGCGCTCACTACAGGAGAAGCTCACCAGCTTGCAAAAAGACGAGGGGGGGGGGGGGGGCTCATGCTGGGGTTGACGGCACCGGTTCCTCGGTGGCAACAGCTACAACTGTGCGGTGAGGAAGACAAAGGATCCGTTAGCTATTGTGAGTAGAATGATGCATCTTGACCATGATTGGCTACGGCATTAAGCACTGAAGACATGCAATGGAAGGATACAAAGGATTGCTCACGGAGAGATGCGAATCGAATCACTGCAGTTGAGTTTCGAGAGCTGCTCAAGGTTGAAGAAAACGGCAGGCACCAGGGCTTCAATGGGTTGCACTGCTTGGGGAGGCGATGACCGAGCTCGGTGCAGAAACAGGAGGCGGTGCAGGCACGACGGCTCGGTGGAGCTCCGGAGAACTTTGGTCCACCGCCGGCGGATACAGGGAACCTGGGCGGACGCGCGGCGCACGGTTAGAGGCGGGGAAGCTGGCCAGCAACGCGACGCGACTTGGAGCGGCGGACGACGGGGAGCTTCACTCGGCTCCAATGGTGGACGCGCGAGCCCGGACGAGAGAGAGAGAGAGAGCGAGAGCGAGGAGTGGCGTCCAGGGGTCAAAACCGGGTGCGGCAATGGTTTTGGGGGGCAGGTTTCGGACCAGTGGGGACGTCGATCCGCAGGAGGGCCGGCTGCCCGCACGCCGGTGGCCACGCAGCAGGCACTCGCTCGGCAGCGATGGCGGCAGCCCGGTGTGTTTCTTCAATGCCTATGACAGGTGGGTCCCACCGGTCCTTTTCTTTTTCTTGATTTTCGAATAGAGCTAGCTTAATAATTTTGTAGATTTTAAAATATATATCTACTGGGAAATATAAAAATATGTGCATAGTCCTCGTGATGTGCTCTATTTTACAAAAATGATAGTACGCAATGGTCGTTACTGAAATTTAAATGAGAAATTTTCAAAAGAGGTAGTTTTGGACCTTTTAGGCATTTATTTGGACCACTAAATCAAGGGATAAAATTCTGAAAAATTCCTTAAAATTTTATTCCATCATGAATATCAACATATATTTTTTGTAGGTATGAGTCATGTTGAAAAATCTGGACCTGTAGTTCAAGTGGCATTCAAATATGCTTAATTTAAATTTAAATTTGGTCATTTCAGTTCAAATTCTTGGTGTTAGGCTCTTGTGATCACTAAGGTGTTGTTCTTGGAACCTTTATGACACTAGGAGTGTCACAGTTTCTGATTTGAATTTGGATCGAAGTTCAAACAAAGAAGGGACCAGTTTTGAATTTGGATTTCGATCTGATGATTTGCCATGTTGGCCCGGTTCACGTGTTGAAACAAATACCAGAGTTAGAAAACTATCCACGGCGCGCGTGTTCTCGCGCGATCAAAACCGACTCCACCGGAGGTGATACAAATCTGCACCTGCATCGCCGCGTGGAAACCCTACTCGCCGCCATGGATTCCACTTTACCGACCGCCTCCGGCGACCCTGTCGACTCCGAAGACACGCCCATGGTGCATTCATCCGGCGACCCCCATGACACCGACAACGAGGCCTCTGCCTCGGCCCCGCCGGACCTCCCGGACGCCGCGATCTACAACATCCTGATCCGCCTGCCGCCATCGTCCGTCACGAGATCCAAGCTCACCTGCAAGGACTGGCTGTCCATGATCTCCCACCGCTCGTTCAAGCGCGGCCACCGCGCCACACGGTCCCACCTCGCGCCCGCCACCGGCGTCCTCCTTTTCGACGGCAGCGCGCGCTACCCGGCCACCGTCCTCGACGAATCCGGTTCCCCGCGCCTCTCACTGCGCCGCTGGGGCGCGGAGCCCAAGAACGGGTACACCGTCCAGAACTGCTGCGGGCCCCTCGCCTGCCTCCGCACAGGCCACGGCAACGCGCAGCTCCTCAACCCTGCCACGTGGCGGAGCCTCGTGCTGGGCGGCGGGTCCCGCCGCGGCCACCCCTCCACGTGGACGGGCGCCGACACCCTCCCCTGGTACTGCCTGGGCCGCTGCACCGCTACAAGGTCGTGCGGCTCCCGTTCGGGCGGGCCCCGCACGTGACGTGCGACGTGCTCACCGTCGGCCGCGACAGCTGGGACGCCGCGAGCGGGCGGTTCCACGCGCGGCGGGAGGAGGTGGGCCCCTGGGACGGGAGGTTCTTCCCCACGGGCCGCGGCGTGCACGTTGCCGGCGTGGTCTACTACCTCTCCTGGTTCGTTCCCGGCGTCTATGTCGTCATCAGCTTCGACCTCCACACGCACCGTTCGTACCCGATCAGACCCCCGGGCACCGACGCCGACCTCGTGGCGTCGCCGCCGATGTCGCTGGTGGAGCTCGACGGCCGGCTCTGCGTCTCGCAGGTGGGCGGCGGCGGGGCGGAGATGCGCGTCTACGCGCTCGGCGACGAGGCACAGCCGGGTGCCGTGAGGGAGTGGACCCTGATGTACAGGTTCGAGCTCGAGGGAAACGCGCGGGCGCAGGATGCTGGTGAAGCGCGCGGACGGCTCGCTCTGCTACCACGACGTGGATGACGACGGAGGCGTGGCGGCGAACGAGAAGGTGGTGTTCGACCATAGGGTTGGACTGAAGCGGCCGTCGCTGAGCGGCGCCACCGCCGACGTCTTCGTGGAGAGCCTGCTCCCGCTGCGCACCATTCTAGGAGCTCCACCTTTTAAGAAGCGTCTTCGCTAGCAATGCAAAATACTCCTCCCTCCCTCTCGAAGGATTGACACCAGTGGCACGACGGGAACGGATGGACAAGCTGTGGCAACTTATATTGAACTAACGAGGTCATCCAGTTCTGTGCACAGAGCCGCAGAATCAGATGAAGTGATCGGGGGCAGAAAGGAATGGAAGGTCTGGAACAAAACAATTTACGAACCCTTTGGATACAAACAATTTCTAGAATTTTTAGGAGAAAATAAAGGTCAGCAATGGTGTTAAGAAGATGTTTGGTTTCTCTAACATACTCCAGTATGCTAAAAATGATACTTAGCTAGGACGACTGAGATTTTGTTTGGTTATTAATATTTTGTTTCTGCGCTTTATGTCACGCCACCCCGCCACAACCAACATATGACCCATGGTTCCGGGTGGTGCCAATGTGACACCTCAATCACTGGTTCACCTCATGAAGGCCAAATCCAGCATTAAAGCTCTTTTAGATGACTATACATAGATATGTAACACAAAATTTTAGCCTCTTTTAGATGACTATATATAGATATGTAACACAAAATTTTAGCCTTTCTTTATTGGGGTCTTCCTTGGGCCTATGGTTATGTAATAACTTGTACTCCATCCATTCCAAAATATTTGACACTTTAATCAACTCTATTTATCCTAAAATACTTGTCATTCTCATCTTCCCCTGCAACTTTCTCTCTTACTAATACATCTCTATCTCTACCTCTACCTCTTCTCTCTTTGTTTTCTATGTACCTATTTTTTATATTTCTCCTTAATTCCCGTATCCGGAGCTAAAACGTCAAATATTTTTGGGACGAACTGAGTAGTACTTTTCAGCGGTAACACAAGAAAAGGACATATCTGGTAATTTCAAAATACGCACAAAATCAACCTGAATATTAAAATATTTGGAAATATCGGAGAAACATATCCTCACTATTGTTTTATTTTATATGCAAACAAATCAGTTCTAACTGATTGACTGTATACAAAGTCAACTAATTTTATTTTGAACGGAACACAAAATAAATTCCACAAAAATAGGAGACTGAAATTTGAGAGAACAATGCGCCAATTATGCTGCATATTATTATTGAGTCGAGCATCACCAAAAGAGAGGCTCCGAAACTCCTCATAAATTAAATAATTAGGATTTAGTACAAATAATCTGTTTCCATCATTGTTAAGGATATGTTTCTCCAATATTTTAATTCATTATAGATTTTTTGGTATGTAGCTACAAACTAGAGAAGAGTTAAGACTCCTCAATCCTTCTCCTCACAAGAGAAGTAAACGTTGTTGCTGTGACCCTAATAAATGGTATTGTGATCCAACTAAAAGTGTTTTTAATTCGAGGAACTGTTAGAGGAGGAAGAAAAATTAACCACAATATCTTTTGAGTTGGACCCAAACAGAGGATTTAGAATTTTTTTTTGCCTTTATTTTGGGGTCCAGGCCCCAAAAAAGGCTTTTGGGATACATTTCTGCTAATACTTTTCTAGAGGTTTTTCTTGTAATAAAACGTTTTAAAAGGACAAAATTGTAAAATACTCCAGACGAGCCTAGCCCAGTATCTTCTCGCTTGCGGCCCCATAGCCAGCACCAGTCTTTTGTCTTGTTGCGCCGCTGAGCACGAGCAGAAGAAAAAAGAGGCGAGAGGAGCAGCAGCCGGCGGCGGAAGATGTCGTACCTGCTGCCGCATCTGCACTCGGGGTGGGCCGTGGACCAGGCCATCCTCGCGGAGGAGGAGCGCCTCGTCATCATCCGCTTCGGCCATGATTGGGACGAGACCTGCATGCAGGTACCAATCGCCTAACCCTAGCTTCTCCTGATCCTTCAATTAATCTGTGGCTTAGGGCTTCGCTTGCATATGATTTCGATTCCTGCCTACAATATCTCCTGCGCTGTACTTTCGGTGGAGCTAGCCGTTGACTGGGGCTGGGGATGTTGAATCTCTGGAGACCGGAGGTTATGCAGAATTCAGGAAATTGGGGGTAAAAGATTTGGTTTCTGGACGCTGCAGTAGGTTAGTTGAGTTTAGAATAACCGAATCAAGGGTTCTGATTACTGTTTCACACTAGAGTTCTCTGCTAGAATGTCTGTAATTCGTGCATCCTCATGTTAATTAGTGAGCACGAGTCAGGTTAGTCTACTCTAGCATTTAGTTTGTTTGGGTCAATGTCAACGTTCAGTTAGCGGGCTTGTGCACATACTTGTTTTCTCCTAAAGTTTATTTGATCCGTGCAATTAGTTTGTTTTGGGTCACTGATTTTGTTCAGTTTGAAGGCTGTGTGCATTTATAGCTGGCATCGTTCAGTTAGAGGGGCTTTCTGGGCCTTTAGTCACTGCATCATGTGGCATGCTTTGACACGCGAATAGCCCACAAAGTGGAGAGGCACCGCATGTGGGGCAGGACCGCAGGAGGCATCAATTCTACCATGTATCTTGGTTTCCTACTATCTAAGCTTTGCAATAGTCAGAAAACAGTCACTTTGCAGTGCCAAATTTCCTGTGTCTGTTTGTATCCATGTTAAATTCTTGAGTTTTTTTTATATGAATGTTAAGCTCCGGTCCCAATCCTGGAGCACACAGCTCAAGAACAAGATGTGAACACAAATGAACAAATACACAAACGTAGGAAAGCTTATGTGTTAACGTGGCAGTGTCTTCCAATTCTATTTCAAAGTTTAAATAGCAGGAAGTGAGGTCCATCGCCGCTGCCACCTGCCACATGCACTGTGCCTTTCTACTTCATGCTGCCCTCAAGGCATGCCGCACCCCAATTCCTGGAGTGCACAGCTCAAGGATTGAATATGAACACATATACAAATATAGGAAAATTTATGTGGTAACATGGCACTGTCTTCTAACTCTATTTCAAAGCTTAAATAGCAGGGAGTGAGATCCATTGCTGCTGTCACCTGCGACATGCACTGTGCCTTTCTACTTCATGCTGCCGTCAAGGCATGCCGCACCATGCACTGCCAACCCATTCTTGTGTGAACAACCTCTAGTAAGTAGTAGTAACAAATATGCATAGCCATCAAGCTGAACCAAGCACATAACCAACGACAGACTAACATCGAAAGTAAACTTAGTGCACAAAAATCCTGACATGTTGAAGTTAATAATGCTTATCTCTCTGATTAAAAAAATATTAAAGAACTACTATTATGCTCTCTAAACTTGCCCATTTAACAGCCACATCACTAGCTCCCTGCTTGGTCAATTCAATTGTTTCTGCCTTATGTTCCTTTCGTGCTTGCCACATTCTGTCCTTTTGGCTTTAGGTATGTGGATGCTGAATTTATTACAGTGGTCAAGAATCCTTAAAATTGTGTTGGTACAGAATAAATATGTGGGGTTTAGGGGCAAATAATTCATAGTCTGCAATTGTGTTCGCTTATAGAATTATGAATGCCAGCAGTTTGCTTATTTAGGGTATGTAATGCTTAGTCCTCATGTTTAGTGACCTAGGTTGTATTGTGGCCATCATACTGTTATTTTCTTTATAACCCTTTCTACTGTGATGCAATATATTCAGTCCATTGATTTATTTATTTTTGGGAAAGGAGAGCTGCCTAAATATATTTGGACAAGAAAAGTGCAGCTACATAAGAACAAAAAGAAAAATTACAGAGTCACAAAAGACGAAGTAAGACGTGATAAAGTTACCTTGAGAAGTAAAAGCTTTGAAAAATTCTTAAATAGCATCCACCGCCCAATTTGATACTTGTAGGAATCATTGTTTATTGATTGTTGCATAATTTCTTTAAGGAACAATTGTGTTCTAACCACAGATTTGAAGTCTAATTGTGATCTAGACCCTGGTTTTCAATTTTTGCGTTTTTACCACAATTTTCCCTCAAATCTGTGGTAGAAACGCATTTTTTCATTGCGTTTTTACCATAACTTTTCCTCAAATCTGTGGTAAAAACGCAAAATTTGAAAATCAGGGTCTAGATCACAATTGGACTTTAAAACTGTGGTCAATACGCTATTGAACAAAAATGTATATTCTTTGCTTCTACTGAAGTCGTCTGGAGAAGGGCTGCCTCATTTTCCAGATTAACATCAATGCTAACCCTAATGATTAGATTCAGTTTGCCTTAGAGGAATGTTTAAGAAAAAATAAGGACGGAGACATTTGCCATTCTTCTTTTTCACTTGATGGGAATTATTAAAGATTGCAGACTGTTGAGGGCCAGGATACTGCAATCTTATGTTGCCGAGTACATTCCATCCAGGCTCTGTTTCGGCACTATGTAACTGAAAAATCAGTTTAAATTTGAAACAGATCTGAATGTGATGTTTACTTCTCCAAGTAATTTGTTCACTCAAGTCGAAGGCACCCTCTTGCATGTTTCAGCAAGATCAAATGAACACGTATAGGTGATTAGATAGCTGTCCTTTCAAAATGGTCACAATAAGGAACTGAATTGTTAAGTGTTAACAATTACTAGACTGTCTCTTCTTAGACACAAGAGAACGTTTCCTATTTTCATCAATGTATATTGTCACTACTCATTGTTTCTAGGGTTTTTTTTTCCGGATAAGGAAAGGACAGAGTTGTCTCTTGTGTTGATACCACTTACCTTAGTTTCTCTGGAAGGGCCTGTTCAGCAGGCATCCGAAATTATAATCCCATATCATCCTCTGAGTAGGAATACATCAAGTACCCTTGCCAACCCAAAAAGATGAAGTTTTTTATAATTTAAACAATATCCTCTTTGTCATGACGCACTAAAATAGAAGAAAACATAAGGTACAACTCACTGTCGAATCTGAATAGGTCAATGAGCGGTTTTTTTTGTGATTCAGATGTTCCTGGTTACACACTGGAATTTGAAGTTACAGTGAAAAGAAAGAATAAATTCTTGCAAAAAGTAAATTAACTAATTCTCCGTGATACTTTAAGTCTAACTGATTCTTTTTTTTTTCAATACCAGCTAGCCACATGCATCTGAATATCATTTACCATTCCTAATTACAATCTCAAATAGCAGTGATGTAGCTATTCTTCAATCATCATGGTTTTTGTCCTAGTACAGTAGCACTCGATGCACGTACTCCCTCTGGTATCAAAACTAAGAACGTCTAAGACATCATTTAGCATACCAAGGAAGTATTAATTTAGGTATGGTTTTTCATCCTTGACCTTATTAAATAGGACGCAGCCCCTGTGCTGAATATAAATCTCACAAGGCCCGAGTGGCTAGCGCTGTTTTGATACATCATTTAGCATACCAAGGAAGAGAGGGGGGGGGGGGGGGGGGGGGAGGATTAATTATTATTTTTTATTGCTTTTCCCACCTCTCTTCTTCTTTACCTTGTTTCTTGTGTTTGTTTGTTTTGCTCTTGTGCTTGGGTTCTACGAGGTTTCATCTGTAGCCTACCCCAAGTTGCTTGGGATTAAAGACTTTGTTGTAGTTGTTGCTATATTGGGTTCATGTGTACTTGATCTTATGGGTGTTACCCTAATTTTTCATTGCTGCATGCATGAATTGATTCTAGCTCGTTTTTGTTTATGTTTAGATGGATGAAGTCCTGGCAGCAGTAGCTGAGACCATAAAGAATTTCGCAGTTATATACCTTGTTGACATCACCGAGGTTCCTGATTTTAACACCATGTACGAGCTGTACGATCCATCGACAGTGATGTTCTTCTTCCGAAACAAGCACATCATGATTGATCTTGGGACAGGAAACAATAACAAGATCAACTGGGCATTAAAGGACAAGCAAGAATTCATCGACATTGTGGAGACGGTCTACAGGGGTGCCAGGAAAGGCCGTGGTCTGGTGATTGCTCCTAAGGACTACTCTACTAAATACCGTTACTGACTCATCTCATTGGTGTTGGTTGCTGCTGCTATTCACAATGGATGCTTGTTGCTTAACTGTATCTTGGCATGTCGAATACTTGTAAATTTATAACATGAGTTCGATTGTTTGATCATATCCAAACAAAATTTGTGTTGTCTGTAAGTTGGAGTCCATTACTAAAGAATAAAAAAAGATTTCTTGTTTGGTGCATGTGAGAATTGCCAGCCAATAGTTTCGTTCAGTTTTCTTGAGTATTCCTTAGACTGGATTTTTCATGATCGAACTCTATTTGCTGGTTTGTTGCTATTTTTTGAGCCATGGTTTTGCTAACGTTGCTCAGAACTCAGATATTATTTTTTCGTTTCTACTAGTTATGGGGTTCTACTGTTCTAGACCCCAACGTCTATATGGTCTGTTTATTTTTGCATTATTTCTAACGTGTGCAACATTGTTCGGGTATTTATTTGAACTTCAATATCTTTTCATTTGGACGAATTTCGATTTAATATCAGGCTTATTGAACGTCAATATTTTTTGTTCATTTGGAAAAAACTTTAACTTAATGTCAGGCTGAATGAACACACACATAAAATTGTGTTGTCTCATAGGTTGTCTCATGCATGTAACGTAATCTTAAGGTGAGTTATGAGATGAGTTATATAATAAATGATTTTATTAGTTATCTTCTATTAATTATATGACTCTTTAATTTATAGATATAAAAAAAATATTTATAGATTAAAAGACTAATAAAACTCGTACAATAGTGTGAGAGCCGTCTCATACTCCTAAATTTTAACGCATGAGGTGGTTACTACGCGAAACAACCATCTTTTTCTCTTACTATCCTCTCTCTCTTCCATATCATTAAAAATCCTATGTGACAACGCATGAGACAACCTATGAGACTGCCTACGTGTAGCATTGTACCCGTCCTAACAGTTTTATACTTATTCCTTTGTCGAAATCCAAACTGCACTACGAAATCCCAAATAATATGATGAACAACGTATCGAGTGCTAATGAAAAGGAGTGTACTGTATTTTCGGCATCAAATCAATTAGTTTCCAAAAATATCGTCAAAGTATCAAATCACGTCGGTGCAGCTTTCCATTCTGAGATTATAAATCTTCCCACGAAGCCTCGGTTTCCAATTAACTAATTTTCAGAGCACCGCTTTGGCCGGTTGCATCCGGCCTCCTCTGCTCGGCAGCCGCCGCATCTGCCTGGCGTCGGCTCGTGCTCGTGCCCGGCGTTGCTAGGCCAGCAGAGTTGTAGGTAAGCATTGTTTCAGTTCCTGCCGTACATGTCCTTCCTCCGGATGCATCCTGAGATTTGTTCCTCTGTTGTAGCCATGGGGATGCAGTGGAGCAATCCAGTCGCCGCCGCAACCGCCAGCCACGGCAGGGTCCTGCCTCAGGACGTGCTATTTGATATATTATTACGACTCCCAGCCAAAGATATCTGCCGCTTCCGCGCCGTATGCCGGCACTGGCAGTCCTTGACCTCGGAACCGCTCTTTATCGAGGCACACACCGCCCGTCACCCGCCGGATCCGCTCATCACGGCCTCCTCCTACAGCGACCACGACGGCCAGCACGTCCATGTCATTGTCATGGACCTCTCCGGCCGCGTCGCGAAGCGGGTGCCGTCTGAGGACGGCCTTATGTTGGTGCAGTCACGCCTGGACCTCATCTGCGTTTCCGACTCGGATGGACGCTTCTCCGTGATCAACCCGGCCACCGGGGACATCCGCCGCTTGCCGGAGACACCACCAGAAGAAGATGATGAAGAAGATTACAGGGATTCATCTTCAGAAAATGAGGAGTGGGATCGCAACCCTAGCTACACCGTGTTTGCACTTTGGCGTGTGGACTCGGTGCTGAGATTGTCAGCCATCGATACCGAGGACCCTAGAGACCCTCATATAATCTGCAGTGTTCTTACCATCAATAATCGCCCTGGTCGCGAAACTCGTTGGACGTATGCCGAGTACCCTCCTGAAAATTTCCCCGTTGACATGGACAACGTTGCGGTTATCGACGGCGCGGTCTATTTCTTCTGGTCTCAAGATGCGTATGATAGTAAAGTTCAGCAAGGTTACATCAAGAACTACGGCTTTGGGAGTATGCGGCCGGACTGTATTGCCTGCTTCGACCTCGAGACAGAGGAATGGACTACAATCCCAGGCCCGGAGCTTGTGGACAGCAGCGACGAGGACGATGATGATTCTCAGGATTGGTCGTCCTTCACCGATCTCGCTGACACTAAGTACCCTTACATGTGGGAGAGGTCCTAGGAAAAAAAATATCGGTACAAAAAAAATATCAGTGGTTACCGATAAACACGATATTTCGGAAATATTGATAATTTCGGTGAACAAAACAAATTATTTTTCAAAAAATTTTACATGATTTGAGAAGAAATAGTCTTAAATCTACAAACTATCATAGTTATATATATTATAAAAATAGTTTTCATTGAATAAACATAGTTAATGATAAAATTTCGACGATAAAAAATATATCGGATCTCACCGATAAATACGATATATCGGATATTTCGATGAAATTTCGCCGAAATTTTTTTCCTAGGAGAGGTCTACTTTGTCTGAGTTGGACGGCTACTTGGTTCTAGTACAGAATGGTGATAGCTATCGCAGGTTTTTGGACATCTGGTTCCTTACAGATATTGAGAATCATGTGTGGGAGAAAGAATACAGCATATGGACGCCAGAAGAAGCGGTGATCCCAGCTTATGCGACGGTGAAACCATTGTTATTGTTAGAGGATGGGAGAATTGTTATCTTTCTTGAGCACAAGGGAGTTGCTCTTGTATGATCCCAAGACTTTCTTAAGCACAAGGGAGTTGCTCTTGTATGATCCCAAGACCGACGCGTTCTCGGAAATGGACACAAGACGTCTTGACGCGGTCGGTCTGTACACAGGAAGTCTGCTTAGCTTACAAAGCGTCGCCAATTATGTTTAGCAGTAGCACTATGTTTTTTTTTTCTTCTCATTTTCGTAGTCAGTTTTTCATCAATGCATCTAGATCATCTTTGCGTCCCATGTGGTGTGGTGGTAGTGGCTTATGTCTGCTTTTGTGGGCTATTTTCACACTTTGCATCCCGTCTTACAGTTGAGTTGTTTATTATTTTAGTAAGTTGATCTAGTTTACTATTTTACAGTGGCAGTCTAATTTGTCCGGGTTTGGGTTGAATCTAATTTAGTTTTACCGTGCATTTGCTTGTCACTTATTCATCGTATCAGTTATCAAAATTATTACATTACAACATTGTAGACTGTTGCCACCAATACAAAAGGAGCCTTCAGTGGCAATGGAAATGAGCACTTAGTGACATTTTTCTAAACCACCACTGATCTCTTGTCAGTGATGTGACACCCTAGAGTCATAAACATTCTAAGAACAACATCTTAGGAATCACAAGAGCGTAAAACCCAAAACTTTGAGCTGAAATTTACAAGATTTGAATTCAAATTAAGCATATTTGAATGCCACTTAAACTACAAGTCCAGATTTTACAACCTGACTGATACCTACCAAAAATATATGTTGATGTTCATGGTGGAGTAGAATTTTAAGGAATTTTCAGAATTTTATTCCTTGATTTAGGGGCCCAAATAAATGCCTAAAAGGTCCAAAACTACCCCTTTTTAAAAATTTCTCATTTAAAACCCAGTGACAACCATTGAGTACTATCATTTTTGTAAAATAGAGTACATCACGAGGAACACGCACATATTTTTAGATTTCTCATGGGATCTATAATTTTAAATCTACAAAATTATTCAGGCAGCGCTGTTTCAAAAACCAACGAAAAAGAAAAGGGGAGCGGGTCCCACATGTCAGCCGCCACTCTCTCTTCCTCCTCCCGCGCGTGCCCGGGCGCCCGGCGCCTCGCCGCCGCGTGGCAGCCGTACGCCGGCGCTCGGCCTCTCCCGGTCGGGCCGACCGCCCTGAAACCGAGGCCGCACCCCCCCCCCCCCCCGAACCGGCACCTCCTCCCATTTCCTCTTTCGGCCTCTCCTTTCTTCTCCTTCTTTTCGCCCATCGCCGGCGCCATTGGTGAGCTCAGTTGAGCTCACCGCACCGCCGCCTCGCGCCGCCCCGGCTCGGATCCGACTACTCCATCCGTGCGCAAGCTCCTCCTCTTCCACCTCGACCCAACCCCGTCCCGCGAGAAGCACCGTGCGACCCGCATTATTTTCTCCATCGGGCTCCCGTTCCCGAAGCTCCGGCGACCGCCGGCGACCCCACGGTGAGCGCAACTTCCCTCCACCCGCACCTCTGAGCTCGTGACGGTAGCCCCGTTCCCGACGACGAGCTCCCCGGGCCCGCGGCCACCGCGCGCCCCGGCTCCGGCAGCGACGCCGCCCGGCTCCGGCGTGAGCTGGCGGTGCCCCACCTCGGGTCGCACGGCCCGGATCCGGTGCGGCTGCACCCGGATCTAGGGCCTTTCGCGCTGTAGCCCCCGTGTGGCCCAAATCCCATTGGCTCCAGCCTATTTAGTATTTTTCTTTAGTTTATTTATTTTAGAAATTACTAAAAACTTGTAAAATGCATATCTAATTCACCACTAATGATTTTTGAGCAAACTAAATTTCTATGAGTTCCTCTAAACACATACTACTGTAGAAAAATGCTAAATCACGTTGCATGTTAGTTTTATTTTTAGGATTAAAATAAATAATAAAAACCTTTATAAATTTATAACTAATTATAGGGAGCTGATAAAATTTTGAAACTTGGCCACGAAATAGTTTCTCAGTTTCTAGTATCCCTGAAAAATGTCTTAGGGTGAGTCTCTGTATTTTAGCTATAATTAAATTGACACCTTTTTTCTTATGTTAATTATTTAAAATTATTGGCTCATTGCATGTCTATGAAACTTGGGCCATAATTCACCCCTGGCATGATCTAATTGCAGTAAATTCCCCATGTGCATGGTTTCCAGAACTAGGCTAAAATAATTAATGGTATGGTAGCTCTAATAATTCACTAGGCGTTATAAATTTATTATGATATGTTAAGTTTGACTACTATGTCTTTCATGATAAACATCATATAAGCAGTAGGTAATGCCTTGACCAGCACCCCTTAGTGATGTATATGTTGCACCTCCGTTCGGTCATCGCGACCGCCATATTTTATACAACGACATCGTGATTAAATACTGGAGTCCATGAAGGAAATACACTAAACGTCCTCACCCTGTGCCTCCACTAAATACGTTGCGTTGCTGAACTAATCAACACACCCCGCTCACTTCCACGAGAAAGAGTGTACATTAACGTATTTATTGAGGAAGTGCCATGAATCTTCTCTCATAAACATCATCTTTTGCATCATATAGATCACGCAGAGATCCAAGTGGAGACGGGACCGGAGCAAGAGCCAGAAGGAGCCGGTGGTGTCGCAGCGGACCAGGAGCCAAACCTAGGCAAGCCCCGGTGCATTATCCCCGTTTTAAATTATTACTCTATCACTAGTTAGGGATGTAGGCTTGACTGTGCATTAAGTGATAGGAGTTGGTCGAAACCCTAGTGTGCAGTAGGTTCCTTCTTCCCGATATTTAGCCTTAGGCCGGTAGTCGCTCTGCTTAATTTAGGACGACTACTCATTGAGTGGTATGGAGACCACTCGTAGACAGGAAACATTATCACTGGGAATGATGTCAGATGAAGGAAAGTGCGGATGGAATCACAATAAAGACCGGACGGGCAACTAGGTGGAAAGGGAAGGATAGCTTGTCTTCAAGGAGGTAGCACCGTCCGAGTCACTTAAGGCTACGCCTCGTGTCCGGTCCTATGAGGTCAAGTCGGTCCTATGAGGTCAAGTTTGATCGTATTGTTTGCATGCTGGAGTTATAGGCCCAGTAAACCGACGTAGCTACGACTACTGCCTGGTCGGAAGATAGCCTTCTCCCTTCTTTGGTGGAACTGGGGCTGAGAGGAAGGAGCAATCCACCCACGGATGGCGGCACGGGGCGCATCATGTTGGGGGACCCTTCTCGGGGGAGTCTAGACCCGGAAGACCCTGCGGTACCGTAAGCGAAAGGTTGCTTCATGTGGCTTCCAGAAAGCGCGTATAGGTTGTGCAAGCAGGTTTCTCCTGTAGGCTGTAAATTGATTAGAGTCGCTGCCCCTCACAGTAACGAGTACCACTTGATCGCTGCTCCAGAACAGTGTTGGAAGCCATTAAGATGATAAGTGGGTTTAAAATTACTGTTTGGAATTATTAAGATTGTATTGCAACCATGATTGTTATAGCTTCAGTAAATTTATATTCCACACGACAACTTAACTTGATGCTAAAACTTAAAAAATAAGGATCCACTCTTAGGCTGGCTTTCTGGAACATAAACCCCATCCCTAGCCTTTGCATGTCTAGGTGTCGGCTGTAGTTGGCCATTTTGACGGGTTAGTCTTGCTAAGTAAATTAGTTACTCAGGGCATAGCTCTATGTGATTTTCAGATGACCAGGGCGGAGACTGCCACTACGGTGGAAGATTCCACTGGGAGGGTCAGCGCCTCGACTGCTGTAACATTTAGTGGGAGCTGTGCACGAATGAAGACGAGGAGTAGTTCCTTGCTTGCCGGTACGGTGCTTGGGCAAGGCACCTATTATGGCCGGGTTGTTCCCTGTGTGTCATCGTGAGAGGGCGATTGTATCTTATCTATCTTCGTCGAATTAGTTGAATCATTGTTGAACAATTCATTTCCGCAATTTACTTTGATAAAACTCTGGTTTGTAATATAACTTTGGATTTATGTAAAACTCTGTTCTCCACCTATGCTCTTGTTGTAATTATTTGCTTCTGTCATATGTTGTACTATTGGGCGTCACAGCGCGTGTCGCCACCCGAGGAAGATCCTGGAACGGAGCCGCCTCCGTGGTAAGGCGGTTCTGTGACAGCGTGGTACCAGAGCTATCTCAGGAATAGTGCAACATTCAAAGACATATTTTCAAAAACCCCGTAACGAACGTGTGAGGACATGCCCAATAGGATATTATTAGTTATGATACAGGTGACAAAGCTAACTGTAGGAGGTTGTTTGTTTAAATACTGCATCTACGGCATCGTCAACGCAGGTATGTGTTCCGCCCAGTGGACAGTAACATGGGAAGCTAGCACAATGGTGTGAACGCGGGCTGATTGCGTAAAACATTAGTGTCCTGCCCTAGGACAATAATAAGGGATTATTTTTGGCTTGTTTCTTTCGATTTGATGTATTATTTCTGGAATAAATCTTCTGCAGGTACGCTAACCACGATTCTTATAAGAAACGGGTAGTATACGACTGACTTGAGAGATCGATTGCCACCGACTATAGTATGGTCCTATTCATGACCAAATTTTATGTTGTGAGGACGTGTAGGCCGAAAGCATATGCATTCATGAAAAATATTAAATCACCAAGACATTAAGACGAAACTGAAATTTCAGCAAACGTGTTGCCCACATAAAAATTGATATCTTCGCACTCGAGAGTCAAAAGCATGCAAATAAATGCGTATTGAAATCATGAACAAACTCTCTGTACGACCAGCAAGAAAATTTGGTTTAAAGATTACCGGACAATACCATTTTTGGTCCATCCGAGCCAGCACGTCGATTGATATCAATCTGAAATTCAGATTTTGACCTATTTCATAAAATGTATAACTCCTTGCTCCGAACACCCCTAGGGCTGTATGAGCACTCCCTGGAATGGTTACGAAAGGTACTACAACTTTGGTAGTTTAAGATTTCGGGTTTGAGACCGGAAAGGCAGGACTATGAGCAAATCTTTAGAGTAACCCGGTTCTGTCTAGAAAACCGGTTCGGAAATTCGACGGGTAGGGTAAAAATTTGAATAGCTCGAGTTCCAAGTATTGGATGGAGGCGTATAAACATGCGTTAGAAAGGTAATAAAACTCTCTATAACATGGGTAAATTGCTTCAGAAATTTTTGATCTTGGACTCCAGATTATAGAACATTTCCGGAGTGAACCCCGTTATGCTCGGAACAAAATTTTCAGATTCTGACTTGCCATTTAGAAAATTCATAACTGCTGATTCCCCCATTGGATGGGGATGAATAAGTACTTGTTGGAAAGGCGGTGAAAAACTCTACCACTTTAGTATTCAATTACTGTCCAGAATCTGTAAGTATGATTGCCTAAAAGTTTGACGAAGTGGCTGCTGTACCCTAAGATAGAACATACCATTTCAGCGAAGCAACCGAATCCACCCTAGAATATGTAACCAATTGTGGTGGTTAAATTCCATATATCACTCATCGCATCATATTGTTTTATTGTTGACTTGCACTCTCTGCGTTGGGAACGATTACTCACTATTTGGGTTTGTGTTCCAGATGGATGAGCACGGGTTTGAGGTGTTCCAGCATGACGGGTGACGCTATACCACCGGTCTACATCACCGTGGCTTTCCCACCCTCCTGTGGGAGATGCTACGCGCCTTGGGCTACGAGGAGCAGCCTTCGTACCGTGGGCGTGAGACCCACCGCCACGGTGTGCCGTTTGCAGAGGTGCAGATCAGTGTCGCTCTACACCCGCGCAACCCCGACTTGGCGGGGATGGAGAGCACAGTCACGGCTGGGAGCCTCCGGGAGGGCCTGGAGAGAATCGCCCACCGGGCTCTCACTCACTTCTGTGGGTGCAACATAGCAGTGCTCTCGGGGACTCCGTTTGAGATGATCCCCATTTGGCACCAGCTAACCCAGTATGGCAGAGGCGCATGAGACATGTCTCCCGTGACGACTACCCGGAGTACCACGTGGGGTACCACCGCATATCTCACTACTCCGAGTACCTCCTCAACTTGGATGAGGAGTCTAGCAGCCGTAGCAGGATCTTACTAGCGGACGCTGAGCAGGTGTGGGTGCAGAGGAACGACCTGCATGCACAGGTTGATGCACAACAGAGAGAGATTCAGCGGTCGACAGCTGCTCTTGAGGCAGGTGAGACTCACGTGACGGAGGTCACTGGGCAGCGCGACACTCTCGCGCAGGAGGTGGACAGACGGGGGTTGATTATGCAGCAGCATGCCAATCACAACGAGCACCTGCAGCAGCAGCTGGCGAGTGCCCAGCAGGAGATGGACCTTATGGCGGAGGACCTGGATCCCCTGGCTCACGAGAACTAGGACCTCCAGGCTCACTTGGATGCAATTGCTGCGCCACCGGCAGCACCCGCAGAGGAGGATCCCGAGGAGGACGTGGGTGAGGAGTCCGACATGGACTACAAGCCATCCTCTCCGACAGGCGCAGACCGTCCAGGACCCCCTGGCACCGCCGGAGACAGGGCGTAGTAGTCGTAGTAGACACGACTAGGTCGTACATGGTAGATGGGTAGCTTTTGATGCTCCATGCGTGGTTGTTGTATTTTGGGGATCACCCGCGTCAATAGTTTTTGGAAACTCGATGGCCACATATTCCGAGTTTATGTATGGAATTGTTGACTTGTATTAGAACCTGTGTTAACTTGGAAATTTTAGCTCTTATCAGAATTATGTTGTTTACCAAATTGCTGCCCCGTGATGCTGTGTCATATGATTTGGTAACCTGTAATGATCATGTTGGATAAGAGACTAATTGGAATCCTTGTTCTTACATTTCAGAATAGTGCGCACCCGCAATACCAACAAGCTTCACGGCGAGCAGCCCGAAGGTTCCAGGGCTAGTGGAGATAACTCTCCACAAAGGACTCCACCACCACCGCCGCCACCCAACCCCATGCAGATGATGGCGCAGTTCTTCGCCACCATGATGGAAAGCCAGCAGCAGCAGACGGAATTCATGCGGGAGCTGGCACAGCAGAACCTAGCAGCCCGAAATGCTAGGGGCAACAACGATGGTGCACTGCAGAACAACACCTACGCCGACTTCCTCGCCACTAGGCCACCCACATTCAGCTCAACCACTGAGCCCATGGAAGCAGAGAATTTTCTTCTCATGCTCGAGTCCAAATTTGGGCTCCTTAACAGCACGCCCGTGCAGAAGACGTTGTTCGCAGCACAACAGCTGTATGGTGCAGCTGGGGCATGGTGGGCTAACCATGTCACCTCTGTTGGTGCGGACCGACAGATCACTTGGGACAACTTCAAAGATGCGTTCTGTGCTCACTACATCCCTGCGGGGCTTGTCCGTAGGAAGGCACGTGAATTCGTCGCATTGAAGCAAGGCAACCGCAGCGTCGAGGAGTACTGCGAAGAGTTCAACCGGTTGGCGCTATACGCCTCGGAACAAGTTGACACCCCCGCCAAGCGCAAGGACCGTTTCTTGGAGGGGCTAAGTGCAGAACTGCAGGACTGCCTCAACCTTAACATGGACGGTACATTCACTGAGTTTGTCAACAACGCTATCATCGTGGAAGACGGATATCGCAAGGTGATGGCAGAGCGGAAGAGGTCCGCAACTGCTATGGGGCCATCTAGTGGACCCCCGTAGAAGTTTCATATGGTGTACACCACCCCATCTGGATAGAGGTACCGTTCCGCACCCATGCCAGCACCCTTTGTGTGCCCGCCTCAGCCGGCACAGCAGCGACCTCAGGCACCACATCAGCAGCAGGGCCAAGGTGGGTTCTGTCTGCCACAGCAGCCGAACGCTCAGACCGGACCTTTTCCCTGTTACAACTACGGTCGGCTTGGGCACTTCTCAAGGGAGTGCCCGTATCCCAAGAAAAGCACCAGCCCGAGCCCAACAAGAAACAACAGCATCAACAACAACAACACCCGTAACAACAGGGGACCAGTCCGCACTGGCCGCATGAACAACACCACCGTGGAGGAGATTCCGAAGAACAACCCCATCCTCGCTGGTATGTTCGAGACCACCCTGCACTTGTTCTGTTTGATTCGGGAGCATCACATAGCTTTGTTAGTGGGTTCTTTGTTGATAAGTACCGGCTGCCTCGCACCCTTATGAAAACACGATACACCATTAGATCAGCTGGTGGGCAAACCCCTGCTCTCTATGAAATTGAGAAACTCCCAATAACCCTAGGAGCAAAGGTCTACCCTACCAAGTGCATGGTCTTGGAGGGATGCAACATTGACATCATTCTGGGCATGCCTTGGATGAGGCAACATAAGGCTATATTGGACATAGACGCCTACACTGTACACCTAAACTCTCCCACCCATAGTAGCATAAGCTTCCGGGTAGTACCTTCCCAATTGGCCGCACCAAGCATTCACCACACCACCGCCGGGCAGATAAAGGATATTCCAGTGGTTAGGGAATTTCCGGACGTATTCCCTGACGATCTCCCTGGACTTCCACCGGATCAGGATGTTGAGTTCAAGATTGAGCTTCAGCCAGGGACGACGCCTATATCCAAAAGGCCATATAAAATGGCACCCAAGGAACTAGTTGAGTTAAAGCAGCAGCTGAAGGAACTGCTAGATAAGGGATTCATCCGACCAAGTTCTTCACCTTGGGGTTGTCCGGCACTGTTCGTGAAAAAGAAAGATGAGACCTTGAGACCACGTGTAGATTACCGACCCCTCAATGCTGTGACTATCAAGAACAAGTATCCACTGCCCCATATTGACATTCTCTTTGATCAGTTAATAGGAGCTAAGGTTTTATCCAAGATCGATATCCGGTCTGGATACCATCAAATTAAAATCCGTGCCGAAGATATTTCCAAGACCGCATTTTCTACCTGATACGGACTATATGAGTATTTAGTGATGTCGTTTGGTTTGACAAACGCATCGGCGCACTTCATGTATCTCATGAACTCGGTGTTCATGCCAGAGTTGGACAAGTTTGTAGTGGTGTTCATTGACGACATCCTAGTCTACTCTAAGTCAGAAGAAGAACATGCAAAGCATCTTCGTGTTGTATTACAGAGGTTAAGGGAGCACCAGCTATATGCTAAGTTTACCAAGTGCGAGTTTTGGTTGAAGCAAGTACCATTTTTAGGCCATATTATCTCGGAAGAAGGCATAGTGGTAGATCCTAGCAAAGTAAGAGATGTACTGAATTGGAAGACACCGAAGACCGTATTTCATATATGCAGTTTTCTGGGATTAGCTGGTTACTACCACCGTTTCATCCCCAACTTCTCCAAAATTTCAAAGCCCATGACCGAGTTGCTTAAGAAGGATAAGAAATTCATATGGGATGAAGGCTACAAAAGTGCTTTTCAAACCTTGAAAAAGCACCTGACCACGGCCCCAGTATTAGCTCAACCGAACCTGGGGAAACCGTTCGATGTCTATTATGACGCTTCGGGTATTGGATTAGGATGCGTGCTCATGCAAGATGGGAGAGTCATTGCTTATGGATCAAGGCAATTGAGGAAGCATGAACAGAATTACCCCGCACATGATCTGGAGTTAGCAGCAGTGGTGTTGGCCTTAAAGATGTGGAGACATTACCTCCTTGGGAATTTAGTTCGTATATACACCGACCATAAAAGCTTGAAGTACATTTTCACTCAAGACAACCTGAACATGAGATAGCGCCGTTGGTTGGAATTGATTAAGGACTATGAGTTGGAATTGCACTACCACCTAGGAAAGGCTAATGTCGTGGCTGACGCACTAAGCCGCAAGGCTCAATGCCACCACATCCTAGTCAGCCCGCAAGTCCAAGATGGTCATTATGTTCAAATAACACCCCACGGAGCCCTCTATAACCTAGCATTAATTCCTACCTTATGGGAAGAAATAGTAGCAGCCCTGAAGAATGATGTTGGCACAACACATCTCAGAAGGAGACTAAAAGAGGGCAACGCTAAGGTCCAATGCTTTCGAGAAGATGTAGAAGGTGTTTTATGGTTCAAGGATCGACTAGTGGTGCCTAAGGATATGGAACTCCGCAAGAAGATTCTGGACGAAGCTCATGTTACAAAGTACTCCATGCATCCGGGCAGCAACAAGATGTACCATGATTTGAGATCCAGATATTGGTGGACTCATATGAAAAGGGAAATAGCACGATATGTCACAGAGTGTGATACCTGCCGCCGAGTCAAGGCTGATCATCTGAAGAAGGCGGGCCTACTACAACCCTTGAGTGTTCCAGCCTGGAAGTGGGAGGATATCAGCATGGATTTCATTGTTGGTCTTCCCCGTACTTCACGCAAGTATGATTCTATATGGGTGATTATCTATCGGCTGACTAAGGTTGCGCACTTCATCCCTGTATCGACATGGTACACAACCGAGAGGTACGCACAATTGTACATAGATCGCATCCTATGCTTACACGGAGTGCCGAAGACCATAGTATCTGATAGAGGACCTCAGTTTGTGGGATGCTTTTGGGAAAAGTTGCATGAATCGCTGGGCACCAGGTTAATTGGAGGTTCGACATATCACCCCCAAACGGACGGACAGACTGAAAGGGTTAACCAAATATTGGAAGACATGTTGAGGGCGTATGTATTGAATCACAACAAAAAGTGGGATGAGTGCCTACCCTTGGCAGAATTTGCATACAACAATAGTTACCAAGAAAGCATCAAGATGGCACCGTTCAAGGCCCTCTACGGTCGCCGTTGTCGCACACCACTAAGTTGGTTAGAATCAGGGGAGAGAGTAATATTTGGCCCAGAATTAGTACAGCAAGCTGAGGAGAAAGTACTTGAAATCCAATCAAACTTACGAGCGGCAAAATCCAGGCAGAAAAATTATGCGGATAAAAGACGCCGCCCATTGGAATTCAGAGCCGGTGATATGGTCTATCTCTGAGTGTCACCAACCAAAGGTGTACAACGATTTGGAGTCCGCGGAAAACTAGCGCCCCGATACATTAGACCCTATTCGATCGTCGCAAAATGTGGGCCGGTCACCTATAAACTCCAGCTACCAGTGGAACTTGCTGGAGTGCATGATACCTTCCATGTGTCCCAGCTCAAGAAATGTCTGAAGACCCCGGTAAACATCCCCTTAGAAGTCACTGGACAACTACAACCCGATCTGACGTATTCAGAGCGTCCGATGAGGGTGCTAGACGAGAAGGAACGGGTTACGCGTAAGAAGATGCTCAAGTTCTATAAGGTTCAATGGAGCAACCACACCGCTAGGGAGGCCACTTGGGAAACTGAAGAGTTTCTGCAAAGCCACTACCCCGAGTTCCTACGCCACCACTTAGGTAAACCGTTATCACATCCTTTAATCTCGGGACGAGATTTCTTTAAGGGGGGAGGGCTGTGACATCCCAGAGTCATAAACATTCCAAGAACAACACCTTAGGAATCACAAGAGCGTAAAACCCAAAACTTTGAGCTGAAATTTACAAAATTTGAATTCAAATTAAGCATATTTGAATGCCACTTGAACTACAAGTCCAGATTTTTCAACATGACTCATACCTACCAAAAATATATGTTGATGTTCATGGTGGAGTAGATATTTAAGAAATATTTCAGAATTTTATTGCTTGATTTAGGGGCTCAAATAAATGCCTAAAAGGTCCAAAACTACCCCTCTTTAACAAATTCTCATTTAAATTCCAGTGACAACCATTGAGTATTATCATTTTTGTAAAATAGAGTACATCACGAGGAACATGCACATATTTTTAGATTTCCCATGGGATCTATAATTTTAAATCTACAAAATTATTAAGGTAGCGCTGTTTTGAAAACCAACAAAAAAGAAAAGGGGAGCGGGTCCCACATGTCAGCCGCCACTCTCTCTTCCTCCTCCCGCGCGGGCCCGGGTGCCCGGCGCCTCGCCGCCGCGTGGCAGCCGTACGCCGGCGCTCCGCCTCTCCTGGTTGGGCCGACCGCCCCGATACCGAGGCCGCACCCCCCCCTGAACCGGCACCTCCTCCCATTTCCTCTTTCGGCCTCTCCTTTCTTCTCCTTCTTTTCCCCCATCGCCGGCGCCATTGGTGAGCTCGGTTGAGCTCACCGCACCGCCGCCTCACGCCGCCCCGGCTCGGATCCGACTATTCCATCCGTGCGCAAGCTCCTCCTCTTCCACCTCGACCCAACCCTGTCCCGGGAGAAGCACCGTGCGACCCGCATTATTTCCTCCACCGAGCTCCCCTTCCCGAAGCTCCGGCGACCGCCGACGACCCCACGGTGAGTGGAACTCCCCTCCACCCGCATCTCCGAGCTCGTGACGGTAGCCATATTCCCGGCGATGAGCTCCTCGGGCCCGCGGCCACCGCGCGCCCCGGTTCCGGCAGCCCGGCTCCGGCGTGAGCTGGCTGTGCCCCACCGCGGGCCGCACGGCCCAGATCCGGTGCGGCTACACCCGGATCTGGGGCCTTCCGCACCGTAGCCCCCGTGTGGCCCAAATCCCATTGGCTCCAGCCTATTTAGTATTTTCCTTTAGTTTATTTATTCCAGAAATTACTAAAAACTTGTAAAATGCATATCTAATTCACCACTAATGATTTTCGAGCAAACTAAATTTCTATGAGTTCCTCTAAACACATACTACTGTAGAAAAATGCTAAATCACGTTGCATATTAGTTTTAATTTTTAGGATTAAAATAAATAATAAAAACCTTTATAAATTCATAACTAATTATAGGGAGCTGATAAAATTTTGAAACTTGGCCTAGAAATAGGTTTTTCAGTTTCTAGTCTCTCTAAAAAATGTCTTAGGGTGAGTCTCTGTATTTTAGCTATAATTAAATTAACACCTTTTTCCTTATGTTAATTATTTAAAATTATTGGCTCATTGCATGTCTATGAAACTTGGGCCATAATTCACCCTGGCATGTTCTAGTTGCAGTAAATTCCCCATGTGCATTTGGTTTCCAGAACTAGGCTAAAATAAATAATGGTATGGTAGCTCTAATAATTCACTGGGCGTTATAAATTTATTCTGATATGTTAAGTTTGACTACTATGTTTTTCATGATAAATATCATATAAGTGGTAGGTAATGCCGTGACCAGCACCCCTTAGTGATGTATATGGTGCACCTCCGTCCGGTCATCACGACCGCCATATTTTATATAACGGCATCGTGATTAAATACTGGAGTCCATGAAGGAAATACACTAAACGCCCCTATCCTGTGCCTCCACTAAATACGTTATGTTGCTGAACTAATCAACACACCCCGCTCACTTCCACGAGAAAGAGTGAAATCTTCTCTCATAAACATCATCTTTTGCATCATATAGATCACGCAGAGAACCAAGTGGAGACGGGACTGGAGCAAGAGCCAGAAGGAGCCGGTGGTGTTGCAGTGGACCAGAAGCCGAACCCAGGCAAGCCCTGGTGCATTATTCCCGTTTTAAATTTTTACTCTATCACTAGTTAGGGATGTAGGCTTGACTGTGCATTAAGTGATAGGAATTGGTTGAAATCCTAGCATGCAGTAGGTTCCTCCTTCTCAATATTTAGCCTTAGGCCGGTAGTCGCTCTGCTTAATTTAGGACTACTACTCATCGAGGGGTATAGAGACCACTTGTAGACAGAAAATATTATCACTGGGGAATGATGTCGGATGAAGAAAAGTGCGGATGGAATCACATTGAAGACCGGACGGGCAACTAGGTGAAAAAGGAAGGACAGCTTGTCTTCAAGGAGGTAGCCCTGTCCGAGCCACTTAAGGCTACACTTCGTGTCCGGTCCTATGAGGTCAAGTTTGAACGTACTATTTGCATGCTGGAGTTATGGGCCTAGTAAACCGACGTAGCTACGACTACTGCCTGGTCGGAAGATAGCCTTCTCCCTTCTTTGGTGGAACTGGGGCTGAGAGGAGGGAGCAATCCACCCACGGATAGCGGCACGGGGCGCATCACGTTGGGGGATCCTTCTCGGGGGAGTCTGGACCCGAAAGACCTTGCGGTACCGTAAGCGAAAGGTTGCTTCATGTGGCTTCCAGAAAACGTGTATGGGTCGTGCAAGCAGGTTTCTCCTGCAGGATGTAAATCGATTAGAGTCGCTGCCCCTCACAGTAACGAGTACTACTTGATCGCTGCTCCGGAACAGTGTCGGAAGCCATTAAGATGAGTGAGTTTAATACTGCTGTTTGAAATTATTAAGATTGTATTGCAACCATGATTGTTATAGCTTTAGTGCAAACTAAATTTATTATTCCGCACGATAACTTAACTCAATGCTAAAACTTGAAAAATAAGGATCCATTCTTAGGCTGGCTTTCTGGCAACATAAACCCCATCCCTAGCCTTTGCATGTCTAGGTGTCGGCTATAGTTGGCCATTTTGACGGGTCAGTCTTGCTGAGTAAATTAGTTACTCAGGGCGTAGCTCTATGTGGTTTTCAGATGACCAGGGCGGAGACTGCCACTGCGGTGGAAGATTCCACTGGGAGGGCCAGCGCCCCGACTGCTAGAACATTGAGTGGGAGCTGTGCACGAATGAAGACGAGGAGTAGTTCCTTGCTTGCCGGTACGGTGCTTGGGCAAGACACCTATTATGTCCGGGTTGTTCCCTGTGTGTCGCCGTGGGAGGATGATTGTATCTTATCTATCTTCGTCGAACTAGTTGAATCATTGTTGAACAATTTGCTTCCGCTATTTACTTTTGATAAAACTCTGGTTTGTAATATAACTTCGGATTTATGTAAAACTCTATTCTCCGCCTATGCTCTTGTTGCAATTATTTGCTTCTGTCATGTGTTGTACTATTGGGCGTCACAGCGCGTGTCGCCACCCGAGGAAGATCCTGGAACGGAGCCGCCTTCGTGGTAAGGCGATTCTGTGAAAAGTGAAAAGGTGGAGATGCCAGTGGCGGTGCATTCCACCGCCACTGAGACGGAAATACAAAATTTATAATAAAAGAAAAAGGAGGTCAGGCTCGAGCCCAACACACGAACCCAAGCCACCATGGTCCTAGATCTGTGTCGTTGAGCCTATGCCCGGACTCCCAGATGTTGTTGCCCAATGACCCGCACACGAGCTCAGCCACCGCCGCTAGGCACCGGATCCCCTGCTCGCGTGCGAGCTCAGCCGTCCACCGCCAGACGCGTGAAGCCCCCACTGCCGTCGCCTGATGCCGGATTCGCCGCCATTGCCCGTGGCCGGATCCGACCGCTGCCGCCTTCGGGGAGGAGGATGGAGAGGCTAGCACCCTCAGAGTCGGGGAGGAGGGAGCAGAGAGCAGCACCCTCGGAGTCAGAGAGGAGAGGGTAGAGGGAGGAGAGGGGCACGCGTGGGTGAGGCGGCGCCCTCAGGAGGAGAAAAAAAACTCAAGGGTGCTGGAACCCTAGTTAGCTTTTATACCGAGTCATTAATTTGGGTTGAAAATGGGCTTGCGGGGGCTAGAACATGGTGAATGCGCCCAGTTGTTTGGCAATGGCGGGTTGCTGATGATATCAGCCAAAACTGTCATTGGGCTTTATTCCCAGCGACAGTTATGGATGACTTCATCAATACCCGTTATTGAGATTGATTCCTAGTGACGGTGCATAACTCTGTACAACTCTGTACGGTCCCTCGAGCTTCCAGTGACAGGTTTTTGGTCCACCACCACCCTAGTGATTTTTGGACACGCATTACTGCACATCACTGCAGGCTCTTTTTATACGAGTGTACACTTGTCATTCTGTATTACTTTAGCTACACTCCAGTTTTAATTATTTTGTTAGGGTTTGTAACGTCGTATAACTAAAGCCGGAGCTATCACAGTTACTTATTTATCTTATTGTTGTTGCGGTAATACGACATATGCCATAGCTCCATACACCAAATCAGCGAATAAAGCTTTAATTGTGCAAAGTCTGTCCATTAAAGCCGGCTGTTCTGGTTTTGTGCATCGAACAGGCTATTCTGACGTGACGGGCTTCAAGTTTGTCTTTGTGGAACCCCGACGGAGAACTTCAAGTTCAACAGCAGCGATGATGTACGCGGGCTTCAACCTTGATCAGCGTAGGCAGGTGTGTCTGAACGACTGGAGCTGCCGCGCGTACGCCGCCGCGAACGTCAGTGGGGGAGTCAACCACGGGTGCGTGATCTGGGCCGTCGATCTGCTGGACATGCGGCAGTATCCGACAGTCGTGCAGGACGTATACATACGGCTTGCGCAGTCGGAGATCGACGCCCTGAATGCCGCAAGTACTTCTGGCTTTGATTCCAGTTTCCTTTTAAATTTCATATTCTACAGTCCATAGTCTTCCCAAAGAAAAATTGCCATTTCAGGAACATCATAATCATAGCTATTTGCGCGTTTCCATGACTAATGAATTGCTCTGACCAGTTGTGTCCTTGGAAAAGAAGTAGTAGACCTATTCAATCCTTTAAGAAACTAGTTACTGTGCCCGTGCAGCATGCACGCGCGACAATTTATCCACACAATATTTATTGAGATAGTTTAATATCAAAAATAAAATAAAATTAAAAATAACAAACAATCGTACTTGATAAGTACATTTCAAGAGTTTGATATTGTACATATATGAAATATATATTTTACGTGTTTCTGAAGTTCCATGTTTTGGTAATTAAATAAAATGATTTCTTTCACTTAGGTGGTACATGTACATTGGAATACACTTGGAACCATCCATAAGATTAGGTGACTTTAAGAATAATAAAGATAAAAATATGCATATATTGAGATAATTCTTTTATTATCAAAAGTAAAACAAAATAAAAATAACAGATATATCATATTTGATCACATACTTCATATGTACAAATCTACAATATCTTGTCGAACATGGAACTTTAAAAACAGATACTAGCATATTTGTTGCGAGATAGAAATGCACACTATTGTGATAGGACACGTACAGAGGTCAAGTACATAAACAAAGAATGACAACAGAAAAAGAGAAATAATTTGTTGCATGTTCCTGTTTATTTAGTCTGCACAAACACAATCTTTTGGACACAGTGGTCTGAGAAATTCTGCTCCTATAATAAAAATGGCTAAGAAAAATCCTGTCTTGGTGCATCTGTCAAACAGCTCAGGTCAAACTTTTTCTAGGTAGCTGAGCTTATTCACGAGCCATCCTAACTATTATGACATTTGGTAGTAGATAAAAAATAACCCTGTTCAGTCTAACTATTATGACATTGGTAGCAAATGAAAAATAACTCTGATCTTCATGAAGATAAGAATCCATCTTGATCTTTCTTCAGCTACAGATGAAATAAAATTCACCAGTAAAAGGCAATCTGATTCTAGTATAGAAGGTTGTCGGCCACAAGCTTTGAACCCCTCTAAAGAAGCTAGCTTACTGTTGAGTGCAAGGTTAAAGCGCTTTATTACAAGGGCAACATCATAATCATGCCTCTGAACACAACAAACGAATAAAAGTAGTGTAAGTATTCGGTGAGGACCATCAATTTCCACAAGTAAGAACAACTATGAATACCTGTGTGGCTCTTTTGTCAACAGTAAATGGAGTGAACATGCCATAACCTGATCCCATTTGAATGTGCTAAGAGACTCACAGATTGGTCCAAAGGATCCAATACCACCTTTCACAATATTTATGAGTCCTTGCAAACGGCTAATCTTATTCAACAATGTTAGTCATTTCTCCAGCAAACTTTGAGGATGAAAGGATTATTCGCTAAAAAATGGTTGTAAGCTTCATGACCATTGATGATTGGATCCCCAAGGTATGAATGATTTGGTGATAGATGACAACTATGAAATTATGGGCTAATATCTACACGAGTGTTGTATATGTAGAAATCATCTCTAAACTCCACTACAAATCATATGGATGATGGTTGCCTTGGCGATTGATGACAATGACCGCAAGCACGGAGCCTTGTGAGCTTGATGGAGTCCAAGGGTTGATGGAGATGGATCAAAGCTAAGGAGAAGCTATGGAGCAAGTGTTGAGAACCCTTGTCTAGTTGTTAGGGTTTTAAGTCCATAGGAAAAACCGGACTATCAAGAGGGTCTAGGTCATGTCTCTTAGGTCACACTAGTTGGTGATGTGCATGGATGCTCAGTGAAATCATAGGCACTAGGAGACAGTGGAGAAGCCAAGGAGCTATTTGGAGAAGCCGGGAAACAAAGTCAAGTGAGGACGAGGAGTTTCAGCTTCTGGACATAGTGACCAGACAGAGGGATCAGTGGTGAACGGACTGTACGGTCACTAAGAGGATTTGTCTGGAACTTACAGCGTGCAGCGAGGAATCTATCTATGCTGAGAGCTGTAGTGACTGGACGGTCCAATCTATGTGGCTCCACACAGGACAGAGAGGAAGCAGCGCCGAGAAAGTTTCTGGATTGGAGATAGAAACGAACCGAACGGTCCGGTCAACTGACTGTACGGTCCGGTCAGTAGGAGTCAGCAGAGGGGCAGAGCCATTGGAGCTGAAGACTGCAGTGACCGGACGGTCTGGTCAGGCTGTGACCGGACAGTCCGGTTAGTTGGCCTAGAAAGCTAATTTCGTGGAGCAACGGCTAGTTGGAGGTTGAAAGCCTATATAACTTCGTTGTTGGGGTCTTAGAGACCACTCTTGGTCAGTGGAATTGCTTGGAGCATTTGGTGAGAGCCAAGAGGCAAAGAGGAGAGCACTAGGAGGAGATATTGCATATCTGAGAGTGCTAGTGAGAGTAACTTGAGCATTGATGCACATCTAAGGCTAGGGTGTCCTTGAGGGTGTGATCTAGGTTGTTACTCTTGGTCTATGGTGAGACCTAGACCGGTTAGGTGTCGGTGATCGAGCCTATCGTGATTGGTTGTGAAGGCCGTCACACGTTTGTATACGGTTGGAGCCCGCCGGTGAAAGGGGCATCAATAGTGATCGCCCGTGTTGGCCCGGGGAGTCCGACAAGTTCTTGAGGTAGGCGAGCTTGTGCCTTGGTGGCAGCGGTGACACACACCATGTCTTCACTCCAGGAGTGATTGTGGGCTCGTGGGCGAGAACTCCACATTGGTGGCGGGAGGGACCGACACTCCGGCGGAAGTGGTCCAACAAGGAGTAGAGGAAGGCGCCATCCTTTCGAGACCTTGGGAAAAAAATCATGAGCATTTCTTGACCCCCTCTTTACTATTCTGCAATTGTGTGCTCTAGTAACTAGGTTGAATTATGGCTTGCATAGGCTAGTGTGGTTGGCTTTCGCGCTTGCTATCATCATGAACACTAGCATGTCTAGGGTCTTGGCCTCCTAGAATTGTTAGGTTGTAATAATTACCAGTTTCTAGTAGTGTGAATTGAAGTATTAGGATTCATGAGCGGCTTACCGATTCACCCTCCCTCTCGGTATGTCTTCGGTCCTTACAAGTGGTATCAGGGCCAAGTGCTCATCTTTGAGGCTTCACCGCATTGAGTAAGGATGCCGGGACAGGTGGGAAGTGTTCCCATATTCGATGGGGAGGACTATGGGTATTGGAAGGCTCATATGCAAGCCTACCTGGAGTCCCTTGATCTAGAGATATGGATGATGACTCATGAGTCTGATGCGAATGTGAACCTGCTTGAGCCTGATTTCATTAAGAACAATGCTAAGGCTAAGAATGCTTTGTTTGCATGCATATCTAAGGATGTTTTTGCTAAATTAGATGCAAGTTCGACAGCACATGGTATCTGGACTGAGATTCATGGTCTCCATGAGGGTACTAGTGATGTCAAAGAAGAAAGATACTATGTGGTGAAGAACAAGTATAATAACTTTACTAGATTGCCACATGAGAGAGCTAACACTATTATTCTCGCTTTCATGTACTTGTGGAAGAGATCAATGCTCTTGGGAATGAGTTCAAGCTTAAGCATGTCGAAGTGATAAGAAGATTCTTGAGGCTATTCAAAGACCCCAAGTATGAGTACATCATCACCTGCACCTTGCAAGGTGACCTCAAGACCAAGACCATGAAGGATGTACTTGGAAAGATCACCGCCTTCGAGAGCTATCAACTGGGTTTGGTTGATCCTCAACCATCCAACCTTGCTCTTCAAGCCGAGAAGCAAGAGCCTATCAAGAGTAAGAAGAGCAAGAAGAAGGTAGTAATTGAAAAAGAAGAAGATGATGATGAAGATGACTTGAGTGAGGACTTGGCTCTTCTCATGAAGAAGATGAGGATCTTCAAGAACAAGTTTGCTTCCAAGTCCAAGGGCAAGTGCTTCAACTGTGGGTCAAAGAACCACTTCGTTCGAGATTGCCCCAAGCCAAAGAAAGAAGCTTTCAACTCCCAAGACTCAAGTGATGAAGAAGAAGAAGACACCAACGCCAAGCAAAATAAGAATAAGTACTTCAACAAGGATAAGAGAAAAGGCAAAGGCAAAGCTCAAGACCACAAGAAGAAGTTCTCACGCAAGGTCCTTGTTGGAGAGTGGACAAGCGACAACTCAAGTGACACATCCTTTTCCTCAAGCGATGATGAAGAAGTGGCCAGCCTAGCCATGATCAAGATCACACTTCCACGAGCTCTTCCTCCACCTCCCACGTGCCTCATGGCCGCGAGCCAACTTGGGGAGAGTGAGGATGAGAGCAGCGACGACAGCGATGATGAGGAGCTCTCATGTGCCGAGCTTTAGAGTATGCTTGAGCAAGCCCGCGACATCGCCGTCAAGAAATCCAAAATGTTGGATATGGTAAGAAAAGAATGTAAGTTGGCTAAGGACCGTGTTAGTGAGCTTGAGAGTGAGCTCAAGGACCTTGTCACATCTCATGAGGCCCTAAATAAGAGTTATGACAAACTGAAGGGTGATCATGTAGAGCTACGTGAGAAGTACGAGACCCTTGAACTTACTTTTGAGGCCATCAATGTTGATAACCTTGCCTCTCCCTCCTCTAGTTCATCTAAGAGTGATGCTTCCACTATGTGTGATAAACTAACCACCTCGGTCGAGGTTTGTTCTCTTGAGCCATTTGTTTTGAAGGAATATCATGGAAGAGATGAAGATGGTGATGGACTGCTTCGAGAGGCTCACACATGATAGAGCCATCCACAAGGAGATTCTTGGGAGAAACCTTGTGAATAATGCCTCCCATTAGGGACTTGGCTCATATCCCGCCGCCATCGACATCATCGAAATGAGTGACTCCATCCCTGCATGGATCAAACCCCTACTCGCCGACGACTACTATTGCGAGAGGTGTTGCAAGGATGGTCACACCATCAAGGATTGTCCTATGGTGATAAGTTCTACTATTTTGCCTAACGCTAACTTGTTCCATGAGAACACACATTTCAATCTTTTTAGGGACAAGGAAGGCAAGGTGAATGCTAAGGCTTTGGGACCACCAAACAAGAAGAGAAAGGTCAAGAGCATATGGGTGCGTAAGTTCATTGTTGATCTTGAGAGGTCAACGGAGTATAAGTGGGTGCCCAAGAACAAGACCTAGAAGATGGTGGTGGTGGTGGACCGAGAGCTTCATGAAGATCAAGTAAAGTCCACCACAAGTGACATGGACCTCAACGATATATCTACTCATGAGAGGTAACCATGTTTGTTCTTGGTAGTAGTAGTGTGTTTTTCCTTCTCTTGCATTGCATGGTAATTAGGACTCATTTGTGACTAGTATGCTTTGCATCCATGCATGTGTAAATAACTAAAAGAAAAACAAATAAAAATTAGTCAATGTCTAACCCACTCAAGATAGCTATAAGCAAGGTGGAGTGCTTGAGATGGTGGTTTGGCTTCTCTCAAGGCATGGGTATGGCTTATAGTGAGTAATCTTGAGAGCGGTTCAAACTTGACATTGTTAGGTTTCCTTTGTGTCTTGCTTAATAGTGCTTGCATTCACATGGCATGTTTACTTTCATTGCATATGTAAGATGCTTGTTGCATGCATCATATAGGAAACACAAAGGAGGCTTGTCACATTTGGAGATATTTGTGCTTCATGATCTATATGAGATTACATCTCCACAAGTGTGACCAAAGGAAAGGATTGTGCTTCATGCCCATTGAGCAAGCTCCTATGAACTCCGAGGTTAAATCCACTCGCGTGGTTCATGGACTAAGGCTCATACATACCCATTTGGTTCTTAATTGCCTTGGTTCTTATTTGCTCGATTCTTCATTTGGCATTTGCAAAAATTATAAGGCCATAAAGAGCCACTATTTGAAAAGGAGTGTTTGAGAGTTCCCTCCATGTTCCAAGTAAAGTGTTTATTTGAGTGTTTAGCGAGGGCACTTGGAAATTGAAGAAATTCCTTGTTTCTGCGAAATCCCTATAGTGACCGCACAGTCCAATCACTGGACCATACCGTCCGGTCAGTGCCTCTAAGCTCAGTGCCCCAAGGAGTCTGGTCATAGAGACCGGACAAAATGATCCTAGACACCGAACCATCCGGTCTGCACGAATACCAGCAGACCTGGAGCTGACCAGACAGTCCGGTCTAGAGACCGTACTGTCCGGTCACTATATTGAAAACGCGAGAAGCTTTTCATTCTGTGACCGTTGATCAGTTCTTGTCTCAATCTCGGCCGTCTATGCTTCTTTGACCTTAGTCAAATCAGGAAGAACTTTGTTCTCTTCCTCGTTCTTTTCCCCGACGCCGAGTTCACGAACCCACCGCCGTCTCTCCCCTCCTCCATCGCCGACCTCGCTCCCACGCTGACAAGCCACCTCACCGTGCAGCTCCTCGCTCCAGTGCCTTTGCGTGCAGCCACTTGCCTTCACCACATGCAGCTGCACCCTGTGAACCCGCAGCCACCACTTCGCCACCACGACCGAAGCACCAATCGCCGCTGCCGTATTTGCTTGCCGCCGAGTAGCTCACCGCTGTGCGCCTCGCCATCGGGCCCCTGCAGCATTGCCTCTGCCTCCACCCACGGTGCGTGCCCACTGACCCGCGCCCCTCCTTCGATTAGGGCAAAAGATTGCTCTTTTCTTCATTCATTGTCGGCGACCCCAAGTTTTGAGCTTTTCGCAATCGGTCGTGCGTTCTTCGGTGTTCGGCTTTAGTTCCTCTTAGGGTATTGTGTTCATTTCCTTTTCATCGCTTGTGCCCTGAAATTCGAGCAAGTTCCTTAATTGATGCAATTAGACTAATTGCCCATGCTTTAGTTGCATTAATTAGGTAATTTGGCTCAACCTAATTGCTGTTAATTTCATGATTATCTTTTAACTGCATGTCTAGAAATGTCTCCTATCTAGTCTACAGTTTGATTAATTGCCATTATTTGACTGTACACTAGATGACTCGCACCAGACACATATAGTCGATGATCACTGTTGTTACTTTGCATATTTGTCTAGTGATCATGTCCTTCATCTTAGTGCTAGGATTTCTATTATGCATTCTTTTCTAGCAGTGCTTTGCTCTTTTACATAGGTTCTATGCTTATCCTTTCTATACCTACGTGCGTGCAGTGACACTTATCAGTAGCAGAGATGGCAAGATCAGGACAGGATAAGGGCAAGGGCAAGATGCCTGAGAAGCCTAGAGGCAAGAATAGGACCAGGCTGGACCCAGAGTCAGAAAGAGCCAGACGGTTGGCACATCACTTGGACGCCATGGAGCAGTCACGCAGGACACCTGGATCACTGCTGATCACAGGTACACAGACAGACGACCAGGGTCACATAAGGAGCACCAGACAGAGGACAGCAGCTCCAGAGCTGTACATACGGATCAGGTTGCCACCGTGGTCGCAGGGCACTCCGACTTCTCGTCAGGAGAGGTCGTCGAGACTTGCGGAGCAGGGATCCTCCAGGCGGCACGAGGAGTCAGAGGAATCATTGTCGGACATTATCCGACTAGGGTCGGACATTGTCCGATAAATTTGATGTGCATGGCTCTAGAGTCCGACAAGATAGTCCGAGGGAATCGGATATTGCTCTGGTCAGAAATTTTAGTCGGACATTATCCGATGGAGTCGGACATTGTCCGAGTCTTCTTCATTTTCCAAGTTTTGCACGGTTCTGGAGTCCGAATGGATTGACCGACGGGGTCAGATTTTTCGGGAGTCGGACATTGTCCTATAGAGTCGGACATTGTCCGATGAGTCAGACATTGTCTGGCTAGAGTCGGACATTGTCCTGCTCTTACTGGGTTGATGAGTTGCGCATGATTCTGGAGTCTGACTAGATTATCCGACTGAGTCGGACATTGCCCGACTCCACTGATTTGAAAGTAGTGCGTAACATTCTGGAATCCGATTATAATGTCTAATGGACTAGGACATTGTCCGATAAAAAATAATTTGGAAGGGGACATTTGACTCTTGGAGTATGATTTGAGCACTTGGTCTTTCAACACTTATTTCTTTTGCATCCCTCTTGATAGTACGGTGTTCCTAGACTCAAGACAAAAGATAAAAACATTAAGCCTTGATTCTTGAGCGTAGATATTCCTTTTTCCAAGATTTTCATTTTGTTGGCTTTTCTTTTCTTTCTCTTTTAGATTTTCTTGCTCTCATATTCATCAATAATTAGAAGCTGTACACATGCTTAATGGAAATATTAGTCCTTTTAATTGTATTGACGTCAATCACTCAAAACCATAATTAGGAGCCTAGATGCATTTTCAATCTCCCCCTTTTTGGTGATTGATGACAATACAACTAAAGTTCATAGTTCATAGATAAAAGAGCATTAAAAGAGAGAACAAATAAATAGGAGCTCCCCCTAAATGTGTGCATGAATTGAATTCCAAATTTAGGCACTAACAACCCATATGCACATATTTGAGAGAAAAAAAATAGAAGAGCTCCCCCTATTTCGTTGCATTGATCCACGTAGTATCAATAAAAAGAAAGACAACAATGCATATGACATGTGATTTACACAAATGTACCTAAAAGGGAAACAAATAACAATACATCAAGCCACATTTGCATAGCACATAGTTCATCACATAGAAAGCATAAATAAGTCTTACACAATTAAGATTCACTTAAAAGTTCGAAAACACATAAATGACATGTTCAACGAAATCACAAGATACAAAAATGATAATAAGCTAGGTGAACTTCTTGATTCTTCTTCTCCCCCTTTGGCATCAAGACACCAGAAAGAGAAAGAGAAGAAATCACTCATCGCCATCATAGTCGCTGTCCTCTTCATCTTCATCATTCCTCCTTTGTGGTGGTGTCTCCTCCATTATCTCATCCACATCATCATCCTCGTCATCAAACCTAGTGTAGGAGGGCCCAGCACCACTAGTACCAGCTGTAGCAATAGGATGGGCATGGGAGGGGTAGTAGCCAAAGTACTGAGACTCCTCATCAGTGAAAGTACTCCAAGGATTCTCAACTGGAGGAGGATAGGGTGCAGGATCTGGGGATGGGGAGCGAGGAGGCTAAACAGCTAGGTGATCATATATGGCCTTCTGACGCTTGTTCAACACATCTTGACGCTTCTCAATGTTGTCAAGCCTGGCGTCAAGTCTGTTGCAGATACTGAAAAGTCCTCTGAGCATCTTGGAAAGGCCTCCCCTTTTCTTGCTAGAACCTCTGCCTCTGCGCCGGTGGGAAGGACCTGTAGTGGAGTGGGCTAAGGGTGCTGGTGGTGAGTTAGGCTCACTGGAGGGAGCCTGCCTAGGAGTCGAAGCACCACTGGTAGCACCTAAAGGAATGTTGGGCCTGAGACTCTTGTGTTCACACTCTTTCTTGAAGGTCTTCTTGGTCACCTTCTCAATCATGAACATGATGAAAGGAGCATAAGCACATCAACGGCTAGCGGTTATAGCCACATGCCACATCTCTGAGTAGATGAAGTCGAACACATTAAACTTCTCAGAGCCGCTAATCCAGTCAAGGAGATCCTCAAAACCTAGAACATGATCAACATTGCCACCCCTTGGAGCAATAGAGACTCTAACCATCCTGTGAAGCACATTGTAGAAGGGCTTAAACCCAGCAGCATATGGTGGATTGCAGTCATCTTCATTGACATACATGTACTTCATTTTGGAGGGGAGCATTGTGCATCCATCATGAATACGCTTTGGTTCATCATAGGAATCCCTTATACCAAGCAAAGTAGCATAGCGAGGTAAAGTGCAAGAATACCTCTCGCCTTCTGTCATCGAAGTCAACTTCTTTGCCTGTTCATCAAAATACACAGTAGAGTAAAACTGTGACACAATCTCTTGATTCCAGTTGTACCTGAACCCCATAATGTCCTTGATTCCATGGAACTCACAAGCTTTAATGATTGCCTTGAACATAGGATTTTTCTTACGTTCCATGTATTCCCAGTCAATGTATTGCATGGCAATGGTAGGATGTTTCTTGCTCTTGTAGGCACACATGTACCAATCTATGTGGAAGTGAGACCAGAACCTAGGATGAATGGCCTCCTCAGCTACGTAGTAGTTGATTTTCCTCGCCTCACAACTTGCCTCTTCAGTGGCCTTCACATAGTTAACAGGCTATCTGTCCACATTAGGATCAACAATCACATTGTGCATGACACTATTGATCTCGATGGGTTCTTCTTCCTCATGACGCTCAACATATCTAAGATGCACGGTGTGAGGCTTCCTTCTTTTGGATTTGCTACCTCCGGCATCATCCACATACTTGGATTGCTTCTCCCCCTGATACCAAGTGCTAGACATCATGGTAAAAGAGATAGAGTGGCTGAATGAGAGATAGAATTTTTGAAGACAACATGGTCATAAGGGAGAAAACAGAAACTTTTGAAAAATCTGTGGTCATCGGATAATGTCCGACGGTATCAGACATTGTCCGATAGAATCAGATATTGTTCGACTGTACCAGATATTGTCTGATGCCCATGAAGTTTTTACAAAAGTTTAGGTTTGTTCAAATCTGACCATAATTCCTAGCCATATTGCACACAAAGCATCTATAGCATCCTAGGAAGTATCTCCATGAACTACAATGGTGAGGGCATAAGGGAGTAACCTAGCATTGCAAAGTCAAACCCTAACCCTAGGAGGGAGAAGAGAAAAGAGGAAAAACCTTGCAACAATGGCGGTACTCGGACTTTATCCGATGAAGGGAGTCCCCTCCCCCTAAAACTTGGGTCTCTTGATGGTGGGAGAGTGGGATCGCCGCTGGTGCTCCTTGGCCGCCGGTTTGAGAGGTGAGAGAGAGAGAGAGAGAGTTTGAGAGAATGAAAGGTTTGAAAATGAAGGGGTAGGCTCGGGCCCTGGTATGGGCAAAAATTTCATTACTCGGACAATGTCCGACTTGGTTACATCCACATCAACATGATCCAATGATCAAGAACCGAATAATTTCCAAAAATTAAAACAGTCAACATTTTGCAATATTTTTCATTTTTGAAAAAAGATTACTCTATGTCACCACAGATGTGCAAGCTTTCAAACCACATTGCTAGAATCAAGTATATTAAGTTCACTCCTAAGATAGCAAAAATGCTTTTCATCTAGTGGCTTGGTAAATATATCGGCCAATTGTTCTTCGGTTCTTACATGACTAACTTCAATACCCCCCTTGATAGAATGATCTCTTAAAAAGTGATGGCGGATATCTATATGCTTTCTGCGCGAGTGCTCAACAGGGTTGTAAGCAAGCTTTATGGCACTCTCATTGTCACATAGAAGAGGGACTCGGTTCAAATTGTAACCATAGTCCTTTAGAGTTTGTCGCATCCATAATAGTTGTGCACAACAACTCCCGGCTGCTACATACTCCGCTACGGCTGTGGATAGAGCAACAAAATTTTGTTTCTTAGATGACAATGATACTAGGGACCTACCCAACAATTGTGATGAGGACATCACTCCTATGTATACACACAACACTCCTCCAAATCTGGACTTGCAAGGTCCAATGACTAGAGCTCGTGCACGACGACTAAATTTAGAGGTGAGCTCGTTCCTACGTTCTTCGCTATATGTTACTTTTGAGAATGGTTTGCTACCTAATGATTATTTTATGATTAGAAACCATGGAGAGGACCAGGAGATGATGGGAGAAGGAGTTGGGAACGTGGAGCACCAGCAAGGGCTTGAAAGCCAAAGTGGAGGCCCAATCAAAACCGACTTCGAGTCTGTTTCGGGGCCCAGGACCAGTCTGTACTAAAACAGTCGCCCAGGACGCATACGGACTCGGATTTGGACGTTCTACATATGCACGGAAAGACAAGGAGAAGACCTTTCCAATGCCGCCGGCCTCATGTCAAAATTCATCTGGAGTCATCGGGAATCATTAAAACAAGATAGAGTCCAGAATCTGTGTCGGTGCTGCGTCGCCTATTTTTTGCCTTTGGGCTTTGTATCTAGTTGAGCCCAATTAGGGGCGCGTCCAGAGGGTCTTGCACGACCCTAGGGTCTTTATATACAGCCGCTGCCGCACCATTAGGGTTCGGGTTTTGCTTAGATCAATTCTGTTCATAAACAGTTTCGCTGTTCATCGGTTTGTGAGACCCCAACTTCGAGAGTTTAATCATACATCTGCAATTATGTTACATTCTTCGTTGTTCTTGCTTGTGTTCTTGATTCGTAGGCAGGGATTAGCCTTCTCGGCGAGGTCAATCGTCTTTTGGACGGTTGATAACCAGAGGAGACGTCGTGCTGCGATTGCGGGGTTTAGAACGTGCTGTTCTGAAGCCGGATCGATTTGTGTGTCGCCTCCGACCAAATCAACTTACCAAGAACCTTTCGGAAGATCGAAAACCCTTGTTCACATCAAATTGGCATGTCCCAGAGGTGCTCTTTCTATCCACCTTATCCTCGGCATAATCCGTATCAGAATAGCCTATTAGGTTGAACTTTGAACCCTTAGGGTACCAAAGCCCTAGGTTGGGTGTGTGAACCAAATACCTCAAGATTATTTTAATGGCCATAATGTGACACTCCATAGGAGCAGCTTGAAAACATGCACATATACACACACTAAGCATGATGTCAAGCCTAGATGCACAAAGATAAAGCAAGGAGCCGATCATAGAATGATATACCTTTTGATCAACCAGCTTGTCCCTTTTAGTGAGGTGAAGATGACCATTTGTTGCCATGGGAATCTTGATGGGTTTTGCTTTGTCCATGTCAAACTTCTTCAAAATATCCTGCGTGTACTTGGCTTGACATAGAAAGGTACCTTCCTTGAGTTGCTTCACTTGGAAGCCTAGAAATAAAGTCAATTCTCCCATCATGGACATCTCGAACCGCTTGGTCATTATCTTGCTAAACTCATCTCAGAAAGTTTTATTAGTAGAACCAAATATTATATCATCGACATAAATTTGGCCCACAAATATGTCATTGCCAAAGCGCTTTGGGAAGAGAGTTGCATCAGCTTTGCCCATTTTAAAACCTTTTCTTAAAAGAAAATTCCTAAGGCATTCATACCATTCTCTTGGTGCTTGTTTAAGCCCATAGAGCGACTTATGGAGCTTGTAAACATGGTTAGGATACGAGGGGTCTTCAAATCCCGGTGGTTGCTCCACATACACTTCTTCCTTGATTGGCCCGTTGAGGAAAGCACTCTTGACATCCTTTTGATATATCTTGAAATCATGATGAGTGGCAAAGGCAAGTAGCATCCTAATTGATTCAATCCTTGCCACGGGGGCAAAGGTTTCATCGAAATCCAACCCTTCTACTTGTGAGTATCCTTTTGCCATGAGCCTTGCCTTGTTTCTTGTTACAACACCGTCTTTGTTTTGCTTGTTGCAGAACACCCATTTATTACCCACAATATTTTTTTTTCTTTGGTCTTTCCTCCAATGTCCATACTTCATTTCTTGTGAAGTTGTTCAATTCTTCTTGCATGGCCATCACCTAATCCGAATCCTTGAGTGCATTTTCTACTCTAAATGGCTCCAAAAAAGAGATAAAAGAGTAATGCTCACAAAAATTACTAACTCGAGATCTAGTGATTACCCCCTTTTTAATGTCTCCAAGGGTTTGTTCGACGGGGTGATCATGTTGTACATTTTGATGCACTCTTGGGTGTGATGGACATGAACTTCTTTGACCACCATCTTCAATAACCTCTTGATCATGTCTTTGGGAGTCATCACTTGATGCTTGTACATGTTTACCATCCTCTTGATCTTGACCACTTGTATGATCAATTTCTTCATTTCCATAATGTTCGTCTTGTCTTGAGCAAGAGGGTTGATTCATCAAATGTCATGTTACGTGAAATTTCAACACAACCGGTGATTTTGTTGAACACACGATAAACATGAACATTTGACCCATAGCCAAGCAAGAAACCTTCATCACTCCTATGGATACACACAACACTCCTCCAAATCTGGACTTGCAAGGTCCAATGACTAGAGCTCGTGCACGACGACTAAATTTAGAGGTGAGCTCGTTCCTACGTTCTTCGCTATATGTTACTTTTCAGAATGGTTTGCTACCTAATGATTATTTTATGATTAGAAACCATGGAGAGGACCAGGAGATGATGGGAGAAGGAGTTGGGAACGTGGAGGACCAGCAAGGGCTTGAAAGCCAAAGTGGAGGCCCAATCAAAACCGACTTCGAGTCTGTTTCGGGGCCCAGGACCAGTCTATACTAAAACAGTCGCCCAGGGTGCATACGGACTCGGATTTGGACGTTCTATATATGCACGGAAAGATAAGGAGAAGACCTTTCCAATGCCGCCAGTCTCATGTTAAAATTCATCCGGAGTCATCAGGAATCATCAAAACAAGAGAGAGTCCAGAATCTGTGTCGGTGTTGCGTCGCCTATTTTTGGCCTTTGGGCTTTGTATCTAGTTGAGCCCAATTAGGGGCGCATCCAGAGGGTCTTGCACGACCCTAGGGTCTTTATATACAGCCGCCACCGCACTATTAGGGTTCGGGTTTTGCTTAGATCAATTCTGTTCATAAACAGTTTTGCCGTTCATCGGTTTGTGAGACCCCAACTTCGAGAGTTTAATCATACATCTGCAATTGTGTTGCATTCTTCGTTGTTCTTGCTTGTGTTCTTGATTCGCGGGCAGGGATTAGCCTTCTCGGCAAGGTCAATCGTCTTTTGGACGGTTGATAACCAGAGGAGACGTCATGCTACGATTGCGGGGTTTAGAACGTGCTGTTCTGAAGACGGATCGATTTGTGTGTCGCCTCCGACCAAATCAACTTACCAAGAACCTTTCGGAAGATTGGGAACCCTTGTTCACATCACATGGTCGTTCCTGATAAGACAAGGGACAATGTTAAGGCAAGATTGGATCAAGCAGAGTTATGCGATAGACCAAAGCTGAACATGGTGCCTCCTACAACTGGCAAGACGTGGAAAAAGCCTAAGGTCGATTTCGTCCTGATGGCCAAGAAAAGGAGGGAAGTACTAGAATGGTTCCAAACATTAATGTTGCCTGATGGGTTTGCAGCAAATCTGAGGAGGGGAGTGAACTTGTCGACTATGTGAATCAGCGGGTTGAAGAGTCATGACTACCACATATGGCTTGAGCGGCTTCAACCGGTGATGGTTCGAGGCTATGTCCCTGATCATGTGTGGCAAGTGTTGGCAGAGTTGAGCTATTTCTTCTGCCAGCTTTGTGCTATGGAGTTATTGTTGGGGGGTTCACTTTGCAAGCCACCCTCCGAAGGTTCATCAAAGTCGGGCTGCGAATGAAAGTCAAAGTCAACACATTGTTATCCTTTTTTATTACTAACTGTAACTTTGAGACACGGGTGTTCATCAGAGGCTATAGCGAAGCCAAGACCCTTCGAGCGGTGCCTCCGCACCGCTCAGAGGACGAAGTCATCATCCTTCGAAAGACAGCGCGTGGGGCAAGACCAAGAGCCTGGTTGGCGTGAAGAAGGCGACACGTGGCAGCAGGACGTGATGTGGCGTGCGGAGCAAGGAAGGGTACCAGGAGCGTTCAAATGACTGATTTATCCTTTATGACCATTTTTGTACAAAATATTCGAAGAATATAGCAGGTAATTAGGGACAAAATGGTCATTTGCACATGACCTAAGTACGGGCCTATAAAAGGAACACCCCTACTTACTTGTAAAGGGGATAATCTTTTTGGTGATACGTGAGAGGACCGTTTTTGCCCCATTTTGTACCCTTTGCAATTTTCTTTAATGCTCATTCATTCTATTGGTGTCAATGAAGCTCGTGCTTAGTGATGCCAACAGTGGCGCCCACCGTGGTGTCAGCTCGTATACAAGCTCACGATGACTCAACTCCACGGACCGCTGTCTTCGAGTGGCACACCGTCCTCACGAAGCAGCGTTCCGGAAGACCCCCAATTGGTAGACTCCCACGACCGAGTTCCTCCATTCAAGTTATTCCTGTTTTATTCATCATCTGTTCATTCTCAATACTGGGATAAAGACACCCTAGTTTAACATTGCATGGAATTTTATAGGTCGAGCTGCAAGTAGAGAAGAAGAGACGAGAGGAGCTGGAGGCGACGGTACAGCAGCTGAAATAGGATGCAGAGAGGAGGGAACAGGAAGCACAAAGGGTGCAGCTTGGGCAACAGAGGCGGATGGAGCAATTAGCGGTCGAGCAACAGAGGCATAGTCAAGAGTAGATCTCGCAGTTGTATAGCTACCTTCAAAGTTTTTCCATGCAGCTGGGTCAGACTCTGCCGCCAATCCCGCAACCGACTCCTTGGGTTCCGCCACCGATGCCCTGTGTTTCTCCACCGACGGATTATTCTCCTGTGAGTCTTTTGAAAATTCTATACTTTCATTTTAATTAGTTGGTTAACTTAGAGAACTTAGAAACTTAGATAATTTAGATAAACTTAGAAACCTAGAGAAACATAGAAACTTAAAGTACTTAGAAAAACTTATAAACTTAGAGAAACTTAGAAATCTAGATAAACTTATAAACCTAGAGGAATGTAATATGCTCTACTTCAAAAACCTAGAATTTTTAGAAAAACTCAGATTACTAGATAAACATACAAACAAACTTAGAAACCTATACAACCTAATATGTTCTACTTTGTGCAGAATCCTCCTCCATCGGCGGCGTCGAATGAAGTGCCTCAAGAAGAGCAAGATCCGTCTCTTCCTCGCGTTTTGTTCCCGCCACCCCCTCCTTAGTGAACTTGCATTGCTTATCATTTGTGTTGATGAACAAACTTGTTTATGTGGATTTAAGTGTTGTTGAACTAAATGTAATGTTTATTTGTGGATTTGAGTATGATAGAAGTATTTGTGATGATGAATTATGGATTCATGTGTTGTTTAATTCGTGAATTATGGATTATATATTGTTGAAATGCCTAGAATGTGTATTGATATTACTATGAACTGGCTATGATGAATTACAGAAGAAAAAAAAATAGTTCTAGAAGGTACACTTTGCCGAGTGTATTTTAAAATACACTCGACAAAGGGACCATGTTTTGCCAAGTGTATTTCAAAATACACTCAGCAAAGCGACCATTTTTTGCCGAGTGTATTTAAAAATACACTCGGCAAAGGGTTGGACATTTGCCGAGTGTTTTTGTAAAATACACTCGGCAAAAGGTTGAGCCTTTGCCGAGTGTACTTTACAAAACACTCGGCAAAGATTTTGGTCTTTACCGAGTATCATCCTTTTGATATTCGGCAAATATATTTTCTAACCGTTAGCTTCGTTAACGGCAACTTGTCGTGTGTTGCGTCGGCACTCAGTGCCCGATATATAACACTCGGCAAAAAGCTCTTTGCCGGCATATTTTTCGCCGAGAGCTATTTATCAAGTGTTACACTCGGCAAAGCCTTTGTCGAGTGTTTTCGGGGCTTTGCCGAGTGCTACGGGCACTCCGCAAATCATTGATTTGCCGTAGTGTAGTTTAACTGTACGTTCAGGGGATGAGCAGCCCATATGGGAGATGACATGTGTTTGAGAAAATAGTGTGCACTATTATAAATAATTGTAACATTATTCCAAACTAGCAAAACAGAATAGAACAATGACAGGATGCGGTAGAGTGAGACGATGGCCATCTTGTCATTCTTTCGGGGTGCGCGTGGACGATTCTTACTGCTGCGCTGGCAACTCCTCCCCATTCAGCATGCGAATGACATCCAGCATGCTGGGACGTGCGTCTCGATCCATTCGAGTACACAACAGCCCTATCTCGATACACTTTTGTATCTCCAGCATCTGGGACTCCTCGTACAGCGAAGGATCAAATAACTCACGGATAGCTTCGATTCTCTGCGTAACCGGAATCTTCGAAAAGAAAAAAAAAAACGCATCGTCATATAGGGCAATCTCAGTTGTACAATCATGACAATATATATTGGACAGAAAATGAGTTAATACTCTATGCAGAGAAAATGAGTCAAAACTCTAGATATGGGCAAATGATATAGAATAATTAGATGTACTATACACTCATTGATGCATAGAAAATACAAAGCATATACTTTTGATGGACCTGTACTCACCACGTCTTCGCTGTGCAGCTCTGACCAATGTGGTCTATTGAAATTGACTAATATTCTAATATTATTTATGTTTTCGAACTAAATTTTAAAACTTTAGTCAAAGTTTCAAAGAATTTGATATAAGTTTAGTCAAGTGACAGATATTTAAAGATAGAGAGTAACACATAAAACTATATTTAAATATAGCATTCAATTGCACATATTGGAAATGTTTCCAGTTAAAATCTATTGATAACCCCTTAACTATCATCACTACTACAAATGGGAATATATCTTCTGTAAGCTTCCCGCTAGGCTGTGGGTGCCTGAGCAACTTATAGGACTGCAGGCTGTTGCTTCTAGCATTTGCTTCACATAAACCATTTGCATTGGTAGAAGTTCTACATAGGCATAAAGTTTGTTCATGCCCCGGTACAAGAAGATCATATTCTTTTCTGTTCTATCCATTCTAAATAAAATCATTTAAGGATGGTAGACACAGTCAAGTATTTACAGATCTAACCATGTCAACACGTATAAAGTATAAAATTTATCATGCAAAAGCATACTAATTAATATTATTAATGGTGAAATATGTATATAGTGGGCCCTGCACGGGCTGAGTTGGAGGGTGCCTAGTATTCATTGTTTACAACTAGGACTACTATCTATTGGGTTCTCTAATCCGATTTGCCCAATAGTTGCTTGTTTCACAGTGTCACAGCTTTGTCATAGGGTCCTAGTATCCAACTTCTCCCTCCGTCTAAAAGCACAAGTATTTGTTGACTTTTAAACTTCATGTTTTACCATTCCTTTTATTTTAAAAAATATATAATATATAAAATAAGTTAGTCATACTTATATAATATTTTCAGAAATGTTTTCAAAAATATTTTGAATAAGATGACAGGTCAAACATGATATCTAAATGGCAACAAATGCTTATATTGCTGGATGAAGGGAGTAGATAAAAGAACTATTGTCAGAGATAATTACTTACCCATTTGACCAAAGATTGGTGACGATCTGATTTTGATTTGCACATTCCCCTCACGACCATAAGGAGAACGATGCCAAAACCATACACGTCACATTTTGACGACAACAAACCTTGTGTAAGATATTCTGGGGCCAAATATCCCCTGGATATAGTAAACATAATAGAAGTGAATAATCTCACTATAAAAATTTAAAAAGAAATTATTACTAAAAGAAGTTTCAGAGAAACATCTAGCTATTATGTTCCAACATCTTACATTGTGCCTCTTAAGGAGTTGCCACGAGTAATCTCATTATCATCATGGTCCAGTCTGACAGCTAATCCAAAATCCGCAATCTTTGGATTCATATCCGAATCCAAGAGAATATTGGCTGGTTTCACATCCATATGGACAATGTCTTGCTCATGCAGGTAGTGTAGGCCGCGGGCTACTCCCTCAATTATCTGCACACGGGAGGACCAGTTGACTGGAGGCCCTACAAAGTATAAATAAATAATGCATGAGAAATTTATTATTTAACCATAGAGAAAATAAGTTAAAGGGAAATTAGATTTGGGGTTAATATTTTTCAACGGAAACATACCATCATCAATGGTTTCCAAGCTTCCTTTGAGCAAGTATTCTTCAACAAAACAATAGTGCCGTTCTTCAGCTACAATATATGTTCCTTTATATAGCATGGACTTTGTTTCGACTTCATGACAATATCCGAGACGTTTAACTATGTTTTTGTGCTGAAGCTTCAAAACAATATCAAGTTCCTCTGACATGCGTGTCCTTAAAAACTCAGGCGATATATTGATTTTCTTGATAACAACTGGTAGTCCATCACTCAATTTACCCTGAAAAAAGTATGCAGACCAAGTTAAGTTGCTCACAAATTTGCAAGTAAAACAAGATAGAATGGATGCAAGTGTTACAAATTCAACTGTATTTATGTGTGTGACACTTGAATAAACAGTTCCTCTTCCTCATTGCAATCTATGTGATATTCTTACTGTTAGAATACGGCCCGACCGTCCCGCACACGAGCCCCTGCCGTCAGCCCAGGTCGTCCCAACTGGAACCCCAACCAAGGTCCTGAAACACCTCAACCCAAAAGACTAGCCTGATAGGTGAGGTTCCCTCCACCTTATAAATTGGGCTCCCCCATCATTAATATCCGATGTGGGACTAAACCCAACAATCTCCCCCATCACACATCGGATGGCCCCATCTCCCCTTCACACCCGGGTGGACACCCCTCCGATAGCCCGACAAATTGTGTGACCCGGGAGACCCAATCCGACAGTCCGATATCCGTGTGAGGCCCATAAGATGTTCCAGGTTTATCATCATGGCTCTGATACCACTTGTTAGAATACGGCCCGACTCGTCCCGCACACGAGCCCCTGCCGCCAGCCCAGGTCGTCCCAACTGGAGCCCTAACCAAGGTCCTGAAACAACTCAACCCAAAAGACTAACCTGATAGGTGAGGTTCCCTCCACCTTATAAATTGGGCTCCCCATCATTAATATTCGATGTGGGACTAAACCCAACAATTACTGTCACACAAGAATACAAATAAAGTTCAATTTCACCATAGGTCAACATAAAGCAATTTATACCTAAAGGTGCTGTAGTTTCATCTAAGGCTCAGTTTAATAAGCTGGAGCATACCTTAATCAGACATGCTTGCATCATGTTCTGTATTCTATCAAAATTACATGGCAATTTTAGGAAGAGAAGTGCTCTAGTGCACAATATTATGAATTGAATTGAAGGGAAAATATACATTATATAAACAAAAATAGTGCAAAAACAAGAACCTTGATGCAAAATACCAGCATGCTTGCGTGCATGCATGTAACGGTTGTTGTTTTTTCTTACTCCAAATTGTGTGACCTGCCCTTGAAATTATTAATTCATTTAGTAGCTTCAGTTTTTCAAAAGGGTGCACCAAAGGTAAATATTACAATGGAATAAATAAATACAAAAAACTTTATCTTATATTTTCAATTTTTGATAAAAAATTAAGGCCCTGTTTGGCACCTGTCTCTGAGATCTTTAAAAGATAAAATAAATTATATTTTTAGTCCAAATAAAATATGATTCAATCAAAGACTTTTAAATGCCCTAAATCAATAGATTCTGGAGCTAGGTGTAGATATCAGCTCTATTTCTTGGAGGTGTAGCCTGTCAAACGAGGCCTAAAGTGATAGAAGTAAGGAAAATGACTTTTCAAAAGGACAGCCTTGCTGAATCCATATTGATTTTATCTCATCAAATGACTCATACTTACAAGCAACAACAACCAGGAAATTTAAAACACAAAATGAGCAAACCAAGAAGTACCTTGTAGACAGTAACAAAGCCACCTCGTCCAATGATGTTTTGCTCTGAGAAGTGATTTGTAGCTTCCTTCAACTCAGACAAACTGAACTTTGCAATGCCTGTGGTGAAAACGAATACGTAACAAAGTTCAGATTTTGCAAATGTGAAACTTAAACTGTACCATCACTACTGAGTAAGCTGTTGTGTAATATTGTCATAGATAATTAAGAATTATCACCCAAAAATTAACATACCCATGTGAAATAAAATAAAATGAGAAACAAAACACATTCCAAACACTGCAAAAGGCTAAAACTTACAAAAAAATGCCCTTACAAACACCAAAATTAAAAACTTTTGGGGATGCAATACATTTTAGTCGAGATATTACTATCATCAGACATAACATCTCATACCTATGACTCATACCAGGGTGATGCCAAGGAAGGAAAGCATAATCCTTATAACTTCTTACAGCAATCATAACACAACAACAAAATAATTTTGAAAATTAACCAAGTAATGAAATTTAAATTAAGAACATAAAATTTTAATATGAATTTAAGATCAAAAAAGAAAAACAATACAATGCAACTCAAACAGTGCAGATTCTAATCTTTTCATTAATTCAAAAATAACATCACCACTCACATTTTATCCTCGCATCCAAACATTTATATGTGCTACCTATTATATCCATGGGGTAGCTACAATTCATTCTACATAATAACAAAAATCTATTACTTCAAGAGACCTGGATTTCGTTAGGCCAGTTCATGAAAGCAAAAATGATTGTTCAAATGCAGCACAAGGGATAAGAACCAGCCCTTTCAATGTTCTAATTGAAAGGAGAAGGACATGCACACACACATATACACACTCCATTGTTTTAAAGAACACACTCCAGTTGAGCTTCGATCATTTTTATTATCTCATAGTATATATTTATTCTGTTCGGTGGAGCGCGTCAAGCTTTCGGGTGACGTTATTGACAGATGTTTGAAGGAAAACGTGGAAAACAAACTAGCCCCTGGATGTTTTACTCACATCTACAGTTCAAAACCTTGAAGACGATCCTTATTCTCCTACACTTCAGAAGATTTTATTTTCAGTCTCTCACAATTCTAAATGCGCTGTGAGGATCATATATAATCTCAAATGAGCATACAAACCTGCCTGAGTAACCAGTAGTGCGTGCAACACAATCATGATGGTCTAACAAAAAATGTCGTTCTACCTGGTAAGGGACGAGCAAACGGCGCCTCACTTCCTGTAGCTACGTCGTTGGTCATCTCTTTCTTACCCTTCACTTCAGATCTGCAATTGCTAGCCAAAATAATCAGGCTCATCAGATAATTAAAATAAAATAAAACAGCCTTTGGGGAAAAGAAAATGATATAGGGAAAATTGCATAAACACACCATATGTCACTTGTAGTTTGATATGCACAAAAAACAATTGTTATGAATCTCCATCCTCTACTGCATTTTGTTGCACATCCAAATGCACACATGCTTAAGAGATCGATATTCATCCCTTTTTTATATTAATTTTGAACTGCTGATAGAGTTCCTATGGATGTTACAAGCTCTCGAGAGAATAATCTTGATACTTTTGAAGGTTCCACCAAAACGTTCATCTATTAATGTTGTCCTATGAGGTCTTACTATTGGACAAATAATGTTCATTCCAAAATAATGAATGTCTCGTCTAAGCACTTGAGCAAGACCGATTTAGCTAACTTGGTTGTACCTAACTCTCGGAGTAAATTAAGCATTAGCAAATGTTTTTCGAAACAAAATTTAGTAGATGGATGCTTGAAGCAAAAAGAGTTATAGATGAGATTCTCAAACTCCAAATTAGGTATGGAGAGGCTTATGTAATTAAAAAAACTAAAAAAAAAAGAGGGGGGGGGGGCTCTAATACTACTAACAAAAGATAAAAGGCACGTGGCTTCTCTGTAATAACTATTTTAACAATCTGTTTATTATGTTGATACTTACTACGAATAATCAATGCAGTAATATGGGATCATACCATGGAGTTTAATCTCCATGGAGGAAAAGAATTTTCCCAGCCATGTTGATGATTATGATGCAAAATGCTGTTACTGGCAACAAATTAACTAACTTTTATTTTGCCAAGATGGAATTAAAACGCAAAATAAATCTTAAGATAAGACTTTTTAAGGAAGATAATAATTGTAACCACAGCTAACAGCAAAGCAAATATATATTTGGACCGCAATAAGAGTCAGATATATACGTTACCTGGCAGCGATAGGTTGGATGTTGGTCAACATAAGGGAAGTCAGCTGGACATTGGTGGCGAAGCTTCCCATCGTCACCTTACGCAGTATGTCGTCCTGTGCCCGACGAAGCTCCTTGGCCATGTCCCCTGCCCCCAAGAAACGACCCAACTTGTTCTTTCTCCAGGGCGCGTTCCACGGAATCCGCGAGATCCTCCAGAGGGTGGCTCATCACCTCATCCTTCATCGTCTCCGTCGTCTCGTCAAGGCGCTTGAGGAGGGCGCTGACCCGGGCCACACACCTCTCGATGTCCAGGCACTCCTCGGCATTCTGCTTAACCGTCTCCACGGCCTCCTTGATGGCAAGCGCGACCTTGACGATTCTCTCCACGCTGCCCAGCGCGATCTCGGCCATCTTGCCTTATTTTGACTGCAGTCTGCGGGGTCATTGAGAGGAACACACATCAAATCAGCAAAGATTGAGAAACTGTTTGCAATGCACCTTCTCTCCCTCATATACTACTACACTAGCAAAAGAGCACTGACCTCGTGTTTTGGTTCTTCCTCCTAGCCTTGGCAAGGTGACCGATGACGAACGGGCTTCCTGTTCCCTCCCCTGCTGGACGCAAGCAGTCTGCTCTGAGTGATTATGGATCTGTCCAATAACAAGTTGAGTTGTCCAAGATCCAAGAAGGAAACAGTGATTCGCCCAATTCATAAGACAGTACTCAAGTCAAGTCTTCGCCCACAAAATAAAATACTTGACTATTATTTTCGTACAAATTGGGACCACTCAAGTCAAGTCTTCGGCAGCAAGAGAACGCGCGGAATCCATCGCTCCAAACACGGGGCACCGACCAGCTGTTTTTTTATTAATAAAAGATAAAAATAGAACAAATCTGTGTATGATATGAAATTCCAATTTTCAAATAATTGAGAAAGTATTAAGATGATTAGCTGAAATTTTTGTAATGCAAGAGATCATAATACAACATACTTCCATAGTAGTGTATCTGAATCGAGTAAATCATATAATTTATTACTAATGAGACAATCAATAAAAATGCAGCCACAAGAAAAAATTTATTCGTGAGATTTTCCATACTGAATAAACGTGGTGTTATATGTTACTAGATCCTTTCAGCGATAACAGTGATCAGCTTATACAATGATGATGAATCAAAGATCCCTCTCTGATGTTCCAGACCAGTTAACAATGCTCTGTTTCCTGTTACCCGCCAGTGATAGACTAATGAACTGTCTGAGACGAGAGCCGCATTGTGGTAAAAAGGAAATCCTGACTTATAAGTCACAGGCTTCTTGCCATCAACAAGCGCGTTGCTTAAATAAAATTGAAAGAATAACTAGCTGTGGATATAAATAACTATTCCTTCCGTCTCAAAATATTATCATTTTAGGCCTCCTTTGGATTGGAGTAGTTTCAAAGCAATTTTGTAGGATTCTATTCCTAAGGATTTTTTCCTATAAGGGTCCTTTGGAACATAGGATTTGCAAAGGAAAGAATCCTAAGAAATCCTTTCCTATGTCTCATTTCATAGGAAAATAAGAATGAGCTAAAACCTCTTGGAAATTTTCCTTTGAAAGTTTCAAGGCATGATGTCCTTGCTTCTCTTACTAATAAGCATATAACCATAAAATTCCTCTGTTTTTTCCTATGAAGCATCCAAACACCTAGTGAGACCATTTTCTGTGTTTTTTTATTCCGTATGATTTGAGAAGATGTGCATCGTTGATCCTGTATTTTTTTCTATTCCTACGTTTTGAGAATCCTCCGTTTCAAAGGAGGCCTTAGTCATCTCTTGTTTTTCTAAAATATTTATTATTCTCACTTTTCTATGAATCTTTATTTTTCTCTTTTTTTTTTGCATCCACCTTTTATACTTCCCGATGCCCAAAAATCAATTTACAGCAGTACATATATTTTCCTTTTAGAAAAACTTTAACGTGAGCGAGCACGTTTACAACCTGCAACTAAATCCGAATTGCTCTATAAAATCGTACCGAATCAATTCCCAATCGGAAGATAGGGTACCGTATTTTCGGCAACAAATCATTTAGTTTCCAGAAATATCGGTCAATCAAGAACCAAATTTGGTGGCTGCAGTCTGCCATCCTGGGTTATAAATTTCTCACACAAAATCCCGGCTTCCCATTGAGCAGCTTGGGAGTGCAGTTCGCTACGTTCACACGGCCGCGGATCGGAACGTTCGTGCTTGTGCCCAACACCAAAGGTATGAATCCGGGTTTCAGTTAACATATATGTTCTTGTGTTACCTTGTTTAACACCGATTACATTGAAACTAATTAATCTATCCGCCGACGAGAGGCCTTCCTCCGGACGCATCGGTTTTTAGTTTCTAATAATTTCTTCCTCTATTGTAGCTATCGGGATGAAGAGGAGAAATAATAATGCTGCGGGCCATGGGGTCCTTCCTCTGGACGTGCTGTTTGATGTCCTCGTGCGACTCCCGGCCAAAGAGATCTGCCGCTTCCGCGCCGTCTGCCGGCCATGGCGTTCCCTGACCTCCGACCCGGTCTTCATCGAGGAACACGCGGCCCGCCATGGAAGCCCTCTGATCGTGGCCTCCTTCCATGACGACGACAAGCACGTTCATCTCATGGACCTGTGCGGCCGCATCCTCAAAACGCTGCCCGTTCCAGCAGGCCTCACCTGTCTGTGCTCACGCCTTGACCTCATCTGCGTCGCGAGCTTGATCGGCAATATCTCCCTGATCAACCCGGCAACCGGGGCCGTCAAGCACTTGCCCAACGCACCGGCAGAACACTTTGAGAGCCACGATTCATCGTCGGATGAGGAGTACAAGGTGCTAAGGGTATCATCCGTATCCACCCCTACCACATGGTTCGACGACCGTGAGGACCTTCCTTGCCACGGCACCGGTGTTCTTACCGTCAATGGCTCCGCCCGCCGCACTCGGTGTGGTTGTCGGAGGGTCTGTCTATTTCTTGTGGCACACGGGCATGTATCCTATGAGACGTTATGAGGAAGACATGAGGTGTGGCATCGCACCGCACTATATCGCCGTTTTCAACCTTGACAAGGAACAACGGAGGAGTATCCCAGGGCCGCGTCATGGGGATTATTATGACCATGGAAGTTTCGATGATGATGATGAGGACGTGTCCAAGTACTTCGACATGTGGACTGGATCTACATTAGCACAGCTGAATGGCTGCTTAGTTCTAGTACACAAGCGTGATCCTCAAGATTCTTCCAGTTTCCTGGACCTTTGGTTCCTAACTGATGCTAAGAAGCATGTATGGGCGAAACAATACACCATATTGGCTCCTGAAGCAATTATCCCAGCCACCGAGAGGGTGAAACCCTTGTTACTGCTAGATGATGGGAGGATTGTCATCTTTCTTGGCAGCAAGGGAGTGTTGCTCGCCTATGATCCTGCGACCAACCTGTTTCCAGAAATGGACACGAGACGCATTGACGCTGTTGGTCTGTACACTGGAAATCTTCTAAACTTGCAGAGTGTAGCCAACGTTTAGCAGTAGGACTCGAGATGCCTTGATGCTATCCATCTGTACACAGGAGAACTTCTAAACTTACAGAGTGTCACCAATGTACGTTTAGCAGTAGCGTGTGTTTTTCTCTCCTTTTCGTAGTCCTATATTTAGTTTCTCATGAATGAAGTTTGTCTAGAAAGTATCTCACTGAGAACAATTTATGAAACTCCTGTTGTACCAGGAATTGTTTGTCATTTTTATCAATCGTACAGCTATATTACTGTCGATGTTTTCTCTTCACTGATCAGATATAAATCTCGTGCTGTATGCACGAAAATTGGTGTTGGGAATAGATGATTATGTGAAATGTTTTCTATGTGAATACACAGACATTCGGGTGGCATGTTGACTCCGATATAACAGTGTCCCCAGCAACTCCAATATGAAATTTTTTCTATGTGAATACACACACACTCATATACACGCATAAGTACAACACACATACACCCAACAGCTATGAGTGCCTTTGAAAGATTGAGCTAGTTTGATCTTAAAATTTACAAAATTACCACAGACACCTCACTATTGACAGGGACACCGCCTCCTACCGAAATAATAATTAAGCATAGATGTAATACCCGCATCAAATTCAGTATTTGAACTCGGGTGAGTTGCACAGAAATGAAAGAAGGCTGATTGCACGCTTTCTAGCGTATGGGGTGGGGAATATGGAATTCTGTTTAACCAGAAGCAAATCAGAATTGGCATTGGCCGGCGGCTATATCTGGGCATTCGGGCGGCCCGGCACGGCACGGCCTGGGCCCGCTTAGGCCCGGTACGGTAGTCTACCGGGCCGGCATGGCATGACGGGTCAATCGGGCTATGCCGATCAAAGGAGCCCACAGGCTAAGGGGTCGGCCCGTGGCACGACACGAAACACAGTTCACCGTGTCGTGCCGACCTGAATGGCCCGTGAGCCCGGCGGCACGACAAGCACAGCAGCCCGTTGAAGCCCATCGTCGACGCCTACGCACGAGGAGAGCGGCGTCGGGGCATGCGTGAGGAGAGAGAAGAAGAGCTACCGGCGCGCGCGAGGAGAGAGAGGGAGAACAACACCGACACGCGCGTGAGGAGGGAGCGATAGCGGCGC